>JAGSMU010000003.1:32500-727500 GCA_029286865.1 Teinopalpus imperialis | reverse complement strand
GGTGATCGCTCACGTGTTTAGCTCTCCGAGGGTAAGGTCTACGAGATCTGCGAGACTTCATAATAAACCTCCATTATTATCTCACTCACGTCTTCACTATACGGAGCATATTTCATACGGGGCTTAGTACTTTTAATTCTAACTCGTTCATGCCAACCAGCTAGCACGTAAAAGAAATACTGGTGCGCAGTTCCAACCCTGAATATTAATAGTAAGAAGTAATAATAGAAAAGTTCTTTTGAAATCAACGTTTTTTCTATGCAATTTGAATTTTTTAAAATGCACACAAATGATAATAAAATCGAAGGTAGGTTCAGATACAGTGTCAACGACACGGGATGTAAATAGAGCACACTCAGACTCGAAACCAAATAATATGTGATACAAAATTATTGTTTATCGACAACTCTCCTTAACAACTGAGCTACCATTGCTCTCCTTAACAACTGAGCCACTGTTGCTCTCCTTAACAACTGAGCCACCGCTGCTCTCCTTAACAACTGAGCCACCGCTGCTCTCCTTAACAATTGAACTCCAACTGCTATGTTAATTCATCACAAAAATTAGAACAATACTGCAGGCTCTTAGACATAAATAGTCGGAAAGTGGCTCTACACGTCAACATTCCAGCAGACTACGAGTATATGCATTATCGCGTACACTACGCTCCAACAAATTTCGAAGTAAAATTTATCGAGTGAAATAACACTTAATCTGTTACGTTACCGCATGTAACTCTGATAGTTATTATATTAATATATCGTTTTTACTGTATTATGGGTTGCGCACATTTTCCCTCGATACGGAATAATAATACAGATATGTTGTCGCCATTGAGAACTAAGGTGAAATGGTCATTCCAGCATGCAGCAGCTGCAGTAGCACAACAGCGTTATACTGCTATTTTACGGTGATGTTCAGCGAGAGTGTGGTTGGACCGTCCCATTCATGCAGCAACCGGAAACGAACACGTGGCTATAACACTATTCTATTTATGGAAATAATTTTATTCTTAAATGATATATTATATGATTTCTGGTGAGAATAATCATAGAATAATTATGTGTGTTTGTGTCTTTCGCGTCAAAACCTTGAGTATTTACGAAAAACATTTAAGAACTCAAGACCCTTCTATATATACATATATGTATAAAAAAAAATAAACAGGGCAATTCGGTCATATTTTGTCAGCATATTGCTTCAGCATTTTGGAAAACAGTGTGCGTTCGACTAACTCAATTTGTTTGTGCAAACTGTGGACTCGATGTAATGACGCTAGTTCACACAAAATATGTTTCGCAAAACTCCTTGTTTACGTATCATTGTTAAATTCATAATGTATTTTAAAGAAAAATGATTGCAGCGTTCGCATGGATATATTAATTTTAATTTCGAGTAATAATTATATTCAACTCTTCCGATCCTTTGATTCGTAATCTGAATATACCATGCTATGTACGGTATGAAGAGGGATATGGGGGTATGCATGAAATATAAATTTACTAGTATCCTGAACCAACTTCGCTGGGGATTTTCAGTTTTATCTCACATAATAGCAGCGAATAAAAGCGGACTAATAAAGCTTTGTTTCCTATGGTTTGTTTCCGGATTCCATTTACAGGTAACGAGGTATTCCATCTCAGTTCTATGAGATGACAACGTGTGTGCATCTTGAAGTTTAGTCCGGTGAGAGGTGGAAGTCTTGGACACAGTTATCTCTTACCAACGGGTAAGCTGTGTGGTCGTGACTCAACCTTAATATAATAAAATATATCACAAGCTTTAAATTTTTTTTTAAACCATCGCTTACGTAATTTACATTATATGATCTCTCACGTGTCTAGCTCCCCGTAGATGAGGTCTACGAGATCTTATCTACATCTAGACAGTTTATCTTCGTAACAAAACTCCATTCTTAACTCGCTCACGTCTTCACTATAGGGAGCACATTCTATACGGGACTGCTATTCTTTGTAAGTTCATGCATTCATAAAAAGCGCCTCGCACCTAAAAGAAATTAAGCTCCAACGATGAAAATTAAAAGTTTGAACTCCGAACCGAAAAAGTGCACGAGCTTTGCCAGGTAATTCAGTATTCTTATGTTTATAGCTTTTAAGACCGTGTATTGAGGTATTTTCGTATGAACTTTAAAAAACTAATATTTCGAACAGTATTGGAGCCTCAAGTCTGTATTTTTTATTACATTGAGAGTAACAAACGAGTACACAGTTCATCTGATGGTAAGTGATTCCTGCGGCCCACGACATCTACATTCATCCTTGACAAGGAATCATAATGCAAATGCGTTGTCACCCTTGAGGACTGAGATGATATGCCTCGTCACCAGTTATAAAGGTCCCCGTATCCCTGCACTCATCAGACGAAACACAGCAGCATTATGCTGCTATTTTACGTTGGTATTCTGTGAAGGCGTAGTCCCACCCCGGTCGAGCTGACCTTGTTAATTCTGCAGTTGGAAACAAACAACAGCGTAGCGTACTGTTCAGATACTAGGTATCTGTCTTTATGTCTTCTTATTCTGCTTGATCCGTGAAAGACCGTACCGTACACGAAATAACAGCGTGAAATTGCATAATAACGCGGCTGTGTTTCGTCTGGTGACAGTCGAGATTTGAGGAACTACTGGATAGCAAACGATTCCATATCACTTCTCAAAGATTCTATCAAAGTTCTCAGCGATGGCAATGCCTGCGCATCTTTCAATCTTTGTTGACGATGGAATTATCATGATGTCGCAGTAACCATCACAGGTTGTGTGCACGTGATATTATAAAAAAGTGAGTATAGTATACACTAAAGTAATAAACATTTCGATCTCGCAGTTTACTTACTCATTCATTAGAACTCACTCACTTATTATAAATAAAATAAACTCTAGAGACATTTTTTGTACATTACGTTGACTATTTCCGTCTACCCTAATTGATATAATGACGTGAGAATTTATACTTTTAATTCTAACTGGAACTGTTTAATAATTATTTTTTTTCAAATATCTGTTATAACCATTTGTCATTATCAACAGAGTTCTGATTTAATAAAAAGAAAACTATTTCTCCGAGATACTAATACATCGATAAATAGACGAAAAAACATAATTAACGATCGACCACAGTTTCCTCGTATGTCATCCATCTTCCGTTCAGTACATCAACTCAACTTCTTCATGATGACGTGTCGTCAACATGTCTGCGACAACTTGGCGTCTGTCAACGGTCATGTGATAAGTTAATAACGTAAAGCTTAATATAAATATATCCATTAATCTGTTCGTAGTTTGGTAAAAAATATTTTGATAAAAGATCAAACGAGATAGGCTTTTGTTCATTCAACCACAAATCCCTTATGAATAGATGAAGTTACATTTGGCAGGAATCTCTTGAATACTGCCCTAAGATTGCCGTAACACCTTCAAATAAGTTCCTAATGAAGAAATTTCCATCACCTAATCATTATGAATGTGGAGTAGTTGTTCAGGGCATACTGATGGCTTAATACATTAAGAATGAGAACTAGAAATTCATGCTCTGGTCAGAATATGGCGTCAGGCCCTTAACGCTATCTTATCCTGTCCAATGTCAGTCGGGCCAAGATAATACTTAGCTTTTTTAGACAAATGTTTGTATTCTCTACAAGATTTCTTTCCCAACAATATTTCACTTCTTATCAATGTTAAGTTGTTGCTAGCTATCGTATATTTGTAGAAGTGTTATTTCATTTCAAACAACACTAAATTATAATACTATATTTCAAATGTCCTTTTATATTGTATATTTTATATGTTATTTTATATATTTATTTCATAGTTTTTTTTTTATTTTATTTATATTTATCCAAACCAACGTGACTGAACTCGTTGATAGTTGCCAAGCTAGGAAGAAAAATATTTACATTTACATAATTATCTGTGCTTTAGACATCCACCATGATAAAAAAAACCACACGTCCTTTATATGGACAAATCAAATAATATAATATAATATTAATTAATTAAATTATTAATTGTTTACATCACTATAAAATATAATATTGTTTTTATCACATTTACATTACTCACATTCTGGTGAACCACTTCAGCTAAGATTAAATTCTTGTACTAGGAGATGGTATACGAAAATAGACGAATGACGGATTCGAGCCTACGGAAGTATTGTCGTATCCTAAACCTGTCGACGCCTCAATAATCACAGCAACCAAAAGCTGCCGCCGTGGTTGAGTTCGAACGGGTTGACGTTCCATGTTACAAATTATAAATAAAAAAAATTGCTAGTAGTAATTGCGATCGGTTTAAAACGTTAATTAAAATAATCCTAGCGCAATAAGGCTTTGTTACGGTATAATAATGTGTTAACGTAACGTATTTAATCTATTATGATGCATAATAAATGTTCAGGCACTATTTAAAAAATATAACCTATAGAAAATTGCCGACAACACTATAATACTTACACCATACACCTAAACACCTGTAGTGGCAATCAGATAGTGAGACAAACCGGATCGACACGTTCAGAGAAGGAGCGCTTCTTGGTACGTAAGACAACCAATATAATTAACTATCTCACGGACCACTGTTCCGTGAGCCCTGTAATCGATGAAGCAGTAAGAGCCGCATAGGCTAACATCATAAACATCTTCAGAATCTAGAAACATCTGTAATACATATTATAAACTAGTAATAAAAAATCACATTTTTAAAAGCAAATTTAATAAAGGACTACGGAACTACAATTTTATATCGTTACCACGCTCACATTCATTTCCAGCTGCGACATGAAAGGGTTGGTTCTACCGGATAAGTACCATGTATTAGGGCCTATTGTCCACCTATACTAGACACGCACTATTCCGTCAATTTTTGGTAGACAGTATGAAATAGAAACATAAAGACATCGTTTCGTACGGTGAGTGTAGAGTTCTGTGGACCCAGTTACAGGTAAACACGCATTCCATCTCAGTCTTCAGGGCCAAAGAACGATATATCTTGGATCTTAGTTGAGGGTGGATGTTGATGTAAGGGGCCGCAGTTATAACTTACCGTCAGGTGAATCGTGTGTCCGTCTATTACCCTTCATATTTTAAAAGGAAAACTAGCACTGTAACTAGTAACTGTACATGCAAAAATTTTTTTTTTTTACATTGAGAGTAACAAACGAGCACACAGTTCACCTGATGGCAAGTCATTCCTGCGTCCCACGACATCTACACTCATCCTTGACAAAGAATCATAATACAGATGCGTTGTCACCCTTGAAGACTGAGATGGAATGTCACCAGTAATAAAGGTCTCCGGATCCCTACACTCACCAGACGAAACGCAGCAGCATTGTGCGTCTATTCTATGCTGGTATTCTGTGGGGGCGTCGTCCTTCCCCGGTCGAGCTGACCCATTCACTCTGCAGTTAGAAACAAGCAGCATCCGAACTCTACCACCGTAAAATAATAAGTAAACTGTCGAGATACTATTTTATCTACATAATATACAAAAATCCGATTAGCTCTTGGTAGTAAACAGGTAAAAGGTAGTAAACCTTAAGCCATAATCAATAATTTTTACCAGAAAGCTTCAACCACCGGGAACTTAAATAAAATATACCGCCTGACAATATGAGCTTGAACAAAATTCTTTCAATAATTCCTGGCGACAGTCGGAGATCGCTGCTGTAAAAGGGAATGACGTTACGCTCGCCCGCGTTTCCGCTTGCCGCCATCTTGTCTACGGGCGGGAAATCACGCGCAATAACGAGCTTTGTTTTGTTGTGTATTTCTTTATTTCCGAATAGAAATAGTATCAACTTATGATGCACTTCGAATAATATAAGTGTAACATGACCAAGGAAAATACAAGATATTTTTTGAAATCTCATAAAGTAGCCGTAGAATTCGACCAGGTTTCGTAGATCGTAACACTCGACCTGATCGTAGGCCGTAACACTCGACCAGATCGTAGGCCGTGACACTCGACCGGTCATACATTGTAGCCCCGCCGGTGTTCTTCAATAAATAACAATGATATTTATTGACAATCACGAAAAATTGTACGGATTATTACGTATAAGGAAAGATCCGTTGAGCAATATATACTGGAGACTATTTTGCTGACCAGGCATTCTACAGTCCTCAACGGTGACAACGCATTTACATTAAGATTCCAAATCGAGAATGAATGTGGGTGTCGGGGGTCGCGGGAAGCACTTTGTGTGCTCTTTAATAAAATAAACAAATACAACAAACATTCAATACAATAAACAAAGGTATGATTTTAGGTGCTGTGTCAATAAACATAAGAATTATAATGTAGTGGTTATTCAAGTTACATATACATGTATTTAAAATATATAAAGCATAAAAATTCCCTTACAAATATTACAGATATATACGTACATTATACATGCGTTCAATATGTACTGAATGCTGCATACAAGACACGTGCGCCTGTGGAAATTAAATAGCAACAGCTGGCAACAATGGAGCAGGATTTGTGACCATGTTAAGGTGAATTGAGCTTAACTCCAAAACGAATTTTAGGATAATTTTAGATTATATTATATTAAAAACATATAAAAAGTATTCAGTTTCCTTCTTTGGGTTTAAAATAGATTTATTAATTTTGTTTAAAACAGTTGAGATAAAACTTGGGAAATCTTATTTACAGCGGTGAACTTGAACTAATATGGTTTAGAAAAGGTTTGATAATTTTATGAAAAGGACAACTATTTGGTACACATTGGTAGAGCCATACTGCAGCTACAGTCTAGATGCAACATGCATTGGTCAACTCTACGGTGGAAGAAAACGGGGAAATCACGTTTTTAGAAAATGTCATTATTAAATAACTAATAAAACGCAGTACGGAATTTATAAAAATAATAATATTTTGATTTTAAAGCAAAATATAATTAAATAAAATACTTTTTACACATATTCCCCATTAAATGGAGCGACGACTTTTACCAGTTTGCGTGAAATCGAGAGATAAAGTGGACTCAAGATTGTGCATTGTGGCAATATATGCATGTAGCCTATATTCAAATCACTACTCCTGTTATTCAGTTAACAATTTCCAAAACTAATAATAACAAACCAAGATATATAAATATTACCTACCTGTAGAAATTAGTGGATATATTTCCACTAATTTCTTATTCTCCCATACCAATTTCACCATTACATCATCTATTCATTCCATCCTTTGAGTGTGGTTATTCACATTCGGATGAAATTATATTATATGATATAATGATGTGCATATATTTCTATTTATTGTACTTCGTAAAGTAAACTAAATTGTAATATTTCCTCGTTCCGAAAGAGATAACAACTGAACCGTATTCCAAATCCAATACAGCGGATATATTTACCGGAGAATCTTCTAAAATTTTCATTTCCTACTAAAATTTAATAGTATGGTATCGCCGACTATGAAAATTTGTTAGTAGGAACATGTTCAAAAACATATGGACGATTATATTTCTCTTCCTCAGATTAGGTCCTCGTAGGCTTTATTTATAGATGAGGGGGCAAAGATTCGGTCACCTGATGGTAAACGATGACCGTCGTATTTTACGAACATCCATAGCACACCGCACGCGTCACGCCTGGTATGTTTTCTAAATAACAAAAAATTAGGTATCATTAAAATATTATTGTTATTGGATTTTTGATGCTGAGTGAGACAGTGGTGGACAGATTAACTATGCTAGCTGTAACGCTATAGCTAGTTACTAGCTGAAGCATGAATAAGTCGGCTGGATTGGGCAAGAACGACACCATCACAGAATACAAGTGTGAAATTGCAGAATAACGCCGCTGTTTCGTATGGCGAGATCTGTGATCCGGTTAGCGGTCACAAGACGTATGAGTTAAGGGATTACACCCAATTACAGGTAAATAAGCACTACATCTCAGTCCTTAGGGTCATAACGCATGCGAATCTTGACTTTGTTTAGGATGGATGTACATCGCTGCAATTATCATTTAGTATCAGTTGAACTACGTATTAAAAAAACCTTCAATCTGCGCTCAGCGGAGCGATACAAGTGCTTCCAGGGCACAGCTAGACCGCATCGCAAATCATCGCCAAACGGATATTGGAAATATTCTCATCTCGAGCAAAATTAGACCACCAACCACCTGCGAATTCCTCCGTGAGAATTTCAGGAAAATCCGTAACTTACGTACGGACAAACAACTGATTATATGATCATCAATCATTAGGTGTGAGTTTAATTTTTTTTTTTTTATATCTTCCTTCTCTATTCCTATGTAATGCATTTACAATTACATCGGAGGAAGGATCAGATGTAATCTCAAAAACAAGGAATACTTATTTATAATAATATTATGAAAACATATTTATAAGTATTACTTTGAATTATTATTAAATAGGCAGTTCCCTAGTTTAGAGCATTATTATTTATTAATAATACTTTATTATTATGTATAATATGACTTAAAATTTAATATAATATAGATACTGATGATAAACTTGATTGGAAATTAATATATAAAATTAACTTCTCCTGTTTAATATCCAGAACGATGTAGGTAGACAATCCTGTCTAATCCCGGACGAGACAGGGGTGAAGGGTATGTACGTCTTTAAACGAGTAATTGTTTTTACAAAATAGTTGACAAAAGTCTTCCTAATGGTAAGTGATTACCGACGCCCACTTTTTGGCATTAGCTGTCTTTTAGGAATGATCCGTGTATCTGTAAGTTTGTACACCGTACCTAAGCCGCTAGGACGGTAGTCAAAGACCAGGGGAGACGAACTGAGTGAATGTCCGAGTAGTGGTAACATTCCCGTGGTCTGAGACTGCAGCTCCTAAGATTCAGATGGATTGGGGAGTCAGTCACCAACGCTCTGAATTCTGGCGTACCTATTTGTGAATTTTCACATTAATATCAACACCTAAACGAAGGTAAGTAATTAACTAAGATTCAGCATAATTGGTCATTAGCGTTTTCGGGAACAGTTCACCAATGTGAATTGATTAACTAGGCCTGTTGAACGCAAGAGTGGGTATTTCTAAATCCAAACTGTTCATTGGTAATTAGTATATTAGCTAGGACGTATTACATTTCACACGTTTGTTCTTACATAAGGTAAAAACCATATCGCGTTGTAAAATACAACTAAGGCCATCTATTGGTTACAATAGAACTACAAATACAATTTGCTTTTGAAACTGATTGAAACCAACGATCGTTTTTTCTCTAACTTCATATGTAAAAGAATTAGTTTTTAAGCTTTTTTATGAATATATATATAACTAGTCCGGCCATAAATATTGTTACATAAAAACTTTTCTTTTTTCCAAATGTTTAATTATTTTGAATTTGGAACACGTATATTATTTTAAACATAACACGTATATTCTTTCGATTTTGCGCCATTTCACATATTTTTTCGCGTTCGTTATCAAATTACAATATGGAATGGGGTGTTAAAGAAAATAGGATTGCAGTGATCGCTTTGCACAAAGCGGGTATGTAGCCGTCGGTCACTTCAAAAGTTTGGTATCAGCCGTATGTTCGTATATCGTTCTATCAACAGATACAACAACACTTCCTCTGTCGAAGAGCAGAAAAGATCGGGGCGGCCGCGTGCTGTTAGAACTACAAAGGCTGTTAATGCTGTTAAAGCCAGAATTCGTCGAAACCTCTTTAGGAAGCAAAAAATCTTATCGCGAGAAATGAAGATTCCTGCTAAGACTCTGTCGCGTATTATAAAACAAGACCTGAAGCTCGGTGCTTATCGTCGATATACAGGACATGCCCTAAATCAATCTTTACAATTAAGAGAGTGGATTGATCAAAACGCCTTCCGTTGCGATACGCAGGTGAAAGGCACAGAAATATCTTCTTCACCGATGAAAAAATTTCACGGTTGAAGAACACTACAATAAAAAGATAAAGTATACGCTCACAGTTCTAAAGAAGCTGGTCGAAAGGTACAGCGTGCATCAGTGATGGGTTGGTGGGACGTGTCTTATCAAGGAGTCACAAAACTACATTTTTGTGAAAAAGGAGTGAAAACTTCAGCCAAAGTGTATCAAGATTAATCTTGGATCATGTGGTGAAACCTCTCAGCAATGCACTTTTTAAAAGTATATCGTGGACTTTCCAGCAGGACTCTGCACCTGGTCACAAGGCACGAACTACCCAAGCCAGGCTTGAAACCAACGTTCCGGACTTTATAAGAGCTGAAGACTGGCCCAGAACTCAACCCTTTAGACTTCAAATTATGGTCAGTTTTAGAGGACATGGCCTGCTCCAAACGACACGGCGACATTGAGTCTCTTAAAAAACTTTGGAGCAAGCAGTGGCGAAATTTCACTTGTAAACAGTGCGTTAGTCCATAGATTCGTGGCCAAACAGATTAAAGGCCTGTATAAAAGCCAACGGTGGCCATTTCGAATAGAATATTTTTTTTTTTTTTCCGAGACTAATAAATATGAAGGTATAAATTTTAAAAATAATATTACATTACTTCATTAAACAAATGTATTTTCATTGTTAACAGAATTTATGGCCGAACTAGGTATATATATATATATATATATATATACACATTCAGAAAGCATTTAGTTTCTTTACAAAGTCTTTATATAATATCAATCCGCATTTACTCAATATTATTTGCCTACGAAAACAATATATTACGATATTAGGCATACAAACATCAGCAATAGAATGAGTAGAGCTTATAAGTGAAAAATAGTTCTTGAGTGGCAACCTCGAACTCGCGCTGTATAATACAACTGACCACTATATGGAGCGACGACCTATGCAAATTTGCGGGTAGCCGATGCAGGTGGCTCAGGATCGTACTTTGTGGCAATCCACGGGAGAAACCAATGTTCAGTGAATTATTAATAGGCTGTGGTGATGATTAAAAAGACCAATATTGAATTTCGGGACTTAGTAAAGAAATAAAAAAAGTTTTTTAAAATAAATATTTGCTCAATTATTTAAATCCCTAGAAACTAGGAAAGTAAAAATGACGATAATGAGCTACGAATGTTTTTACGAAACGATTTGAGATATTTCGTGGTTATGAGCTGGGATGAAAATTTAGTTTATTACATTTTCATGACTGCGACGGTCAGGACATCTCGATTAAATGTTTATAGCGAGAATATCTCACTTACGTTAACAATGGTAGCGTAATAGTTTTGTATTGTGAAATTGGAACCAATTTTAAATAATAAAATGTATAATAAGAGGCACCTGCTTGAAATTAGAAATGTCTTCTTCACAGTGTTTTAAATCGATACAAAGGTAAAACTGTGCTACTAAGATGTAAAGAAGCCCTCCCTCACGGACTGCCATGAAACACAGCTCTGACCTTTTATTTTTTCGCTGGCTAGGGAAAAACAAATGAGACAGTTACACGTACGCCTGTGTAAATAAAATAGCAAGGCCGCAACATTACGTGTTTTATGAGTTACACATAATAGTGGCAGGCGAGGTTATTTTTGTAACGAAAAAGAATAGGATCAGTGTCCTATTCTTCATCAGGCATCACGGAAAATAATAATTGATTTCACTATGCCCAGGTGGGGAATATATGTGTATATATTCCACACGAGGGCATAGTGAAATCTATTACCAGCTCTCTAGCGACTGTGTTAATGTGCCATGAAGCTCCACGTAGACACACGGGACCACCTCCTTAAGAAACTTACTTTTGTCACGATATTTCACCTTCATCTCCGGGCACAGGTACACAATACATATATTTCACTAGTGCTAGCATCTGGGGATCGAACTCGGCTTGTGTACCGTAACATTTAAAGCGACCACTGTGCCACATCGCTTTTTAACAAAGGCATGATTGATGCTGTAAAACCACTACCAGTCTAGTGAAACTGTATACTCGAGTATTCTTTTTACTATTATATCCTAATATAGTAGTCCTAGTAGTAGGAGTGGTACCACTTATATAATAAGGAATGCTAACGTTACGACGCTGTAATATACCTATATATTATTACTATAATATACCGCACAGAATATATTATATGCATGCAGCCGATATCAACGTGGTCCAAATCGATCAGGAGGACATTGCATATAGATGATAGAGCTACGCTGTAGTTTGTTTCTAGTTGCATAATGAACGCGTCAGCTCAACCAGGATAGGACCACGTCCTCAGAGAATATCAACGTAAAATAACAATTATGCTGCCGTGTTTCGTCTGGTGAGTGTAGGGATCCGGAGACCTGTATTACTGGTTACGCGGCATTCCATCTCAGTCCTCAAGGATGACAATGCATTATGATTCCTTGGCAAGGATGAATGTAGATGTCGTGGGCCGCAGTAATCACTTACCATCAGATGAACTGTGTGCTCGTTTGTTACTCTCAATGTAATAAAAAAATACAGACTTGATGCTCCAATACTGTTCGAAATATTAAAAGCTCGTGCACTTTTTCGGTTCGGAGTTCAAACTTTTAATTTTTATCGTTGGAGCTTAATATACTGTGAGTGAATTGCGTACTCGTTTGTTACTCTCAATGTAATAAAAAGAAACGAAATGTCAAAACAGGTATCACGACCAGGATCGGAATAATATAACATTATTAGACTTTATATTACTTTTATTTGTATAACATAAAATTTATATAACTCTTAAAACTAACAAAGGTTAAAACAATAGTGAATAACAATTAAAATAATTTATATAGTATTATATAACATCATTATGTAGTCATCTCATATATATATAAATATGTATATCTAGGCCTCCGCTCTGGCGAAGTTAGAACATAGTCCGTGGCTCCACTGCGCCGGCTGCTGGCATGGTCCGCTCGTGTACCGGGACATGAAGCGACCTCTTAATCACTGGTTTTTCACGACTCTCAGATATGTTTAACTACGTCACTATCTAAACCTAGCTTAGTATAATATTTATGGACATCATTTGAATCTCTATCAAAAATTAATGGCCATGCGTCCGGTCTCACCATCTGAAAGTATATAATGTAAAACATATAAATAACAAGTAAGAGATTTAACATATAATATTTACAAAATGGAGACCATAATGGGTTTACTACCTCACTGCAAGACGGGTCGGAAAATGCGTGAGGTTTTTTTCGTATCTAGTTTCACATTATGACTGTTCATTCACAATACGGATTAGTTTCTCATTTTGCAGAGGAGTCTCTGGTGTTGGGAATATTGATGGGCAGCGGTGATCACGTACCGTCAAGATAGCTGCTTGCTCGTTGGCCACGTATTCTATTAAAAAAAATATGTCATACCTAATACATGTTGTTCTATATCGATGCCGTTGAAAAACTTCCCTTTATGTCAGGATTTAGATGTTCCAAAAGCTGCTGATGCCTAGCGTCGAAGTTCCAGAGAATCACCTTACGACCTTGCTTCTCTAAGTCTAGTATCACAGTTATTAAGTCCTACGGACAGAAAATTGATGTTAATTGCAACGTCTCTCTATATTGAATACCCTGGAGATCCGTGGAGTAATTATAACAAACATGCCAATATTATATATATATATATATATATATAATATTTAATACGGTCTCGGCTGGATTAATATTACCTTCTAATAATTTCCTATAACTTAATCTGCATTCAGTTATGTCTAGGACAATAAAATAAAATATAGTAAATCACAGAAAACAATTCAGTATTTATTGATCATGGTGATTTATTATCATCATCACTTCAGCCCATCACTAGTCACTGCCAGCATATCTGCGTACATCGACATCACGTAGACTTGTATAGGCTGTTCTATTTAGTGGGGTACTGCCTACGCTGTGTTGAGATACGACACTGCCACTTGAGAACCTTTCCTCCCTTCAGTTGTTCAAGCTACGTGGGCGGACCATTGTCATTTCAGCTTGATACCGATTCTTGAGATAGGTATGTCGATTACCTTAATTCGCCCTGGGGATGTCGATATTTTTTACTCGATCATTATAAACTTCTATAAAAATTATCGATGCACAAAATAATTGAAAGTTTGCCTTTTTTTAAAAAAAAATCGTGCAAAATAAAGCTTCATGCGTAGGGCAGTAAGATGCAGCCTGATTGATATTTATAAAATAGTGCAGTTTATGAGTGCGATCTGTGGTTACCTCAGCGACGCCCAGATCGAGCTGCCTCAGCTCGGCCGCGTCCAGCAGCAGGAGCGACGACGCGCACGCACGCAGCCGCCGCGCCGCTCGCGCGCTGCTGCAGTACTGTAGCCGCTCCGGCATGCGCACGCGCACGCACACTCGCGCGCCCAGCTGCACGAGACGTTATGTACTCTCTCTTTGTCTCCCTCTTACTTATTGAACGGGCCACACATTTATTTGACATTGTACAGTTCACCTTCAATTGATTCCATGCGGTCCTTCGATAAGGAAATATAGTGCTGATACGTTGTCACTCCCGAGGATTAAGATGTAATCTCGTCACCAGTACTAAGGGCCTCGGGATCCCTAAACTCACCAGACGAAACACAGCAGTGCTGCCATTTTGTAGTATTGTTTGGTTATCCCTCGGTCTAATATTTATATTCTAAAATCATCTTAGCTGATCAAATGAGCCTCCTATCTCAGAACATCTGTATATTCGTACTGTTGTACCGCGTGCATGCTAGCAGAAGGGCTGATCACACTTTAAAGCTATCAAGTCAGCAGTCTTGAGACTATCCAATCTAGCAGTTAGAAAAGTCGAGCAATTAATCTCTGGCTGGACCTCGGTTTGAGTTGGACGTCTTTAATAATTATATTAATTCACACTCAATCTGTTTCCTAATTTGTACTAAGTTCCATTTCTAAATATAACGTTTTCTTTTAGCTTATAAAATCTATTTTTTTAAAAAACCTTAGTTAGGTTTCCCGTATAACATATTGGTGGCGGCGGTGGGATACGAAAATCCCCAAATACGTCTCGGAAGAACTCAGAACATTTTATCGTGAATTACGTGATTACAAGTAATATTTGTGTTCGTGAAGATGCTAAATATAATCGTGTGTATCCTGTAAACGTTCAAGAAATAAGTTACGATTCTACTAAAGCAAACCGGTACTAAATCCAGTGCCGTTATCGACAAGGCGATTCCAGGTGAACAGGCAAGAGAATGCAGCTTCCTACAATCGTGTTGGGAGTATTTCTGTGTTAACAGTTAACTTTAACTACAGTGATATCAGACCTTTAAAGTTGAACTCGGAGCTATTTAATATTAGCTTGTTAAGAACGAATAGAGTTTATTATTATTATTAAAAAAAATGATAGACGCACACGTGTACAGCAAATTAGTTCTTACACTATAGTATATAAAGTTCAAATGTATGTGTACCTTGCATGGCTGCACAGAGATATCGGGTCGGGAAGCGTGTGCCAGGGTGCGCAGGACATCGGCCGCGGCGCCCGCTGCGATGCCGTACTCCAGCCCCAGGCCCGCGCCCACGCATAGCGTCAGCGTCCACACGCACAGCTCGCATTCTGCCGAAACGAATACTGCCTTAACGCCAACGAACAAGGTTCAAAGTGCAATGTGCACTTCTCAGAGTGTAGATGGACGCACTTTAGTTGACCTTAGTCATTGTTACAAAAATTATTAAAAAATATTACAATTATTAAAGAAACAAAAAAAAAAGGACAAACTGTTTTTTTTCGGGATGATGGCCGCTGTTTGACCCGAAGGCTTTTACAGTTTCACCGCATTGAGTGGTGACCGAGCGCTTATGGCGCTCAGTCGAGACCAACGTCATTTGTTATTTGTCAAAAAATATTCAAGAATAATCAAAGAAAACACATTTTTTATTAGCACACCGCTATTTCTTTTTATTAGCCATATAATGGCCCAATTAGCTTCTCGTTTCAGATAAATTAAATTTTTGAAATATCAACGAAACAAGCATATTTTATTATTCATTTGCATTAAGGTGAAGTTGTTATCAAAAAACGATCAGGCTGATTTAAAACCCTGTTAAAAAACAGACCAGGGTACCCGTTTCTAGGTAATACTTTATTTTTGTAAATATTTTTTGGGTGTCTGCTTATTCACCTAAAATGTAATTTATTTTTCTTACAATAATATGTGGTTTTGTAGCCTTTACTTAAAAATAACGGCGTTTTCAGGCTTATTTCAATTACGAATGAGTGCCTGGTCGTTTGCATATCAGAAAATATCTAAATGATAAACAAAATCCCGTATAATTAACTACTAGGGTACACTACAACAAGAAACTTTTTATTTAAAATTTTAAATGTTAAATAACTCAAAAAAAACTAATCGGCCACTATATCATATGACCAAATTTTCAGCAAATATGCATTACTCTAACCCCTTGCAAGGAAGGTTTTTTCTAGATACAGAATGAATGCGTCAGCTCGATCGGTGTAGTACCACGCCCTCACAGAATACCAGCGTAAAATAGACTGCTGTGTTTCGTCTGGCGAGTGTAGGGATCCAAAGACTTTAATTACTGGTGAAGAGACATTTCATCTCAGAAAGGGAGGTATTACAAAAGTGACTTTATGGGGGTCAAGTTCTTCCTCCTAAACTATGTCCTATTGTTTCTCCCTCTCTGTAAGTAAAGTCGAGCAGTTCTATACAAAAGCTTCAAGCCAAGAGCTACAGGATGTTGCGAGCTTCTATTACATTCCCTAGTTACTTCTTACGCCGTCTACGGGTCTATTTGTGTAATATAAGCGGTGACAAACGAGCACAATTCATCTGACGGTACGTGTGACGACCCATGACATCTACATCCATCCTGAATATCTTTGTTGAGATTCAAAATGCACTCAGATGGGATGCCGTAATAACGTCTTCGGATCTCCACTCATCAGACGATGCACAGCGGCGTTATGCTACTATTTCAAGCATGTGATGCCGTGATCCTTCCTCAAGAGAGTCGACGAATCATGTTGCTTCCAGTTGCAAACTGCACCGTAGCTCTACGACCGGCACCACCATCACGATTGGATGATGATAGATTGAATGATGATAAAAAGCCTCATTAGGAGACACTATTTACTACTGTTAATCCACAGGGTCCTAACGATGGAGAAGTCGATGATGGACAACATGGCGACCATGATGATGGCAGCCAGGGTGGCGCGCGGGATGAAGTAGAACGCGTCTGCTAACAACGTCACCGCCAGAAGTACCAGGCTGGCTGCAATGTAATACAATTTTTTTTTTATTTCACAGCTTATTTTAAATTGTTTTGAAAGTTATCTAGATATAAACGTATGGTTTATTCATATCAGTGAATTGAACTACTATAGACTTTTTAAAGGAAGAGCTGAACCGGCAATTCTGGGACCAGTGCTTACTACTGGTGACGAGGTATTTCATCATAGTCCCAAGGATAGCATCTGCATTATGATTACTTATCGAGGATGAAGGTGTGTTTGTCATGGGCCGCAAGGAATCACCTACGAACAGGTGAACTGGCTCTTCGGTCACCCTCAATACAATAAAAGAAAGACAAAGGTGGAATATAATAGGATTTTAATCAGTGCGAGTCCATCGTAACCCATCATGCCCCCCGATAAGGTGGGGGCGGGGGACGAAACTAACTTCCCCGCGTATAATTAAAGACACGATAATCACAAAGGAGACCCAATAGCAAACCATTCCATGACCCTCGACCACTAATCCGGGGGTGCAGAACAAGATGGATCTTTCTGATGCTCATCACACTTACCATGAGATGATCAGCTGGCATATCCGTAGCCCTAAATCCTTAAAATAACTGTTGGTTTGATACTCTTCCATAAAACTTACCTTTAAAGAAAGATCCCGCTGGAGTGAGCACTCCGCTAGCATGGTTTAGTGCGGTACGCGTGAAGGAACCCGTAGCAGGCATGCTCTGGGCAAAAGCAGACAGAAGGTTACACGCTCCGATAGCCAACATCTCCTGGGTGCCGTCCACTGGTTTGCTACCGGCTGACGAGGACACGAAACAATAAGACTTGTTAATATACACCAAAAATAAACATGTTTATAAATTATTATCGCATTGTTGTAAAAATATGAAAAGTAAAATAATATATTATATTAACTTAATCCGTGGATTATATTAATATGCATATTAAAATAAAGCTCGTAGTTTTAATTAGCCAAAAAAGCTAAAAGCCTCGTAACGAAGCGTGGAGCGATTCCGAAACAGTGTAAAACGCCATCTATCGAGCTTAGATGTAAACTTATTTATATTTTTTCCTAAACTTTATTGAGGAAACATTCATATTGAATTTCGTGCTTTTTTCCTTCAAAAGTGACAAACTTCCCATATAACTTTCAACCCTAATTCACCCTTTTAGGGGTGTAAATTTGGAAAACGCCGATATACGTATACATTTATTTCTAAACAGAATATGAAATTTAAAGCTTCTTATTTAGAAAATGACGGACTTCCATAGAACCGTTCACTCCATATTTTACCCTCTTAGGGGTGAAACTTCCAATAATTTTTCCTTAGTGGATGGTTACAATATAATAGGCATCAATTGCCAATTTAAAGTTTGTAGCCGTCAGCGATTTAGGCTCTGCGTTGATGACAGACCCCCTAATGAGCAAAAGCCTTCCTCACAACTGATTCTCGTTGTCGTGGCGGGGGGGTTTAGTAGCCGCGGTTTGTTCGTCTACCGTGAAGCTAATAGCAACCCATACGACCGGTCTATGGCGTTGCGCTGGTATTCTGTGAGGGCGTGGTTCTACCCCGGTCGAGCTGACCTATTCATTCTGCAGCTAGAAACCAACTGCAGCGCAGCTCTACCACTGTTAAAATTCATGATGCAAATGTATTGATCACCTCTAAGAAATGAGATAGAATTCCTCGTGACCGGTAACCTTATACTCTTCGAAACACAGCAGCTTTACGCTGCCATTTCAAATTGTTAATCCAGTCCTTCCTCCGGAAGAGCAAACCAATTCATGTGACAGCAACACCAGTAGATTAGAACCACTCTTGAAATAAATTGTGTGCGCGTTTGTCACCGTTAGTTTAATGAGATCTATAACATTTTTATATTAATGAACAACAATGGACGTAACCGCCAAATTACCGAAAGCCTTCGCAATGGCAATGCTCTCCAAGATTGCGACCAGCGGCATGACGAACCCCTCCGCTCCGAAAACTTCCAGCATGTCGCTGAAGCCGAGCGTTTTGTTGTTCACAACCGTGCTGAAAGGCGGGGCTCCGAACTCTGGCAGCCCTCCATCGATTTTTCCTGTAAATGTATATTCATTATTATCAGCCTCTCCACTGCAGAACATAACCTTCCCCCATAGATTACCACAAACCACAACCCTGAGTGACCTGCATCCATCGACTTCCAGCAAATCGCACACAGACGACCTGTATGTACCCTCAATCTAGTGGTGGGTTCGTGCCGACCCATTCATGCCAGAAACCAACTGTTACTTGGTTATATCACTGTTAAATTTTTTATACGTATATCTAATAATAATTTAAAACATTATAAATAATACGTTTCTCATACAAAAGCACCTAACTGACACTATTAAGAAAATGAAAAATCATTTTACAATTTCACTCACCGGTCAACGCAAAAGGTATAACGCCTCGTTTGTACAGCACACAGGCGAGCACGGAGGCAACGAACACCAGCAGAGCGTTTCTGGCACGCACTACGTATTGGCACACCTTTGCCAGAGAACCGCCAACCTTCAATCGCTTGAAAAAAGGTAACGATCGTGTTAGTCAAGAAAACCTATCATACGATGTTCGTTCATACGAATTCATAATTATATCCACATTATTTCGATGGTTGGCAATCCAACACTGTGGCGGTTTACGAGAAATTTCCTGCCACGCACGACTACTCTGTGGAATCAGCCGTTGCCAGCGGTGTTTCCGAACCGATACGACTTAGGGGCTAGCAAAGGAAGACCCTACACCTTCCTTAAAGACCGGCAACGCATCAGCGACTCCCCTGGTGGTGCGGATGCCCATGGTTGACGGTAATCACTTATAAGTTGCGGCAAATAAGTCTAGCGCTGACCGTTAATGCGCTGAAGTCGAAAATAAGGTGTCCCTGGGGAAGGGGACGCGGGCGGCCAGTCGTACTCTGCCCCGCGCACCGATACGACACCCCGCTCCCTCCTGGTGTACAGTAACTTCCTAACTTTTATAATTATTAAATACATAATTTTTGTGGAAAGTGGCACACTGTAATGTACATTCTGTACATTTATAATAAATAAAAAATAATCTACTAACTTCCGCTGGCAACTTCCATACTTTATTCTATGTCCGTGCTAAATTTCATCCCTACAAACAACCAAACTTTCGCATTTATGATATTAGTGAGATGATGATGATATTTTTTTATATAAACTAGCTTAGACACAAAAGTACAAACAAAAACACTTTATTCGTCATCAATTTGTAGAAATGAAACAATTGCGTTCGCGACGGTAGCCATGCGTAGCTATCCCCTCCACGTTACTTTCACCGCTAGACTTACAGGTGATGAGGTGAGCTGCTGTTTGCCATTCTATAAAAAATACTTTCGTGGATGTTTAGTAACTAAACAAAATCTAAAATGTAACGGAAAATATCGGAAGAAGTTTTATATATAGTTTCAAGGACACGGCAAATTCACATACACAAAACCAACAATTTGTTATGCTCAAATATTTTTTTTATTATATTTAGTATGGTGACAAATCAGCACAGTCCACTTGAAGATAAATTAATCCTACATCTCACGATACCCACATTCATCTTAGATTAGGAATCGTAATGCAGATGCGTGGTCACCCTTGAAAACTAGGATCGAATGTCTCATCATCTCTCTGGTCCGGGACACTAACCCACGATGGTAATCATCGAGTACTTTGTGCAGCAGCTAGATGCAATATCCAATGCAGCTCTAGCAATGTTAATGCCAATATTGACAGGTACCTTTAATAAAATCAGAAATATAATGGAGGTAACACCCAAGATGCTGTCCCAAAGCTGTACAGTCTTGATGTTCTTGAAGAAATTGATGACCGCGTGAATGAACGTGCTCCCCGATGACCCTGGAAACGAAGGGTTTCTGGTAATGATATTAACGCGGTAGTTACACATATATAAGATAAAAACTATTTTTTGCGGATATAATCGCGTTCATTTTGAACTTTTTCTTCCCGTATTTTGCAGCACTCATGGTCACGCTGAGTCACTGTGGTGTTTGACGTCCTAATGTCATAGTTAGTCCGAACTATCGTCAGCTTTTAATTATTTATTGTTGGTCTGATCTACGCAGAACTAACTCACAGTATGGTCAGGTCTATTTTTTTATTACATTGTGAGTAATAAACTTACACACAGTTCACCTGATGGTAAATGATTCCTGCGGCCTACAGCATCTACATTCACCCTTGACAAGGAATGATAATTCAGACGCGTTGTCACCCTTAATGACCGAGATGGAATGTCTCGTCACCAGTAATAAAGGTCCTGCACTCACCAGACGAAACATAGCAGCATTATGCTGCTATTTCACCCTGGTATTCTGTGAGTTAGAAACAAACTACAGCGTAGCTCTACCACTGTTAAACTTGCAGTGATGTCTGGGATTTAATTTTATTAATCACAGGATCCAAAGTTTAAACGTTTTTTTTTAAATTACACTACCCTCGCGAATATCCCTTGGTAGGAAACGGTGTTCCTCTGAGGATAAATGGTATCGGTGAGAGTTTAGACCAGAGGTTCCCAGAATTTTTTTTCTCATGGACCACTTTTAAAATTTAGCTGGTTCCGGTGGACCTCCTGCAACTACCATATTCTCAAAACTCGACAAAAAATGTAGAATATTCAAGTTTTTAAAAGTAACAGTCCCTGAGCTTCTTAAAATATTATCTGCCTATATTGATAGGTGAAGTCAAGCCAACATTTTAGTTCTTCACTATCCAAACCAAAAAAATTACGTAGACCCCCGCTTATGAATTGTAAACTCCTATTTTATTATCACGCCAACCTAGACCCAGGTCTCCCGTGGACCTCTGGGGGGTCTCACCCAGACCACTTTGGGAAGTAAGGGTTTAGATCCATTACGAGCACCTTACCTGAGACCCTAAACAACGACTTGAGTTGCGAGGCAGATATCTGCAGAGCGGCCGCCGTGGTGAACCCGCTGATTACCGGCTTCGAGATGAAGTCCAGCAGGAATCCTGGAAATCAAGTGATGACAAGCTATATATTTCGGACATTTTTTGATGACCAGAATAAAAGGCGTTATCTGCTACAGTGACTGTCTCTGACACATCTATAGAAATAAATAAACAAAAAACTCTATGTCAAAAACTTGTCCCACAAAAAACCAAATTATTGGTGAATAGCAATGACAAAGCAGAACGCTCAATACTGTTTACTCCATTTCAAGCCGCTTGGTAAGCTAGGCCGCCCCTCCCCCAAGCCGCTCGGTCCCCTCTCTCGGCCACCCACTTAATACGTCCATAATTTCATATTGGGTTCAAGGAAACTTTAATTTTTATTTAATTATTGTTAAGTAACCAAAAATTCTGACTGCATATTAGCCCTTATCCTGTACATTGGCAGTATTTTTTTTCTGATAATTAAATTATAGTGGTAAATATGGAGATCTTCTGGTTCATACCAGCCGATTTGCCCCCATTGGACTACAGAACCCTCCCCTCTTACTCGCAATGATCCGTATCACTGTCCCGTAAACCAGAATCGAGAGCAATACACAAATTAAAAAAACACTGGACGGTGAGATCCAATATAGTGGGACATATAGAATACTTGGAAAAAGTTTGTCTTGGGACCCGCGCAGAATTAAACATTGAAAAGAATAAAAGACCTTTGCTCCACTTCGAAAATGAAGATAAACACTCCGTTCATCCATTGCATCTGCGGGTGTTCTCGTGGCCTTTTGCGCCATGCTGTCATGCAGAGAAGCATGGAGCATGGCGCAAAAGGCCTTCACCGTAAGGCCGTCAAAACATTGAGCATTTATCTGGTCAAATAATACAGCAGAAAAAAAATATTAAAAGGTTTTTTGGCAATTTTAGCGACCGATTCCGTTTCTAGTTTCATTTCACCTCAGTCTTCCGGGATAACAAGGCATCTACATTATAGTCTCACGGTGTAAGATCAGTTACCCAACTAGGTAAACTACGTATATATTTCTGTGTCTCCACTTGTCTCCACTTGTCTGCGTCACATGAGTGACGCAGACAAGTTACAGCCAAGCGACTAATTTAGTAACAATTGAAATTCGACTAAATTTACTTATATGTAAACCACTGAAATAAGTATATAGTATATAGTGTAATAAAATCATTTGTATTTGATTCTCCCATTGTATTGAGTCTCCCAATGTGATTATTCCATGAAAAACAACTAAATAAAAATTAAACAATCCGGAAAAGCTTTCTTCCAATACAAGAATAATAAGCTCACCCAACTGCAACACGCCCAGAAGCATAATCAAACAGCCCGAGAGGAAAGCTGCGAGATAAGCGAAGTCGACAGACTGGGCCACGTACTTGGAGAGCAGCGCAGCGAGGATCGCGGTGGGGCCCACCGTCACGTCCTTACAGCTGCCGAACAGCATGTACACGAAGCCCGGAAAGATGCTGGAGTACAAACCCACCTGGTAACAAACACTACAACTAAATAAAAGATCTTTGTTTTATTATAAATATAACTTTTTACAGTGGTAGAGCTACACTGCGGTTTATTTCTAACTGCAGAATGTATGGGTCAGCTCGACCGGGGCAGGACCACAAATTACCAGCGTGAAATAGCAGCATATTGCTGTTGTGTTTCGTCTGGTGAGTGTAGCGATCCGGAGAGCTTTATTACTGGAGACGAGGCATTCCATCTCAGTCCTCAAGGGTGACAACGCATCTGCATTATGATTCCTTAATCATTTAACACCACGTGAACTGTGTGCTCGTTTGTAACTCTCAGTGGAATAATAAAAAAAACTTAATAAACTATTAATATCATCGCTAAATCCACAAAGTCCGATCTACAAGCAAATATAACCAATACGTCCAGTAGATATGTGTCTACCTGAATTAAACTTAGAGCTGCTGTATTTCATTTGGTTCGAAGAAATTGGAGAATTCATTACGAGGCTTTCCATCTTAGTGGGCAATGGTTCAGCATCGGAATTGATTCATTATCGATGATGAACGTGCGTGTTCATGGGTCGCAGGAATCACCATCTGACACGTTGCGAGACTATCACTCCTATTTAATAAAGAACAATAATTAATCTATAGTAAATAAAAGCACTTCTGTGTTTCACTTGCAGATAGTAGAGATCAGGAGAGACCCAGTTTCTGGTACATTCTTGTATTATAGTGGTGTTCATACTCGGTCCTCACCAGCAACACCGCCTGTGCATCTTGACTCTTCGTTTAGTATGGATGTAACTTTATATGCTACAGTCATGAGGTAGCATCAGGTGAACTCTGTGACAGTTTGTCACTTTTTCTCCCAAAACGATTTTATTTATTTATTTAACTTTTATGTACACAAAGCATTTATACAAGGAAACTAAGATAAGAAAACAAAGGCGCAGCTTATTTTTACAATACTACTATACTCAGCTGTTGGATATATTATCGGAAAAAGAAACAGTGTACTCACAAAAACGAATGAAAAAAAAATAACGAATTATATTTATTTACAAACACCTTCATATAAATACATAAATAATAATACATATAACATGTAATGTAAACATAAATAATAAGTATATTATGTCATACAATAAAGGTAACATAATATTTCACTAGAATTTATTCAACTGGATGAAGATAAGTAGTGTTCCTTCACTAGTTTTTTTAAATTGCACAACAGTTCTCGGGGCACGATTTTTTTCAGGAAGCGCATTCCACAAACGAATTCCCTGCACAACGAAGGAGTTGGTACATCAACTAGTTACATGAGCAGGAAATTGAGCGAGATAAGCGAAGTCGACAGACTGGGCCACGTACTTGGAGAGCAGCGCAGCGAGGATCGCGGTGGGGCCCACTGTCACGTCCTTACAGCTGCCGAACAGCATGTACACGAAGCCCGGAAAGATGCTGGAGTACAGACCCACCTGGTAACAAACACTACAACTAAATAAAAATTAAACAATCCGGAAAAGCTTTCTTCCAATACAAGAATAATAAGCTCACCCAACTGCAACACGCCCAGAAGCATGATCAAACAGCCCGAGAGGAAAGCTGCGAGATAAGCGAAGTCGACAGACTGGGCCACGTACTTGGAGAGCAGCGCAGCGAGGATCGCGGTGGGGCCCACTGTCACGTCCTTACAGCTGCCGAACAGCATGTACACGAAGCCCGGAAAGATGCTGGAGTACAGACCCACCTGGTAACAAACACTACAACTAAATAAAAATTAAACAATCCGGAAAAGCTTTCTTCCAATACAAGAATAATAAGCTCACCCAACTGCAACACGCCCAGAAGCATGATCAAACAGCCCGAGAGGAAAGCTGCGAGATAAGCGAAGTCGACAGACTGGGCCACGTACTTGGAGAGCAGCGCAGCGAGGATCGCGGTGGGGCCCACTGTCACGTCCTTACAGCTGCCGAACAGCATGTACACGAAGCCCGGAAAGATGCTGGAGTACAGACCCACCTGGTAACAAACACTACAACTAAATAAAAATTAAACAATCCGGAAAAGCTTTCTTCCAATACAAGAATAATAAGCTCACCCAACTGCAACACGCCCAGAAGCATGATCAAACAGCCCGAGAGGAAAGCTGCGAGATAAGCGAAGTCGACAGACTGGGCCACGTACTTGGAGAGCAGCGCAGCGAGGATCGCGGTGGGGCCCACTGTCACGTCCTTACAGCTGCCGAACAGCATGTACACGAAGCCCGGAAAGATGCTGGAGTACAGACCCACCTGGTAACAAACACTACAACTAAATAAAAATTAAACAATCCGGAAAAGCTTTCTTCCAATACAAGAATCATAAGCTCACCCAACTGCAACACGCCCAGAAGCATGATCAAACAGCCCGAGAGGAAAGCTGCGAGATAAGCGAAGTCGACAGACTGGGCCACGTACTTGGAGAGCAGCGCAGCGAGGATCGCGGTGGGGCCCACCGTCACGTCCTTACAGCTGCCGAACAGCATGTACACGAAGCCCGGAAAGATGCTGGAGTACAAACCCACCTGGTAACAAACACTACAACTAAATAAAAGATCTTTGTTTTATTATAACTATAACTTTTTACAGTGGTAGAGCTACACTGCGGTTTATTTCTAACTGCAGAATGTATGGGTCAGCTCGACCGGGGTAGGACCACAAATTACTAGCGTGAAATAGCAGCATATTGCTGTTGTGTTTCGTCTGGTGAGTGTAGCGATCCGGAGAGCTTTATTACTGGAGACGAGGCATTCCATCTCAGTCCTCAAGGGTGACAACGCATCTGCATTATGATTCCTTAATCATTTAACACCACGTGAACTGTGTGCTCGATTGTAACTCTCAGTGGAATAATAAAAAACTCTACTAACATCCGCCCACAACTTCGTTCGTGTAAAAAAGTAGCCTTCCAGACTATAATGCTATGTCCGTGCTAAATTTAATCACATATATGATATTAGCGAGATGATGACGAGGATTTATTATGTAACTAGCTTACACATAAAAAAAACAAACAAAAACACTTTATTCGTAATCAATGTGTAGAAATGAACAATTGCGTTCGCGACAGCACTCATGCGCAGCTATCCCCTCCACTTTTCGCTCACCGCTAGACTTAGGTGCCGCGACCTATATTGACATTACTTGTTATTTATATTATTTATTTATAGGCATTTAACATCACCAGTAATTAGGTCTCCTATATATATAATATATAACCCATAATTCCGTTGTACTAAGTAACTATTTCAAGCAGGAGTAGAAGGAATAGGATTTTCTGGTCATGCCAGGCATTCTGTACGTGATGGCATTAAATTATTACATACACATAAATATTGCCTTCGTTTTCGTTAGTTTGCACATACCTGCGGTGGCAGGCCAGCGATCATGGCGTACGCTATCCCTTGTGGTATGGACGTAAGGCCAACGGTTATCCCTGGAAAAATCCAACGAAAAAATATATTATATAGATAGACGATAACAATACTTCATAGAATATACACCACTAATTTTTAATTACCAGAAGAAAAAAAACATTATTTGCTACCGTTACTGAATATATCTTAGCAAAAAACTATCGCACAAAAAAGCTAATTATTGGCGACTCGCAATGACAAGATAAGATGCTCAAAATTCTTTCCGTATCATTCATATATATAAATAGATACGCCAATGTTCGTTCTCGCCCCCATCCTCGCACTCCCTCCACCGCCCTTTGTCCCAACAGCCGCCCGATGGGACTATCATTAATTAACGGTTCGTAGTATTTAACGTTGGAAGTAAGTATTATGTTCGTTATTTAAGACAGGATTTCTAAAATATTAAGTGGTCTAGCTAAGTTGCAGTTTGTTTCTAGCTCAACTCGACCGGGGTTATACCGCTCCCTCACAGAATACCAGAGTAAAATAGTATATATATAATATATACATAATGCCGCTGTTTCGTCTGGCTTGTGCAGGGATCCTTTGTTACTGGTGACGAGGCATTCCATCTCAGTCCTCACAGGTAACAACGCACCTACGTAATGGTTTTTTTGTCAAGGATTAATATAGATATCATCTTGCCATCAGGTGAACTCTGTGCTCTTATGTTGCTCTCATAATTTAATAAAAAATAAATAAAAATTTAGTGCACATTTATGGCCTTACCTTTTTTCTGGTAATAAAACAACAGTGTTATATAATATATTGCTACGAGTTGTTACGACCCCGCTTCGTTGGCCGAAAATTAACAGTTTTGTAAAAACATATATTTTTAATTTTATATTTTTGTAGTGCATACTTTTTTTCCATTAACATTTTAAAAACAAAATGTACTTCTATTCGAAATATCTTTAAAATACCTTCAGCCATTTAAGCGCGATTTAATGACAAACATACAAACTCACGTTTATAATTATTATATAATAATAATTTTATAATACATTCAAACCAAAAGAATTTTTAATAAATAAAATGGCGTTAAATAAACAAAAATGATTGAAAATATACGTCATAACACACCACTGTACATAACTTCTAAATATATCGAGATAAATCAATTTTAACTATTATAACTAATTCACAGGCCAACATCCGACAACTTTCATTCGGCAATCGGAATTATAAAACGTGAATGTATAATGAATTCCACCTGACAAGATTTCACTTTCTTTGAGTTACAACAAAACTGACATCACAACGGAATATAACTAATCTAATCCGATTTAAATCCGATTATCGGAATAATCATTCACAAATCCCATAGAAAAAAATAGTTTTACCCGAATTTGCTAATTTCCTTCTTTTGTTCTCAAGTGGTACGCTAACCAATAATATTAAATTAATAATAAATATTACTTATCGAGTATAGGTTGTAGAAGAAATATGGAAATTGTTTCACCGATATGAAAAAGACTCGATAAAAACATATCAAGTAATGTAATGTAAATTTCAAACAAACAATAAAAGTACGTAGGAGGCTGTATAGCCTAAATATATTAACCCCACAACTCTGCAGCCTCCTCTCTCAGGAATCTCTGTGGATTGCGGGAAATCTTTGACATTTCTTTTTAGACATGCAATATTCCTCACGATGTATTCCTTCACTACCGAGCAAGTGATAAATCAGCTCTTATATTGCAACAATTTAACAGTCACCGAGAATCAAACTCGGTTTGCTTTTTCAGCAATAAAGCAGTTCATACAAAAAAAGACAATAAAATAAAAACATTCAGTTTTTTCCCGAATTTGCCAAATTCCGGGGAAATTTTCCAATTATTGTTTCCATAAAAACTATTTGCGACTGCGAACTAAATCGATACAGCCGTATTTTTTTTTATTCTCTTATATGTTATTACTGGTGTTTATAAGACCCGTTTATTATTACAGTAAATAAAGTCTATAAATGTATATATAGTTCCCACTGTTGGACATGGGCAACTACTCTAGACTAGGATTATATACATATATATTTACATAATATATAAATATTTTCCTTCACTCCCGATTGTGTTATTTCAACATTTAAAATTCCTTAACATTTAAAATAGTACCGCCATCGAGGATCGAACACGGTTTACTCGCGTACTGTTAATAAAATGCGAACAGCACGTCCGTAACCATCAACATGAATTGACAAGCAATTACTTTGCATCATGAACTTGCTTACACATATAAAGTAGCCTTAACAGTGCCACGCTGCAGTTGGTTTGTAGGTACAGCACGAATGGGTCGTCTCACAGACAGAATAACGGCATAAAATAGTAGCATAACGCTGCCGTGTTTCGTCTGGTGAGTGTGATAAGGAGTTCCTTGTTACTGGTGATGAGGTATCCCATTTTAGTCTTCACGGACGACTTCGCATCTGCATTAGGATTCCTTATCATCGTGAACTGAATGCTTGTTTCTCAATAAAAATATTTGGTTCATTTTTATAGTGGTAGAGCTATACATAATAACAGCATAAAGCTGCTATTTCGCCTGGTGAGTCTAGGGATACAGAGACCTTTATTATTGGCGACGAGGCATTTCATCTCAGCCCTCAAGGGTGACAATGCATCTGCATTATGATTTCTTGTCAAGGATGAATGTAGATGTCATGGACCGCAGGAATCACTTGCCATCAGGTGAATTGTGCGTGCTCGTTTGTTACTCTCAATAAATAAACAAAAAAATACCCACCAGCGATAGCGTCCCGGAGTAAATACTCCAGGCTGTAACCGGGAAGCCAGATGGTGATCGGGAGTCGCCTCCTCCATGACTCCAAGCTGCACAGTTTCTGCGCAGTTCGTCGCATACGACTCTCCCGCGTGTTCCCTGAAATGACATAAGAAAGATATTAATGAGAAGACTTCAAATTTTATTATATATCCATATAACAGCGTTAAATAGATTTCGTGTGGTGAGTGTAGAGATCAGGGTCCCCAATTACAGGTGATGAGGCATTCCATCTGTTCTTAGGAGTGACAACGCATGGCCACCCTGAAACTTTGTTGACGGCGGAAGCCAGAAGTCATGGCAGTAATCACTTACCACCAGGTAACTGTGTGCTCGTTTGTCACCTTTAATATATTTTTTTTATATACACAAGCCATACGACAAGTATATATTTGGAACACGTATATTATTTTAAAAACTTCTTTCGATTTTGCAACACTTCCTCTGTCGAAGACCAGAAAAGATCGGAGCGGCCGCGTGCTGTTACAACTACAAAGGCTGTTAATGCTGCTAAAGCCAGAATTCGTCGAAACCCCATTAGGAAGCAAAAAATCTTATCGCGAGAAATGAAGATTCCCACTAGGACTCTGTCGCGTATTATAAAACAACACCTAAAGCTCGGTGCTTATCGTGATATACAGGACGTGCCCTAAATCAATCTTTACAATTAAAGAGAGTGGATCGATCAAAACGCCTTCTGTCACGATACGCAGGTGAAAGGCACAGAATCTTCACAGATCTTTACCGATGAAAAAATTTTCACGATTGAAGAACGCTACAATAAGCAAAATGATAAAGTGTACGCTCACAGTTCTAAAGAAGCTGCTCAAGTGGTCGGAAAGGTACAACGAGGTCATCATCCTGCGTCAGTGATGGTTTGGTGGGGCGTGTCTTATCAAGGATTATTATCAAGGTCACAAAACTACATTTTTGTGAAAAAGGAGTGAAAACTTCAGCCAACGTGTATCAAGATATAGTCTTGGATCATGCAATAATTATACCGTGGACTTTCCAGCAGGACTCTGCACCTGGTCACAAGGCACGTTCTTCCCAAGCCTGACATATGACAAGTGTCTTACAAGCTACACGAGAAACAGATGAACATACATAGACTGCTAAATCGGAAACCCTCCTATTTTACACTATAGTTGGATAAAAAGGAAGCGTTGTATTTAGTGGTCAATACAACCAACCCTACCTCACTTCGTAAACAATGAGTCGAATAATACAAGTTCAATCTCGCCAATTCCTTCTCCAGACCATGTTAGGCTCCCTGCTTTTTTGATGATGATAAATTGGTCGAAGTGCGGACCAGCAAAGGAGCGGTATAACCACTAACCGTTCTGAGCTTCACTGTGTGATTTCTTTGCACTACCAGCCTTGAGCTGGACCTTATTTGGACCAACAGAGTAGTAGAACAGATTAGGAGTGGATACGATCATCATAAACATTTGATGACATTTTTTCCTTAAAAAAAAGGGCGCGAAAACAAAAACGCAGTATCTGTCCTATTATATATCCTATTGATCAATATAGTCTAAAACTAAGTAATAAAGAAAATTGTTTGATTAAAACAAAAATGCATTAATAGTGTCGAATGGTTTAGGGTACAGTCTGCGAAACTTAAGAATATAGGTTCGATTCCGATTCGTCTCCTAGAGCAAGCGTTCTCAGCTTAATCGGAGAGGTTAACTGGAATTTCAGAAATGCACTACTAGCATTCTTTTCTTTAAATCAAGTTTAAGTCGAGGCACGAACACGCCGACATTAAGAAATCGAAAACATTTCACTCCACAACATCGATTAATCGGTTTCGTGTTTTCTTGATGATAATTTGATTCAAACAGACAGAACAATTTTAAATTCGCATTTTTGAACAACAATATATTTAAAAATAATATTAATGAAATTATGTTAAAATATTTAAAAGAAAATTACATACCTACTGGTAAAATTATGGCAGAGCGTTACCAAGAAGCTAAACCTTTGTTTTTTATGGCTGGTGGCCACTGTTAGTTTTATAGATGAACCGGGTTGAAAATCTCCGTCACGACTTTCTATACACATAATTTGCAAAATATAACGTAATTCGACCGTAGGTTATTCATAAAATTTTTATGTTCGAACATTATTGAGGTTCTTTTGTCAAATACCTCTATAATTGAATATTATTATAAATTTTAGTTTAATCTGATTGTTCATATCATGTATAAATTCTAAAGCGATAATGTATACCCAGTGCGTCTGTTTGACGGCGCGCAATGTATTTCAAAATGGATACATATATTTTTCTTCGTGTATTATTATATAGATTCTATTCTATACACCTAGCCGATGTTATTGAAAACTGCATTACATCCTAAGTTACAAAATACTAACCACAATTACAAAAAATATCATTACTGTAGTCTCTCATATTCTTTTTAACTTTTTAATTAAAGTAGGCCATAAACTACAGGCTTTAATTGAATTTTGGAAAAAAAACATAAAACTAATAAACGATTCTTACCGTTTGATAACATTGCAAAATTGTGCTATAACATTTTAACTTTTAACATTGAAACTTGAAAACACACCTATGTATATACACAAATATATACGAACAAGTTATGTATATATATTTTATAAATGCATATATTTACAACATACGCCAAAGACGTGTCTCTTGTGGAGAAATTTAAAAGCGACTGCGATATAACCACTATGCCTCTCTAAACATATTTAAAAACTTATGTGCGATTAAGTCAGCTTCGAACGTATGACCTTTTTTTAATAATATCTGTGATGGCAGTGGCAGTGGTAGAGCTACACTGCAGTTTGTTTTTAGCTGCAGAATGAATGAGTCAGCTCGACCGGGGTATAACCACGCCCTCACATTATAACAGCGTAAAATAGCAGCTTAACGCTGCTGTGTTTCGTCTGGTGAGTGCAGGGATCCGGAGACATTTATTACTTGTGACGAGGCATTCTATCGCAGCCCTCAAGGGTGACAACGCATCTGCATTATGATTCCTTGTCAAGGATGGATGTACATGTGCCATCAGGTGTACTGTGTGTGAGTTTGTTACTCTTAAAGATATATAAAAAAAAAAACTAGCCTTTACTATGTGCCACCCCTAATATTACAAAACATCGCAGTGTCAACATAGTGCGTTTTTGTATGGAATTTTTTCGTGGTACAAATAGTCAGAGTGGTAAAATGAAACGCAAATTCTTCGCTCCCCAACTACAAGGACGTACGTACTACAATCAGCACATGTCTTGTGCTCAGCGCTTTAAACTTACTTGAAAAATATGTAGTTACTTGTGCTTGTGGACATCTAAGCCTGTCATGCCGATGGAAAATTATGATGCTGAGATAAAACAGGAGGTCCTGTTACGACGAGGACGTACGTACTACAAAAGGAAAATTTTACTTTTGTTTTGGAGCTTTAAATGTTGACGAAAAACATTTTTGATGAACGTCATGACGAAAACGAAATTTAAAAATATCAATTTGCCTTTACTTTTTTTTTCTTTTTATTACATTGACATTTACAAAATCACACACAGTTCACCTGATGGTCAGTGATTCCTGCAGCCCACGACATCTACATTCATCCTTGACAAGGAATCATAATGCAGACGCGTTGTTACCCTTGAGGACTGAGATGGAATGCCTCGTTATCAGTAATAAAGGTCTCCGGATCCCTTCACTCACCAGCACGAAACACGGCAGCGTTTTGCTGCTATTTCACGCTGGTATTCTGTGAGGGCGTGGTCCAACCCCGGTCTAGTTGACCCATTCATTCTGCGGTTAGTAGCAAACTGCCTTGTAGCTCTACCACTTTTAAATTTCCTAATAGTAATAATGATATGTATGTTAAATAAAGAAATTATTAACCTATTTAAAAAGCATTAGTAGATAAAAACGCTACGGGTTATGACAGCCGTATAAAAAAGATAAGTAACAGCCTATACACATAGAGCCCACAGTTGGGCATGGCCCATTACAGAAGATATTTGAGCATGGTTCACCAAGTACTACAGAATGGCGTACTTAACATGTGTTATAAATATTTTATTTTTATATCTCTGACATGCAGATGTTCTCATGATGTTTTCCTCACCAACGACGTGTATAAAAACTTATTTCAAATAAGATTTCTACAATAGAAGTACGATATAAGACACAAAGTAATCATAAATTTTACAATAAAAACCCGTGACATTTTTAAAGTAACCTCAAATATGACACACAAATAATATTAATTACGCCGGTAATAGGCAGCGTGGTCTAGTTTGAGGTATATGATACTACAGTCGCCAAAACGCCAATACCATGCCAAATGAACTTAGGATTAGCCTTTGTCCAACGTTGTAACATTAAAAAGCTATTAAAAAAAAGTAATTACCATTAAAATCGCCCATTATAATGCTTCTTCATGAAACTGTGTATAACCAAACTATAGTATTTTTCTGTCATACTCGTATAGCACACACTAGGTCAAATATGATTTGTTTATGACAGTAGTTAGGGACTAGCATACTGCAAGCGAGGCGATATTTGAGACATCATTGCGCAAATTCCTGGTAATAATGAAAAAAATTGTTACGTGTCGATATTTTATCTATACGAGCTGTGCCTGCGACCCTATTTAAGTCACGAAAGGATATTCTGTTAAACAATTCTGATATACTCTTTTTATTGTATTTAGAGTGAGAAACGAGAATACAGTTTGGTGAGTGATTCCTGCGAACTATGACACACATTCATCCTCGATAAAGAATCATAATGAAAAAGCGCTATCAGCCCCGTTCCAGATCGAACAAAGGTCTTCGTCACCATGAATAAAGGTCTCCGGGTCCCTACACCAACTTTTTATTATTTTATTACATTGAGAACGAGCACACAATTCCCCTGATGGCAAGCGATTCATGCGGCCCCTGAGTACTAATGCAGATGCGATCCTTGAGGACGGAGATGTAATGCCTCGTCACCAGTAACAAAGGTCTCCGGATGCCTACACTCACCAGACGAAACACAGCAGCAGTATTTTACGCTGGTATTCTGCCAGGGCAGGATATAAACATCAATTATATAAAAATCAATTCGTGTCACCCCTATCTAAAATTATAAAATAAACGTTGCTTCGTTGTAATCTGCATTTATAAATGTTATTGAAAAATATTATATCTGTTCATTTGTATTAAACCTACTTATATAAATGCCATCTGAAAAGAAGAATATCTCTCTATCTAAAAGTAGGATATAAACTTAAACGTCAAAAATTCGTGTGCCATACCCTGCGAATAATTATAAAAAAAAACATCGCTCCGCTTCAACAGTCAAATGAGTCTTAAATTATAAAAAGATAAGTCAGATTTAAATATACGTACAGCCTTTATACAATTATAAACTGTAATCAAATAAATTATTAAACTCACGACTTATGAGAGACCGAAAATTTAAATCCTATAAACACTTTTCTTTATAACTCTCCTATTTTAGAACTAAAGAGATAAAGCCGTCTTTATACCCACTGTATTTTATGCGAATCATTTTATTCAATGACCGGAGTGATAACCTCAAATTTCACAACACCCTGAGTTAATATGGCGCTTGGTATTTTTTTTATTGATGTGAGGCCATCCGATGGTAAGTGATCACCAGAGGATTCGCAAATGCGTTGTCGGCCTTTAGACTTAGGGCCTTGAAGGTCCCTAAGTCGTATCGATCCGGACACACCGCTGGCGACAGCTGGAACCCTAGGACTATGGTGTTGGCTCCCTTTGCCTGTTGAAAGTACAAGATTTGCATCGAGACAAATTGCTAGTTTTCCGATCTGAGTGCTGTTTGACTGGAAAGAGGACGTCGAATCAACGCTTTTGTTTGAACGAATGCTAAAAGCGCTGGTGATAACCAGAAGACCATGGGAACGGAAATGTAACAGAAGTAAGGTGATGTCCTTAAACTTTGCCGCTGGTCAACGATTAATTTTCGGTAAAACGTTTGAAGAATGAAAAATTTTAGATTTTGTTTCCAAATAATTCCAAACATCGGGCATGTTAATTAATCACTCAAACTAAGCTAGAATCGTCGCTAGTTTCTTGCCTAGAAGTGTCGCTGGAGTTTCTTGCGCCACTTCTTCTCCAGCGCTCACGCATTCTGAAGTAGTGGTACAGATAGCTATAATATCGATATTAATTGAGAGAGATAATCCTTAGTCAAAAGCAACTGACCGAGCCGATGTTCGGCCCTCTCGGGAACCCTCGAATCAGACGCTCTCTCGAAACAGGCTAAAGGTCCAAGCGGAAGCTCCATATCGGGATCCCTTGTACTGGTTACCCACTAATAAAGGTCCCGACTGAGCGCCATAATCGCTCGGTCACCTCGCAACCCGGTGAAACAGTAATAGCCCTAGGGCTAACCGGCCCGAAAAATAAAAAATAAAATAAAAAAAGATCCAAAAGATCCATCCAGCTTAAAATGCTTGTAGGTACTATGAGAAGGATCACGACAATAAATAAATACCGGATTCATCCTACAATATTAAATTTCGCAGATCGTACCCTAAACGATTAGGCTATTGACGGACGAATTTAGTCGCATTCTGCACTACTATATGTAAGTTTTGCTTTATATTCCAATGGGTGATAAAAGAATACACAGGTCACCTGATGGTAGCTGATGGCTGGAGCCCATTAATACCGACATCCATCCGCAACAAACATTCAAGGTGCACGTGTGTGACTGAGATGGAATGACGGAAATGAAATGGAATGTCCAGTAACCTACTATACGAAATAGCATCATTATCATTCACGTTGCTTTCTATATGGGCGTGATACTTATTCGACCGGGGTCGCTGCAGCTACAATCAAACTCAAGTTTGGCTCTATCACTGGTAAAATCTGTTCAATGACAAAATTATGAAAATAATGATAAAATAGTAAGTAACCGAAAAATAACTGTCCGATAACGTTATATAAGTTATACAGCGCCATCTATGAATAACTATATCAACCATTTAATTATTTTTACATAATTGCATAACAAAATTGTGAGTCATTTGTGCATATAACATTTTAAAAAAGTTAATACTGTTAACATTATTGAAATATTTAAATGTCAATGGATTTTTTTTATGTGTTTATTATGGAATACTAAGGTTTTGGCATAAGAAAAAAAATTGTGTGCACTTATTTTATTGCGTATTTAAAAACAAAGCTAGTAAGGTATTATTCAGTAACTAATATAAAGCCTAAAGAACAGTAATAAATAAAAATTAAACTATAATAACCAGTCAAAAGTAAGGTTATGAAATAACTTTGAGTATATATCATCATCATGAAATAAATCAAATTGCAATTGCTCCAGAAATCTTTATACAATTTCCTAAGTATTAGAGCTTAAAAAGTTATTGGAATGTATATGGACAATGTTAATATTTATTAACTTAATGTAATGACAAAACTGTGTAAGTAAATACAATGTAATGTAATAATAAATGTAAGGTAACAATTATATTCTAGATACCGCACTGTAGTTCATTGGCCCCAACTGTAGGCGGGCAAATACCCGCCATATGCTTAACTGTAGGTTGATAAACTACCATGCTTAGATAAATCGTTGATTTTTGACATTTGTTAGATTATAATACATATGACAGTCACAATACAATAAACGTCAACGTTATTAATAATACATATATATACCTAAATATATGTTTTAAAACACAAATATTTTTTTGTCGTCCTAGTGCCATATTTCTTGAGGTTATTTCCAGAATATTTTATAGTGCCGTAAGCACAGAGCCACTCACTCGTCATTCAATTCCCTATTCCAATGCAATGCTTAACCAATAATATTGTGAATGTGAACTCATGTCCCTTACACTGCATCTTAACTTTATTATTCTTTAAATATTATGATGTAATAGGTATTTTTGCAGATAAACAACTATACTTGATTTAAGTAACCTTAACATTTTAAACGTAAGCTAGGTTACATTAGCTATTCAAGTTTGCTGGACGTTGATTGATATAGGTGGCTCAGGTTCGTATTTGTAGCAATCTATGTACTATGTAGACAATCTATCTAATATATATACCTAAATATATGTTTTAAAACACAAATATTTTTTTGTCGTCCTAGTGCCATATTTCTTGAGGTTATTTCCAGAATATTTTATAGTGCCGTAAGCACAGAGCCACTCACTCGTCATTCAATTCCCTATTCCAATGCAATGCTTAACCAATAATATTGTGAATGTGAACTCATGTCCCTTACACTGCATCTTAACTTTATTATTCTTTAAATATTATGATGTAATAGGTATTTTTGCAGATAAACAACTATACTTGATTTAAGTAACCTTAACATTTTAAACGTAAGCTAGGTTACATTAGCTATTCAAGTTTGCTGGACGTTGATTGATATAGGTGGCTCAGGTTCGTATTTGTAGCAATCTATGTACTATGTAGACAATCTATCTAATATATATACTATATAGACAGGGGTGATGATGATGATGAACATTTTGAATATATTAGTAGTATAAATTTACCGATCTGTCTATAAAAATATAATAGTGGTATAAATTTACTGATATGTCTGTAAAAAATATAATAGTACTATAAATTTACTGATCTGTCTATAAAAAACATAATAGAAGTATAAATTTACCAATCTGTCTGTAAAAAATATAATAGTAGTATAAATTTACCGATCTGTCTGTAAAAAATATAATAGTAGTATAAATTTACCGATCTGTCTGTAAAAAATATAATAGTACTATAAATTTACTTATCTGTCTATAAAAAATATAATAGTACTATAAATTTACCAATCTGTCTATAAAAATATAATAGTGGTATAAATTTACTGATCTGTCTATAAAAATATAATAGTGGTATAAATTTACTGATCTGTCTGTAAAAAATATAATAGTAGTATAAATTTACTGATCTGTCTATAAAAAACATAGTAGTATAAATTTACCGATCTGTCTGTAAAAAATATAATAGTAGTATAAATTTACCGATCTGTCTGTAAAAAATATAATAATACTCTAAATTTACTTATCTGTCTATAAAAAATATAATAGTACTATAAATTTACCAATCTGTCTATAAAAATATAATAGTGGTATAAATTTACTGATATGTCTGTAAAAAATATAATAGTAGTATAAATTTACCGATCTGTCTATAAAAAATATTATTCAATATTTGCATAAAATAGCATTTGTACTAACTATTAGAAATAAAGCTTTTTACAAACTTTTTTTTTTTACAACAAAAAACTCCCTATAGCATTAACATAACTTGATGCACACAGATTGTGTATAACATTGATTACTATATAGGATTTTATCCCAGCAAATGAAAGTTAGTACATTTGTTACTTAATCACGCAAAAACATCTGAACAAATTTGAATGAAATATAGCACACCAATAGTTTATAACCTGGATAAACATAATACTTTTTATCCCAGTAAATAAATGTCTGTATGTTTGAATAATTGCATGTAGGCGGATCTAGGCAGTTGCTAGTTTGTAAATATAAAATAAACAATTTTTATCATTTGTATTTGATAATATCTCATTTCAACAATTATAAGTGTAAATTAATATGTCAATGACAAATCATGTGACCATTACTCAATAAAAAGGAATAGCAACAAATTAATTGCATGCATCAAGAGATAAGGGATAAATGTATTTATATTATGAAATAAAGAAAAAGTAGCTTTTATATATTCTATTGCTCATATTACTGGGCAGCACAGTATTATTTCATCATCCTCACAGCCCATGTTGAACATATCCCTCATAGATTACCACAAATCACTACCCTGAAACAACTGCATCCATCAACTTCCTACAAACTTGAATAGGCCAGCACGACCAGGGTAGTACTACACCCTCACAGAATACCAGCGAAAAATAACAGCATAACATGCTGTGTTTTGTCTGGTGAGTGCACGGATTCGGAGACCTTTATTATGTAACATGACAAGGCATTCTATCTCAGTCTTCAAGGATAACAATGCATTATGATTCCTAGACAACAATGAATGTAGATGTTGTGGGCTCATTTGTTACTCTCAATGTAATAAAAAAAAGGCTGTTGTTCCCTCTAGTGCTCAGTCATCTTACATTGCGAGTGCAAGATTGACACTCAAGAACCTTTCTCCAACATCTGTTATTGGTTCTACAAGCTACTTGGCCAGGTCCTTGCAACTTCATTTTACTAATCTATGTCGGCATTGTTACATGTGACAACCACAGTGGAGCGGCATGGCAGACAATGCTCCAACAGTCTCTCTAGAGTGAAGGCCTATGCCCATTGTGATTTACATATATAGTGTTTTTTAAGTAACAAATATCATGCAGGTTTTAAGGATAACTTATGATCAGGTTAACTGTGTACTTATTAGCTATATATAATAAAAAAAAATACAACTCAATGCTCAATATATTATTTCTGTCACTTAGCTCTATGAATACCAGCCAGTCCTTGTCTACAATCCTACTTGGTGAAAATTGGTGATGTAATATCACTAATATTAAGCTTGTGATATATCGGCACTAATATAATAAATAACATTTAATGTTTCACCATCATCATCATTATTTCAGCTCATCACTAGTCCAATACAACACAGTGTGATTCTGAGCCACCTGCATAACCTGCACTTCCTGCAGATTTATATACATTGGCACTCCATCTCGGGGGGATTGTCCTCCACTACAATGGCCAATACAAGGTCGCACTTCCCCGATGGTTTGACAGGGTATATGGACGGTATGTTGCCACTTCAGCCTTCTATATAACTTAATTAAAACAATGATGAAATACTGCATCATCATTATTATGTATGATTGAAATCTATAAGTGAAAAAAAATGATACATATTTAACAGTGGTATGGCTACCCTGTTAGCTTTCTGCAAACTTAAAGCTTCCTGTATTTTTCTAGCTGCACAAATAGATCAGTGAATGACCACACAGGATACATATGCAAATCATATTTTAAATATCGTTGAGGGATTTGGTGACCCGATTATGGGTTCCCTATTTCACTTCTGTCTCCAGATGTGATAATGCCTTTGTTGAGGATGGATGATCAACTACCATTAGATGAACTATGAGCTTGTCACTTCTTATATTATAACATAACATAACATGTTTTTGGAACACAATGAAAACAAAATTGTCAATGATTAAAATATAGTTACTCACTTAAAATCGTAACAACAAGATATATAGAACGTAAAATAATATTTATATAGTATTTATTTTATTCTGTACAGTCAATATTTTACTAATTAAATAAAATTTATAACTGGAGACAATTAATAAGAAATGTTTATTAGAAGAAATAGCCTCACAATAAAGAAGCGAAGTTTTATCTTTGCAAAACGCATATACTATCTAATTATATTAATTATCTCAACATCTAATTAAAAAAAATACTTCATAAAATGCATACCCAGGAGTGGTGTACTCGGATCATCGCTATCCATGTCTTTGGCTAACTTGTATATACAGATCCATTATCATACACACTACACAGTATAAATTCATATTATACATTACTTAACACTAGTTAGAGAATTGCGTACTATTGTTGTTGCTTTGTTCTATGTTCGCGTCGCGGTTAATTTAAAATAGTAAACGATATCTTGTCTTGTCAATTGTCACTGTCAAATTGTCAGCTGTTGGTTGACCTATCTCTTGCAGTGCTGCCAGATCCAATGATTAATTTCAGACAGTAGGTAATATGAGAATGGAACAAACAAACTTATTTTTTATTTATGATAAGTAATATTTTAGGTCGGTTTTATTTAATTATTAATAATTCAATTGGCTTTAGATCATTTTGGTTCCTACAATATTCTTTCTGGAAAGGCCCAAAACATTTCATTGCAAACTATATTTTAAGTGAGATAACGTAAATGATATTGATTGATTTGTTTATCTTAGTAACGCTGATTTTTAGTAATCATTACATTTTAGTAGAAATCAAAAATAAAATTGAAATGCCAATGTAGCAAGTAATATAGCTGTTGATAATTCCATTCTATAGTGATGTCGGAGGTGTGATATGAAATATCGTGCCAAATTCACAGTGGCCCAATGATGGAAATAATGAGGATGAAATATATTTTAAGAAGGACGAATACAATCAGTAGATGGTTAGAGCCTTAACGAATCCTCAGAGCAATCGCCATAAAATACTGGGTATACAGTGCAACGGAAAGAATATTTCCTTCGTAGTTCTGAGGTATCAAACATATAATAATTCTTCTGGTCACTGATCTTATGAAACGCTCTTTATTATTTATTTTTCCATAACGCATAATATATATAATGTACGTACAAGTATGTATGTACATATAAGTAACTATCGTGTATTTTTTTTGTGACAACACCGTACTTTTTTTCGACATTATGTCAGGCTTGCTAGAACAGATTTTTTGATGAATAAGCTGTGCCTCTGTACATATAACTATTATGGGTACAAAAATAGTTTATATTTTATTAATAAACATGTCTGTTTAGTATATCATCGCATAAACATGGTAATTGTTTAACGTTTGAAAATGATGCAACAAACACGCTAGCGCTATCGTAATTTGTGCATAACATATATAATCACTTGGTACATAGTATATTCTCTCGGATGTAGTCTAACATTGATGCTTAACTTATAAATTGATAATATATTACGATTTTATGATGTAATTGATGACTGAGATCCATAAGCACATACATCCATCCTTAACAAAGATTAAAGATGCACATGCACTGTCACCTGAGAATTAGGATGGAATGCCTCGTTCGTGTCCTATAATCAGGTCTCCTATTTTAAAGATACGAAATATAGCAGCGATATGTTGCTATTTCACAATGGTATTCTGTGAGGGTATGGATCTTGCATTGATGCATCTTAATATAAGTGTTGTAATATTTTTTGTTTTTACATATTATAAACCTGTTACATGTTTCCTTTTATTTTAAATATGAAAGCTCTGTTTAATAAGTCTTAAATATCCTCCATAATCATTAACCGGTTTTAAGCGGTTCTCAGTTGCTGAAACTCACGCAGTTAACTTAAATATATAAATATATATAATACAGATAATAAAGAATTAGACAAGAGCAGATAGAGAGGTCTTATAGTTAATTGTGCAAGCGAACGATCTCTAATTAGGCCAGGTCCAAACCTGTGGCGTGCTGTGTGTGAGATAACCTCTATGACAAATCAGAATGGGCTGGTTTTAACTGGCAATCGATCAATTGATTGGTCACATAATTTCATTTATTTACATCTGTATTGCATTTGAATGTAGGTCTAGATCAAATGTTAAATATGTACTTGTAATATTCAATACGGAGAATAAAAGATACGTAATTAAAAAATATTAATAAATAATATGTTTTTTTCGAACCATAAACGGAGGAAAAAAAATCTCTTTATTTAGTTTTAATCTCATTTATTTGAACACTTATATAATAAGAAAATGTTCACGATTATCAAGAGGACATTCTATTTAACAGTTGTAATATAATTTAAATTTAGTCATTTACTTTTAATAATGATATAGTTTTAAATTTAAATATAAGTATCTTCTTTGCTCAACACAAAGGTAGACTGGGAGAGAATGCCTTTGGCATGAAGTCCACCTTTTTGTGCAAATAAATAAAAATTATATCAACAAAGTTAGTTTAATGGTTTTACGGTGTGTGTAAGTAAATATCCGATATCCAAAGGCCCAACATATCGAGTCGCATTTTATTTTTACGATGAGATTACGTTGAATTTCCCTATTGTAACTATTATAGTTCACTTATATTTTACAAAATAAGCGAATACTGTCAGTTTTTATATTACATATGTACACTTATTCTTGTCTTTCCGTTTTTTATTTTGATTTATATATTTCATTAAATATACTTTGTAATTAATATACGCTGAGGAAGGGTATATTATTAGATTGGACTAATGCTACACTAACCCATCTGCAGCGTGGCTTCACCAGTGTTGAAAGTTTATTTGATCTTTTTTCCACAAAACCGTTCCGTGTTATCATATGTTGTTTATTGTTCACAACATTTTGTTAGGTGCCTCAATAATTTGATTAACAAAAAATCCACTTGCCTGGAGTTAGCTGCTAAAGATTAAAATATCAGACATTGTTGTGAGTGATTTTCGTAGGCAGCAAGATAGTTGAATACATTTGCAACAATGTTGTATGATAACTTGGTGAAGATAACCGCTGTTCATTGTTGCTAGTAAACACAGCTTCACCGACAACACACTGGCTATGGCTGTTGCGTAATGAGAGATAAATATTTATTTTACGGCATACAAAAGTACTTATTCGCGATACCGCCATGTCACAGGCCGGCTCTCTCCAGTCAATACAGATAGAAGCATCGCTGAAGTTTCTTGCGCCACTTCTTCTCCAGCGCCCACGCATTCCGAAGTGGTGGTACAGATAGCCAATAATAATAATAGTGATATTAATGTAGATTACTCTTAGTCAGAAGCAACTGTCAAGTCAGACGCTCTCGTGGAACAGGGTAGCGGTCAAAGCCCTCGGGCAAAGAGCTGCAATCAGCCCGAAAAAAACAAAAAACGTGTCAAAGTAACACCTGTATATATTAAATACGGACTATGCCCTAAAATTAATGGAGATGATTAAAGCTGAATAAATCGCATGTTTTTTTGAGCGAGAGCACAACCTAGGTGTGTGTAGATTTAAAATAAAAATATATAGAGAATACATATATAAACCCCACTATTGGGCTTAAGTCTCCATTGTAGCAAGGGGGTTAGAGTATAGTTACCATGGGGTTTGGCGGACTTTACATGTGTTTTAATATTTCGTAGACGTGCAGGTAACTTCGCAATATTTTCCTTCAAGTGGTAATTACTTAAAATTGCAATAAACAATTTCACTTATGGCTGGTCCTTGGGGATTGAAGTTACTCGTCAAAGCGAGCTACCACTGCTTTAACTTTACACATAAACATGAATAAGTAATGAAAATTCGTCCTTCAATTGTAATATTATTGTTTGTTAGTACGGAGTTAGAATAAACCAACTGAACAAAGTTTTACATAATTCTAAGTTTTTAAACAAAGATAAAAGCAATTCCTCGACCAGCACACGCGTAGTGTAATGTTAAAAGTTTCTTATATTTACGCAAATAAAACATTGAAAAAAACTAAGTATACGGAATTTATCAAGTTTATTTTTAACTTTTTATACTTTTTTTTTAACTTTTTGAGTCAAGGGGGGAATTGACATCTTGATGTCATAGTTAACACGTACTTCACCTTCACCTATTTAACATATAAGCTAGTTATATAAATGTATAAAGTATAAAAAAACGTACAAAATGATTTCTGTACTTCTGTAATCTTAAACAGTGTATTTCACCGTGGATTTGCGTTAAGTGGACTTTTACGTAAAACTTTTTTAAGAATTAAAGCAAACGTTACTTTCAGTCCAACATATTACAAATAATATTAACGGGCACTTTGTGATTGTCGGCTGGCTCAGATTCGAACAGACGACAATACGGTTGTGAGTACGACCTTGTAGTCTCTAAGCGTATCATTTGTTTACGAGTAACTCATTGTATTAAAGTTGTTAACGTAAACATGCCTACTGATAAATTTCCACGGTTCGTTGTATAAAAACAAACCTCATCACGGAGTTCTTTAGACGTTTGTTTGTAGGCACTAGACTTATTACGTCATTGGATCATGAACTTCGAAACTAGGACAAATATGAAACAAATCCGGCCAATTAAGAATAGAAACAACGTAAGGTTACATTCCTCGTATTTACAGCATGTTAGGTTCTCGAAATACGCGACGTAAATCGACTTTAAATATAATAATGATGTTAATAAATAAATATGCTTTATGACTAAAAATAGGTTTTATAAAATAAATGAGAACCGCCGCAGGTGTTGGTCTACAGCCTTAGTTCCCAAAGTGGTCCAGGTGGACCTCCAGGGCTCCACGGGAGATTCGACGGGACCACAACGTAGACGTTGGCGTGATAAAAAAATGGGGTTTACAATTCGTAAGCGGGGGTCGACGAAAATTGATTTGCTTTCGATAGTGAAGAACTAAAATATTTGCTGGACTTCACCTATCAATGTAGGCAGATAATATTTTAAGAAGCTCAGCGAGTGTTACTTGTAAAAATTCAATATTCCACATTTTTTGACAAGTTTTGGGAATATTGTAGCAATGTAGCTGCAGGGGGTCCCTGGAACCAGCTAAATTTTGAAAGTGGTCCATGAGAAAAAATCTCTCTAACGGGAGCACAATCTGTTCATTAAATAAGACCCGTATACAAAACATTAGTTTATTAAAGGAATTAATTTTAATGTAGATTTACCAAAATTACATATTACCATGTAATACAACATAAGCAAATAAACTTACAGGCTTGCTATGTGTCAATAAACTATTGATTGAAATGTTTTTACATAAGTTTTTGCCTTTTTTTTTGGGTTGCATCATAAAAATGGTTGAGAAACAATGGTCTAGTCGTGGTGATTCCATATGACCTAAATAGAAATTAATGACGTATGTTTTTGAAATAGTGTCTTGAATTAACTACACACACATACACAACAACTATGCATGTTAGACGCAGATGTCTCAAGATCATAGCTTTTGGTAATCTATGGGGAAGAATCTTTTGTTAATTAGACCCAATGATGATGGAGATGGATCCAGGTTAATTATATCAATCATTGAACGCCGCGTGGCATAGTTGTCAGAGTATTTGCCTGCAGCGTCTCAGTTCCAGCTTTCGATCCCTGGCTAAGGAATAATATGTGTACAAGTCGCGCGAATAATATGGCACTTGACACTTGACTTGCCTTGAAGATGACGTTTATGTAAAGTATGGTGTGCAAAAAAGTTTTTGTTTTAATTTTTATTTTTTTACGAAAAATATTGCAACAATGCTTAAAATTATGACCGTTTCTTTTTTAAAGTTTGAATTAAATGGCGACTTTATCTTTTTATTACATTGAGAGTAACAAACGAGCACACGGTTCACCTGATGGCAAGTGATTCCTGCGGCCCGTGACATCTACATTCATCCTTGACAAGGAATCATAATACAGATACGTTGTCACTCTTGAGGTTTGAGATGGAATGCCTCATCACCAGCAATAAAGATCACCGGATCCCTACGGTGTTCTATGAGGGCGTGGTCCTACCATGGTCGAGCTAACATTCATTCTGCAATTAGAAACAAACTGAAGCGAATAGATGGCGGCCGCGTTGTGCGACTTTCTTTTGTAACTGGATCGCGATGAATTGAGTGAAACTAATATTTTATATAAGTTAAAAAAAACAATAATAATTTTAAGCATTAAATATTTTTCGTAAAAAAATAAAAACTGCAACAAAAATTGTCTTGCACACTGTACGTCTTACGTTAACGTTTTCTTCCGAGCCAAGGCAAGTGTATTGAGTCGACTAAGCCTGATCTAATCTATGATATCTATAAAATTAACGTGTTCCTATACGTGTGTGTGTTGATAATAAGATAGAAAAAACACTTTATTGCTCATTAAAGTAGGTACAGTCAATTGACTAAAACTAAACTTTTAACCTAAACGCGGGCAAGCGCGCCCTTATCTATATAAGCGGCTATAAGCGATCTCTTCCAAGCAACCCTGTAGGATAGGAGAGGTAAAACAAAAATCAGGGTAACAAGAAAAGTCAAGAATGAATAAATAAGAGCAAGAATTGTTTATAATAAAGATAGAAATACTGAACAGAAGCCTCTATTTAGATTAAAAGTAAACAAGCAATACATACAAAATTATAAACTTATATAGAAACTTATTATACAAAAAAATATAATTATATACATATTTAAATAAGGGAAATGGTCAATTTAGGGAGCAACTTTGTTCAGAAGATGGCTTTTCAGCTAGAATGGATAAGAAAAATATTGTATCTCGTGTATTCAACACGAGAGGAACATTTGAAATTAACAACTGTAACGGACAGAAGACACGGAGTTATAAGAGACACGTTGCATATAGTTTCTAGATGTGACATGAATGTCGCCCTTTCAGTAGTATTTTGTGGAATAACCTGACGGTGCACTGGAAGGATCCGGAGACCTAATAATAGGTACGTACGCATTCCATTCCAGCCTTCAGGGGTGTGAATGAGGATGCGTATGTCATGGGGAGGTTTCATCACTTACCATCAAATGTTCTTGGTGCTCGTTTGTCACCTTTATATTATCTTCAAACCGGATTAAATAAATGTAAAATAACATGTCAATCGATCTCTATAGATAACAAAAAGCTAAATGTATACTGTATACAATTTCTGATGACAGCTTATGTGTCAATAGATACATGTATACACTTGTGTGTATATATATACATATATATTTCAAACATACTAGCTATGCTGTAAGCCTCGTGTTAATTTCGTCACGTTCTCTCCACGCGTTGAGCTGTTAAAAAGCTTTGTTGACGGTCTTTAGTTAAATGACGTTATAGGTTTAACCAGGTAATTTAGTTCTAAAAGTACCTTTTCGTTTTCGGCTTACTTTACCATAGACACTGTTAGTCCGAGGGCTTTTATAATTTCACCGAGTAGAAGAAGGGCTTATAGAACTCAGCCGAAACCTCTATTTATGAGAAACCAGCACAAGGGTTCCCGATTGGAACCGAGTCCTCAACTTCGACGCGCATTAAAGCGACTAACCCGAGGCTGCCCGGGCTGAACTTTGGCTCCCTTAGTTGTTACTGAAATTTCGAATTTGGTTTTTTTTTGTGTGAGTATTGCTGTTGGTCCAGAGACCTCTACAGCTTTATAGGGGGCGATAATACGATCCGAGGGTCCCTCATCTATCTAAAATGAGGGGCATTTATTGTATTTGTCTCCGGTGTCTCAATTGTGTAGCATCCTTTTTCTGAACCCGTAGTAATACTATTACAAGTAAGTAAATTTTTATATTAGCATCGTTTTCTCAGCCACCTAACTGCATCTTCTACACGCAGACTGGTGTGGGTCGTCACTCTAAGTAGTGAAGGAAGGAAGGAAGGAATATTTATTTATTTCTATTTCTAAACAAACTAACGCGACCGCACTCTCGACTAGAAAGGTCGTGTAGTGCAAACCGTTTATGTGTTGCATCATGCGTCGCTTCACGCAGACAATGGATATCTAGCTCGCACAATTTTATCCATTTACCAATATACATAAATTGATAATGTTAAGTAAGATTTTTTTCTTTCTTAGATATCCTAGTTTTAGTTTACTTATACAAGTAAGCTGTATGAGCACGCTTCAGCCTGTCGCTGGTTGGTGTTCAATAGAGGCTTGATGATAATGATGTTCTCCAGGTAGGCTTTGACCACCGCGATGTCTGCTTGTTATTACCATATGACATCAACTGCACAGGATATATAATAGTGCCGTAACATCAGCACAAACACAGAGGCTCTGGGAGCAGAAGTACACTCAGCTGAAGAAAATCAACAAATTGTGATACACAAATATTTCCTCGTCTGGGAACCCCCGGCGTGGTAGTCAAGTACTCTAACCACTGCGCCACGAGGTCATTAGTCTATAGTAGCGTAAGGCCTCATCATTACTATTATTATATTGATATATTTTTATTGCTTGTGCTGCATTCTGGCAACATAGTTGTGCCATGAATGAAATTTTGACTTACCATTTCATCATCCTTAAAAATAATAATTAAATGCGCACGCGCACGTTAATATGAACGTGGATGTGCGTAGCTTAGTGTCCGTTTAATTTGACATTATACAAGAGTTCGATCCCTTGTGGCGAAATTAATTTGATTTTAAGTCCTGTTTTGTTTGCCACGTGTCCGGCGGTGATAGGAAACATGTCTCAATTGTTTATTATATACGTGACTGGACATTACATACTAATGAGGAGACCTACGGGATTTACACTCATTCTTACCACCCCGAGGGGTCGAGCACCAAAGATACAGTCCCTGAAACGACGTAGATCTGAAAAGCGATTGAGTGACTTATATTTCGTATGGATTCGAACCCGGGATCCGCACTTAGTATTACACTTAGCGCCATTATGAGATTATTTGTTTAATTAATTGAAGGATAAAAAGCTTAATTAATTACTTAATCAACTGTGAATTGGATACATTCATTTCATATCATCCAAAAAAAATAACAATTTTGATTGTATAATTTTTTTAATTTACATTAACCTAAATACAGGAACTAATTATACAGTATTGCTAAATTTAAATAACAACCAGCTATGACGCGATTTCATACGAGCAAACATCAGGCGAGACGCATTTTAAATTTGTTATATATTAATTAAATTTAATTTTCTTGAAATTTAAATGAAATAGATATTAATTATTTGCTGAAATTTATCTTAATATATCACTGAAAACCTCATCCAAATTGGTTGTGTTGTTGTCAACATTAATACGCACAAAGAGACAAACCTTTATAAATGTATAGAAATACGGTCGACTAAGCCCGATCTAATCTAAGATACCTATAAAATTAATGTAATCCTATACGTGATAAAGTAAAAGCAGCAGGAAACTTGGTATAACACAAATAAGTGGGTTTATACACATAAACAAATGGCGCTCTTTCGTGTAGTTACGAAATATAGAAACCAAGTATCTGTCGACAATAGGGACGCCATTCCAGACGAAAGACATATTTTTTCATGGAAATATATTAAAAATAAAAAACCTGCCTATCAATAATAAAAAAGCAACATCTACAAACACACCCAGAACCAAAAACCAATTTGTTAGGTTTCGAGGTGTTGAAGTTGAAAAGTCATAAAAGGAACTAGAACGTGAACCGTATAGTTGGAATGATTAACGGGAATGTTATGTACCGTATGTTAAGGATCATTACCAATAACCTTTCCAAAAAAAATCTTCTAGTTCATATAATCTCGAATGAGTTTTAAATTAACATAGAAATTATCTCTTTGAACACTAAACTTTTTGTAGCTAAGTCCACAATGCCTTTAAAATAAACTTAAATAAAAGTTTTGCGACAAAAATATATTAAAGTATGTATAACCTAAATGAAAAAAATTAAAAATGTATTTAATGCATACTATTTATCTTATCGTCTTATATTTTTCAATTAATTACTTTAGACGTGAGAAAAACAATTTACCTGTGTTAAAATTTTAAAATTTCCATGCAGTGACATAATTTTTTTTTTTGAGTAAACATAACATTTCGCGGGAAAAGAAACGAGCTATCGTGTTTGTATTGATTATGCGAGAATGACATATTTCTGTGCGATTCAGATCACAGAGAGACCTATGTTATCAGGTACACTGTGCTCGCTTATCACACCTTGTTATTGTTTGTATTGTTGTAAATAAACGATAAATATGAAATAGTCCATGTTTAAGTCTATGGTATGTTTCTTCGAACCGGTTATACTATTTTGAAAATCAATAAGTATGTTTTGTGGTTCTTTATATAATAAAGACATTTGTGTGAGCAATTACTACAAAGAAATGAATTGGTAAATACCAAAGACTATATTACTGTCTTTAATAATATTGGAACGCGTTTAATTATTAACAAAGAATCCGTCTTATCATATGCCTTCCCGCCTTCGTGTCGATTTGTACAAGTTTGTTTATATCGGCGTCTCTTTCGCACCGGAAGTACTAACGTAAATCGCCCGTCTAGTTTCATCATGACTTGTAGCCATTTCAAATAGATCCGTTTACCCACCTTTCATTTATGCGATACCTAGATTAAAGTTGTATCTTGGGTGGGGTCTATGAAAATTGGCTACTAGGCGATCACGAGTGTTAGAAGCCGATCTAGGACAACGTAAACAACGAGTTGCAAAATTTAATAAGTTGCTTCACTAAGTCATATCCCCCTTATGTTAATGTACTTGAGGATATAATTAAAATATATATTTTGAAAATACATACATACATATCTATATTATGATCCCACCTGTTCGATTTTGACCACGGCGATATCGAATGGTTATTATTAGATAGCATCAAGTGTACCTCAGCCCGGTTTTCACCAATTATCACAGATAGGAGCGTCGCTGGAGTCTATTGCGCCACTTCTTCTCCAGCGCCAACGCATTCCGAAGTGGTGGTACAGATCGTTAATAAGAATATTGATATTTATGTAGATAATCCGTCGGAAGCACCTGATAGAACCGAGGTTCGGCTCCCTCGGGACAGTCGCTCTTGCGCAACAGGGTAACGGTCCCTGCCTTTGTGCTGGTTACCCACTAATAAAGGTCTCGGCTGAGTGCATTAAGCGCACGGTCACCTTTCAACCCGGTGAAGCTGTAAAAGCCCTCGAGCTAACAGTGGCCAACAGCACGAAAAAAAAACATCAAGTGTGCAGGATATATTATATAGAGCCGAAAGTATTCACGCAGCCACTAGCTCGTCGCCCTCCATCCTAATCTTATGTGATGCATATGTGTTAACATCAGAAGAAATTTAAGATGTCAAGGTCACAGGACCTAAATACAGATTTAGAAACATCAGATTTTCAACAACTAGTGGTACATAAATATTGTTCTTCCTAAGGATCGAACCCCAGCTCCGCGAATCAGCATCAGTACTCAAACTATACCACTAGGTATATCATACGTTGTCATCCCTGATGACTGGTTGATGGATTAGGATCCCTATACTCATCAAACGAAACACAGCTGTGTTATGCTGCTATTTCACGCTGGTATTTTGTGAGGACGTTATCCCATTTATGTTATAGCTAGAATTTATCTACAGAGTGGGTCCACCACTATTAAATACCGTATTTTTGGACTATAAGACACATCTCAAATTTAGAGAAAAAATATTTCCTACCTTCGGACTATAACGCACCCAGCTTCTTTCACAGTTTCCCATTAATTTTTCACCCAAGTACAAACTAATTTCTGTATTCATTCCTTTTAGAAGCTTCTTGGTTATTGTATACGCTATGAATTGATCCCACACTAACATCGCTGCCTTTTTAAACCACCTGGGGGTTTTGCCCATACCTTTTCTATCCATAATTTCATTCTTGTCTCATCCATTACAGGCTAGGCCTAATACTAGCTATCGACGATCATAGACAAAGAGTTTAGGTAAATCGGTGATTCCCCCGCTTGTATTGAGATAACTTGCGTCATACCTACCTTCAGTGGCGTGCCATATTTTTCGGGATTATAAGACTTACCTTGTGTCTTATAGTCCTAAAAATACGGTATATATGATATAATACTTTTGACCTTGCCAGTTTGACATCAGAAGGAAGAAAAGTCACCGCGTTCGGAAACTATCTACTTATCTGCGATATAAGCGACGGTAACACAACGGAGTGCAGGGTCGTTCATTACTGTTCCAACGCGAGGGCTTCGAGACAATGCCTTTGTTTGATAAAGTACATAAGTGTTGCTACTAAAAAAAATAACACACTCCAGAAAGTATAACACGCAGTGATAATAAAATCTATAGTCGTCGTTTCTTAAAACAACTGCAAAATATCAGTTTGTTCAATCGTTCGTATTTAGGTGAAAACTTCATTAAAAGAATCCAATCCAAATTCATACATACATAGATACAGGTCAAGCTAGTAAAAACCTATTATATATTTTAAGCAACTTGAATAACAATAACACCCAAAGTTACGCAAGTAGTATGTCATCGATTCATAATTTCAGATTATTCAGGCGTCTGCAAGTGAGTGAAAATAGAATTGAATTGAAAAAGATTCCTTTACATATATAAATATAGAAAAGTAAAAAATGTGTTTATGGAAATTATGTCATACCACACGTCAAAGATAAAATTACTCATAAAACTGATATTGATATCGTTAGTTAAGTTGTCCATTAATAATACGCGCCCGTATGTTTCCCGCTAGTGGGCAAAGATCTATCTCCTAGATGATAAGGTAAAATCTGACTATTAAAACAATAAGTGACAAACAAACTGTAGCACAAAACCTTCGTTTACAAAGTTTTAAAATGCTATGTGTTGTTCTCTGAGCGCTGCGATGAAATATTACCTGTAATTGGATCTTCGGAACCCTACTCTCATCATACGAAATACTGCATCGCTATGCCGCAGCATAGTAGCATACTACTTCTTCTTTTTTTACGTTTTCTGCCTTCGCCTACTCTCATTCATGTTGCATTTAGAAATTAAATGCAGCGTGGCTCTATCAATGTAGACTGTAGTACCAATAATTAAAAAAAGTAAAAAAAAAAATTGCATAAAAACCGCTTACGTCTGTATTGTGCGGGCGACATAAAACCGCGGCAAAACGAAGCTTCCCGCCATTTACGTTTCGTCCGTCAAGTAGACAACGAAAACAACTTGATCTCATAAACAATATTTAATTATTTATATACTGTTAAAGTATTACTACTACGTGGGAGGTGAAGTGATTTTTTATTTTATTTTAGAAAACAAGGAATACCTTACAAAGGTAAGTTTTGCACTCCTTATGTCCTTTTTTTTGGACATTGATTTTTAATTAAAAGAACAAAGTCGCAAGCACTACTAATTGTTATTTTTATATATAGTTTTACCATGTTAAAAAAAATAACCAAATATTTAATTTAGAGCATTATAATTATCCAATATAATATAAAATATAACTATTATAATAATAAATAAACCTCTACGTGTTTATGCCAATTGGATAACGCAAAGTTGTCATGTGTTATATCTAAGGAGACAAAATGACCGGATGCAACTATTGCCCTACAAGTGTTTTTTGGAACCCACTTAGAAGTAACAAGGTTTTCACCCTCAGGGGTAATAATGCATTTGCATCTCGAAACTTTGGTGGAGGGTCATCATTTAGCATCAGGTGATTTTGCTGTGTTTGCCACACCTAATATTATACAAAAAAAAATAGATAGATATCGGTGCAATACAAATGGGATGAAATATGGTACTAGCTGTAGTCAGCGCAGTAGAGTAGTTGCTTTGTTTCGATTAATGACTGACGGAAAGACCTTATCCCTGCTTACCATTCATTCCATTTTAATCGTCAGGGTTGACAACGCATCTGCATTATAATTTGAACATAGAATTAATTCACTTTTAGGTAAACTGCTGACTTAAACGCACACATTTATTTCATTAAAAAATCGAAACCACGATAGCATAATCATGAAAACGTGCTAAATAAATTTAAAAAAAAAACGATTCAATAATTTCCGAACGGATTCGACCGTATAAGTACCTTTAAGTAAGAGCCTACACCTTTCTTAAAGCACCTTCGCTAGTGTTGTAGATGTTTTAGGACAGCACTCATCGTTTACCATCAGTTGAGCTGCTGGCTCTCTTGTCGCCTTTAAATTCTTAAAATTAATTACAAATTTATATTTGTAATTAATTTTAAGAGATTCAGCGAAATTCGGCAAATCGATACACGTTACGTAACATTGAAAACGTCGATCCAAAATTATTTTTTTTCTTCAACAAGATAAATTTTATCTGTCTTATAAATTTTGCTTTTGTAATGTGTCATCGACCCGGCCTATTCCGCATAGCCACAATACGTAGAGTTCTACCAGCTTGTATGTAATCTCTAATTGCCTCCCTTTATCAGTGCTAGTTTCACCAACTCTCCGCGTTCAAAGTTCAGACAACTTTTGTGTCCAGATTATTAATTTTTACGTGTGTTTTTGATACGATAGATGACTAGTTTTCATCGTATTAACGTATACTCTTGTATTATCTGCGAACCTTTCTAAAATATATTTCATAAGCGTAGTTAGGCGAGATTAATTACATACCACACACCTATTGCGCGTGGCCGCTGCAGTTGTGGTAGCTAAGTACTTTTAATTCACAGCACTCGAACAAATCGCTTTCGATCCCCGGTGCAATGGACATACTTAATTGCAATTGAAAGCAATTTGTTTGTCTAAGAAATTGTTTTTTTTTCAAAAACGTGAATTCCACAAATCCGCGACGTTCTATCCCTATGTCGATAGGAGGCCTAAGCCTAATAGTAGGTAGTGTATATAGTGTTGCCATTTTTATCGCGCGGACACCCGTTCCATCAGTTCCATTCTTCCCAACCCTCAGTCATTTGAACGTATAGCGGGTGTTTATTTATTTATTTTATTATAATATAAATATTTAGATAATTTGTTCGGTATTCTATTTATGTTATTGACCGAATAGATGTGTGTGACAATAGATATCCATATCGTTTTTCCAAAATTTTCACAAAAAATCCAAACTTTTTTTTATAATATTTGCGAAGGCAAACTAAGTAATGACTGCGGCCCAAGACATCTACATATATCCTCAACTAAAATACATGATACACATCAGTGTATAACTCTGACTGAGATGGAATAACTATAATTGAATCCATTCACGCACCATACTGAACACATACTGTTAAATCATGTTATTCTATAAGGGCATGGGCCTATTGTACTTTTACAGGTTTTTGTTTATTACATTGACAGTAACAAACGAGAACACAGTTCACCTGATGGCAAGTGATTACTGCGGCCCATGACATCTACATTCATCCTTGACAAGGAATCGAAATGCAGATGCCTTGTCTCCCTTGAGGACTGAGATGGAATGCCTCGTTACCAGTTATAAAGGTCCTGGATCCCAGACGAAACACAGCAGCATGACACTGTACTTAATTTACATACATTTTTTGCGTTACTGTAGTCAAAGTGGTAGGATATACGACATTAGAAGTTGTTCCCGCCAACTTACATTTTTTAGGCCCTTAGTTGCAATATGAATTGGTCAGATCCATCGAGGCAGGGTCACGCCCTCACAGAGTGAAATAGCAGTATAAAATTGCTGTAAGTGCCGCATAGGCTAACAGCATCAACATCAACAGAATCTAGCACTGACGGTTAAGATTCGAGGGAGACATTTGATCTTAGTCACCAGGATTGACGAAGCATCTGCATTATGTTTCCTTATCGAAAATCAATCGGTATTATAGGCTGCTGGAATTACTACTTAGAAATGTGTGCTCGATTGTCACCCATAGGGGCGTTCAAGTATTACGTAGGCAAGCTTAGATTAATTTGATTATTCATTTAGATTTATGTTATTATTATTTGAATATATTATTTTATTATGATGAATTTATTTTCATATTTCTTACTAAAAGTAAATTTGATTAGATGTTAGTTATGAAAAAATTCTTACGTGTTATAGTTTGAGAGAGAGAGGAGAGTTCATAAATTTCCTATTTCAGCTTGGGGGTGGGGATCTAAAATCATTGAAAGTTTGCTTACGTAATACTTGAACCCCCTAATTAATACAGTCGTATATTGCTTGTTGGCTTCCTTCTTACGTCAACGTCTGGAAATGATTTAAGCTATGATATAATTATTTATATAATATGCCATATAAAACCTATGTACGGTAAATATTTATTACATTGCAATAGCGCACTGGTTGTTATTTACTACATGCAGTCCGGTAGAATCCGGATACGATCGATACGATATATATAAATTATATATATTGTAGTGAATATAATAAAGGTTGGATATATAAGTTGTTATCTCTTTTTAAATAAATAAATAAATTGCTAAGTGTAATGTAATGTATTTTTTTCGGTCTGATGGCCGCTTTTAGCCCGAGGGCTTTTACAGTTTCACCGGGTTGAGAGGTGACCGAGCGCTTATGGCGCTCAGTTGAGACCTCTATTCGTAATTTTATAATGAAAAAAAAATCCTTTTGGGATTACGACATAGAATTATGTCCTCTTCGCTGATTTCGACCACGGTGATATATGTAATGAATGTGTTTGTCCTCGGCTGGAACCCGCGACGAAGCAGCCAGGTGCTCTAACCACTTAGTGTAGTGGTAGTTCGCGATGGCATTTTTTACGACATATATTGTTCTGGATTCTATTTATGTTAGTGCTGTTTTCCTATGCGGCTCTTAGAGCTTCATCTTTTACAGGGCTCACGGTTCAAGGGTCACATCAGGAATAGACTGATGATGGGCTGAGGTGATGATGTTGATGAAATAATATGATGAGGCCGTTGATCATATCATGTTTATATCACATATATGTAAATACGTTTCGACAACAAACATATCCCTTCACTAGACGGGTATCGAACTCGTAACGTTCAGGGCTAATCTCGCACAACCCTGACATTCCTGGCCCTCCATTATCTATATTATTTACTGTGAACTTGTTGTCAACTGAGGAAGTGTCGGTCGCTCTGTCTTACGGTCCGTACGTTTCCACTCTACGAGACAGGGACGAATGTCTTCATGTTTTTTCGCGACTAACAATAAATTTTTTTTGGATCCACTACATGGAATGCATGTTATGATACAATATTTACCTTTGTCCTCTAAAGCCTATCTATATTTGGTGTTTTTACTGTTTTTCAATATGTCACTTATTTTTTAGTATTTGTCCAATTTTCTAATATTAGTCCTGTTTATAAATCTCCGACCATCTTCGCACCTATTGCGACTTTATACTCAATTCGTTAGTATATATAATGTATTTTTAAAGTTTTGATTTCCTTTTAATCATTATTGTAGCGGTTGAAGGTAGTGCCCCTGAAGTCTATTTTCAATAGTATAACACAAAAGCCGAGGTATGTCGGTTTTAATTTTGTAATCGTTAAGTGCGTTTAGATTTATTACACCGCTCTATGAGTGTATGCTTTAAATCATGCCTTTAATTATGTGCCATTTAATTTTTACTATTAAACCGAGCTACATCGATAATTTGAGATTGAAACATCGATCGTTGCAATATAAAATACCAATTTATTATAACATTAAAGGTGATAAATGAGCACACAGTTCTCACATTGTCACTGATAATTACTGTGGCATGCACCCTCAACGAGGATTCAACATGCACGTGCGTTCTCAACCCTGAACTCAGTCGTACTTGGCACGTCTCGGAGGCTGTTATTGGATCACCACAGAATACGTCAAGATTCTGTTGACGTTGATGCTGTTAGCCTATGCGCTTCTTACAGCTTCATCGGACACAGGGCTCACGGAACTGAGGAGTCCGTGAGCTGGTTAAGTAGTTTTGGTTCTCTTACTTACTCAAAATGCTCATAAACTGAGCGTGTCGGTCTGCTCTGATCACGTTCCTATCTGATACTGCCTCCCAAGTTGCTAGTTATCGGAGATTCTCCAGAGTGGAGAATGGATGGTGATGTCTACTGATCGTCAGAGGTTTAGGCATGCGGACCTAGCCGGCTAGATCCTAGCTGCTGCGTGGCTCTACCACGTAAATATATGGAATAGCTATGAGTAACTTTATTTACTTCATGCCAATAACCAACAAAGGTTTGATCGTAAGTCAATACGAAGGAAATGACGGAGTGCCCACATCCTTGTTTGGAATTAAGTTAATGATATAATCTCACAGCCTGTTTCTGCAAGTTATTATGTTCTCGCAGATATAAAAATGTACCTACGACTTGATGCATTCAAGGATTCTTACTTTTAAATTGTAGTGCACACTCGACATTATAAATTAAAAGTAAGCATAAGTTTATATCATTCCCTTTATTTCTTTTTTATTAATGTTTATCACATTAATAATAACAGAATCCAATAAGGTGCTTAGTTTGATCCTTGTTTTGTAATGTAATTTTTTTAAAAGCAGAAAGATTGCTGACGTCGTTCTCTGAAGTTGTTGGAAAGGAATAAAGGTCGTTATGGCATAATTTAATAAAACTAAAAACTATATTAGGGGTGACAAGCAATGAAGAGATCGCAGTTGATCGGATTATTAGTGATGACTGCAGCCCAAGACATCTGCATCCGTCTACAAGAAAGATCCGGATCCCTACGCTTGCCATACGAAACACGGTAGCTGCTGCTATTTGAAGCTGGTGTGACATCTTGCTCTTGGTTTAGGGTATAGTCCGCAAAACCTAACGTCGTAAGTTCAAATCCGCTAATGGACCATCTACTAGGCTTAGTGGGAGTGATCAACTGGATTTTTGTTTACGGAATAGTTGGCAAACATGCAGATTACCTGATGGTTAGTGATCAGCCCGGGAACAACGGCAACACCAGAGGAGTCGCAGATGCGCTGCCTACCTTTAAGAAAGGTGTAGGCTCTTTTCTTGAAGGTCCCTAAGTCCTACCATTGGATCGAAAATATTTCTGGCAACAGTTGATTCCACAGATTAGTTGTGTGTGGCAATATATTTCGCATATAACGCACAGTGGTGGATTACCAATTATCGAGATGATGAGGAGAATTCTGTCGTGATATACAATGTCTTCAGAATTTTAGTAATGTCAAGCATTGCTAGCATTCTTAAAAACTAGATAAATAATTTAATTTTTTCCTTTTGCAAGTCAACTATCTTCAACACGCGATATCTGATAGGATACAGGTCACAGTGTATATCTAAGTGAAAGAACTTAATACCAATGACGAGGCATTCCGTGATAGCCTTCAGGATTACGGATTAGGATACTCAGTTCATATTAAAAGTGTCTGGATTTTGGTGAAGACCAATTATTATATTTATGATACATTTATTGTTTTTAGAAGTATATGCCCTCACTATTTACATATTTTTGCATTCGTTGGAAACATTACGTAAAACAGTAGATCCAGTCACCAGTGGGAACCTCTTCGATGGCTTCATGGAACGCACACATCTCCACCTGTGAATCGTAAACCTCTAAGCTTATTTTTTTTATGCAAACTTTATGCCCCACGTGTATCTGCATAATCCATTATCGTGTGAACTTTATGCCCCTGTTATCACACCCTATTTTCATATAGGAGACGGGTATATGTTAGTATGCTTACTCGCTGTCTCTTTCTGACTGCAGGTGAGACGGGTATATGATGATATGCTTACTCGCTGTCTCTTTCTGACTACAGGTGAAGTTAGAGTCCAATTATTGATGGTGATACCATGTCATGGCAAACACCATAAGAACTGGAGATAACAGTTTATTTTCAAATAAAAATAATTAAAGCAATTTGACTTTATTATTTTATTCTACGCGATCGAAATATTTAACACTGGTAGAGCTATACTGCAGTTCGTTTCTAGCTGCAGAATGAATGGGCCAGCTGGACCGGCGTAGGACCACGCCCTCACGGAATACCAGCGTAAAATAGCTGCTGTGTTTCATCTAGCGAGTGAAAGAATCGGTAGACCTTTATTACTGGTGACGAGGCAATCGACCTCAGTCCTCAAGGATGATTCCTTTTCATGGATGAATGTAGAGGTCATGGGCCGCAGGAGTCACTTGCCGTCAGTGAACTGTGAGCTCGTTTGTTACTCTCGATATAATAAAAAAAGAAAACTAAACAGGGATATCCACAGAACTAAGTCAACCGAATAGCTCAAAGGATCATTAAGCTCAAGAGGCAATGGGCATGGGCGTAGTGTATGTACGACGATCCTCCACTACACCTAAAGTGATGGTCTGAGATGATGATGACATAAAGGTTTACTTATGTGAAAATGCTACTTCCGATTTGGTAAAAGTAAGGTACTGACTTGACAAGATCCGGCGAAACTCAGCCGTAAAAATACGACCTTTGCAAGTCTGCCGCAAGACATTGGAAGCAAGGGTCTCAGTATAGGCCGCAGAGCAGTCTGTTTTTTTTAAAAAACAAAAATTATTATATTTTATTTTAATAGTATTAGGGTGCGGCCCCTAAATTTGTTTATGAGCAAAGAGTGAAAGTTCCGTTAAAGTTCGCGACAAAGGGTATCGCGGTATACGACAGGGAACTTTAAAGGATATTTGGCTCAGCATTTCGAGGTTATCCGTGAATCCGATTTTGATTTCATGCAAGAATATCATGTCAAGAAACCTACGTCCGTCCGAGAGTCAGTTTAACTTGCAGGTTTTAAAACTGGTGTCATAGGGTAATCTATTGTCGCCAGCGGTATTGTTTTGCGTGAAACGTTTCTATATGCTTTCAAACCGAGCCTTGACTAAGTTAGCATAAAGCAGCTTTTCAGTCCTTGAATTTATTAAATGGTTTGATATTTCTAAATACGAAACCTAGCAATCCACGTGCATATCCACTAGATATTTTCGATGTGTAGATTGAACCTTAATTTAGAGTTATTGTTAATCGAGTATTTGACTTCGTATACAGAACGTTTACGTGTGAAGCTTATAAAGCACCACTTGGCGGGATTAACTTACATGTCATTTAATGTCTATTGATTAATGACGATAATTTAACTTCACACACAGACGTTGATAATTGATAATCGATAAATTAATTCTCACATAGAATTATCTGGTAATTTCAGATTATATAACTAGAGTTCCCGGTTACGCGTTATCTTGCGCATTCGCAATACGTTTAACCCATTTGCAACGACGTTGCATGCAAATTGTTTCAATATCGATACTTTTAATTAAAGGCGAACAAATGTGCATTTAATAAAAAATGCTTTCTTTTCTTGGTAAATAATTACCAAAGTAATTTGATAAGCGATATTTTTTAATTGTCAACATATTGTTACAATTTTATACTTGTCATGTGTGTGGTCCTATGCACCCGTTTTGTACTCGTATCCTAAGACCTCGTTCGTAGATTTTTTTTTTTACATTGAGATTAACAGCCAAGCACACAGTTCACCTGATGGTAAATGATTGCTGCGGCTGTTCATTCCGCAACACCAGAGGATTGAAAATGCGCTGCCGGTCTTTAAAATTATAACTAAAATATGCATTTATTTTTATTTATTGAATAATTATACAAAAGTGGCACAACATGCGCGCTATTACGTCACAAAATATATTCAATAAATATATATAAATATGAAAAGTTTTTGTTTTATCATAAAGAATGTTGGCGATGGTATAATCACTAACACTCCTGTTAAGCTCAAATGCTTGTGCTAGGAGGTGATTCATCATAGTCGAATGTCGGATTCAAACCCACGGCCCTAACTTTGGCAGACCGTACCCTAACCCATTAGGCTATAGACACTTCATTAATAAAAATGACATTTAATGTAAATTTTTAGTGGAACTTTTTCTGTCAGAGATCATTTATTAATTATACAAATAACAATAGGTATAGTTGTGTAACGCAATAGGGTTCTAACGTAATAAATTCTCAAAGTAATGAAAATGTACTTTAATTTATTGAGTTTTTCGAGAGATATCGTGTTTACATACACACACGACACAGACCAATTGACGTCCACAAAAAAAAAGTATTTAGATTTTTTTAATAATAATCAAAATTATTTAAAATTATATTATTGTTATATAGAATGTCTACTTGATAATAGATAACCTTTTTTACTATATAATTGTAATTTACAATTAGTGGAGATGATTAAAACCTAAATCACATGTTTTCTTTATATAAAAATAATTAATATTATTATATTTATTATGGTAATATTATTGGGGTAAAATTATTATGGTAACAATTTAAATATGAAATATATAATAAAAAAAGTTACTTTTTTACTACGTACAAAATTCAAATGGATCTCATAACCGTGATGTAATGGTATTATCAAACAGATGGCACGGGTCTGCGTAATCGGAGCAGGGGCTGCGGGGCTGTGCGCCGCTCGTCATCTGCTGGTGGAGCCGAGCGTGGTGCAGGTGGATATATTGGAGCAGGCTGCACAACTCGGCGGCACCTGGGTATACACCGAGAACGTCGGCTACGACGACTTCGGACTGCCCATCCATACAAGCATGTATAAAAGCTTGAGGTGAGTAAGGCAGTTCCAAAAGTTTCCAGTGAAGGAAGATATCGTGAGGAAACATGCATGTATCTCACACAAATAATAAACAAATATTTCTCGACGTGAAGTCCGCCAATCTGCAATTAAGCCGAATATCCCATGCTCGGATACTATCTCTGGAGTGAGTGAGAGAGATACATATAAACTTGCCTAACAAAAATTGTGTTCGGCCATTATATTATAAAAAAGAAAAAAATATATTTTACCACTACAGAACTAGAACCCTATTGCACTACACTTTGAATTTGCTTTTTTTCATTATTTTATTATATATAATGCTTAACCCTTTTTGCTAATTAAAAGTAATTTACTTTTTTGTAGCCGTGTTGTACCCGACTTTGTTGTAAAATTGATTTACTTTAGTATATATGGCATATAGGAATTCATTATTGATATGTATAATGCGTAAAACGTGATGAAATGACCAAACGCTTGTGACAAACTCAGAAATTGTGCAATTTGCTCTATATATAGTGGAACGCTAATCTATAAACAATTATTTTTTATAAAAGTTTTTTTTTTTTAAAAAAAGTTTAATATTAACAGCTGACCATTCCAACTACACAATAGTCGATGGCGGATTCGAACTTCGGCTTTAAGTTTTGTAGACTTAAAACCTTGCGCAATCTTGGAGTCCGTAGTATGCTGTATATTTGTATAGTGGCTATATATATATATATATGTATATATATATATATATATATATATATACAAGCCATAGATTTAAAAAACAATGGTAAGTGATGATTACGACCCAGGACATCTAAATGGATCCTCAACAAATAATCAATATCCTTTCAGCCCTGAGGACAGAGGACAGGAGACAGAGATGGAATTGCTCTTTTCCTATAATTGGGTCGAAGTTCCCCAAACACTCACCATACGAAACACAGCAGCGTTATGCTGGTATTTTACGCTGCTATTCTGTGAGGGTCTTCTCCGGCCGAATGGGCCCATTCATGTTGTAGCTAGGAACTAGCTGCAGTGTGTTACTACTACTGTCAAATATTAATTATGATAAATAACTTTTAACATCATGTTATTTCTTTAATATTTTTTAATAAGATATTAAATGTGGAAAACTAGTAAACTGTTCATCTGATAGTAAAGGATTACTCACGACATCGACGTCCATCCTCACGAAAGATTCAAGATGTCACTGTCCCCACTGAGGATTAAGTTGGAATGGCTCCTATAATTGAGTCCACGGTTCCCTGGACTGGCTATAGAATGAATAGGTCAGCTCGATTGGGGGGGGTGGTCCTACCACGTCTTCACTGAATACCAGCGTAAAATAGCAACATAATTCTGCTGTGAGTCTGGTGAGTGTAGGGATCCGGAGACCTTTATTACTGGTGACGAGGCATTCCATCTCAGTCCACAAGGTTGACAACGCATCTACATTATGATTCCTTGTAAAGGGTGAATGTAGCTGTCATGGGCCGCAGGAATCACTTGCCATCAGGTGAACTGTGAGTTCGTTTGTTACTCTCAATGTAATAAAAAATGAAATGAGAGCCGACACATATGTGATGCAGCCAGACGCTACTTACATAATGGCTCTACCCTTGTTAGGTAACGCGATAATAAACCGTGGAATCATATCGAATAAAATAACAAAGTTTATCAGGAAATAATTGGTTCGATCGTGTATAAGGTGCTTTATAACCGCATGCCTTTATAAACACGCCTTGTAAAGAGATTGTGATGGATAACTTGCATTTATCTATCATTTGATCCTCATGACTCAATTCCTGGATGTCATTAACATATGATTAAGGGTTTTTTTTTATTAAATTCACAGTAACGAACGAGGAAACAGTTCACCTGATAGTAAGTGATTCCTGCGGCCCAAGACATCTACATTCATCCTTAAAAAGGAATCATAATGCAAATGCGTTGTCACACATGAGGACTGAGATGGAATGCCTCGTCACCAGTAATAAAGGTTTCCGCATTGCTGCACTCACCAGACGAAGGACAGCACCATTATGCTGCCCCGGTCGAGTTGATCCATTAATTCTGCAGCTAGATATAAACTGCAGTGTAGCTCCACCACTCATAAAAGTAGACTAGAAAACAAAAGAACGATTTTTTTTAGATTATATTTGGGGGAGTTTAGGCTTATTTGAGTGTCTGAGACGGTATTAACACGACGGTATACGATCAAATCGAGTTCAATAACGGAAAGAATAATATTCACAAACAATATCAACGTGAAATAGCATCACACGCTCTTTATGTTTGTATATTTTTTTTATCGATTACGTTGTATTGATTATTATGTCCTCCTGGACTGGTTTCGACCGCGGCGATATCCGCCTAGATATAACGAGATCACATCAACTATGTAGGACATACTATATCCCATCATTACATCCTACCCTTATCCGAAGGGACGCATATGCAACGTCGTAGCGTTTTGTGGTAGAGCTACGCTACAGAGACAAACTCTAGCTGCAGAATGAATGGGTCGGCTCGACCAGGGTGGGGACCATGCCGTCACAGAATACCGTCGTGAAATAGCAGCGTAAAGCTTCTGTGTTACGTCTGGTGAGTGTAGAGATTACTGTTGAAGAGGCATTCCATTTCTACGCATCTTCCATTGTGATTCCTTGTCAAGGATGAATGTAGATGTCATGGGCCGCAGGAATCACTTACCTGATGGTAACAAACAAAAATAATTTTAACAAAATAGGGTTAGGTTTAGATAGTGTCGCGGACCTGGAACACAGACAACATACCCAGACCCGACTATTTGATAAATAAAAATATTGAACTATACAATAAAAGTAATATGTAACCTTCCAGAACAAACCTGCCAAAAGAAATCATGGGCTTCCCAGATTTCCCGGTGCCTGACAGTGAGAAGTCGTACCTTCCCGCCAAGGATATGCTCGCCTTCCTGCAGCTATACTCCGATAAGCATGGGGTCACTCCTTATATAAAGGTGAATGATTTTAATATTAATTGCAACAAAGCCAACAAACGACCTTTAGGAACCTTTAGTACTGGTGATGAGGCATTCAAGCTCAGGCCTCGAGGCTAACAACGCATCTGCATGATGATTCCTTCTTATGACAAACCCGTGGTAGCTACGTATTTAAAGTTAATCATATATATATATATATATATATATATATATATATTTATATATATATATATGTATATTCTTATAATTATATTACCTACTAAAGTAAAAGAAAAATATATAAAACGTCTTTCAAACAATCGTGTTTATTATGTAACGAGATATTCCATTGTTCCATGATCATATTGAATCTTTTTTGGATACGGATGTATATATCATGGATCTTTGTCTATTTCTATTTAAATGTGTATCACACTGTATTAACTTGACCACGCTTCGTGTAATCAATGTTTACTGGTTCCCCGGGGTATCATTTGACGAACAAGGGGACCCATACATCCGCCGTTATTATATGTACGCATACGTCTTTCTCCCTTTCCAGTACAAGCAGCACGTGCAGCTGGTGATACCCAAGGAGGGTCCCGATGGCGAGCTGTGGGATGTCTCCTACAAGGACCTGAACAGCGGCGTGTGCGTGACCAGGGAGTACGACCACGTGTTCGTGTGCAACGGACACTACAACACCCCCTTCATACCCAGCATACCAGGGCTTAAGGAGTTTAAAGGTAAGCTTTTAATCTCGCCCCTCTTCGCCTGGAATCTTAGGTCACCTAAATAAAATCTATCCAATCAAACAGAAACGTCCCATTTATTCCGTGATGTCGTAAAATTTATAAATTATATTTTTAATACTAGCATAGCTAGGTATGTATACCACTAGTATTAACGTTAACTATTACAACCTAGATATAATTCTGGTCAACAACTAAACTTAAAATGATTGTACCGAGAGAAGTTCTAAATGAACTTCAGTCGAATGGCGGATTCGAAACTATGACGTTCTTGCAGACTGTATCCTAAGCTATTAGGCAATTGACCTTTTTTTTATTATGTTTATTTATTGATTTATTTATTCAAACATACATATATAAACATACATCTATGTTTACAGGTTTGCCTAATACAATAGTGATGTTAAATTTAATATTACGACTTAAATATAACTGGTCATAATCTCATACTCTCGCTGCCCTTGTAAATTCCTTCTTTGGACATTGAGATATATCAGCGAGTTGTGAGATAGCATTGAGCGCACCGAGCGCGCATGTTGGATGGAATTGGAGGATTGATAAACAAACATACAGTTCACCTGTATATACATAAATCTTCGACAAAGATTGCAAATGAGATTACCTCGTTACCTATAATTGAGTCGTCAGATCCCCACTCTCACCATACGAAACTATTTTACTCTGGTGATTCGTTGAAGGTATGGTTAATCAATATCATGGTGCAGCCAGAAACTAACTGTAGCGTGGTTCTAGCACAGTTGAAGTAATGAAAAAGTTTCTTGTCTATCAACTTTGTGACTAGCATAAGTATATATTTACAATTTTAAAGGATATCTTATCCTTTGCACCAGGCGACGTCATACACAGCCACGACTACAGAGTTCCGGAAATCTTCACGGGCAAGCGGGTCCTCGTTATCGGAGCCGGTCCATCGGGAATGGACATAGCGCTGGAGATCACCAGCGTCACGGAACGGGTTTATCTAAGTCACCATCTTAGCGAGAAACCAAAAACCGTGTTCCCAACAAACTTAATGCAAAAGCCTGATGTGGCGAGACTCGAGGGGACCACGGCTCACTTCCACGACGGAACTGGTGAGGAAGTGGACGTGGTTTTTCTTTGTACTGGTGAGCAATTATATGTTTTTAATGTGTCGTTTATTGTTTGGTTAATTACGCGCTGGCAATGTCCTTCTGGTCAAATTCACAGCAATGTCATTCCAGATTTATCTATTACCAGATGGTGTAGGTGTACTACGTAGGATATATTGTAGTGCCGTGAGAAAACACAAAAAATAAACGTGTTCAGGTGTAGTGTTAAAAATATTACGTAATGGGTTTGCAAAAATAAGTTCTTTCCGTCTTTTAAAAAAAAATTATATACACGTGGTCAAGTGTAGTGTTAAAAATATTACGTAATGGGTTTGCAAAAATAAGTTCTTACCGTCTTTTAAAAAAAAATGATAAACACGTGTTCAAGTGTAGTGTTAAAAATATTATGTAATCGGTTCGCAATTAAGTTCTTTCGGTCTTTTAAAAAAATTTGAATACACATGTTCAGGTGTAATATTAAAATTAATTATGTAATGGGTTTGCAATTAAGTTCTTCATTCAAAAAAAATTAGAAGCTTATTTTTCAATAATAATTAACAATATTCTAATCGATAATGTATTCTACCTTATGGTTTACAACTTACTCTCGTCATTCAACAAGAATTTCAATATTATAGGCAGAAACCTCCGGTAACGTCACAAAAATTCATCCAACCATGACCAGTATTAAACGAAACTCCGCGCATAGAATTTGAAAGAGAAAAAAGATCTTAAGAGAAGAAGATGCACATAAATAAACTCCAACTATAAACAAAACATAGATTCCGGTAGATCTTAATCATCAAACAAATAATCAAAAACATTATGCCAAAAATGATTAACAATTATTGCGGAATTATTGTTTATTTATTTCTTAGACATGTACAACATTACATTGCTATTTCATAGCATCATCAACAAAGATTCAGGGTGCACTAGCATTGTCACCACTGAAGACTAAAATGGAACGTCTTCACTTATAATTAGGTCACTGGATACACCACCGTACGATACATACTAGATTATGTTGCCATTTCCTTCTGTCAGGCTATCAGTACAATTTCCCGTTCCTGCACGAGTCCTGCGGCATCGTGGTGGAGGAGAACTGCGTGGAGCCACTGTACAAGCACCTGGTCAACATCCGCCACCCCACCATGTGCCTCGTGGGAGTGCCCTACTATGTATGCGCCTTCTCCATGTTCGACCTTCAGGTAAGATGCAGTTATTTATGAAATCAAAGGTGACAAACCGGCACACAGTTCACCTGATGGCACGTGAAGACTTCAGCCTATCTAACGTCCGTCCTCAATAAATATTCAAGATGCACAAGCCTCGTCACCACTGAGGACTTTTTTTTATTACATTGAGAGTATTAGACGAGCACACAGTTCTCCTGATGACAAGTGGTTCTTGCGACCCATGACATCTACATGCATGCTTGATAGGGAATCATAATGCAGATGCGTTTTAACCCTTGAGGATGATGAGAGATGGAATGCCTCGTCTCCGGTTAAGGTCTCCGGATCCCTGCACTCACCAGACGAAACACGGCAGCATTATGCTGCATTTTTACGCTGGTATTCTGTGAAGGCGTGGTCCTACCCCGGTCGAGCTGACCCATTCACACTGCAGAAATTGCAGTCACAAATAATTAACTGACAAGGGCGAGAGATATCAGATGAACTGTTTACACAATAAAAATAACTTAAACAGAATATACATAATTCCTTATTAAAAAAGCCTAAGAATATCCAATTCCACAGGTGCGTTACTACGTGCGCTCGATGAACGGTGGGTTCTCCCTTCCCAGGAGTGAGGAGATGCTGCGTCACTGGGAGCAGGAGAAGCAGGACCGCGCAGCGCGAGGATATACACGCCGTCAGGCGCACATGATGGGCCCCGACCAGGTAAGAGTGATAAACGTGCACACTGGTGGTGTTACCTGCAGCCGTAACAAATCATTTATACCGTGCTAGTGCCACGTCGCAGCTACACCCTAACTATGCCACAAAATTTGAGCTTATCTGCGTCACACTGAAAGTCTTTAGAAAATAGAAAACGGCTCGTCGTAAAAAGTTACCGATAATTTTATTGTTTATCGTTTTTTTTTGTGTATTGTGTGATGTTGGTCTTTTGACCTCTACAGCTTTAGCGGAACAGACTCGCGAGCAGTGACCCGCTGAGTAGGGATTGTTTTCCGAACGTTCCGATTGGTTTACGTATATCTCCTTTTCTCTCTCTGGCCAAGTACGCATTGTGCGTCGGAAACGTGAAATTCCTTATTTTACGTATATAGTACATCTCTCTCTGGCCAAGTACCCATTGTGCCACGGAAACGAGAAATTCCTTATTTTACGTATATAGTACATCTCTCTCTAGCCAAGTACCCATTGTGCGTCGGAAACGTGAAATTCCTTTTTTTACGTATATAGTACATCTCTCTCTAGCCAAGTACCCATTGTGCGTGGGAAACGTGAAAATCCTTATTTTACGTATATAGTACATCTCTCTCTAGCCAAGTACCCGTTGTGCGTCGGAAACGTGAAATTCCTTATTTTACATATATAGTACATCCTCTCTAGCCAAGCACCCATTGTGCGTCGGAAACGTGAAAATCCTTATTTTACGTATATATAGTACATCTCTAGCCAAGCACCCATTGTGCGTCGGAAACGAAAATCCTTATTTTACGTATATACATCTCTCTAGCCAAGTACCCATTGTGCGTCGGAAACGTGAAATCTCTTATTTTACGTATATAGTACATCCTCTCTAGCCAAGTACCCATTGTGCCACGAAAACGTGAAATTCTTATTTTACGTATATATATAGTACATCTCTCTCTAGCCAAGTACCCATTGTGCGTCGGAAACGTGAAAATCCTTATTTTACGTATATAGTACATCTCTCTCTAGCCAAGTACCCATTGTGCCACGAAAACGTGAATTTCCTTATTTTACGTATATAGTACATCTCTCTAGCCAAGTACCCATTGTGCGTCGGAACGTGAAAATCCTTATTTTGCGTATATGGTACATCTCTCTCTCTAGCCAAATTGCCATTGTGCGTCGGAAACGTGAAATTCCTTATTTTACGTATATAGTACATCTCTCTCTAGCCAAGTACCCATTGTGCCACGAAAACGTGAATTTCCTTATTTTACGTATATAGTACATCTCTCTCTAGCCAAGTACCCGTTGTGCGTCGGAAACGTGAAATTCCTTATTTTACGTATATAGTACATCTCTCTCTAGCCAAGTACCCATTGTGCGTCGGAAACGTGAAATTCCTTATTTTACGTATATAGTACATCTCTCTCTCTAGCCAAATTACCCGTTGTGCGTCGGAGCGTGAAATTCCTTATTTTGCATTATATAGTACATCTCTCTCTAGCCAAGTACCCATTGTGCGTCGGAAACGTGAAATTCCTTATTTTACGTATATATAGTACATCTCTCTCTAGCCAGAGTACCCGTTGTGCGTCGGAGCGTGAAATTCCTTATTTTACGTATATATATAGTACATCTCTCTAGCCAAGTACCCATTGTGCCACGAAAACGTGAAATTCCTTATTTTGCATTATATGGTACATCTCTCTCTCTAGCCAAGTACCATTGTGCGTCGGAAACTTGAAATTCCTTATTTTACGTATATGGTACATCTCTCTCTAGCCAAGTACCCGTTGTGCGTCGGAACGTGAAATTCCTTATTTTACGTTTATAGTACATCTCTCTAGCTGGCACCCATTGTGCGTCGGAAACGTGAAATTCTTATTTTACGCATATAGTACATCTCTAGCCAAGTACCCGTTGTGCGTCGGAAACGTGAAATTCTTATTTTACGCATATAGTACATCTCTAGCCAAGCACCCATTGTGCGTCGGAAACGTGAAATCTCTTATTTTACGTATATAGTACATCTCTCTCTAGCCAAGTACTCATTGTGCGTCGGAAACGTGAAATTTTATTTTACGTATATAGTACATCTCTCTAGCCAAGGCACCCATTGTGCGTCGGAAACGTGAAAATCCTTATTTTACGTATATAGTACATCTCTCAGCCAAGTACCCATTGTGCCACGAAAACGTGAATTTTATTTTACGTATATAGTACATCTCTCTCTAGCCAAGTACCCATTGTGCCAATGAAAACGTGAATTTCCTTATTTTACGTATATATACATCTCTCTCTAGCTGGCACCCGTTGTGCGTCGGAAACGTGAAATTCCTTATTTTACGTATATAGTACATCTCTCTAGCCAAGCACCCATTGTGCCACGAAAACGTGAATTTCCTTATTTTACGTATATAGTACATAGCCTCTCTAGCCAAGTACCCGTTGTGCGTCGGAAACGTGAAATTCCTTATTTTACGTATATAGTACATCTCTCTCTAGCCAAGTACCCATTGTGCGTCGGAAACGTGAAATTCCTTATTTTACGTATATAGTACATCTCTCTCTAGCCAAGTACCCATTGTGCGTCGGAAACGTGAAATTCCTTATTTTACGTATATAGTACATCTCTCTCTAGCCAAGTACCCATTGTGCGTCGGAAACGTGAAATTCCTTATTTTACGTATATAGTACATCTCTCTCTAGCCAAGTACCCATTGTGCGTCGGAAACGTGAAATTCCTTATTTTACGTATATAGTACATCTCTCTCTAGCCAAGTACCCATTGTGCGACGGAAACTTAAAATTCCTTATTTTACGTATATTACATCAAATAGTACATCTCTGTTTTCTTTTTTCTCTCTAGGCAAGTGCTTATTATGCGTCGGAGGATACAGCACTGTGAAACAAATATAGTCCCTGTACATAGAATCGAACCCAGAACCCGCGACATAGCTTTTAGTGACACTTTAACCATTACGCTACGCAAAAAAGGAAGTTGTTTTTCAATGTGCAATCAGGAAGTCCATTTATCATAGATAAAATAAATAGGAACATACATATAAGGGTTACTTCGCGCTCATTTGTCGGTTTAAAAATAAACGCTTCTTGATTTCCGTCTTCCCGCGCAAAGCGTTTCGTTTCCGGTTCCATCTTGCATTAGTTGTATAATGTAATAAAAATACACAAATCTCCTTGCTCGGTCTAATTTAGCTGCGCTATTGTATGATGCTATTTTAATTTATAAATATATATTTTCGTAATATGAAGGGTGACAAACGAGCACACTGTTCACCTGATGGTGAGTGATGAGTGCGACCCATGATATCTACATCATACCTTAACAAAGATTATGGCACATGCCTCATCACCCGTCAGGATAGATATAGAATACCTCATTAATTATAACTTGGTCGACGGACCCTTACAATCACCATACGAAACACAGCAGCGTTACGCTATCTTATGCTGATATTCCGTAAAAATGTGGCGTGCTGTCGCTAGTATGTAGCGTAGCTCTACCACCTTCGAATAATTTACATACTTGTATTATTATAATGCTCTCCTTATGTGAACAACTACCGAATGAACATTCCTAATTGGATGGGATCGAACCCAGGGTGGATACTACCGCAGTCTGTCGCAGGAGTCGGGCGCCGAGCCACTGCCCCCGGTGCTCACCGAGGTGCATAATGACAGCAGCCACAAGTTCCTGCATGAGCTCACAACTTACAGGAACGACGTCTACCGTTTGATCGACGCTTACAGTTTCACGTGTCAACAGTTTTAATACATTCCTGTATAAAATAAATCATATAAAAATAACAACAAATTATATAAAAAAAACAACCATTGCAGAATTTATTGAACAGCTATACTAACAGATAAGACCATAAATTATAATAAACCGAGATACTATAGTCCTAAAAGAGCCATCTTCAAAAGCTGTAATACATTAGTATATACAATAAAATATAAAAAATAACAAAATATATAATAAAAAATTAAAATAATAACCATTACAGGATTTATTGGTACAGAACTTTTCTAACAAATAATACCAATAGACCTAGATATTACAGTCCTAGGCAAAAATAATACATTCGTATATAAAAATAACAAAAAAGTAATTAAAAAAAACCTTATTTTATTTACAAAATAATATTGTTTTTTATCATCCACTATTTTGGGTGACATTTGAACCCATGTAAGTGGAATTGTTTTATTCCTGAGGTAATTTTATTATATAATTAATTAAAATGAAAATATAATGAAAACTATAATACATAAGCTTAGTATATAAGTTCTCATTGTTTTTTTTAATCGTTGCCTACTACTATAGTGTACTAAAATATTTCATAAGAAATATATATAATATTAATGAAAACTATATTAAAATGGTGATAAAATTGTTTTTACAAACCTTTTTCTTCAAATATCTTTAAAAAAATCAGAAAAAATTAACCAGTCTGTGCTGAACTGCTGAATAACCTTTAAATATTTTATTTCTTTCTATATATGTTTACGACGCTCCATTTAAATCCTCAAGGGCGACAACACAGTTAAAATTTTTGTAGACAAATTATATTACAAAACACAGACGACCATTGCCTTCAAATGATCGCATTATGAATAATAAAATGAACTAAAATGGTTTTTTTTAAAATGCGCGCAAAAATAGCTATAATTGTGCAGCCACTCGGTACACAGTCTAGCCCACGCATAATATCATATGTGTGATTAGTCCATAGATTTTAGGGACCCAATAATAGGATACTATTACTCAGTGAATTTGAGTGCAACATTTCTATAGGTAACGTTGTAAGAGATAAAGTGATAATATGCGTTACTGAAATAGTTTACGTTATTCTCTTTTTTTTCTCTCTCTCTCTCTCTCTCTCTTCCATTTCACCCTTTTTACTTTACTTGCGTCAGAGTATCATGTAATGGTCGAAGTGATTCCAATGACGTAGGTCACTTGTAAACGTTGTCTTGTACTATCCAATGTCGGACGCGGCCAAGCAAATGTTTAAGTTGGCTAACTTAGTTTTTAGTAAATAGATAATTTTGTATAGGTGTCTATTTGTAGGTCTTATGGGGCGGTATAAATAAAAAAAAACAAAGTACTTGACAAATCAAGGTTTAGGGTGCAAAATAAATACAACGCTGTCGCGTGTCCGTCGTGCGTGATTTATTTTTAAATTACTTTTTGATTTTCTGTCTCTGTTCAAGTATTAGTTTCTATATGTATGTCATCTTGGTTTATTATTGAATACTAGATGTCGTTGTACCAAAAGTGCAAATAATTAAAACGTGCTATATACTGCGCAGTTGATATCACCTCGTAATTGCCGAAGGTTATCGACCGGGAGATCATAATCATTCATTGTCCATCTTTAATCACAGAGATCCATCCTTTTTCAGCCCTCGCTAGAGACATCCAGCTTCCTACTTATGATATACCCTTACAAAGCACACATTTCATTTCACAAACTTGTATTCTGTGAAATCTGTAATTTTCTATCTATAAAACTACTTTTGGAATGAGAGTTTTTAATATTTTTAGCTCTGTAATCGTTACCTTTTTTTTTCCACAAATAATAATTTTTCAAACAAACCTTAATTTGTGTTCGGTGATATAACTAATGATTGCTTTGTCTTTGATACTAAAGGAAGCTAAGCTTCTTTCTAGCTTCGGCATGAAAGTGTACGTTCTACACTTTCATGCCGAAGCAATTCACTATTATTGGCATTAAGCATTCCGTTTCAGCATCATTGTGGAGAATGCAAGAGTTCATTTACCATCAGGTAAACTGTGGGGCCGTTTGTCACGTTATAATCAAAAATCAGACGCTACTGCGATATTCATAATCAAAAAAGTTAGTTAAATTATGTGATTTAAATCCGCTCCTAACTTCCTTTCCTAACGGAGCTTTTCATACTGTACTATATTTAAACATCGCTAATTAATTAATTACCACGATAATATTTTCAAACGATTTCCAGAAAATTATTACAATATTACGAGTATTTATTAGGGAAAATATTTCATACTGAATGAGATCTTATCATTCTAATACTTTTGTATATAGATTTAACTTGATTATTTTATGTTAAGGAAGTAAATAAAAAACAAGTCGAGAATTACCTTTATTATTATTATTATTATTATTATTATTATTATTCACAAACATACCTAAATGGTAAAGCACTATACACACACAAAATTAATATGCACATGCTATGTTCACATTTGTACCAATGAGTTTGAGTTCCGATATAATTATTAATTTATATATTTATTTATGTATCTCTTGGTAAGGTCTGTGCAAGTCTCCTCGATGCAACCGTCTAAGCCGTAATCGTTCACACTGCAGCCTTATCGGTGTGGTTGCAGTTTGCCTTGAAGTAGGACGATGACATTTCAATCGAAAGCTACCGAGTTTAGCTAGCGTGACCTCACTCTTATAACTAGAGCATTATACGAGTCACGTGACGTACAAACTAAATGAGCCGTATCTCTGTATCTAAACGCCCGCTTTCAATTCACGATACGCGAGCAAACTGAATTCGATCCAGTACCGATAGCGATGAAATTGTTATTTACAATTTTAAGCGTTGATTTACTACGTGCCGCTGAAGGAAAACATCTTACTTTAATCAAAAAAAATCGAGGACATGTGAAGTCCGCCAACCGCGTTGGGATCGCATCGCGGACTATAATCCAACAGATAGATAGACCTTTGCCCAGCTGTGGCATTTATATACTATAATACTTTACCTGTTTCGCGTGCCGTGTATTTTCATTATAAACGTAAACAATATTATGAACAATCTCATTGCCGCCTCTTAAAAATATTCTACGATAAACAAAACAAAAGTAATAATATTTTTTTTGACGTTTCCACGATTTCTGTCTTTTTTTTTGTGTATGAGTATTGCTGTTGGTCCAGTGACCTCTACAGCTTTATCTAAAGATTTCTGTCTTATTAATACACATTTCCTTACAATAGGATCATAATATTATTTCAGAGAATTGTAAAAGTTCCTTATCAATTAGAATATCAATTTGTCTATTCATGATATTGGTGTTATTTAGAAATAATCACGTCCCTGTAAAAATGTTCTAGAAAAGACAAAACTAAACAATTTTTTTCCCAGATGTATACGATTTCAGTCTTATTAATTCAGCATTATTATTGTTTAAAAGAATTAGAAGTCCCTTATAAATTAGAATAGCAATTTCTTTATTATACAACTTGCATAACGTAAATATTTTTTTAAAGTTGGTCATCGATTAAATTTCTTTTTCACCAACAGTGCTTTAACATGGAGTTATGAATAAAAAAAATCAAGATTAATTAAATAAATCTTTGACTATTCAAAAATTATAGTAGTTCCCTAGTAGCATAGCTATTCCACAATACACAAAAAGTTATTTGGCACAAGAACGACAGAATACCAGCGTAACGCTGCTGTGTTTCGTACGTGAGAGATCTGGGATCCCAATTGCATTTCACGAGGCAGTCCCTCTCGGTCTTCAGGGGTGACCACACTTGTGCACCTTGAATCCTTGTTTAGGAAGGATAGAGTTTAAAGGTATGAGAGAAATGGATAGGGGACAAAGGTAGGTGTTTCGGAGTCTCGTGTTGCCATTATGTGAATTGTGTGCTTGTTTGTCACACTTGCTTTCATAAAAAAAGCTCTGCATTAATTATAGATAAACTTCTTTCTTTAATTAATTTAAAAATATCTTTCCGTTAAATCATTCCAGGAGCGATATTACGCGTCACTAGCATCCGAAGCCGGCACGAAGAACCTGCCCGCCGTGGTGACCAAGATCCGCGAGGAGAGCTCCATCCGCTTCCTCCACAACCTGCAGCACTACCGCAAGGACATCTACAAGATCATCGACGACGAAACATACGAGGTCATAAGCAACGGTAAACGGGAAATCCTTTGTTGACCCCGAACGGGGGGTTCTATTAGGATAGATAGATGAGCTGTAACATACGATAGATAGAACGACATGAACACCAACACTAAAGGCCGGCGCAGATGAGGGTCGAAGAATAATTTATTTTGAAAAATATAGTTTCTTAGAAAAATCTAACACAGACGTAATGTTTTTTTTTTGCAGAAAATTTGAAGTATTCTCTTGTCATTTTAGTGTTCGAGGGTCGGACATAGGAACGTCGTGTTAGTTGAAACTAAATGTATACGATAGGTAACACGTCAGGTATTATATATTTCGACTTTTAGATATAGTAAGACTAATTATTTAAGATTCTTGTGAATTGCGCTGAAAATATATTAATTTAAATTAAATTGATTGTTTTGTTTTATTTACAATTTGTTTGCACCGAGTCTGTTGTCAGTTGTCCGACACTGCATCTCCGACCTTCTAGCTGATCGCATTAAACAGTGGTAGAGCTACACTGCAGTTTGTTTGCATCATAACGCGGCATAAATGAGTCCTCACAGAATACCAGTGTTTCGTCTGGTGGTGACGAAGTATTCCATCTTAGTCCTCAGGTGACGACTTATCTGCAAATGTGTGCTCGTTTGTCACCCTTAATAGAATATAAAACACGCAAAAAAAAGTAGAGCAACTTTAAGTTGATACTCTGTGTCCGTGGTGTTTTACACTGATCAGAAGAAACAACGAATCGTTATGTTGCTATTTTATGTTGATATTCACTATGAACGTTCTTCTATATAGTGGGTTCTTGATAGTAACATCTATGTTTGAAGAATTATTCTGTATATATAACTGTAATTAACGTTCAAATAATCCCACTTTATTTCAGTGATTACAAAAGGCTAGGGGGGGAAATAAACATTCTTTTCAGGATTTTCGAGAATTTAGTAAACTCAGTAATTGAATCTGTGCAAAAAGTATAGAGAAGTGAAGAAATGAAACACCAGTTCAGCCAAAAATATTTTATTTAAGCGTATTTATAATCTTTATATTATCAATGCTTGATATATTATTAATCTTTAAATCTAATAATTATTTTTATGGCTTCCCCTTTAGATTTTACGCTACTCTTTTTTTTTCTCTTAATTCACGGAAACCACGCGGTTGAACGTAACTGTCGCTCAGCACAACGGCAAGTCCTTGTGGTTTCGGCGTACGGACGACGGTGCCTCCCGGGCCGAGCCTGTCTCCTCTCGTTTGTACTCATGTAAACGTTTCGCATCAGATACCATATAGTTTCAAAATAAACGCTATAATATTTATCGTTATATAAAAATACCACTCTCAAATATCGCTCCGAAAATTTTTTAATTTTTTTTTTTTAATTTTTTTTTGTCTACATCCAATAATATATTTAGTCCAAGATTCTTAGAGTTTCGAATATAATATATATTTATTTTTTCGTATATAAAATTAAAAAGGTCCTAAAGTAAAACTTATGTAGAACTTAACGTATGTCCGATAACAGAAAAGTACAATGCACACAAACAGTGTACTGTCGAGTGCGGGGACAGTCGAACGGAAAAGTGTTTTGTATCGGTAAATACAAAAGTTATTTCATATTTTCTTTCCGAATGTACTCATCACACCGGGTAATTATCGGGCGAATCGTAACATACCTAACAAACTTTTGCCCACGCTTCGTACAAAACCTACCTACCCCCTACCCTTGGTCGAACACCCCTACCTACATCCCTGTCTTTTCAGTACCTTTATTTACATCTCGATATGGCGTCACCAGTAGGGTCCGCTATACCCTGTAAATTATACACTAGTGCAGAATAAAAATATAGAATAAATGGCAACATTAGTGCACCGGGGGCGAAGTTCAATTTGAAACACAAAACCACCAAGAGGCGAACTTACTTACTAACATTTAAAGTATTTACATAAAACCTTAACTACGGAAATAAACAAAATCAAGCGTCTAGCACCATTTCGATATAATGTATATCTCAAATAACATAATATTATCAACCAATAAAAAAGAAAAATATAAAAGAATCGAATAAACAATTACATAACAAAACAGATTATATTTATTTAAACATTTGCATTCCATCAGAGATAATTTGATCCAAAAGAAAAAGAACACACTCCAATCACTGGTAATTTTTTTTTAACAACGGACTAGTTGATACCGTATTGCAATTTAGACATTAACTACTACGTAATAAGAATGTCATACAATTAAATGTACACGAAAGTATTTATAATAATAACTAACACCAGGATAGCATCACTATATATACAGAAAAGATCACATATCACCGACTCGATCCCTCCTGTACCACGAAGCTTTGCCGATATTGTCAAATTACGTCGCCAATCGTAAACTCGGCCCAACAAAAGCCCAACGAACCCACCTATAACGTAACACGGGTAACTATTAACGTAATGTACCTAAAATGTCATGACGATATCCTCATGGCCGACTTACCAACATTACAACTTACATACAACCGAGCGGGATATATTGTAGTGCCGTAAACATGGCCAATCACTCGACGTCATCTTCTCCAGTCCGAAGTAATATCAGACGAGGGTTCGACGACGCGAAGGACATATAACATACAAACAACACACCCCCAAACTCGAAAACCAGCAATTTGTAGCACACGAAAATTGTTTCTCGACCGGGGACTCGGAGCCAGGACCGAAGCTCATCAAGCCTCACAATCTACACTTGTACTTTACAAACCTGTAACGGTTCCAAGCCGTGGATTCTTAAGAAACGCCTAAACTAATTGTAACATTCTAACATCGATATAGACACTATTAAAATCCATTTAACACAGTCTAATCTGAAAGTCACAAAATCTTTTAAGAACCTAACGCGTGCGTGTTCGCTCTACGTTGTGTGTTTAGAACATTTATTACTGTACATTATTAAGATTCATGATTTTAGAAATCATTAAAAATATCATCCTCGTATAGAACAAACATCTAAACCTTAAAATTATTCTAAATATATGAACAATACACGTACGCCAAATTCAAAGACTTCCAAAGTCAAATCAGCAACGCTGTGAGACGGAAACACTTTACTACTTTATCGACAAAACATAAATAAGAAAAATCTGTTTTACCCACCGGTAAGTTAAAATAGAAATTCTTGCCAGAAAAAGCGTCTACGTTAGATTTCACGCAAAAAGAACGACTTTCTATTTGAAATATCGAGCGTCTCACACGTGACGTCATAGACATGTATGACGTCACACCCACATCGTGTAAATCCGCGCTTCATTCGCTCGCAAAGGACAGTCGCACACAAAAGTTTTTATCGATTACAAATATTTTAAGATTTCTTACATTTACGTTTGTTAAACTAACTATACGGATTTTAACACGTTTATATCGGTGTTTAAAGTAATGATGTCATAGTTAAACTGAAATATTATCAGCTTTTACTTAAAAATTTAATTAAAAAAATATAAAAGCTGACGACTTATCTACGACATCAGAACGTCACACACGGACTGAGCCGTGACAATGAGTGGCTGTATATCATCAGAAACGTCCTGATACAAAAGTTACAATAAACGCTATAATATCCGTTTATAGTTAATAAAACTATAAATCATAACTTTGTTTTGAATGTTGTAGTACACTTCCAACAACTTTTATATATAGTAACAACATTTGCACCCCCGTAACAATTGTTGGCAACAATCCTGTGTGTTTCCATCACTTATATTTATTAAAGTTTTCATATATTATTATATTTGGATCGCACTGTTTAGCTATAATAATGTAACAACTATATCTAATAAGTGCAGCGAAAACTTAACCAAAGACTTTCGTGCGCGACAGTACCCACGCCCAGTCGAGTCTTTTCACGTACCAGGAGAGCATAGGCAACTAAGCGGTTGGCTTGTCCGCGAACGGTATGTCCGGCTCCATGGTGAGCGTCTGCTGGGTGGGGTCATACCGGCCGGCTAGGTAGTACACGTCGTTGTTATCGTACACGGTGCCGTACCTGGCCGGGTCGTCGCCCATGCGCTCCTTGTACTGTGCGAGAGGGAGCACCTCGCATTTGTGCGATATCGTCTGCACGTCGTTCTCGTCCGTGTGCGGCGACTCGAACAAACCGCCCTGTAGACGAAACATCGACATTAACAACACTGAGAGTGAGTGAAAGGGAGATAGTGGATTATTTTTATTTCGATTCAATGACTAAGAGATAATAATAATTAAGTTTATTTGCTGTAAGCCTATATACAATTTCAGTTCTGTCTGGCCCCCACGCTTAGCTAAGCCTAGTGTGGGGGCGACAACTTGTCGATTTCTAAGTAATTGCGGTACATTGTAGCAAAGAAGACAAAATTACATTATGAAATAATTGTTAATTAAATGAAATTAAGACAAAAATTAAACGAAAATTACAAAATAATCAACGTAACATTAGCCCAAAAAGATAGAAAATAATAAAATAATATTTGAATATAAATCAATGCCTTGGTAAATTAATTTAAATGAAAATGTGTCTGTGTGTGTGTATGTAAGTGCGAGCAACAATCAACAACTATTGACCTCATATCGATATGAAGCGATCAGATTTTTCCTATTTTACAGCGACTAGATCTTCTGATTCACTCTAGGACCAGTACAACAGTGAAGCGGAAAGAATCTTTTTCGTCTCTTTAACAGATTTCTTTTTAAAGTCAAATATTTTGATGAGCTTGTTGTATATGAATGAGAAAAGAAGTGGTTTAAAATTGTGCGCAAAAGCAGTTTTAACTGTTGGGACTGAAACCTTAATGTTCTTTCATTTAGTAAGTCTTCCTAATTCTCCGAGGAAATTAATTGTTTATGCTCTGCAAGTTTATACTTGCTCTGCTCTGTGATGCAGATATGTTTCTTTTTCTTGCGAGTATGTGCACACGACTTTACACCGGTAATAATCATTGAAATTTAGAAAGCGTTAATGGCAAATTATTTCTAGTTTATTCAGAAATTTTTATAATATTAATTTGTTGAAGTCGCGGCGGTAAATATGGCATCCGGAGAATATATTTATTTATAAAATTCAAGGATGACAATAGGGCACAGTTCAACTGATGGTAAGTTGTACCCAACACTCGTCAAAACCATTAACGGTATCGTAATGCAGATGCCTTAACAACCTTGGCTTTACAACCTCGGCTGTTTCGTTCAGGGGACTCAATTACAAGTAACGAGACATTCAATCTCAGACCTCAAGCGGTGCCGTCGTACAAAAAGATTCTAAAAGAAGAGGAAATTTCCGAAAAACTATATGGACTCCCGGAACTTCATCTCTATTAATAATAATTTTATTTTAATGTTGGATATATTATTAGCGTGGCGACCGCTGTGCCGTAAGGTAGACTAAACAGCCGTTGCAAATTATATAAAAAATACACTATAGAGTCCCGTTAGGAGTAAAAAAAATGGTCACATTAGTGCAATATACCGTCACAGGTTAACGCACACAAACATCCAAGTCACACATCCTAAAGTACCAGGACATTATGTAAGCAGAGAGTCAACTGACCGGGTACTGGAGCGGGCCGCGGCAGCCGACCGTCTCCTCGGGGTGGTAGAACCACTCGACGCGTACCGCCATCGCGCCACGCGCCTCCCACAACGCCACTATGCGCCCGATGTACGGCCGATCGGCGCGCCCCGTCGACAGGAACACCGCCGCCTCGCCCACCTTCCGGAAAATAAATATATATACATTTCTCCTCACTTTTCTGATCGCCTGGTAATGCCATATATTTATTGCACAGACAAAAACAAGTCAATTCTTATATAATATATATCCCGCATCTGGGTCCACTCTTAGAGCGGAGGATGTCGGAGGAGCAAAGTAGACTGCAAATTTATAAATATTTTTTTATTTATCTCTTGACGGTGAAGGAAAACGTCGTGAGAAAACCAATCGACATGTGAAGTACAGAAATCTGCAGTTTGCCATGTGGAGAGCTATACTCTCTCCAGAGAGATTTGTGCCCAACAGTTTAATTTATATATACAGGCCTGTTACTTTATCTCTAAGGCAGATTCCTCACGATGCTTTCTTTCATCACCGAACACCGGGAATCAAGCTTTGTTTGCTCGTGTACCGTGTATGTTGATAACTCTATTGCTGAACCTCGAGATGTCATGGACTAAGTTAATAAATAACAATGTGCACCATTCATCATCATCGTCATTCCAGCCCATCACCAGTCCACTGCTAAACATAGAGCGCCCCCACAGACTGCCATAGAGTAAGGATCATGCATCTGCCACCAGAATCTTCGCGCAGGCTTGTATCGCTCGCCACGCTATCCGTGACATATATGAAAACCTTACCAGTTCACATTTCTAACTAGGGTCGTCACGGTACATCATGACTTTCGATTTTTCTCTTTTACCTGTTTATTAAACTCCTATACTTTTCATGTCATTTTCACGCAAACCATAAATAATTTCCTTGGCTTTCCTCTTTTTTTTTAAATGTTTACCAAGTCAGCCTTGTTTACAATCAAACCTGGCGTTAAGAGGTGATGACGCACTAGCTCAGCAAATGCCTGTTCATCATATCATTGGGTCATACCATATTGTCACTGCAGTGTGTATTTAAATTATTATTATTCATCATATCACCACTTTCATCATTTCATTCATTATCAATATTTATTTATTTTTCATTTCTTTTAACTATATAATTTATTTATTTTGTAAATATTTGTACCAGGAGTACATAAACTCACATTCAGCGTCTCCTCGCCGCGCTGTATCGCCCTGTAGAACAGCTTGCGGTGACGCGGGCGCGCGGTGCGTCGATAGGCGGGGCCGTGCCAGCGCCATAAGGCACCGCCCGGCAGGAAGGCAGCCATCTTGCTCACTCCACCGGTGCACGCCGCGCCGCTCTCTGTCGATGTCGATGACACTGTGCGCTTCTTTATTTTCTGCAATCCCAGTAATGGAGGACGATGAAATATAGCCACGCTGGAGCTAGTTTCTAGCCGAAATAGCAGCGTTACGATGCTGTGTTTCATATGGTAGGATCCACGAAACCAACTACAGACATTCCGTCTCCATCCTCAAGGATAACAAAGCATGTGCTACTAGAATCTTTGTTAATGATGTATGTAGATGTCATGAATCGCAGTCATCACTTAATGTCAGATGAATTGTATTCGCTGCTGTGTTCTGCATGGTGAGTAGAGTAGGGAGAGACCGAGGGAGCAAATTACAAGAAACGAGGCATTCCATCTAAGTCCTCAGGGCAGGGAAAACACATGTGCTCCTCGAGTCTGTGTTGATGGATGATGTATGTAGATGACGTGGGATCGCAGTCATCGCTTACCACAGGTGTGCTCCTTTGGTAAGCTTAATATTAAATTTAAAAAAGAAATTTATGCTTTACTTGTGCGTACAGTTGACCAAATGATATTAAAGTAGCAATAAAAAAAAGTATTATCATAAAAAATCACCTTTTTCGGAATATCGATCATAGAAGTAGACGGCGTCTCTGAATCCAGCCCTATCCCGCTATCCTTCAAATTATCTTTGAACTCTTCGTCTTTCTTCAAAGCAATCTTCCCCAGGTTGCTAAAGTCCAAAATTGCGTTTTTCACAAGAGTCTTCTTTGACAAAATTGCCTTCTTGATGACAGTCTTCATCTTATCATCTGGAGACTTTTCAACCGCTATCAGAGACCTACTCTGGTCTAGTCTATCATTAGAATCTCCGGAGTCCTCGTTGGATTTGTTGGAGTCTATGTAATCTGATGAGGACTTTAGTCTGTTGTGGTCGTCGCCGGAGGAACTGGAATGTTCCTTGCAACTTGAATGGTGCCTCTTCTTGTGCTTCCTGTGGTGTTTCTTGTGGTGTCTCCTGTGCTTGCAATGTTCCTCGCAGCACTTGTGCTTTTTCTTCTTTTTCTTCACATATTCACTGTAGTTTGGATCGTCTTCGCTTGAGTGGAGACGTTTGAGTTTCTCCTTTCGATGTTTCTTGAGTTTCTTTCTATCTCTATGTCTACCCGCTTCCTCTGCGTCCTCCTGTGTTTGTGCTGCTGGTGGAGGTTCAGATTTAACTTCAGCGCTCACAGATGCGACTGCTTTTTTCTCCTCTGTGACACTTGTGTTTCTTCTTCGCTTGCCGAGTGTAAATAGCGTGTTCTCGTATTCTGAAATAAGAATTGTATCGAATTAATTTTATGAAGTAACTAAGCTGACCCGAACTGTTTAATAAATGGATCGTTTGGTGAATTTGTGAAAGTTATCCATTGTTCGAATCGTGAGTTTTTTCTTATTACATTGAAAGTAACAAACGAGCACACAGTTCACGTAATGGCAAGTAATTCTTGCGGCCCATGACATCTACATCTCATTCTTGGCAAGGAATCATAATGCAGATGCGTTGTCACCCTTGAGGACTGAGATGGAGTGCCTAGTAACCAACCAGTAATAGTCTTGAGTTCATACGAAAATCCCATAGTAAGAAATTACTTTCAATTTTACTTGCCAATTTTCCGGGTAACATTTTCAATTTTTCTTTCTACAAAAACCAAATTCGGAATACGGAATATTTACAAAGAAAACTAAATCGGTTCAAACGTTCAAGTGGTACTTACTAAACAATAATATTTAATTTTTATTTAAATAGATGAGTAATTTTGTAATTAATTATATATTAATTATATTAAAGTAATTAACTATATGAAAAAGGCTCCATAAATAAAGATCAAGTAATGTAATGTAAATTTACAAACAAACAATAAAAGTACGTAAAACTAAACAGCCTTTATATATTACTCCCACAGCCTTGTATAGGCCTCCTCTCTCAGGAGTGTCCATAGTCCAGTACCCGGCCTCACTGTGGATTGCGGGACTTCTTCGAAATATTTTTTAGACATACAAGATTCCTCAAGATGGTTTGCTTCACTACCAAGCAAATGATAAATCAGACATAAACCGACACCGATAATCGAACTCGGTTGGTTTGCTCGTGTACCATGGTACCGTTAGACGCCTGAGCTACGTCTAATCTTTTCAAATTCTAATAGACGCAAACACAACTCACCAACAATTGGGTAATTCGGTTCCAAGAACCTTATATCCTCGATCGCGATCCTCCCAGAGTCGCCATCGTCGAACTCCACGGCGACGAAGTTGTCGTGTCTCGGGTCCGGCGAGGCGAGCGCAACAGTTCCAGGATATAGGCAGCGGTACTGCTGGGACCAGTACGCACACACCCGAGTTCCCGATCCCAGCTCCGATACCGAGGTCGGGCTCACTTCCAGGATCTGAAGTAAGTTATTGTGAGTTTGTTAAGTACCTTATTTATCTCGACGGGAATGGTTTGATTTTCTTGGTTCGTATTTGATTCGTATTTAGTTACATATCTAAACCTTATATCGACATTCGGTTAATCACTCCAACTAAGCTGAAAATGCTTGTGCTAGGAGATGGTTCACGAAAATAGTCTAATAGCTGATTCAAAGCTACGAAATTAAGTTTCGCCGACCGTACCCTAAACCATTAGGCTATTGATATATTCTCAATGATAGAGTCACGATGCAACTATAAAGTGTACTCTGTGCTGGTTTGTCACCCTTACTATAAAAAAAAAGATTCCTACATTGAGATTAAAAATCTAAGGATTTATTATATAAGTTGTCTAAATCCATTGCTTGGAGATTGAAAGACCCGTCTTTGTTATACTTTAACGTTACAATAGTTATTACACCGTGCGAGCGGACATTGACAACGATTGGCATTTTTTTAACTTTCAAATCACCATCACCATACCGATACAATTTATATTCCTCCATTCGATAAGATCGAGAGGAATATCAATTGATAAATATTAAAATTATTTAAATCACTTACAGCATCCCTTAAGGTTTCCTCTCTGGATAAAATGTGCGGTTTGTTGCCCCTCTCGCCGTCTATAGTGATAGCATATACATCTGGCGCCTGTACTGCACTCAGCTTGCCTGCATAGAACAGACCCCCCATCGCGGTCAGCACTCTTGGCGACGAATCCAATTTGTCCTCAGTAAGAGTGCACTTGGAAACTGTGTGAGTTTGCGAGGTCTCTTCTTTTGAACCCTCAACCGGTCTCTCTTTAGACTTGAGACTCTTTCGCCTCTTCTTCGCTCGGCGTCTTTCTTTTTCGCTATCACTCGAAGCACTCACTCTCCTAATAGCCAGTTCTAATTCTGGCAGATCGTCTCTGGAGTGTTTTCGAACTAGACGGTCCACTTTCTCTCTATTCTTCTGTCGTACTTCATTCAAACTCTCCATTGAGGAGCTAGCAGACCTGTTAAGTGTCCCTTCTATTTCTTCTTCCTCAGAATACATTTTTAATACTGGTTCTGCTTTCAGTTTAGGTCGGACTTTGCTTGTTCTATTCGCGTCGTCTCTGGAGGGTTCTCCCCTCGTGCACAGTATACCGCCTTTTAGTTTCCCTTTTGCCAACAGGTAGCCGACCAAACTGCTTTTCGATTTGGGTTTCTTTGCGACTATAGTCTCAGTTGAATCTGGACTGGAAACTTTGCGCGGTCTTCCTACTTTACGTTTCTGTGACGATCCTCTGTCGGAGTTGGGCGAAAGAGCTGGTGTGGAGGGAGTTGGTGGAGTGGATAACGCCGGTAAAGGTGGGGTTAAAGCGTTCAGCTGGGCTCTCTTCTCGTCACACTGTCTTTGCAGTTCTTGCAGGCGTTTTCGCATGTCTTTCTCCATGGCGTTGACAAGGGCTTGAGCGGAGGGCACGGCGGGCGAGTGCTTACACGTCATAGATCCACATGAACAAGAGGTAACACGTCTCAAGCTGGCTTCCAACTCCCCACCGCTAGGCTTTTCCTCGTCTCTGTCTTTGTCCCGCTTGTGACGACGCATTTTCTCCAATTTATGTCGTAATCTTTCTTCTCTATCACGACTCCTTTTACTTCTCCTTTCACTTGATGAGTCATCTCTATGTCTATGCCTATCTTTTTTGACGGTTTCCGCAGGTCTTTCTATTTCCGGCGGACTCAATAATGGTTCTGTTTTAATGAACGGTCGAGTTGTTAGTGGTAAAACTGGCGGTGGACTTTCTACCACTTCTTCCATGAATCTCTGTTCTGCTAAGGCGCACAAAATGTCTAAACCATCAAGAGAAGGTTTGGCTCGTTCGGTTGCGATGTGTTCATTCGTCGGGAATTCGAATCTTCTGTGAGGCTCTGAGTCTGTCCGTGGAGGTGATTTAGGGGATGTCTTTATCATTATGTTCAGTTTATTCAAGGGTCTTGTATCGATTGTCAATGGCGTTGGATCTATATTGGGCATACTGATGCCAGGAGTCGTCCTTTCGAACTGTTCGATGCTATTCGATAGGAGTTCCAACCCGCTGACGTCAACGATAGGCCGAGTGGATGGTCCCGGTGGCTGCTGCAACGGTGAACCACTCGCAGTATCAATGACCAGATCATGAGAGCCTCCACTACTCGAGATATCCATAGAGTCTTCTCTTTCTATCGTATCTATTGCTTTCTCAACAGCCCCCACAACCGTTGAAGTTGCTAAACCTTCTGAAGACGTCTCTTCCGCGCTATCTATTGGCGGTGGCTGGAGAGGCTGCAGTTGTAAGAGCGCAGATTCTTCTGGAAAGTGTGCGACACCTACGCAAGCAACTTCTCTTTCATCCTCATCGGCGTGGTTAGGAGATTCGTCTTCATCTTCTATATGGTCAGTTTGATTGGAGGCATCTTTATGGGCCGGCCCTTCGGGACCATCGGGAGGCGGGGTTGGTGGAGCGGGAGGTGACGTCGCTTGACTCCTGCACGCTTGCTCGGAAAATTCCGGTTGGTAATAAAGGTGGGTCAGTATAGGTTGTTGGACAGGTTCTGGTGCAAAAGTTGGCGGTGGTTTTTCTTGCGGGGGTTCTGGTTCGATCTTTATGAGAGCGTGTGGTGTTAAGAGAGGCTGCATGATGGGTTTCCGTTTGTCAACTGTGTGCGTGGGATGCGGTTGAGGCGCTGGCGCTGGAGCTAGTGTTACCAATCTTGTAGAGTGCGTGTGCGTGTGTTGTAAGGTTGCGGTTGATGCAAGAAGTTCTCCTGGTAGAAGTTGGAGATGATGCGACGGGTGTGGAGCTGGGGGGAGGAGTAGAGGGGTAGGGGGATAAGGCATACCCCCCCATACGACTGTGTGTGGCAAGTCTGGAGGAGCTGGGAGCAACAGAAGGGCTCCAGAAGTAGGTTCTCTGACGAGCTGGTACCCGCCGACCGTGGACACGCCGCCTCCCACGGAACTCACTCCGCCCACGCCAACGCCACCCACCATCATGCTCTCCATTGAGACTTGGGCTGGAAATAAGACAAATACAGGTTAATGCAATATGATTCTACAAGGAAAGGTCCTTGCGAGTTTGCCGGAAGCCGATGGAAGGAAGATGCAGGTACCTCGGGATCGCGCATTATGATAATAAATGGGGGGGCCTATGTTCACCCGGGATCAGGGAATAGATGTTGCGCAAAATATAAAATTCCTTATCCGATTGTATATATAGTTAACCTTTGTTTATATCCTGTCGGGCGTGCTGTCGGCACTTTGTAAATAAATTGTAATTAATTTTAAAGAGTTTATATGTTCCATCCAGTAAATAAGTTAGTGGGTTCTACAAAATACAACCAGCGTAGTTGTTAGCGTCGCGACTCGTGGGTTCGAATCGAAGTCGAATGGTTCTCAGATCTTGTCATGGGAATATATATTGATCACCAGGGCGATATCTTCAAGTGCGCTCCGTTGCGGATCCCTAATCTATATATGCATAGACCAATTAAGAGCAACGCTTAGAATGCTATTTATCACCAAAAGAAGCGCCAGCGTATGACACCCGTTTTACTAATGAATGATTCATCAAACCGAATCGATATAACCATTCGAATGTGAACTCAATGCTAATGAGGATACGGTGCATATTAGCATAATGAGATATGTTCTAACCGCCGCCCCGGTAATGAGTTCCTAGTAACAAGTGGCATTACAAGTGGCAATATGGACGCATTTGTATGCTATATGTGACGCTTCCGGCCAAGCGAGGATGCCAGGAATGCCAATGGGGCTCTATGGGAATAAAAAGGCGCATTCTTGCTTAAATTGCTATCGATTGTTGGTAACTAGATCTCTCCTTAAATATCTTCCATCAATTAGCTAAATAAAACAAAACAGCTGTCTTGGCTGCAACAAAACGCATGGACCGCATCTGGCTGGAGAAGGAGATGACGATTGACTGCATCACAAACTAGAGAAGGGAACAAGTTGCGAGTGTCTCAAATGGGTCGCATGAAACTAGGAAAAGGGACGGCAACATATGCTTATGACATGGATCGCACCACACCTGAGAAGGACACGTACGACGAGTGAGTGACTCTCACACAGACCGCATCAGACCAGAAAAGGATACGGCGAAACCTCACACACGGACGGAGGCAAGCTAGAGACAGGGACGATGGTGAGTGAGTGCCTGCTTAAGGCACTATCATTTATTGTGCACATTTATCATCTGGTAACAATCAGAAGATATCGACGTGGTCCAAACCAACCAGGACGTACACACTCCATTCAAAATTTCTATAATCTTAAACTATTCAGCTCTGAACTAATAATGAAATTGGCAAGAACCCAACGTATGGAATTTTTAAACAAAATATATAAAACTATTAATCCAATGGACGATACTCGATGTCTCGTGTTCGTGTAACTGATTTCGATTACACGCAAACATACATGCAGGGAACTTGGTGCATTTGTTAAGACAACTACGTAGAATAAATATATCGCAGCTTTTGAATCAAAAAGACCTAACTCAAATAATATATCGCAGCTTTTGAATCAAAAAGACCTAACTCAAATAATATATCGCAGCTTTTGAATCAAAAAGACCTAACTCAAATAATATATCGCAGCTTTTGTATCAAAAAGACCTAACTCAAATAATCGACAAATGAGATACAGTGTTAAAATGACTTAAAACATTGTCTCTTCTATCAGGTTTGTTCTGAGAAATACACACAAACATACATGTAGGGACTTTGGTGCATTTGTTAAGACGCGTGCTTAATGTAATAAATCGCAGGTCTTAAGAATTAAAAAGACCTAACTCGAACAATAGACACGTGAGATACAGTAGTAAAATGACGTAAAGCATCAGATTCGTTCTGAGAAATACATACATACATACAAAAATACATACAGGTAATTTGATGCATTTAGTTTAAATTCTCACATATCACACCTTAGGAATCAAAACGACTCAACTCGAACAATCGACACATATTTCTTCATAAGATTCATTCTGACAAACATACACACAAAACACACAAAAATACATGTAGGGAATTTGGTGCGTATGTTTACATTACCACATATTACACATTTAGAATCAAAACGACCTAACTCGAAAAATCGACACATGAAAAACAGTTCAGAAATGATTAGAAAATAAATTTTTATCTTACTGTATTAAGAAAACGGCACATGCATGTTAGAAAGACAAAACATGTGATATACTGACCGTTTTAAGGCAATGCTTATTGAAAATTAAGTAATTAAGTAAGCAAAAAAAAAATATGTACATATGTTCAGGAAACCCTCAGGGTTGATAATGATGAGTGTACCTTGAATACTTGCTGAGTGATGTCGACCTGATCGGCCGCACTCATCACTTCCGGTCAGACGAACTGTGTGCTCGTTTGTCACCAAAAATTCATTGAAATCATAAAAGAATACGAAAAATTTCAAATCCGAAAAAAAATTTTTTTTTTAGTAAAGTCCTTTTCCTTCTAAAGCTTTTGATGTATGAATATTGCTATATTTTCGCCAATGTTACGTTTAACAATAGTGAAGCCATTCCGCGTCTAGTTTCTTTATGTCCTTTCGACTCTGAAGGATCACCTCTTCTCCCCTCACAGAATACCAGCATGACGCTACTGTGTTTCGTCTTGGTTAGAGGAGTCCATCAGTCTTCATTTTGAATTTTCGTCGAGGATATAGACATGATTGCTCGATCACCTTCAAGTGATCTGTTGACAACCCTAATATTATTAAAAAAAAAGTAAAAGCTGAACACAAAAACATCTTTAAATATTACTTCAAAGTAATACGTTAATCGCTCCTAACGAGTACAATCCACTCAACTGTAATTCCTCCCGCGTAAACATACAGACAGAGATAGCTACATACGCGAAACATGTGTAAGTAGGGGATAGTTATATAGCTAGTTAAATGAAAAGGGTCTATAATAGAATCGGTTTTTAATTTTTTTTTAATTCGAGGCTCTGCGCATACGCATAGTAGGGTTAACACAGTTTTTTTAAAATTATTTTTTGGTCTCGACGAAGTTCAAAAGCGGATACTATTTTGTACAAATGATATTAAATTTTTAACCGACTTTTAAAAAACAGTTCCTGTATATATGTATTTTATATGATATATGTATTTAAGTGCGTAAAAAGATATACAAAATGTTGTATTTCTGTATTACATGTTTATGTATGTAGGTACAAGTATTTTTGTGATTTGTAAACAATGAAAAATGCATTTTGTTATGATACTAAGTGCGACGAAAGATCACCCGAGGGTGTGTGATGACTTACCGTCCGTGACCTCTACCCGGGTCGAGCTCACACGTGCCACTGTTAATTCATAACTATGGCGTCGATCTACCGCGTACAAGAGCTTGAGCTCGTGTACTATTGATGGTGACCGACGAGCACACAGTGCCAGGTGTACTGCCACATCCATCCTCGTTCAGCCTAACGGTTTGGGGTACGGTCTGCGAAACTTAAGGTCGTAGTGTCGAATCCACAATAAGACTATTGTCGACATTTTGGTCCTTTTGGTTTCGGTTCAACAAATAAACACAGAGGCACACACTCATCGTGTTCTTCCCTAGGCCGATGTAATAAGGTCGGAGGATGGTCCACACGCTGTGTCGGAGACACGAGAAACATACAATATGCCGAGACTCGATATCCAACGATTTGTGATATGCACATTTAATTTCCCGTCACGCAATCGAACTCGATAAGTACAAAAAGTAATAGGACATCATAAATAATTACAAGTATTGAATACGTTGCATCAATATGTAGTAATCATTTTTGGGTAGAGCTACACTAGTTAGTAGTAAGGAAGAACCACGACCTCATACAATATAACAGCTCGATTAGTAATATGAGTGTCATGAGCGGCAACAACCACTCACCATCAAGGTGGAATGTGTGCTCATTTGTCACACAGAATACAATAAAAAAAATTAAAGTCATTGAACGCTTAATTACACGGCAACTAACAAATAACCTAAATTTCGCTCGGTTGCATTCTAAAACTGACGTACTCTTTTTTTTTACACACACAACGCCAACTATCGCGTGAGGTGTCAAATTCATAACCGTAAACCGTTAACAGCGCGAGTAATCGGTAAGAAAAAAAAAGATAACGCAAAAACCAATTCACAACACTAAAAGCCAAGGGGCGGTGCTTCCCCGACCACCCGTGTGGAAACGCCGCGCTCCGATTCGTCAGTAGATCGAATAGGCGGCGGGTATGGGGCGGGGCGTAATAGGCGGTTGCGGTCGAGTAGGGATGCCCAGTTGGTAAGTTATCGGTAAATGAGTTTTACGATTATTTTTTTTTTATCCCCGATGACGGATAATTTATGGCAGCCTTTGACAGATAAATTCAACGAGAACATCAACATAGGCGTAACTGTCAGTTTGGACATATGACTGTGATATGTTTAAGAAACAAAAGAAATTGAAATGAACTAAAAAAAATGAAACATGTATGACACACATCTTCGATAATCAGTCACAAATCTAAACCAAATCCCCTATCTTCACGTCCAGACGAAAAGTGACATATATAGTATCATCGGTATTCATAAATCCCGTTCTCTGCCCGTCGAACTGAGCTATTTGTGTTACACAGTTTTTAACTGTAATATGGCCCTAGCTTGTCTATATACACTAATGACTACATGTGAGGTCTGGCTAATATTCCAAAGGATGTTTATCAATAGTGGGATTTATATATACAGGATGTTCATTTTATTATACAAGACCAGATAGACAATATAGACTAGTATCTGTTCGTATTGGAATTTTCAACAACCTGGAGATTTTCGGTCTTCTCAGCACTTCGAAACACACTAGAGCTTTTTTATGATATACATGATGACGTCATAATAGCAGCAATGAAGTCCTCCGAGCACATATTAACAGATAACATCAATTGCGCAGAATACTATAATGCTTTAAGTATTTACGCAAACATAGGCCTCTGTTTATCCCTATTCCGATGTAATGCACGAGGAATACGCAGGAAGGTAGGTTTAGTAAGAACTAAAGAGATGAGTTTTAATGTACTAATATATAATAATTATATAGTTTAAAATAGTTCGCTTTTAATTCATAATAAAATATAACATACCGAGTTCGTTGCCGTATGTTCCACATCAATGATAATTAATTGCCTAATTAAAAGAAACATGAATTAAATTAAGCATGGCTTCTTTTATGTCTTATGTCAGACGCACCCAGCGAGTTCGGTTCCCTCTCACCAAGCTCAGCAGTGGGATTTACATATATACATTATGACATATTGACAGTGGTAGAGCTACACTGCAGAATGAATGGGTAACCTCGACCGGGGTGAGGACCTCGCCCTCACAGAACGCCAGCGTGAAATAGCAGCATAATTTAGTGAGTAACAAACACACAAACAGTTTACCTGATGGCAAGTGATTCCTGCGGCCAATGTCATCTACATTTATCCTCAACGAGGAATCAAAATGAAAATGCGTTGTCACCCTTGAGGAACTTAGATGGAATGCCTCGTCACCAGTAATAAAGGTCTTCGGATCTCTGCACTCACCAGACGAAACACGACAGCGTTATGCTGCTATTTCACGTTGGTATTCCGTGACGGCGAGGTCCTCACCCCGGTCGAGCTGACACATTCATTCTGCAGCTAGAAACAAACTGCAGCGTTGCTCTACCACTGTTAAAATAATCGATATATACGACAAATCTTTCTTTATAATTAGATATATAGAGCGATAATAAACAGTGAATCTAGTGAAGTGATATATAAAACATCGCAAGGTAACGTATATTTTTTTTTATAGTATTAATGGTGAAAAAGGAGCACACTTGTCATTTGATTGTTACCTGTTGTCCGAGGACAGCACGACCACATTATCAATAATTGGACGCTCAGATCTCTATCACTAACCATACGAAACACAATTCCACTCCAGTGTTCCGGTGAGGCCGTGCTCCTTCCCCGGTCGAGTACAGTGGTTAGACTGTCTGATTGCTACGTCACGGGTTCCCGTTTCGATTCCCAGTCGGCAGAGGAGCAATATTTGTGCATCACAATATGTAATATTTTGTTGGGATATCTGGTTGTGTTGCATGTGATTTGTTGACCGTACTCCGAACTCATAACTTAAGCATTATTATATAACGAGTGACCGTGTTTGTTTTGTTCTTACGGCACTATTATACTTTTTTTGAAAAAAAGAATCTTAGCAATGCTTTTAGCTTTACTAATATTCCGGTTAATAACTCCAACTAAGCTGAAAATGCTTGTGCTAGATGGTTCACGACAATAGGCGAATGGTGGATATGAACCTACGACTTTAGGTTTCGCAGACCGTACCATGTGCCATTAGGCTATGGACGCTTCCCTTCAATATATTCTGTACAGGTGATGTCTTCTGGCAATAATCATAGAATATTGCTTCAGTCGAAATCTACTAGACGACGACATTAGACAGGGATAGAAAATCCAGGCAGACGTAATTCTAGATTTATTATATATGAGTGTATAAATTAATTGGCATTGGTTTTAAAGACGTTGTTAAAAGATAAATTATTTTTTATGTTTTTTTTAATATATTCGTGGGCTCCAAACGATGTTAAGCCACCAGGATTCAATCCGTTTTTTTTTATTAATTTCGTAAAATTATGGCCGTTATCTATTTGAAATGTTTGTTAGATCCAGGTACGCCACAAACGGGAAGGCTAGAAGACGTTTAAAGTCTAGATAGTGTCTAAGAAAGGTTTCATTTATAATACTATGAGTGACAATTCCACCTAACGGTGATCGCCTAAGACATTTATATCAATCATCGAATATTCAAGATACAAAGACGTTATCCACCTTGAAGACCGAGATGGTATTGGACGTCCAGAGAGAGACCACGAACCACGAAACACCATATCACGCAAGTGTGGCCATTTAAAGAATATAACCAATAATATCCAATCTGTCACTCCAGAATAAAGAATAAGTCAGGAAAACCCCTACTTGTCGTATAAGGCGACTAAAAGGGAACTTCGCATACACAGCGATCAGAGTGTGAAGCCCTGATCATCCATTAAAGTATGGGCATGGGTCCGTAGGAGATTCCGGAACTCCTGCGATTTCTAGCCAACTAAAACTGACGGAATCTCGGTGTTCCCACGAGGAGATAACTTTTGTATTTCCCCCGCCATTAACAAAGAAAGGCCCCACCCAAAGATTGCCTTAAAGCAGAATAATGGAAGCACCATTGACACACAAACTTGACAACGCTCAGTGTCGAAGGTGACCACCGGTGGTGTTTTGGGTGGAAATCCCAGGAAGCCCGGTCTACCCATGAGTAGACACCTTTCCTTTAAAGTTCCTCCGCCCATTGCCACAAAAAAGGCCAACCCAAAGATGCCTTGAAGCATTGCCTTCCCACCAGACTCCTGAATTTTGATGAATTTTAATCCTCCCCTCCATATAGATTGCCAATAGCATGCTCCATCTAGTGGGAAGGCGTCTTACAGTGGAACTGTCATTCCAAGGTTTAGACTCGACATTACTCTCTTACCATCACCAGTTATGAAGCAATGTCCCCATAGAATGGTTCGAATGGTCCCATAGAAGGGCTTTGCCTCTCTCCCTGGAAATACCAAGCCCCATGCCCTCAGGTCTCCTGCCATCTTCGTTCAAGATTCCACACTTCTAAAACCTAGGGAGCATTTATTTTTCTAAGCATGATGATATGTACATGGCTTAATAAAGTTTTCTTACTGAATAGTCTTGTTAAGGTCAGTAATATAGTACTGCCAGGTACAGGAATACAGTAATGCCACAATGCAGCTTGTTTCTAGTGGTACCACGAATGGGTCTCGAACGGAGAGGACAACGCCCTCACAGAATACCAGCGTGAAATAGCATAAAGCGTTACGTATTGTGAGTGAGGGTTTCTTTACACTCCTGAGAGGAGACAACACTCCTGAATCTTCGTTGACGATAATCGTCGTGACAGGGGGCGCAGTCGTCACCAACAGGTGAATAGTGTGCTCGTTTGTCACCGTTAGTATTATAAAAAATAATTAATAGTGGGTAGGCCAAACGCCGTTTCCATTGCAAAGTAATCCTGAATTACAAGGCCTTCATCATTTATGCTCGCCTGGTACTCAAAGCGTTTCTTGCTTTCACCTACTGCCCACCCTTCATTATTAAGGAGCTGGGGATGAAAACCACTTCACCTACTAATTAACTCTAGATACGACTATTGATAACCCCTAAAACTAATCGTAAGAATTTACTTAATATCTGATGATATAATTAGTAAGTATAATTAGTAAGAGCCGAGGTAGCTCAGTGTCCAAATACGCTCAGCTTTTAATACACGGGCAAACTGAATTCGAAACCCTGTGCCGGTCTAAGTTAATGTTAATACAATATAACGTGGTCGGCGGTGAAGAAAAACATCGTGAGGAAACCTGCATTCCGAAGAAATAATAAAAAAAAATCGTAGGGTTTCGTTTCCCAATAGTGGGATTTATATAAATCTTTTAAACATGACTATTTTTATCTTAATTATTATAAAAAACTAACGTAGCTGACCTAGTTCAAAAGATTAGCAACCAGAAGTGGCAATAAGCTGGACATCGAATCGATCGGGAGGAAAGATTCTTGAGTGGCAACTTATGCAAGTTTTCGGGAAGTAGATGGACACAGCTGGCTATGTTGCAATCTGTAATGGGGATCTTGGAGACCAAGTTCAGCAGTGGATTAGTCTCCAAGACGAGTACACACGAGTTCACCTGATGCTTTGTTACCTCAAGGATGTGATGGAATTACAACTATTGCATTGCCCGAAAACCACACACCATACGTAAAATACAGGAGCATAATGATGCTATTTCAAGATGCTGGTAATCTGAGACGGCGCGTGCTTTCCGCGTCTAGCCGACCCATTCATATTAAAGCAGCAAGAAAATAGGTGCCTAATAAATAGCCTAAATATACTTATATGTATCACTGCTAGCCTAGCCCACTTCTCTCGAGTGTTCAAATATAATTCTCAGATAGATTTTCTCACGAAGAAGATCTCTCGCCGCCGTGAGTAAAACAACACAAAATTCCAATCACAAAAATATCACTAATAACGGCGTGGGAAATGTAATAAAATGACATAAAACATAAACTATTTACAAACCGGTCAAACGGTTTAAGGACGTTTAATAAAACGCGGCGTATGACACGGCGCGGCCTTGCCCTCGTGTCGGGCAGCGGGACCAGGCGCACATGTCCCACTCTATCGTAATTATATCGCGCCTCTTTAAAACGGAGCTCTTGGTACATTGGCTTATTAAAGATTCTTGTGTACTACCAGCATATCAAGATCTCTCTGATTTCTAAATATGGAGTGTTAATAGAGTTCAAGATATCATGGATATCATGGAAAATGTAATGTTACCAGTACAATAAGAGCTAGCTAACCATTCGCTTTTAAAGGCTCAAAGGTTACGTTATGGTGGACGGATATAGATTGGCTGCTATTGATAATCCGTCGTATGTAAAACTTGTTTTTCGTCGGGTTGACTTAATTAAACGGTTTAATTATCTAACTATACTTAATTATTATATGTTTTATATAATATAAATAATATTAAAAACTAAAGATATGTCCTTAAGCTCCGTATATTTCAATCAACCGAGTAAAAAAAAAAATGCTGTTTTGCGTCAAACATGCGTCATGACTAAATAAACAACTACGGGTGAAATAAAAGTAAAGAGTTAAATAACATATATACTTTCATGGACAAATTGTTGTGTCAGACAACAAAATAATAATATATTTTCTGAATAATTTATTTAGTATTTTTAATTAAATTAATTTGTTTTTTTATAATAATATAATGAGATTTTTTCTAAAAGAAAAAAATCTAGCGACGTTGACGTCAAGAAACTGTGCGAGTTGCAATGCGAGCACCAGAGCAACAGCAAAGCGCGGAGATGTCTGGACGGAGCCGGCGGCGGGTGGCGGGTGGCGGGCGCGGGGGCTCGGGCGTCGGAGCGTCGCCCGGCGCGCAGTTGGCGCGCACCTACCAGGCTCGCATGCCTTTGAAGGGGTTTGCCCGCTAGTGACGCAATGCTCCTACGTTCACTGTTACTACTACTCGATCATCGATATATTCGGGTACGGTGAATCGATTTTAAGAGTGCGTATATTTTTACCAGATATCACGAAAAGTCAAAGAATAACAAATATATGTGCTTTAAACATTAGCAAAGATTTTGACTAGAATAGATATAGAATTGGCAGGACAGTCTTTAAATTTTAATTGAAAAGACTTTCGGGGTGATTAACTGGAGACTAGCATTCACGTATATTTACTGCTCCTGAATCTCTCCTGCAGTACGTTTACAATTATTAACTAGCAGTAGCTTGTAGTACAAATAGGTGGACTCGACCGGGGAATGACCATAGTTAACAGGATGCCCAATAGCTTAGCAGTCATGATCATAAATAGGTAGTGTTTACTTTCGGTTGAAAGGTGTACTCGTTTGCCTACCTCTAATTAAAAAAAAACCTACACCGATCACGACTCGATTCTTTACGAAGAGAACTCGATCATATTCGATGTTAGTAATAACACAGCGGTCGCATCACTTACCGGGGTACTGCCAGAGCGGTGCAGGGGGCGCAGGCGCGGGTGCAGGCCACGCCAGCGGGCCGGACCTCTCGTCGCACAGCACGTTGGTCACGCCCACCGTCATGGCCGCCTGCGCCGCGTCTGCGGTGTGAGAACAGAATGACGTGGCGCCTGCAATGATTCGCACGTGTTAGTATGACCTACTCGCGGCTATGTTGCCTTAGTCCTACAAATATAACATTCAAGTAAATAATTTAAATAAAAGTGTTCAAATATATATTTCGTTAAGTACTACTATTAAAATGGTGTAAATAAAATAAATTTTAGTTCCAATACTGCAATAATAATAATTACTAAACTCAAGTTAATTATTATAATTTCTGACTTTTCTGTTTCAATATATATATAATATTTATTAATCATCAATTAATAACTGCGTTACAATTACAATTCAACACGTTACAAAAACATTACTTTTAAATTACAATAACGTTTTAAATGTAAACGTAGTGATGTAGCCAATTGCAACGGTTTTTAATTACAAATAGTATGTTCTGTTTGATTACAGTCGTAATAAAGGTCCGCGAACAGTAGCCAAGCCTGGAGGCAACGGGAAATAACTTGCATGAAACGTACGTATAAAAAACGTACTAACAGTAACTATGTATGTTAAGGAATGATGTCGAATGTTATTGTGCTTTATAGTTCTTTTAACCGACTATATAAAAAGGGTTAGTTATGTTTTCCTTAGCGATCGATTGAGTAATTCCTTCTCAACCCCTCAGATTTCAATGATATTCGGTTCCCTACAGACATCACAATAAACACAGCAGCGATAGAAAAAAGCCTTATTCACGCTCAAAACTAAGTCGATGATGATTTAATTATAACAATAACTTAATTCCATATCCTAGCCTAGTCTAATCATATCTATTTTCCTTATGGTATACTTTAGTATAATGAAATGACAAAAGCAGTATACAACCGAAACCCACCCATGTACGTCAACCTGATGGGCGAGAACTTGGAATAGAGCTGCTGTTGCCACCTCTCAACTAAGACAGGGAATCATACGTCGAGGAGGTAACACCACCCAACATGGAGCGACTACAAGTGACTCTTTATGTTTTTCCACTTAAAAACAAAGTATACTTAACGTACGAAGAGGTAAACACAAAATAAACACACCTAAGCCAAGACCGGAGGACTCGTCTCTCGTGGACTCCGATTCACTAGGTAATGGGAGAATATCCCGAGGACCAGACGTCAAACAAAATCAGTAAAGCATAAGTGCAGTCATTCCGGTCTAAAACCCAAATTAGCGGCGCACGTAAATGGCGTCAGAGCGCGTGCAAGAATCATTAGGAAATTCCAAAATATAAGAAAAACTCAATTTGAAGGAAATCTAATTCCAAAATGAAAAACACAATTTTGTATATAGTTTATCTTTTCTCCAAAGAAATATCACTCCTAACGCGCCTACAAACAAACGGACACGCATTCCCTTATTACTTCAAAATGTTGATGTTAAGCCCAAAGCGTGGAATTCGTTGCGACGTTTCAACTGCGATTACTCAACTTGCACAACACTATTATACCACGGCGGATAATCGCATAATTATGTACCCGTGGGCCGAAAACGCCTTAAATAAAGTACCAGAAGAGACCTGACATGAACGTATACACACGAAAGGGACAGAATATATTAATAACGTCATAGTGTTTATACCAAGGACTAATTCAAAGTCATGTGGCTTACTAGACACAAAATCATACGCAAACGACAAAAACTATCTATGTCTCATCAACTCGTTAGAGTTTAATGCCTGAATACATTTCGCTCACTTTCAGTATCAATACGTTGGTCAAGTCTATATTTTAATATTACGTATTCGTCGCCCGCTCGCGTCGCAACCGGTTCGTGTTCCGGCCCATTTGTATGCCCGCTCCGCTCGTAACGCTGCGTAGCGTCCGACCGTTTCACTACTCCGTCGTTTTATGCGATCCTGGTATTAGTGCTTGTTTCTCTTTCTACTCGTAGGTGCGAAATTTTTCCACTAAGAAAGCTAGAGCTAGGTTGACTGGCTGGCTACAAGAAGCCAATGAGGACACGACCACTATTATAAAAGTTTGTCTTGATATTAAATAATAAATATATCACAAACTTTCTATGCGTTTAAGTGTTAAAAGGATAATAAAAGAAATGTGTGATGTGTTTATTTTTAATTTTACATTAAAAAGACGGAATCGCCCATAAAAGTAATATCCATTATTTTCCGGCTACAGAATAATGGAAAATAATCAATACATGTGGAAAGAATATAATATACGTATTTTTTTACCACATTTTAGTGTCATGTGTTTTTTTTATTAACAACACATAAAAATAATTTTATATCATAAAAGTTTTGCTAGTTCGTTTATTAAGCATATTATGCATAAAATAGAGAAAGAACCAAAAAAAGTAAAAAATCTTTTCTCACGAAACAAGTTCCCACAACGAGATGTAATATTGGAGCGGCAGCGTACGAGGAGGCAAAAAAATATTATGAAAGGAAGTATAAGCACGTGCTGATAATACTGTCTCATTCTTACGTATCGTTGTCTCTGTTTATTCTTCGTAGTAGCATAGAGTAATGAAAATGAGATAAAACAGAAGAAAAAATAATTCTTGTCGATTCATCAAATTTAATAGATGCAAACAAATCCCATATTCTTGTAATTTCATAACATGTATTTAAAATGTAATTTGAACCAAAAATGTTAGTAAAAATATTTTATATATTAAATCCCGGAATTTCTATTCATTGAAATCTTTTATCTAAATAATTGAATCAAACAATACTAAATAATATTACACTATTGCTATTATTTACACGATTTGCTCTGTACGTTATCTGTAATAAGTACTCTGCGCCGCGTATCAGTTGACCTTCACCGCGGCGTCACGTTCTGTCGGTTGTATTCCAAGTATACGTTCGTCTCGCTCGCACTCATTGCACGAAGCGACATACCGTTTTAATATAACTCCTCGTAGCCTCTGTTCGCCTAGTATCACGCGCGCTGAAGAAAAGGGTTTATCCGACGCCAAATGACCACCGATGTGCCCCCTAAGATTTTCCAAGCATCCACTAGTTTTCCGTCTAGTCAACAAATAGAAAAAGCTAAAATATTAAATTAACAAAATATAGTGTGATTTAATTAAGTTTTACCCGAAGTCGTAGTTTTGGATCGTATTTTTTTTTATTTATTTAAAGTGTCGTAGTATTATTTTCGGTACTGAAAATCTAGGCCAGATAATCATCGTCATCCTAGAATAGAAATACGCGTCGAGATTGCGCGGCCGGAGCTCCGTAGATGGAGCGTTGTCGTAAATACGTCTATTTACGACAAAGCGGCCTCAAAAACTAATAGTAGAAGTTAGTCAAGCGACAGTCTTACTTGTTAGTTTTATTTTTACGTATAATAGACATTTCTGTTCAGCTAATATTTGTTAGTCGGCGCTGCGATTTTTTTAAAACAAACGACTTATTTGTTCAGAAGAAATTATTTATAATATTTATGAATATGTGAAGGTTTCATAAAAAATACCAGGGTAGCATAACAGATGAAGTAATGAAATAGAATATTACGTTTAAAAATATCCCTAAATGCATCAAATTACATTTAAGTGGGGGGAGTAAACAAATTGTGCACTATCTATAATTGCGATTACAAGTGAAACAAATGCCGACAACAAGCATTCAGTAACAAGCCGACCGACAAAGGAAATTTTTATGCAAACAAAATCTATGGGTTAGGAAGATAACGAACCCCTGTTGAGCCACCCCTTAGCTGGATAGTGTACACATTAACGTTTTAACAAAATTGAAACTTTATATGTATATGATTTAAGTGTAAAATTGCTTGTAGGCTTTACAGATGGGGTTCAAACATATTATTCGTAATTTAAAGCGTGCATTTGGCAAATTGAAAATGCGAATTTCCAGCTTGAAACGTGAAAGTGCCTCGACATATGAAAAATAACCGCTTTAATGTTTTCCTTTTGTAAATACGCATTTATCATTTCGTATTTTACACGGTCATTGACACGGTCAGTTTAAAAAAGTTTTAGCAAATTTATCTACGTGTTTGTAGCGTGATAGCCCAAAATATAAATATGTTATACAATGGCTTCTATTCACTGCCTTGTTTATTTCTTAGTTTTATATGCGTTAAAGTTTTTTTTTATTTATACAAAAATTATAAATATAAAATAGATTGATACCAGATCGCAAACTAAATTAGCTTCAGACATGTTCCGTCGATTCCTCACTAACAATAGTTATATATTTCAGTGGATAAACTATTGTATAATATTGTTGTATCGTATTATATACTTAGTACATATCCTTTAAAAATTATAAATATAAAATAGATTGATACCAGATCGCACACCAAATTAGCTTCATACATGCTCCGTCGATTCCTCACTAACAATAGTTACATATTACAGTGGATAAACTATTGTGTAATATTGTTGTATCGTATTATATACTTAGTACATATCCTTTAAAAACTTAAGTGAGGGTAGAACAGTATAGAATATAATATTGTTCTATATTTGTATAAAATAGCTTGTAAAATGTTTCCCACTGTCAAATCCCATCGTGAACCATCTCTTAATATAATCATTTTCGGTTAGATGGCTAGCGGGAATGTTTTTAGTGAATAATATTGGTAGAATTAAAATAGGCATAGGATTGTATGTTACCTTGTTATCTGTTAACCTTAAATGAAAGAAACTTAAAAAGAATAAGTTTACAAGACGTTTTACGCCATCGAGGTTATTAAATGTCTGTTATTAAAGTAAAAAACAATTCGTAATCCTGAGATGGTCGTTATGCAAAACGTTAATAACGGCTAACTGTTTCAAATAGCATTTTATAAGCTGCACTAAGTAAGTCCGTTTTAAAATCGAGATCGGCTTAACGACCGAGTTGCGATGTAGTGTAACGACTCAAAATTACATACACTGCGCCTCTGATTACGCACAATGAGTACAAGAAGAACTGAATCTTGGACTTTTTGCGAGTGTAAAGCGGTATTATATAGGATACCCGTTAAATCTATTCTATATAGGTATCTGTTAACAGTGTCACGTTGTAGCCATATTCTAGTTGCACCATAAGCGAATCAGATCAAACGGGGAAGGACCTCAGCCCATCCCTAAACTACTGCTGAATGATGAGACCTCACCCACAGACTGCCACGAAGTAAGATCTGGGCCACCTGAATACATCGACTTTCCGCAAACGGCGAACCTAACCTAGGTCAGTCAACTTCTCACTCAAGAACCTTTCTTCCCCATCAGTCTTTAATATATTTAATTTATTTAGTTAGTTAATCTTTTTATATATTCACCATAAAATAATAAATTATATAAAATATAATAAACGGAGGGAGGAGTTTTTCTTTTTATTTATATATATATATATATGTATATATATATATATATATATATATTCGCTTGAAACGTCTATTCATCACACAAAATCAAATTTATTTGTATATCTTGTACTAAATATATACTAACTACTTTTACTTTTTTTTTAACTTTAGTAGTTAATATGTACTTAATAATAAATAAAACTTGTTGGAACTTAACTGTTTCCGGCGACGACCGTACGCTGCTGGTTTGTAACAAACGTAATATATAAAAAATAAAACTGAACAACGGGAATAGACCCAATAGAAACATCACAGTAAGTACCAGGGGCGCAACGCCGGGGAGAGGTATGCGTGCAATTCCCTCGACCCCGGCTAGCCGAGGGTCGCGCGCCGCCCGGGGGAGAATTGTGTCTTGTGCGTCTCTTACGTAGGGTTGTCGCTTTTAAGTAGACACTTTTTAATTATTTAATATTACTACATATTTTTTTTAGTTTTTCTTTTATTATTAACGTTTAGCTCACATGATCTTATATACTTCTATCAAAAATGAAGGTACGCTAAAATTAATATAGTGAAGTAGTAGGAGCCTATATATAAATAAATCCCACTGGTGGGCGTTCTCTCTAGAAACTGTTTTAGAGCACAGTCCAGCACGAGGCAACACTGCTAATTTTTCTTATATATGAACGTTACTTAGCGACGCATTCCTTCACCGCCATGCAATTAACAATTCCATTCGTGCCAGCACCGGGAATCGAACTCGCAATTCGTGAATGAAAAACGAGTTGTTAGACACTGAGCTACGTGGGGCTCCATTTCATTAGATAGAAACTATTTATCCATGGTCGTCAGCGTACTATATAACATTAGTAGTTATATATTTTTATTTATTTATTTATCTTCTTTTCTTATCACAGCTCAATGTAAGTTAATTTCTGAGATCTTCCTAAATCGTGTAGTTGGAAAATATTTACCTAAAACTTTACTATATATAAATTCAGCCTGTTCAACATTAAAATCGTATCTCGTATTTATGACACGTTCCAAATAAACCTATTTTCCTTCTTGTTAAACTAGTATTAGGATCATAAATCACAATTTCGTTTTCCATTAATATTTGTTATACATCATCATTTACCCTCCCCTCTCCTGCCTCCCCCCTGCATCCATCGGATTCCCGCAGATTTGCATGGGTCTCAAACACCCACAGACACACAAACTCATACACAGTCATAAAGTTCTGGTTTCATTTTATTTTATTATATATAGATTAATCATGTGTAATCTATAAATGTAAGAAGACACAGACGCCTGTAACACACGTTTAAAAACCAGCTCAGTCAATTTTTATGAGTCAGGGACTTTTTTATTTTTTTTACTATTTATTTCTTGGTCATCATTCCGTAGTGTGAAGGTCGTCCTTCACTACGATAGCCAACTCGAGAACCTTTGTTTAAAAAATATGTTTTATAATTAAATAATATTGTAGGTTAGGCGCAGCCCTGGACGTACGGGAAGCCCGCCAAATGTTTGCAACGGCGGGCGGGAGTCGAATTGACGGCACGTGATTAGAAATACTCCGCGTCTGGCCGCCCACCTCCGGCGTGCGCGCCGCCCCGCGTCGGCGACGCGAGCGTGGGTCGGCAACCGTCGCCATCGATTCATTAGGTAAGCGGCTTAAGGCCACCTTTCCCTCGCAGGCAGACTTCCAACAACGCACAGCACACTTAGATTAAATACAATTTTTTTTATAATATTATCTGTGACAATTGAGCACACTTCACCTGCCATGTGCTAAAGTTATCTCTTACTATCAGGTGAACTGTATGCCTTTCACACACATAATCCTCACGGGCACCCTTGCGTCAGACGCTCTCGCGTAACAGGGTATCGGGTCAAGCCAACAGCAACCACCAGTCAACAAAAAAAAAAAAGAATATAGGGAGTTAGTTTTTAAACTTTATCATCTCGACGTTACTAGTGCTTTACAGCGTCATGACGTCATAGTTAACACGAGCTATTGTCAGCTTTAAATTGTATAGTATCTTGTATAGGTCTAGTTTATTGGTAGATTTTGGATTAGACCCTTTTTTTATAGCATTAAGAGTAACAAACTCACACACAGTTCACCTGATGGCAAGTGATTCCTGCGGCCCATGATATCTACGTTCATCGTAGACATGGGATCTAAATGCAGACTGAATGCAGACAGAATGTCACCTTTGAGGACTGAGATGGAATGTCTCGTCTCCAGTAATAAAGGTCTCCGGATCCCTGCACCCAACGGACGAAACACAGCCGCATTAAGCTGCTATTTTACGCTGTTATTCTATGAGGACGTGGACCTCTGCCACGGTCGAGCTGACCCATTAATTCTGCAGCTAATAACAAACTGCAGTGTAGCTCTACTATTGTTATTTTTTATGCCAAACCAAACCAAAAAAAAAACTCTTTACTCATAAATTGTACAAAACAAACCTAGCGCACCGCTCCCTAATACGAAGGCTAGGCAGACTGTACGATGAATTTATTCGTAAGGATAAACCTATTTAGTTACAATTTTAAGGCTAAAATTATTAAAACACAAAATACTCCTATCTAAGGATGACTAGTTAGTTTAGTTTAGTATATTTAAATTATTAATTTTTATCTAACATTGTATAAATAGTTAATTTTCTCTTCATCTTAAGTTATCGTACAACTAGTTTTAATCTGCATGATGTAAGTACCTGTAAGTGGAACTATGTGTATTAAGCCAATTTTTTCGATATATCAAGTTACATGTAATTCTGTTAGTGGTTCTATTAAAGTAATAAAAAATAAAACTAATTTTGAACTCTTTTATTTTTCCGTGGACACAAAACGTATCAGTTCTTGTCTACTCTTCAGCATCTCGTGCTCTATTAAGATCATTATAGAGTCGTCAGTCATGGGTGTACTTCAATTTAAAAGTCCCTCGTTAAAAAACCATGCATTCATGTTGCCGACGTCACAACGTGCCAGTTAAAATAACCTTTAACGTGGAGCGTTAAAGTGGATAATTACTTGCAGCACGTTCAGTCAAAATTTACTAGAATTAACATCAACCAATATATATTCTAAAGTTTTAAGTAGTAGGAGGGATTTTAACTGATTGGTATTAAGAAAAAGTTGCTTAATGTTTCTAGCATATTAACATAGATATTTAAAAAAAAAATCAGTCTGATTGCCGCTGTTAGCACGAGTGCTTTTACAGTTTCGTCGGGTTGAGAGTTGACCAAGCGCTTATGGCGCTCAGTCGAGACCTCTATTAGTGGGTAACCAGCACAAGGGCTTCCGATACGGAGCCTCGGCTCGGACCGTTACCCTGTTCCGGTCAGTTGGCTCTGAGTAAGAATAATCTAAATTAATATCACTTTTATTATTGGCTATCTGTCGATAAGGCGATAGTCGTATAATGTGTTCGAACCTATGAAGAACGAGTGATTACAGTCAAATCACCGAAGAAACACTAACCGAGAGAACCTTTACATGAATATCTTCTTGTCGATTTAGAGATTCAATTCAACTGCACAGGATAATAATACAAGATGATAATAATGACTAGAGGGGTGGGAGTATGCCCAACAGTGGGATTTATATACTTAGTGTCATAAGCATTTGCGCAAACATTGAGGCACTTCACACGTCATCTCCTTCCCTATTCCGATGCAATGCATTTGCAAATCAGTCACAATGTATACAGAATTTATTAATTGTATATATTTAATAAATGTCAACGACAAGTCATGCTGTCGTTGTCGGAAACAAATTTATAAAAAAATAATGAAAAAAAAACAAAATATACACGCAATGTTGCCTAAGGCAAAAATACACGAGTGCATTGGATTTGTTTTGAGAATCCTGACCGTGACGGAAGACCATCCCCGAGGCCAATGCCACCCACATCCTCCACCTCCATCTTAGATTGCGAGTCAAGATGCAGACGAGGTATCAAACGGGGACTAAAAAGAAACGCCGCGATACTACCAAATCAGTTTTAGCTCGTTAAACTACTATTTGACAGTGGTCACTCTGCAACTAGGAACTGGCTACTAAGACCAGGGTAGAACACTTAAAAACCTACCGGTATTTGTGTTCCGTATGCTGAATGTGGGGATCCGTAGATGCAATCTCAACTGACAACTCATGCATCTTGATATTTTTTTATGAGAATCGATTGAGGATATAAGAACTGCTTGTCATGCTTAAATTGACAAAAAAGATTTGCGTTGTCGTCCTCGATGATCTAGATGGTTATATAATTGGAGAAGCGTGGCAACACTAAATCATAATATAAATATTACCTAGAGTTTTAGTATATTAAATAAAAACAAAAAAATTGGTTGTTATATTTTTTTATATATAAACAAAAATGTTATATATTATGCATATACAGCTCCTTGAATAAAAAAAAATGCAGCTTGTTTTGAATTTTTTTATAGGTTTAAAAAAAAATCTCGGTTATATAACTTTAGTGTCATCAAAAAAAACAATAAAATTTTAATATGTTCTTTAAAATCACACGAGATGATCGTACGCTTTGCGTTACTAAATCGATGGCGGACAAATCAAAAATAATTACATTTTTGTCATCGAAATCCCCCCGAACTTTTCGACCACTTGCTGCGGCATTATATCTTCCATTATCACTTTATTTGCTTTTGTGTCTTTAATGCGTCGCACGCGACAATGGTTATTATCTATATCGCAACAGAAGCTAGTGTCGCTTGCACGTTGGACTGGCATACGTCGTACTTTATAATTAAAGCTGCTTAATAGGAGCGCTGAATGCTTCTCTAATTTATAGTTTCCTGGTACTTGAATCTCGGCTCTATTCTCTTCACTGAAGAATGGATTTTGGGATAAAGGAGGGATAATTTTGTGTTTATTGTTGCGTTCAAATATGAAGAGGGTCGATGGGGTGCCGCCGACATATTATTATTATCGATTTTGGTTTCGGTAACACACAGTCACAGTCACTTTTAATTTTCGATCTTATCTCATTTACAAGTATGGTCGCCCGTATGGTGCATTTATTTATGTAAAATCCCATTAAAACAAAATATAATTCGTAATGACTTGTGTATTTTGGCAGAAATTAAATTCTAACTCTTAAACATTTATGAAGTATACGTTCAGCTATTATAATTAAATAATTTTACCATATTTGATAAAAAAAACAGCTAATTGGAGTTAAATTAGACATAGCCATTAAGAAATATGTAACTAGTATACCAGAATTAATCCATTCGTTTCACTACTGGATAGTTTGCATGTCTGTATGTTATCGAGTACACGTACGCAGGTGTAAATTAAAAAAAAAACAATTCGAAGACGATAAAAGGCGCGCGTTTAAATTTCGATATGAAAATTCATAGCGGCAAAAATCGCGAGCGTATTCGTCATAATTGTAAAACTGATTAGCATGTAATTGGCCGGGTGCGTTAGCGCGCTATAAAATTCGACTTCATGAGCATTTCACAACGTAAAGATATTTATTGATTCTCCTTCCTAACGAGAATAGATTGCTCACAAATTTGAATTGATAGCGAATATAAAACTCATTACACTACTTGATATATATTATAAACAAACGGTAGTTGTACAGATTCATGAACGCTATACAAATATCGAAGAACCTTATGGCTTCAAATTGGTAACACAAAAATAAGCCTATTTTTGTGCACCGTTTTTGGGACAAGAGAATTAATTTAGTAAGTTTAAGATATTATTTTGAACATTATAATAGACAATTCAAAGAACAAATGAAAAAAAATCTATGTATTATCTGTCTATCTATTTTTTGATAATTGAATAAAATACCAATGAAGCATTTATGTTGAAGAATTTATCCAAAATGAATATGTTCTTTTTTGTAATATAAAAACAAAGAATCGAGTGTTTGAAGTCAACTCATAAAATACTCGCGACATTCGAAATGCGTCTTTGCTTTTTGTGTATATACCCTGCCGGCCAAAAATTAAGACCGCACATAAACAACATATTTATCCATCAATTGTAATAAAATCCCACAGGATAAATAAAAGAAATGCACATCTACATATTCTATTGTTAGTATCGAATATTTAAAGAAGTCATTCTTTCGTTTACTTTAAGTTATTGGACAATAAACATCTATTGTTTTAAAACACCGAAAAACTGCGCTAGAGCCAGATCATAATAATATTTTTATAATGTTCTCATTACTAATTACTTTGTTTTTGTAACATATTGGTCAATAATTAGGATTATTTAGCTCCTGAAAACTCGTGTTTCTGACCTATTACCCCCGAGTTTACTTGGGTTTGTTCACAAACAATCTCGATTAGCTTAAACTTGTGCTTTCTACAGGGAAAACGTCATAAAATGCGAAAAGTTCGAGAAATTAGCAGTGAAGTGCGTTCTGCCATCATTGTTTTACATAATGAAGGCAAATCCGAACGTCAGATTGCTGCACAACTGAAGTTATCGGAGACTTGTGTTCATGGCACAATAACTCAATACAAGGAGACGGGCAGTTTTCAAGATCGTCCACGCTCGGGAAGGGCGAGAGCTTATATGTGGTAATAAAGTGTGCTAGTAAAGATAATTTCATTGTTGTCACCAGAAAACGAAATAAACGATTAACAACACCAGAAATCCGCGTTGAATTAAACAAAATCCGAGTTAAACCTTTATCATTGACTACAGTAAAACGGCGACTGAGAGATGCAAAGTTTTATGGTCGCGTTGCCGTTCGAAAACCTCTGCCAAGGCCGCATAACAAGAAAAAACGGATGCAGTGGGCTCCTGCCGATCGAGATTGGACTGAAGAAAATTTAAAAAAAAGTGCTTTGGACCGATGAATCCAAGTTTGAACTATTCGGTTCAAAACGTAGAATTTACGTTCGACGCAGTGCCCAAGAATAGATGATGTCAGATTGTGTAGTCGCAACAATCAAGCATGGTGGTGGCTCAATTATGGGGTTGCTTCTCTTGTCAAGGAACTGGCGATTTGATAAAGATTGAAGGAATTTTGAAAAAGGAAGAGGACATAAACATTTTAGAACAAAATGCCGTTTCTACCGGATTGCGATTAATTGGAGATGGATTAACTTTCCAACAAGTCAATGATCCAAATTAAATATAAAAATGTTAAAAATTATGTAGAGGATATTTAGAAGAGAAAGCGGCACAAGAGGTGTTAAAAACATTGTATGGCCACCTCAATGCCCGAATCTCCCATTGAACTTTTGTGGGAAGAGCTTGATAGGAACGTCCGTAATCATGTCCCATCCACACTAGAAGAAATGTGGAATGCTTTATGCAAAATTTGGAACAATATATTACAAGACATCATTAACAAATTGATTGCCCGTATGCCGAGACTTGTGAAAAAAGTCATAAAATGTAAAGAAAGATTTTTTGATGAAAAAACAGTTGAGCTAACTATAACCTTTTTGCATGGACTGTTAATATTTCTTTACGCTTTTAAAGTATATTGTTTGTCAATCAATGTTCTATTAGATGATTAAACAGGTTAATTAAATATTTAATATATTGTTGGAGTTTTACTTTATTTTCCTACTCTAATTAAGGTGGTCTTAAACTTTTGTCCGGCAGTGTATATATATTTCAAGCTACAAGACACATGTCATTTATGCTCTGTCAACCTTTGTACCTAAACTCACATAAAAGCACGTTATTATTCAGTGAGAGCGTGATGCTTCCCGGTCGATCCCACCAATTCATGTTGCTGCTACATGCTAGTTGCATCGTGTCTACCACTGCTGTACACAGACATATTCTCTTTTAAGTAACGGTAAAATAAAGTTCTTTTAACTAAGTACCCACTAAGTTACATTCAAACTTTCTCCACAATCTCCGTCGCGAATGTTAAACGATAGGAGGTGCTGTGTACCCACAAAGTTCTCCGTCTCCCCGAGGTTTATTTGCTAGTTAAGTATGATGAAGCGGAACTTTGTTTGGTTTGACTTGTAACTAGCATAAAGTTGAACCTCATCTCATTTAAAGATTACACACATTACTTACAGCCTCCCTTGCTCGTAAGCCTTTCTGTAACTATATTTCAAATGGGTAGTTAAAATATATTTAACTAGGTAAACGATTTGAATGCCTACTTCTGAAATGAAAATAGTTAACGGGATTTTATTGTCAAACTTTACTACACTAAAATAGAAGAGATGTAAATTTTTTTTCCGTACCATCGACGTACGCGTGATACAAAACAAAAAATAACAGCGAACCGACTGTTTAAAAGTGCTTACTCAGCTTCCCTGGTTAGTTCGTTAGTCGGTTCGTTAGGATTAAAACGTGTAAGCAAATTTAGTTTTGCTTTACTTACTACTGTGTGCCTGGTATTTCAACATCGGTAAACCTATTTTTTAAATAACTATGAGGAGAGCATTACTAACATTCCCGTTATTCCAAATAAACTTATTTTTTTTAAAGGATTAGGTGGCAAACGAGCAAGTGTCTCACTTGATGGTAACACCAGAGGAGTCCCAGATGCGCTGCCGGCCTTTCAGGAAAGTGTAGGCTCTTATTTTGAAAGTCCCTAAGTCGTCGTAGTAAGTCGATTCGGAAACACCACTGGCGACAGCTGATACCACAGAGTAAATGCGTGGCAGGCAATTTAAAGTGAAGCGCACAGTATTTGATTGCCAACCATCGAGATGATGAGAATGAAATTTTGAGTTCTGTCGTTATGTATGCTTAAATTCAGCAGCAGGAATTGATCCGAACAACTCCTCAGAACACTCCCCATGAACATCCGCAACACCAGAGGAGTCGCAGATGCATTACCGGCCTTTCAGGAAGGTGTAGGCTCTTTTCCTTAAAGTCCCTAAGTCGTATCGGTTTGGAAACACAGTTGACGACAGCTGATTCCACAGAGTAGTTGTGTGTGGCAGGAAAGTTTGCGTGAAGATGCTTGTGATGAATGGTTCAACGACAATATTCGAATGATGGAATGGTACGGTGGACGATCTTAAGTTTCGCACACCGTACCATTAAAACATATGAGACTTTTACGATTCAATGTTAATTGAAATAGTACAGATGCGTTGAGCTCCAATGCGTCACACAGCAGGTAATATCTAGCTACAGAATGAATGGGTCATCTCGACCGGGGTAGGACCACTCCCTCACAGAATACCAGCGCGAAATATAGTATAACGCTGCTGTGTTTAGACTGGTGAGTGTTGGGATTCGGAGACCTTTATTACTGATGTCGACGCGTTTCATCTCAGCCCTCAGACAACGTATCTACATTATGATTCCTTGTCAAGGATAAATGTAGATGTCATGGGCCGCAGGAATCACTTGCCATCAGGTGAACTGTGTGCTCGATTGTTACTCTCAATGTAATAATATATATACATATACGGACCTATTATACATATATACAATGTTTAATAATAATGGTTTAGGGTACGAATTGAGAAACTTAAGGTCGTAGGTTCCAATCCACCATTAGGGTATTAGACGTGATCTCCTAGCACAAGTATTGTCAGTTTAGTTGTAGTGGTTAACTGGAATATTAGTAATGTTAATATTCTTTAAACAAAAAGAGGAAAAAATATTTACTTGGTGATGCATAGAATTTGAATTTTTGCGTTATAATATATAAATACGAGTAAAGAGATATTACTAGGTTACTTTTGCCATCTACTTTCACAACGGGAAGGAATAAGTTTGGCACACTGTAAGGCGTAGTAATATTAAAGTTATTTAATTAATATCCTAACCATTAAATCGAGAAAACACAATGAAAATATATTACATTTGGATTATTTTTTTAATTTCCGCATTCTCCAATAACTAAAACGTGATATTAAGGAAATATAAGAATAGTGTAAGAATAAATAATATATCTCAATTAGATTTTTTATAAACTACATTACTAAACTTAAATAGAAATGTTCCAAGTTAATACAACTTCATGCTTTATACCGACTAGCAACTGAAGTAAATTCACATAAGAAACTACAATATACAAATATAGTTTTGTGTTAAATATATATCATACAAGAGTACATCGATTCCACCGAGAATTGACCCAAGTTTTAACAGATATGTAAAATATATTATTTTTAAAGCTGAGTCCACTATGAAGAATAAAAGACAAAATCCCTTGGTGACAGAAACTCATCAGGGGTGTTATTTTCATTATGTTTCATTATATGATGATCGAATCACTTAAGGTAAGAAATGTGTAACCCATATGAATTTTATAAAAAAAAAACGAATTAACCCCTGCCCCGGTTATATAATTTCGATATTTTATAGCCAAATATATATACTAATTTAATCATTACTTGCTCCTACATCATTTATTTATATTTATTGTGGTATTTTTTTTTCGGACTGATATTTTTTTTATGGCTTTTGGCCCGTGGGCTTTTACTGTTTCATCGGGTTGAAAGGCGACCGAGCGCTTAGTGCACTCAGCCGAGACTTTTGTTAATGAGTAACCTGCACAAGGGATCTCGAGAGGGAGCTTCGGATTAAACCTTTACCCCGGGCGCGAAAGCAACTGGGGTAAAGGTCAGTCAGATACTTCTGACGGATTAACTAAATTAATTACATTATAATTATTAATGATTTCGGGCTGATGGCCGCTGTTAGTCCTAGGGCTTTTAGCGGCCAAATTATTCTGTGGAAACTTCGAGATTAGTCTACCATTGAAGTTTCAAGCTATTTCTGTCCAGAATAGCCATCGCGTTGGACGACACCGGGAGAAGGTCCGGTCATCATTACCAGGTTTTACCGACATTGATAAGATGATATTATAGAAGAAATAGCTCATAGAACTTTAACCTATGAAGATTAAAGGTTGCCAACATCCATCCAAGTCGTAGTCGGTGTTAAATGACCCACCATATCATGCGACGATCCATGCAAGTTTGCTGGAAGCCGATAGATGCAGGTTACGCAGTATCGTGCTTTGTGCCATATGTTCATGAGGTCTGGGAAAGATTGGTTCTATCACTGTCGAGTCGACATACTACTACTACTGCTACTTCATATCTGCGACGTAGCTCCACCACAAAAGCATTAATTTTAGCATTATATTATAAGAATATTTTCTTTTCTTCCTATATTTAAATAAAACGGCATAACGTTTTCCGAGCTCGATAATATAAACAATTAAAAATCAATTGGAAGCGGAACAATAAAAATGCGTTTGTATAATTATGTAATGTTTTTCATAATTATCTACACTTACCCTTTCAACATATTTACTCGTAGTTTGCTTGATCTATATGTAGTTTGTTAACGGTGCACATAAGGGTGCGTACACACGTGCGGTTTTATAACACGTTAAAGTGATTACTTAAATAAAAAGTAAGTGTTCGAAATATTTTCTAGTACAGAGTGTTTCTAGTGTTTCTAATGTATAATAGTTGTATCCTCGGTGTCGGCACTAAAGAAGTTGGTTAGAGTTAATTTCGGAAGCTGAGCGCGAGGTAACGCGGTGAACGAAAACATTGTGAGGAATCCTACATGTCTAAGAAATAAATAATAAATATTTCCAAAATATATTAGGTACTGGAGTCGCGTAGGGTAAAACCCAACAGTGGGACTATATATATTGACTGCTTTTGTACTTTTTTATGTATAATATACATATTTTCATATATACCAGCGTAAAAATAGCAGCTTAATGTTGCTGTGTTTCCTCTGGTGAGTGCAGGGATCTGGAGACCATTATTACTGGTGACGAGGCATACCAACTCAGTCCTCAAGGGTGACAACGCATTATGATTCCTTGTCAAGGATGAATGTAGATCGTTTATTACTCTTAATGTAATAAATAAAAAAAAGAAAGGGCAATATTTTCACTTCGACACACATTTTCACACCTCCACTTTGCAACCTATTGCGCACCCATCCATCCCCACTACTTATATTTTTTCATGTTCAATTATCTTTTCCCTTCGCGTGCATCACTCCAGTTTCATCACTGTCCGAGAGATATGACCTGCTTGAAGTTTAAAATATCAGAGATTTAACGGTTGTCTTATGTTTTTATCGAAGGGAATGATGCCTTCATACTTTGTCTCTCCCTATCTCAAAATATACCGTATTATATTTAACCCTATTAATATAGGTTCCAATAATTCAAGTAACAGACTTATTTTAACTCATGGACTTTGTATTTTTATCTTAACAGTTTCAATAATTTTCTGAGTATTTATTTATTTCGAAATAGTAAATTTTACTCGTCTATAAATATTCAAAATAAACCTGAAATGTTAGTCGTAAACACAAAAACAGATATTATACTGGTCGTTTACATGTACACGTCGTTTACCTATAAGCTCAGTCACTTCACCGGTTTGAAGCTGAATCAAGTTTGATTTCTGAATCTTATTAAGCTTATAGTTAAACACCATTTAAATTACATAGTAACTTTTTCAGACTTTATTTACTCATAAATTTGTAATGTAGAAGTAACTCCCAAGATACCAAGCCTGGATTAGTTCGGGAACCATTTATGTATTCAGTATTGGACTGATGCTAAAGCAGCAAATAAACGATTAATTTATTTATTTTTCAAAACATATGAAAATTCCATAAAAAACCAAAAATTTTTAGTTTGAATCATCAGTGGCAAAGGTAACAAAAACTATGCCACTTTAGTGTGCACGCCCCTTTACACTATACATTAAACAATTTAAATAATAAATCCAAAGACCGCAACCATTATGCCGCCATCCTGCAATAAATCAATACGGTTTTTTTTAATTACCTCAAACGAAAGTCTAGGACGGACGTAGTAACTATGTTGCGTCCATGGATTATAACATAAATTGCGAGTTAATTTAAGAAACGCACCGTGTAACTGGTTTAAGGCTTCGTAGTTAAACTTCGACAGGTGGAGCAACCCTGCTCAGCGACTGTATAATTCGGTTTGAACAAAGCCCGAAATATAAACTTTATCATTCATACGTTAAGTCATATTAATTATTACCTTGAGAGTAACAAACTCACACACAGTTCGCCTGATGGTGTTTCCTATGTGTAGTATGGTGATATTCGTGCGACCCATGATATCTACATTCATCCTTGACAAGGAATCATAATGCGGATGCGTTGTCACTCTTTAGGACTGAGATAGAATGCCTCGTCACCAGTAATAAAGGTCTCCGGATCCCTACACTCACCAGACGAAACACAGCATCATTATGTTGCTACTCTACGCTGGTATTCTGTGTGGGCGTGGTCCTACCTCGGTCGAGACACGTTAAGTACAAAACAAAGTCCAAGTTGACAATTGTCGATACTCCGATCTCCACATCAATGAAACGTAAAGTATATACTATGCCACCGTTGGGCATAGCCGGCCACTCTAGAGAGGACATTTAATATGTTTTCGAAATATTTTTATTTCTTTCTTCGATATGCAGGAACGCGACGTTTTGCTTTTAAATTGGTATTTTAAATTGCGATAAACAACTTCATGACATCGGGGATACGAACTCGGTTCGCTTAGAAGGTAGCGTTTAAATACTAAGCCATCACGGCACGATAACTTTGATTTGCATATAAATGTTGGAAACAAAAGCCCATCGCATCCCATGCAATAAACATTAACCGACAACTTTCACAACAAAAAAAATGCATACGTAACTAATCTACAGGATGTAAATTATTTTAGTATGCAAGAGCAATTACACTAATTATATACCTTACAAGCTGCGTGGGCAAGTGTTTACCCAGCTGTTCAGGAGCTCTGGGTTCGATTACCAGCCCAGCGACAATATTTGTACATTAAGAATGATTGCTGCATTTAAATCTTACTTCGACATTGTTGTATTTGCTTTACATCCGGCTGGGGAAGGTGAGGGTGAGCGAGTCCCGTGTGTTGGTATTCCACCAACAGGTTGCAGCACTATAATATCGCCTGTGCAGTTGATGGTGTCTGGTAATAACCAGGAGAACATTATCAGCACATAACAAATCAAATATTTTGAAAAGATTGAAGAATTGAAACTAGCTTTAGCATAAATAAATCGCTTCGATCGAGGAGATACAAAGGTTTCTTTACGTTGCAATACCATACTTAAAATTGCTGTGTTCCGAGTGATGAAAATTGCCATAGTCGGGTTTACCGACATGTGGAATAGATATAAGGTCTTAGGTAAATGACCTGAGAATACTTTCATAACAAAAATCATTCGTTGCGGTAAACTTCAAACAGCCACAAATAACTACCACTACCCACTCAGTGTTGCTAGACAATATCAAGTCAATCAAAATTCACCACACCTCTCGTATCATGATGAACCGTCCGAAGGTCGTGATGGATGATCGTGACGAAAGGTCGTGAGGGTAATTTAGACGTGGGTTGGGTTACCTTGTTACTATATGCGCTTATATTCAAAACGTTTAACGCCCGTTATTATTAAATTAAACTTTCAAAGCTGTAGAACTACAGCAGATAGTATATAGCAGCACAATGAATGGGTCGGCTCGACAGGGGACGTTAACAGAATACCAGTATAACGCTGCAAAAGTTTCGTTTGGTGAATGTAGGGATACATATAAACAGCATAATAAAGTTATTCACGCTGATATTTCTGACGACATGGTTCTATTCCTGTTGTAGCCAGGATCTAGTTGGAGTGTTACACCGCCACTCTTAATATACGTATGAATAGCGAATGTATAAAAACCTTTATTTTATAAGTGAAATATATCTTCTGTCTATTAACGAAACTCGAAAATAACGGAACGAAATGTGGTTCTCACTTATAAATCACATAAATATCATTTATAAATATAATAAAAATAAACCGATAATCGAAGAAATACAGAAACTTCAACGTTAGTTTTTTGATTTAAAAACTAATTCCTATAATAAAAAAAATGTATACCTACTGCATTTCATTAGCGTCAAACTGAACATTATCGCTTAGATTGACGCTAATGTTTATTACACATAAATCTAGATCTTATTTATAAGATTTAAAGCTCAAATTACGTCTATCGCTCACGTTTGATTTCCTTTTTTAAAGTTGCCGTATCGTTAGTAAATACATAATAGTACCAGGCTAACAGATATAACAAAGAGTTCGTTTGGTAGCTTATCGCTCGTAACAAACACTATCTATCTTGCGTCACACTCTGGCGAGATAGCGTTTGAAAACAAATTAGATGTGCATTCATTTATATATTATATTTTCGTATTGAGAACATCCCACTATATATATAATACGGCAATTTAATTTCTTTATTTATTATTTTATTTATTCTATAACTGACCAGTAAGGAATTATTAAATAGTTATTAGTGTCTTATAATCTTTTAGAAAGACAATAGGTAGATGTAAATATAATGAATTGAAAATACACAATAATTTTGAATTATTTTTAGGTTACATAGTTGTTGAAATAAACCATGTCTTTGCATAATCTTTATGTGTAAACGACTAGGGCAACATGAAATTGCGAAGCTCACTTCACTTTATTTGGATTACACTAGTTTTTTTTTCTCAATTCAGCCAGTAACTGTATAACTAACAGATAGCAAATAGACCACTGTGTAGCGTCTATGACTAATTGCGAAATATTGCAAACAAGGTCGGTCACTTCTTGTCATTGACAAATATTAAGTGAAATGACCCTTTCGTCTCGTTCGCTTGTGGATTTGTGTCAAAATTTAGAATAATATTTACATTAATAGTTATAACCATATTGAATAAAATGTATTTATCACAAAAAAACTCCAATTTAATATTAAAAAATAATATTTACATATAAAAAGTGTTCAAATAATAGTCGTTACAAGCAATAATAAAACAGAAAACTCAAAATAATTAATTGCAGAATTGGATATGTAACATTTTGTAATTACCTATCAGCTACAATTAGTATTTCACAATTAGTTGCAATATAATTATAATCCACTCACCAATGTCATGTAATCGTTGGTTGTCTTTCTGCGAGAGAGCTGCCAAAAGGCCTGCGTCGCCCACGCGCTGCCTCGCGACGGCGATGCCGACGGGAATCGAACCTGCGATAAACACTATGCGATTTATTCATCTCGCCAAATGTTATGGAAATACAATATACCAATCTCGTCAATGACATCGCCTTTTCTCTTTTAACTTAAATATAGAAAACAAAAAAATCGTTATCCTAAAAACTATTGGGATATTCGAACGAAAACTTTTTTAATGAAGGTGAGTAAAACTGGCCTACATTAATGACTTAAAATTAAAATGTAATTCAATGTTTAATAAAAATTAAAAAAAAAAGGTATGTTGAACAAGTATGATTTGTTTCTTACATAATAAATGAAAACTTCAACTTCATATAAATTTGGCACTCATCTCGTAACAGTTCCTATAACTCAGATGTACCAGGAAATCATAAATGTACACAAGCTACAAGCACAATTCCAATAGCGTAAATGGACTCGGTCGTCGTATTTGCTGTCGCTATTAATTTTATGTCACAATTATGAACGGCAAACGCAAACGTCAGCGTTGAGACAATGTTCAAATTGAACAGCCAGCCATAATTATCAATTAATTACGACGATGCAATTTTAATTTTCGACTTGTTATACTAGTACTTTATATTGATACCTAATTTTCGTTTGAAACGTATAAAAATCATTGGTATCAATGAATGACATTTACAGTTATAGTTTGCTTAGCTATATTTTGATAAGTATGGTGTTATAGTCATTAATATTTAAGATACTAAGGTAAAATCAGTGAAAGGATTCCCTTCAAGTCTACCCAAAAAAAGTATACACCAGCGTTAATTTGAAACGTATTTAAAATACCCCAGATTGTTCTAAGCTCGCTATTAGATTCATTTGACTATTCGAAAGTGTGTGTAAACGCCCTCATTGAATAAAATATATTTTAAGTTACGTGTTCCGAACACCTGCTCCTATCTCAGTGCTTTTGATACTTTTCAGTTTGCCAATTAAATATTAACTAACATAAAACTTTATCAACAACGGCTAGAAAAGAAACATTTTATTAACAGTATACGTTATTTAAAAACAAAACATTTGGCGGGATTGTGGTCAAATGTTCAACAAATCAATTAATAAAAAAAACCCACTTGGACGGGATGACGAATATCTACTAGGCGATCATAAAGTCGCCGGTAGACAATACACAATCAATCAATCATATTACCGTTGTTAAGCGAGGCCGGTATAGAGGGCTGATCCGTCTTGTTCCCTGGCGACGCCTGCTCCAGCTTGACGGCGACCAGCTCTGACATGTGCACGTGCTGCGGCTCGCGCTTCACCTGCACGTGCATGTTCTGACCCACGCCCAGCCAGGTCAAGGGGTTAGTGCGGCTGCAGCCGCCTTCTTGTTGCATCACCTAAGCGAATATTAAAACGTGATTATTTTGTCATTATATTTAGTATTGATATCTTAAACAAAAAAATAACAATATTCTATAGTTGTAAATCATACGTCATCTACGTTTCAAATTCTTAATAACTCACACTTACTGTTATCCTAGTCACTAGAGATTGTAGTATATTATTTATTCTGGCCGTATTTCCTCGTAGGTGTATGTCGTTGTTTTGTTAGATAGATTTTTTATATTATTTACTTACATACACTTTTATACATTTTACTTATATACTTGATACAACATAAATACATACATCTTGAGAACCAATGAAATAATGAGTTTAAATGTTCTCATTGTGCACTTATACGTAATTCACAAGAAGGGAAACCAATCAGAGGATTGTTTCCCTTCTGGTGTTTGGTTGTTGTTCAAAATGACGTAATTGACCAAGAACCACAACTAGAAACCGAAAAACCAAGACAACGTTCAAATAAATCGACAAGACAAGTGGTGATATTAAGCCACGCGTGTGGTACTACTACCTCGAGCGTCATGCTCAATCTGCCAAATACACCCAAAAATTACTTTCTACACAATATCTTTGGTGGTAGGTTTTGATTTGGTGACCTCTTGGACACATATCAACACGGATCTACTTACCGATTTACGCGGCTACCGCTTTTTTGTTGCATCACCTATGCGGATTTCACTTAATATTTATGATGCCCTAGTGTCCTTATGTATGTTAAGTATTTTTAATTATATAGATTTTTTCTTTTTCCAAAAATAAATATTTCTACCGATCCCACCAATTTTGATATTTAATAGAAATGTTGTCAAATTCGAAAACTATGTAACGATTGTGAAATCAGCCCTCATTTTATAAACAGAAGATAGTAGTTGGTTATCTAAATATACATAATAAATAAATAGTCTCTTAACGTAATTGGGCGCGGTTAAATAATCAATATCGTAAGTTCCGATTTGCAATTCTAATCATATTATGTATTAATTTGTTACACGTAGATACAATCGTGGTTCCATGCACTTTACCTATATGGCATGATCACCAACCACCACGTTTTGGACCACGTTACATGGAAACCTGCGTACGCCTTCTCGTTACCGCCTACGCTAATATCTCCTATTGTTTATGTTTTCCTAGTCAATTGATGTACTATTTAGTTGTACATACATAATTGACAGACAAAGTTACGTGATGATTGGTTGGATATTGGATATTGATAATAGGACAAAACGTATGTATATTCGGTTATATTTTTACTTTTTTCATTTTCGTTATCAATAATGGTCCTTAATAAGTATACAAGTAGAAGCGCTATTAGCCTACCCGTTATTAGGAAAACGAATTCCTCCATTCGATTAGTCACATGATATTTTGTTGCTCATGGACGCAATGATTGGTTATTGTCTGGTTTACCCGCACGACCATATTCTGCCTGTCAGTCTCTTATATGAGTCAGTTTGTGAGACAAAACTTGTGTTAATCACTTCCTTTTTATGTGCTCCTAGTAGCTTTATGTACAATTAAGTTTTTACAAAGTAGCTTATTTATTTATTGTTATTTAATTCGGTAATTTACATTGTTTTTGCAAAATAAATTTTGGTTGATATTTCATATGCTCAAACATGTATCATCATAGCATATTAATGCAGTTTAAAAATAACATTTTTTTTTTTTCATTTGTCAACCGATCAAAACAAATGTAGCCTAGTTTATCTCCATGAATCGCTAAAAACCATGTCCAAATGGTTCAGCCGTTGTGGAGCTTAGCGTGCATGCATAAACAACATACAGACAATAACTCGTACTGCATATATTACATATTATTATGCATGTTCTAACTAAATAAAAATATGCTGATCGCATAATTAGCACATTAGCTTGTTCCTGTATATAATGGAGTTTTTTAATTCAGTATTTACCCACTTCAGGACGTCTGAATCATTTGAAATAATGACCATGCAATATTATTTCAAATATTTATAATTTTTTATAATTTGAAAAATTTCAGCCAAATAATTAATCAATTTCTGTGCCGAATGTATTTACTCCTTTTGGAGAGGCCAAACATTATTGCTATTAATGAAATATAAAATACAGAGAATTTTCCTGCCGCATTAGTAGTACACGACTGGTGGACCAGACCGATCTGGTAAGTACCAGGCTTTCACAGAATACATAAATACTTTCTCATAGTGCAAAATAAGGATGGGACACTGGAGATCTTATTACGACGGCATTAATTTATAGTAGTAATAGTTTTTCATGAGCAACAGGAACTGTATGTTTGTTTGTAACCTCCTAATAGTAAAAAAAATAATTATATTATAAGAACAGGTATTAACCGCTACGACAGATAATCTTGAGGACGAAGAATAGAAACGCCAGGTTAAGGCAGCAGTAGAAGACAAAATAGATAGTTACTTTTTTTGGCGAATTAGTGATACAGGTGTTGCAGGTCCGTTTGGCCTGCTCTGTCTTTATGGTGAGGGGCTGCATGACTCCGATGTTCTCTAGCAGCTGCCGTTGGTCACCAGAGCAGCAGAGGGGCTCGGGAATGCATGCCTTGCTGATTTTAGCTTCATCCATTTTGTGGGGCTCCCTGTTCATTAAAAAAAATGGGCATGTCTTATATGATACACGTGCAACATTTGTGTTATGGTGGGAAGGCTGCTCTCACCCCGAAAAAGCGCAAACAGAACTTTCAATTACAACTTTTCAATATGCTGGGAAGTGAAGTCATTGAAGGTAGTGACGTCTGTGTTTTTCTAGTATTTTTTTAACTAATGCCTAGATACATCAATAAGCAACTGAAAACGCATTTAGTAAGATCCAGAAAGTTTTGTATTAAAAGAGACTTCATCTTCTTCAACAATATAATGTAAAAATTTCAACAGTGGTACTGCCACGCTGCAGTTTGTTACTAGCTGCGTCATGAATGGGTCGGCACGACTGGGGAAGGCCCACACAGTAAAAGCAGCACACTACTGCGTTTCGTCTGGTAAGTGGTATCCGGAGACAATATGCGGTGAAGCTTCTGCGTTATGATTCCTCATCGAGGATGAATGCGGCTGACACAGGGCGCAGACATCACTTACCATTAAGTGAACTGTGATCGATTCTCACCAATAAAACAAAAAAAATATATGCATGTAATTCAAAAGCAGATATGGATAATTTAAAAAGCGTTGCATATAAAATGGCATCGCAAACTGTGTGCAAATTACATTAATCTATAATATGATATATTAAATATAAAATCAACATACACTGCATAATATATGTAGGTAAGAGTATACGTTAGAAGACGATAAATATTAGTCATAATAGTGACATAGTTTCTAACAGTGGTCGGAAGATGGTGCAGATAGTTGGTCGACTTCAAAAGTTGAAACCCTCACAGAATACCGACATAGAATACCAGGATATATGTGCTGTGTTTTATATGGTGAATGTGTGGATAAACCCATATAAAGGTAACGAAGTATTCCACCTTAGTACTCTTTTGAGGCCACAGTTATCATATCAGGGGACCTGTATATTAGAATAGATAAAATAGATTTGACTTAATTAGACCTGTACGCTTCCTTACCAAGTCAGCCCTAAAGCTAAGGCACAGATATATACCAAGGTATATATCTGTGCCTTATCTTTTATGACTAACTTTATAATTTATACTGTAGTCTAACAGTAGCTTTACAGAAAATATATTTAAATGCCTAGCATTCGGATCGCGTGCTGTGTGCAGAATGCCTATGATCAATATATGCGATGCGTAATGTAAAAGCCTATATATATAAATCCCACTATTTGCCATAGGTCTTCTCTCTACTCTGTGTTAGAGCAGAACTCACCATGCGGTTCCACTGTGGCTTGGCGGACTTCAGATGTCTTCAAAATATTTTAAAAATCAGCACTAAATGTGCCAGTAATGAGTAACTGAACTCGATTTGCTCGCGAACCTATCATCAGGAGAAGTGACAATGCATCTGCAATATGATACCTAATCGGGCCCGAATGTTCTTCAATACAATAAAAAAATACTGACTTGTCCAGGAGCATCCGCTGCGAGCAGGCGAGCAGGTCCAGCGGAAGCTGCGAGTAGGGCGAGTACGGCGAATGGGGCGGTGGCGTCGGGGCGCCCAGCGATAGCGACGTCGAGAGCAGACTCTCCGTCACTGCCGGCAAACGGTACACGTCACACAAATGACAAAAGCTAGGCAGAAGTGATATTAGCAGCTGAGCTTCTTGCGAGATACACGTTATATAAAGTCTTGGTCGAATCCTAAAGTACATACTTTAATAATTTGCAACAGCCCCTAGGTAACCTATTAACTCGTTATATTTGGGTGGAAAATTGAAAATCAAATTTCAAAACAAGAAGGTACTCGTCACCATCACATCGTACTGAACATAGATGGCCACGAAACACGATCCTGACCCACCTGCATCCACTACCCGCAGATTTGAAAGACTGCGATGACCACTCGAGGATACTCTTAAGCATCGGTTACCTGAGCTATGGGGCTGACCCATTGCTACTTCGGCAATTCAATTGTGTAGTGGATCTACGTTTAGTATTCGATCGTACAGCGAAACCGAGCATAATATGTATACATTGATCTGCCGTAAACAGTAATAAATTTTATGATCAACACAATCAAACGCCTTAGATAAATCTAAATATACTTTAAAAGTATTATTTGGATAAATGTCCTTTAATAAGACCGAATCGCTTGGGATCCTAGCAGCTGATGATGACATAAACTCATGACGGCTGCTTTAGTTTAAAATAATATATCTCCGAAAATAATGAAGGAGTTTCGCCTTCCCCTGTCAGTTCCGCGGCGCGCGCGCAGAGTGACATCACGTAATTACGTCCCGACCCCTACGCGTGCGACGCAAATAGATCCATTTCCCCGGGATCACTCTGTAGCTCCGCGAACGTGGTGTTTACAAAAAATTACAACGTGCTTATGATAATATGTATATTTTTTATAATAATGAGGTTGACAGTTCAGAATCATCGTAATCAGAATTCAACTAATAGTCTGCAACCCATGACATATATTCCATCCTCAAGAGAATTAAAAAAAAAAGATGCTTATTGTTTTTTATTACATTGAGAGTAACAAACGAGCACACAGTTCACCTGACCCATGACACACGAAACACATCAGTACTACACTGCTTTTAGCGTATAAGTATGCTGTGAGAGTATGATTCTTCCCAGGTCGAGCTGACTCATAAATGGTCCTGACTCTGCATTAGCACCTTACTCCGACCCTATTGCAAATACAGTAGAGTACGACGGACCTGTACTGTAGATATCATCTGGTGACCAGAAAGACATTGTCGTAAGCGAAGTTTACCATAAAGACATCATGAACATTTGAAGCGATGACGGGATGAGTTAGAAACGAAAGGGAGCCTGTGTTAAATATACATAGACGTGGACCGCGCTCTCTTTGATCTTTCTCCGCTATAAATCAGTCGTATATATTGTTATATTTACCTACAACACCATAAATAACCGCCGTGATAGCTCGGTGAGAGCACATGAATATAGCAATATGTTGCAGTTTTTCGCATGAATGGGTCGGCTTGACCGGGGTACGGCCATGCGCTCACAATTTTAAATACCAGCATTAAATATCAACACAGCGCTGCTGTGTTCCGTGAGTGTAGGGATACGAAGACTAGTATATAGACTGGTGACGAGGCATTTGATCTCAGACCGCAGGGGCGACAACGCATCTGAATTATGATTCGTTATCGAAGACACATTAAAAAAAAAAAAGATTTTTTAACAAAAAAAGATGGAAATTGAATGACTAACATTTATCTTCCCTCAACGGCAAACATATACACATAATAATTATATATGTAGGTCTATATATCTATTATATATTTTTTAATACTCTACAGATTGACTATATCGGTAAACTCCTACTGGCATTCTACTGGTTAACAGTGAGTATAACGTAAATATATATATATATATATATCATATATATAATATATTATGTTATATAAAGTATATTATATATTTTAATAAGGAATTAGAAATAATTCTTCTAATAAAAAATAAAAATAACATACTAAACGTATAGATATTTAGCTAGATGTTTGAAAGATAAAAAAATAGATCGCAATAATATACAAATATAGAAGTAGATATTTTCTATAGTTATTTTATAGCTTTACGAATTGGTATGAATGTCTTCTATATAAAAAGTTATTATGGTCCCACCCAATCACATGACAATACGAACAGTTTGAGAATTAGTGAGCCCTGGTAGTTCAGTGTCTAATCGCTCGCACTTTATATCACGGCACGTGAGGTAAACTGTATTCGATATCCCCGGTGACGGCACCGATTGAATTGTTAATCGTGATTTTAAGTGCTGATTCACCACGTGCATAGTCTTAAATCAAAATATCGTGAGGAAACATGCATAATAATAAAAAAAAATGGAAAATATCTGAAGTCCGCCAATCCTTAGCGTAGAACCTCTCACAGATTAGAAACAAGGATGCCCAGAGGTGGGGTTTATATATATTGGCTGTAACTTTACTTTTTTTTAGTAAATTCATAAATAAAAACTTTTTTGAGGTACAGTATTTTATTACACACTCTATATTCTGAATATTCTATCTGTGAATATTTCGTAGACCATTCTTATATATATAAACGGTATAGAAGAAATTCGTGAATTATATTTAACCACGAAGCGAAATACTATTTGAAAAAATACGCCTTACAAAATTATTATCCATATTAAAACCTTGACCTGTGTCGGCTTTTAAATCAGAATATCATTTAGGTATAGAACATTATTATTACCAAACGCGTCTACGGGTTCTAACTTTGAGTTACGCTTTGATAAGCCGATTTTATTGTAATTAGGAAATTAACAGGCTATATATATAGCGACGATCGCGTGCTGTTGTGGTTAGAGTATCTAGCTGCTGCACCGCGGTTCCTGGGTTCATTTCCCAGCAGAGAAACAATATTTGTGTATCGCAAATTGTTGGTTTTTACATGCATTACATCGGAATAGGGAAGGGGAGAACGAGTGAGTGCCTCTGTGTGTGTGCGCAAGTACTTACGGCGCTATTAAATTATTTGCACAATCGATATCATCTGGCAATAACCCTAAAGTATCCCATATCATATATAAATCCCAGTGTTAGGCATATGCCCGCCTCTCTATAGAAGATATTAAAGTCACATGTCTTCGAAATATATATAATATATATGTTATATATATACTATATATATTATATATCTATTTCGCAGTCACACAAGTTTCTTCACGATGTTTTCCTTCACCGTCGAACATAATAGAATTAGCACTTAATATTGTAATGAACAATTACATCTGGGTACCGGGGTTCGAACTCGGTTTGCTAGCGAATTAAAAAAATACAACTTTACATAAACAATATAATACACTTTGGCAAACGGATGTGATTCAGCTTTTGCTGACACATAATTATAGTCCCGTGCAACGCTGGTGTCCAGCCACTGCCATCTCCCTTAGATGTAATGCGGGAGTCGTGAGGATTGAGGGCTTCCCAATCCATTCCATCTAAATGTTATATTTTAAAAAGTGTTTATACGCGACAAAGGAAAAGAATAAATAAGTTTGAGCAGACAAGAAGACTTCTACTAGTACTAACTATTACTAATATGTTCTCTTGCATGCGCGTGTGTCAGCTTGATTGGGTTTGTGTGTATGTGTTTGTGTTTATGTATGTATATATTCTGTAGGTGATGAGTGCGATGTTTTTGTTTTTTAGGGTTATTATGTTTGTGTAAGTACAAAAAAAGTCTTTCAGATTCGTTTTCCAGTAGGCAAGTTTCTTATTCTCTGCGGCAAGTTGCCGCTTTAGTAATGCAGATTTGCACATAGCTTTAAAATCTTACAATGCTTAGTTTCTTTATCGGAGGAGGAGGAGACAAGTCGTTCCAAATTCTTGCTGCAGCAAATTTGAAACAACCTCTATTAAGATTCATTAATTAAAGTAAAAATTGAAAGGATCAACTCGAACGGGATAAATGCAGGAGTAATTAGTGATAATGGTAATCTACAGGAGGCACTTGACCCTCGCGGGGATGCACCCGATCTCTCCTCCGATCGCGGTGGTTATTGATTGAGTCGAAACGAGGGAGAGGGGTTGCAGATGCGTTATTACGGACACTGATAATCAATACAGACAGACATCTCTTTTATATATATATATATATATTATATATATAAATATCATATGGATTTCCTTGTAGATATTTCCTACCCTCGAACACATACCACGAGTTCCAAGCCAAGTGTATGAAGCCAGCACTTCAAATTGCAATTAACAATATCACTGGTTCCGGCAACGGGAATCGAACTCGTTTCCTCGTGTTAAGTGAATTAAAAGCGAACGTTCAGACAATGACTCTTACGTAACTTTTAATATGTAATATATAATTCGTTACACCTTCATCCAATTTAATACGAAATATTTAAGGTCAGTCAATGTCAAAAAATATTAATTTCGTGTATCAAGCACAACGTCAAGTTTAACAACGGTTCGAAAGGTAATTCGTGATCAGAGAGGAGCTGTCAAGAGACAGGGCTAATTGTTTTCCTTGATTAAAGTGATTCGACTGATGGAGCGATAATAACTTTTATAATAAATATAACATGTTTTACGTATTTTAAACTTCTTCATCCCGACGTTTCTAGTGATTTACAGCATTCAGTGTTGTCATAGTTAACCCGAACTATCGTCAGATTCTAATAATTTACTGCTGGTCCGGCCTACACAGAAGGAGCACAGTATCTTATCGTCTTGCAGTGATATGTCTGGTTTTCGATGTAATTTTATTAATCGCGGGATAGAAACAGGTGAGCTATCTTCTCTATTGAAATTTGGATGTGTTTTTCAATAGCCTCGGAAATCATCCTAGCCACCTTTTTTTTTAAAGCACTGAGAGTAACAAACGAGCACGCAGTTCACCTGATGGTAAGTGATTCTTGCATCCCATGATATCTACATATCAGGAAGTATCTTCGGATTCCTTCACTCGCCAGACGATATAGCAGCGTTATACTACTATCTCACGCTGGTAAGAATTCCAAGCTGTGTGTGTCGTATGGTGAAACACAGTGCTATGCTGCTATTCCACGTTGGTATTCTGTGAGGGAGCGATCAAACCAACCCATTGATGCTGTAACCTAGAAACAAGTTGTGGTGTGGTTCTTCTACCTCATACGAATATATTTTTAAATTTTAATATATACATAAACAATTATCTATCCCATTGAGAGTTATAAGTTTTGTTCAAAGCTGTGGCTACAGTCGGATAGATCGGGCCGTGTGCACTGGGCCTAATAATCAGCACAAAGTGCCGTTGAGGCGGACGTCGCGTAATGCGTCGTTTACACGGACCCCGGAGACGCACCGCCAATGCGCACATATCAAAGGGACACGTGTCTGCCGATGTTATTCTCTGCTGGTACAAACGGATATGTATATTGAATATATTATTATTATTAATGACTAGCTGTACCGAGCAGACCTGTCCTGTTGAAATTTCAATTGTCGACGTTTCATGAAAATTAGCAATTGTTAGAATCGTGAGTAGAAAAAAGAACTTTCTTATACTTAAAATTTGAAAGAGCTTATATTTTTTATGCTCAAAGTCCTCATTACATATCGTTAATTTTCAATAAAAAGAATATTAAAATTAAATCTGAAATAACATCTATATATTAATACGTAAAGACTAAACTTTGTACTCCTTTGGTTTAACATTGCGTAGACGAAGAGGTGTGAGATTTGGCTTAGAATACATACAATACAAATATAAAATTTAAATGTTAAATTATTAATTATATTATATATATAAATATATTTAAAAAAATTAAACTAAAACGCACGCAGCTGACGTAACAGAACAAAATTCAACAATAATATATGCTTATAGAGGAGATTTATTGATCATAGAGGTCAATAACGTTCGGACTTAAAAAATTAGTGAATCACGGTGAAATTTCAACCAGTAGATATCGTAAATACAAATTACCATAAACAATATAATAATTTCAATTATTTGAAACGTTTAAGCAAAATCTTTTTATCATAGACGATATACATATTACTATCTTTTGATGTTACTCTAATAAGCATAGTCCTAATCGAGCAGAACTATTTGCTTTTTTTCTTTTAGTTTATCGGGCTGATGGCTGTTAGCCCAGTTTTACAGTTTCACTCGGTTGAGAGGTGACCGAGCGCTTATGACCTTTATTAGCGGGGAACCAGCACAAGAGCTCCCCGAGAGGGAGCCTCGCCTTGGACCGTTAACCTGTTCAATCTATTTGTTTTGTGACAAAAATGATATGATATATCAAAGTACAGTCAACGGAATAAAACGTGCAAATTAACACAAAACCTAGCACCACCGTTCAAATGACCGTTTTTTTTAAATTATGTTTAAAATTTTTAAAATACAACGTTATTATTATAACATTATTATTATAACGCGATTAAACTTCACAACTTGACTTGACATATATATAATTATTTCTTTAATATACTTTAACTATATTTTTTCCATTATTAAGTAATTATTATCACATAATTTCAAGACCGATCATTCGACCTTTCACGGTAGGAATAGTTATTTGACCGATCGTGGTAGGTTTAATGTTGACAGTGGTAGCACTACGTCACAGCTAATTTCTAGCGATAGCTTGTAAGAAGGAACCTAGAATAGTGTGGTGACTAAATTATGGGTATCAAGGTATTTCATCTTTGTCCCTAGGGGTCGCATCTACATTCTGAAACTTTATTGAAGATAGATGTAAACGTCCAGTCATAACTTTCTTTGTGCTCTATTGCCAGTCCAAATACTACAAAAAAACATGGTAGCAGGTGCATGTGATTTATTACATTCTAGGATCATGTTATGATAATAACATGGATGATTGAGTATTACTTCGTGTAAACATCCCCGATATTAGATATCGGGGATCGCACGCGTACCCTCCGGCGTTCGCTGCCAGCTCCGACGCAGACGATACTAAAATGAGGTAAATCGGTACGCGATAGAGCCAGACCGTAATTATAAACTAGCACAAATATCCCGGCAACGACCACACACGGTTCAAATTAGTCTTTTTACCGCTGTATTTTGGTTAACGAAAGAAAGTGGCGATTTTATTACCGGCGGCGTGGCATTCTTTCTCCTGGATGAGAACGCATCCACATCTAGACTCCTTACCTAAGTGATGAGAAGCTTAGGTGTCACGTGACGTGATCAGATTATCGTCAGGTCTGTGTGTAAAATACACGAATTTCATAAATTGGTACCATCGACCACGTAGAATGTGATTATAGCGTGTGTAAGCATTTGCGTTAACACACGAGGCGCTCACCCGACGTTCCTTATGTTATTCAGATGTAATACATGTGCAATACGATCGGAGGAGGGTTCAAATGCAGTGTCACGGACACGGCACATACCACACAACCGAGTGACAAACAATACACAAGTAGTGTTTCTCGTGATTGTGGTTAAAGCATCGTAACCACAATATCATAGTTATGTACAAGAAAATGTGGTACGATTTATTATGTCACTCACCAAAACAACAAGCGAACAAGTTTTGTGTGAGGCTATGAGCAAACTGCAATGTCACTCTACCACGCTTAAAACTGTCGTGTCCGCTTGCCTTAAGGCAGTCAGCCGTCCGACGGGTATATCTTCACGTCTGTCGCTCAGGGTGGTGGCAGGCATCATAACGGGGTTACATTAATGTGAAATGTAATTCGTTCATCGTTTTTTCGTTTCAGACCCGTTCGGAGGTATACCCGTTTCAGTTCAATATTGTTTACGAAGGTCCGTGGTAGTTCAGCGTCTAAACGCTCGTCTTTAATTCACGTAACGCGAGCAAACCTAGTTCGATCCCCGGTGCCGTAATCAATGAAACAGTTTATTGCAGTTATTAGTACAAATTTTCAACGTGTTCGCCGGTCAAGGAGAACAAGGCGATGAAACCTGCATGTCCGAGAAATAACAGAAACATAAGCCACCCTCCCTACAGAGGAAGCCTATGCCCAGCAGTGGGATTTATATATACATACTTTACCGGGCCGTGCATATCAACTATTTGGGATACCGGATCTTGATGCCCTATATTTTTTTAAAGAATTACTAGCATTTCTATGCAGTTTGTTTCTAGCTGCAGAATGAATGGGTCAGCTCGACCGGGGTGGGACTACGCCTTCACAGAATACCAACGTAAAATAGCAGCATAATGCTGCTGTGTTTCGTCTGATGAGTGCAGGGATACGGGGACCTTTATTACTGGTGACGAGGCATTGCATTTCAGTCCTCAAGGGTGACAACACATTTGCATTATGATTCCTTGTCAAGGATGAATGTAGATGTCATGGGCCGCAGGAATCACTTGCCATCAGCCAAGTAAGTGATCACCACCGCCCATGGCAATCTACAATAGCAGAGATGTCCTAGATGCGCTGCCAGCCGTTAAGAAATGTGTTGGCTCTTTTCTTGAAGGTTCCTAAGTCGTTTCTTTTTTTTTACATTGTAATTAACAAACTCACACACAGTTCAACTGATATTAAGTGATTCCTGCGGCCCATGACATCTACATCGTCGTACATCGTGTCGGTTCGGAAGTAACGCTGGCGACAGCTGATTCCCCAGTGTAGTCGTGCGTGGCAGGAAATTCCGCGTAAAGCGCACAGTGGTGGATTGCCAACCATCGAGATGATGAGGATGTAATTTTGAATTCCGTCGTGATGTTTAAATTCAGCGGCTCGAATAATCGCTCTGTCGGTTATCGGTTCTATGAGCTATGGCCAGCCCAATGCTAATCATTTAATGTCGACCACCCCCGTTCTACTGCGGATGTCTACTTTGCGCATTCTATCGAGCATAGCCCCAACAAAACATCGATGTAAACGAAAACAAATAACGCTTTTTTATTGAAATATCGCATCGGAAATATATAACATTGAAATGTAGAAATTACATTAATGCCACTCAGACGGCGGTCTAGGGGACTCCGTAGATCGGGGGCTTTACTAACATAATTGGGATATGGATAAATATCTACATATAAAATATAAAACAGGCTTCGAACTTATTTCTACATCGAGCCTTGGTGACTTGAAGAGCCCTGATAGCTTAGTGTCCCTTTTAATTCACGTTACGTGAGCAAACCAAATTCGATCCCGTGCCGGCATTAAAGAAATTGCAATTTTAAGTGTTTATTCACTGCGTGCTCGGTGTTGAAGGAATACATCGCGAGGAAATCTTCTCGTCCAAGAAATAATCAAAAAAAGTATTACTAGTAATAATAATAATAAACATTATATTAAGCGTCAAGAGCCAATGGTTAGGGTACTGATATACCCAGCACCTGCATGTCTGGAATAGATCCAATTCCCACACGGAAAGATAACTCTAATTCCCACGGTTTCACTGTGACACACAACAATTCAGTCGCGAGCTCCATCCGCGACACAAGTTTACCGAGTTCCTAAAATATATAATAGTGCAAAATAATTTCATAATAAACAGTGTTTTATCAATTTAAGACTTTTTAAAAAAGACCCTGAATAATTCCGTTATAACAGTACTCTGGTCTGCAAAACTTACAGTCATAGGTTCCAATCCACAATCAGACTATAGTCGTGTACTATCTCCTAGCACAAGCATCTTCAGCTTAGTTGTAGTGGTAAACTGGAATATTAGTAATGGTAATAGTCTATTGCTAATAATCTTTTGCTTTTTTAAAAAAGAATCTGCAATTTGCTTCTAACTTATTACTAACACAAGTACATAATATCACCATATGCCCACGAAAGGATACGTTGCGGAACTTAGTTAAAAACCCGTATTTCAGCTTTCGGGGCCGTTTCCCGTTCTAGAAAAACTACTTTATTAATAACAAAATTTCACATTAAAAAAATTAAAAATAGTTGACATAGGCAAAGACATGAATAATATAAAACGAGAAAACAAAACAAAAAATTTTTTGCCGATGTATTTGAGCCGTCGACGTGGTTCACTGTTCCAAAACAACTACTTTATTAGTAACAAAATTTCACATTAAAATTCAAAATAATTGACATAAGTAAAGACAAGAAGAGTAATATAAAACGAAATAAGAAATTTTAAAGTTAAAAGATGCACGATTGCATGTGAAATCGCAAGCACAAACTCACGTAATGAGGCAAAAAAGATTTGTTGATAATGTATAATGCTGTAATATCTTGTAGTCTAGCGTGAAGTAAGTAAAAAGACGGATTTAGTGGATCAAACAAGGATCCGTTCGTGTTTGCGGAGAGCCACTGGACGCGTGTGGCTTGGAATGGTGCCCTCAGGCGGTCTACGGAGAGACCTATGTTCAGTGGTAATGATAGGCTAACGTGGTGATCACAGTTAATGATAATCGTCTCTCTTCACATGCAACCTAGCCATCTTACAACATTGTAGATTTTCACTTATCCTCGATAAAAACTGCGCAGTATATTTTATAGTGCCATAAGCAATACAGATGCACTCCACGTCGCCTTCCTTAGTCCGATGTGATATTTGCAGACCCGAAAAGTAACAATTTGTTTTAAAAAAAATATTATTCATTGGCTGGGAATCGAACCCAGTACCTACACTACACCACACAGCCGTAAAGCCATTCTGTTCTATATAATAGTAACAAAAGATCACCAAGTTTACCCAATGGTCAGTGATAACTGCATCCCATATTTAACTAAGACTCAAGATGCACGTGCCTTGTCAGTCGTACAGACCCAGATGGATTTCCTCGTTATCTGCAATCAGGTCTCAGGATCCCTCCCTTTCACCATCATTAACGTTGCAGCATAACATGCTACTGATAGTTATTGTAGTGTATAGGTAAAAAACAATAAAATTATTGTTTTTTTTTTAATTATTGCTTTAAACCCATTGATTGGAATCTAGTAACTAGTAAAGTTAAATAGGCTACTATTACTATACATTAATTAAATAGTATTTTAATATATTTATAATTTGTTGAAGTAGATCAGTGGCTATGTTTGCGAACAAATCGAGGTTCGATTCCCGCTGTCGGGCAACAAAAATCTGAATTGCAGTTTTATCATGTGCTCTGCGTTGAAGAGAAAATATCGTAAGAGATAAATAAAAACAATACATATAGATTTCGAAGATAAAGGTCGCCGTGTAGCGCACTATACTCCAAAGCCCTCTACAGGAAGTCTTATGCCCAGCAGTGGGATTTATATAAAGGCTTACATTACTTTACTTTAGAGTTAAACATGAAATAGTTTTGTGGAGAAACACATCGTTTATCGTGTAAACAGTTCTATACGAGATCTACAAAGAGATGCTCCCAAACCGCAGCATCCGATATCGATCCCGGCCAGGAATAATCAGCCGGCAAACAATTAGTGTCCATTCATACCGACACTCGGCCACCAATTTAGCTGTCAAGCCCTGTTCCCATGGAATTGTGGACGGGTCATCAAGTTCTTTTAGGAATACTTATCGTATTTTTTATTTTAAAGTTTTCCCGTCACATAGTTTAGTTTTCGCTCAAACCGCTTACTCTGAATGTTCCTATATACATCCTATTGCGGAGTGTTATTTTGGTGAGCTTCATGCGTGATATCCAGGATATAGTGCCGCATACGGCACTAGACGACCTGGGGATGTAAAATAAATACAAAGAGTTACCAACCTTTATGAATTGCGGGTCTGTGGCCGCTCGGAGCTGGGAACAAGGAGTACAACGGGAATCGGCTCACACCTGATAACAAAATGCGATAGCATTACTTCTCGTAATAAAAGCTTCCTTTTAACATGTATTTATATATCTAATACTACGGCCGTGACGTATTGGTAAGGCTTGACTGCTATGACGGTCGTGGATTCTATATTCAGTCGTTTGTTTATCAAAAACTGTTAGTTTTTGGGAACTGTGGACACCCCGTGTCCCCGACACGGCACCCTTCCTCCGATGTTATGGCACAAGCATTACATCGCACTAGGAAATGGAACGACGAGTTCCACTGTGTTTGCACGAATACTTAAGGCGCTGTGAGAATATTCTGAGCAGTCGATGTGATCTGGCAGTAAGACTTCACCGTCCAGGACCAGGAGGACATGTCTTTCATCATCATCATGTTATAGTATAATGGAGTCTTTAAATTAAATTTTATACCCACTTTCGTACGTCTGTAATATAAATAATCTGAAATTCCGCAGACGTATCATATATAATTGGTTCTGACAACTAAATATCCTAACCTTTTGCAATAGATAAGGGATAAGACATTCGACTTTATTACACTCGAGTGATAACACAAGATGAATATAATTCTCACAGACCTCAGGAGTCACTTATCAGATGAACTGTGTGCGCGTTAGTTATAACTAATATTACAAAAGACAGTGTAAAGAATCTGAAGGCTTTCAATACAACACGGTAAATTGTTATTTGTTGAGGAATTTAAATTGTAAAACTTTTATGAAAAATAAATGGATGTAATAGTTATCAAATATACACAATATTTTAAAACTCAAACCAATTAACCTTGCCGGATTCGAAAAAAAAACTTAAGCCAAAATGTAGGTCGTCAACTAAAAGGCTAGCGGCGAAGGGAAATTGGTTTTAAGTTCAAAATGGAAGTTTGCGGCCTTCGTATTAAATGACGCACGGGAGTACCAGGGCGGCATACCTTGATGAAGATCAGAGGGCGGGCGGGAGCGGGCGCCCCCCGCCGCCCCGCCCAGCATCTCCCCTCGCGTTCGACCACCTCACCACCTGCGGAAAACGACACCGTCAATATACATACATACACACACGTAACAACATTTCGTAATTGGGTAAAAGCTCTGATTAATTAAGTCAATATGGACGTATCGACGTCGATGTTAATTATAATAATACAATTATTTATGCACAAGAATAAAAAAGACAATTACAGTAGTGCGGACGAACTTCTGTTTTGGATAATAAGTCCGTTCTCCGTAATTTTTTTTTATTACATTGAGAGTAACAAACGAGCACATAGTTCACCTGATAGCAAGTGATTCCTGCGGCCCAAGACATCTACGTTCATTGTCGGCAAGGAATCATAATGCAGAAGCGTTGTCACTCTTGAGGAATGAGATGGGACACCTCGTCGCCAGTAATAAAGGTCTCCGGATCCCTGCACTCACCAGACGAATGTGTAGATGACATGGACCGCAGGAGTCACTAGCTAAGGTGAACTGTGTGCTATTTTGTTGCTAAAAAGAAAAAGATCCTGCAGCACCTGCATCAAAAATTTCCCGCGAACTTGTATGGGTCGTCGCGCCATCTAGTGGCGGGTCGTTTTTTAAAGTTCGACACTTTTAAAGCCTTTCCATACATATAGATTTTTTAAAAACTTCGAGAATTAAGGATATTTCTCTGTATATTTTAGTTTTTTTTGCTCTTAGAAAACTTTTAATTACTATTAGAAAAATATTATTATCTAATCTAATATCCGTACACATGACATTTCAATCCTGAGGGGTGACAACGAATGTGCGTCTTGAATATATCTTGGTGATGAATGTAGATGATGACCTATGCTAGTTTGATAGAAGTCGACGGATGCAGGTCAGGGATCGTGCTTCGTGGCAATCTATATTCAGCAGCAGACCAAGGATAGGCCGTCATAATGATCGATGTAAATATCATGGGTTAGTTTATCACTTAACTATAGTAAAAAAAAATATAGTTAAATATTACGTAAATTAATATGCAACACGGATGAGTTGTAAGATTACACGTTAATTATAAATTAAATAGAACAAAAAGCCACTACATATACGAAAGCGCAAAAAATATATATATATCATGGTGCGAGGGTGGAAGGAACATGAGCGGAGCAGGACGGCTGCGGATTGGTGGAGGCAGGTAAGTGCCAACCTACTGGCAATGTGTAGGCCGCCCATAGCGTGACTCCAATGCCATTTCGCGACCACCGAGGCCATAGACGCGACGTTCCGTTTCAAAGCCTCAGCCCGTCAAGTATGCGCGGACACAAAGGTATCCACATCTGTAGTGGTTAAGAGTGAAACGGTTCATTAAAATCCCGCTACCTACCGAAACATGCAATAATTTGAATGGAACTTTATAAATCTGTCTACGACATAAAATGTATTATTCCGAAATAATGTATGAACAGTTAGTTAGTCTTAAAACGCAAATAACTTCTGATTTAGTATACAGGTCTGCGAAACTTATCGTTGTAGTTTCCAGTCTACTATTCGGATAGTGTCGTGAACCGACCTGCATTGTGTTATATTTTTATTTATTTATATACTATATATATATTTATGTAATACTTAAGGTTACTAGTAAAATACAATTCTACGTACGTGAAGGACGCACTAAAAGTATGTTTTGACACAGTATGATATTTAAAAGCAATTTACGTACAATAACTTAAATATGTTAGGTATCAATGAATTAATAATAATAATAATTTGTTTGCCATTATACAAAGTATTAATTGGGATGGTATAAATTTCAAATTATCTCTTTTAAGTTTCTCTTGTATACCTTCTACCATTCTCATATATCTACATATAGCATGCAATGATAATGCATTACATAAAAAAAAAAATTATTAGTATTAAGTATCATGTAGTTAGACCATAGTCGTCCACTTAGGGGCCGAGAAGTCGGACATGTCGTCGTAATATATATATATATATATATATATATATTTCTTAGACCATGTAATTGCCCTCGAGATGTTTTCCATTGTGCCGGCTTCAGGGGGATGGAAAACGGTTGGCTTCAGTAACGTGATATTAAAAATGAGCGCTTATTCACTACTTTTAAGTACCTCTATATAAATAAATAATAAAAAAACTAATACATATATATAATTCGGTATATTTAACTAAAAATGATAACAGATCGTGCGTCTCTCATCTGAGCTCATATTTTTCAGCGGCACATTAATTACAAAGTACGGTAACCCAAGTAACCGCTGGCGCTACAAGCGAAAGCTTTTAGCTCACTCGCTATATTTCCGTCAATCAATGCGCTGCTGGCTTGTACGCCGAGTCGCTGTGTTCCGCCACGGTGGAACTCATTAAAAGCTTTCAAAGCAAACGGAACTTTTTTTTAATAATGTCGTTCCGATAAAGAAAATAGAAACGGTGTTTTCACACGTCCGACGCGGACTGTGTTCTATAATCGATCTAAATGAAACAATTTTTTTTTAAATTATATTGAGGGTGACAAGCGGAGACAGTTTACCTGATGGTAATTATTGCGGCCCATGGCATCCATTTTATTCCTCGATATGGGTTCTGATAGTCCACCAGTAATAAGCGTCACCGGATATCCACATTTACCAAACGAAATAGAGCAGCTTCGCTCTACTCACGTTTACCAGGAGAATGACAGTTGGCATTCACCAGTAACAGTCAATCCGTGGAGAGTTTAATTTCGATCTTTCTTTTTTTAAAAAAAATCTTTTCTTTTTTATAATGCGACCTCGATAATGAATCATAATTCAGATTCCTTGTCACCCCTGAGATTTAAGATGGAATCTTTACGCTGTTATTCTGTGAGAGAGTGGTCCTTAATCCACGACCCAACAAGCTAGAAACAAATTACAGCCTGTCTACACCATTGTTAAAATTTCGTTGTTAATTCTTCTTTGATCATCTCCAGTAAATGTATACAACACTTCTATAGTCAATAAAGTTCACTGTTATCAAGAGGACGTACTCTTTAACAATTCTGATATCATATAAGGTTATTTTATGTGGGTTTGTATGTATGTAAACACGATATCTCTCGAAACTCAATAAATCTATTGTTTTTATTACGTTGAGAATTTTGTGCGTAAGAACCCTATTGGTTTTCACTAATGTAATTGATGTCAGAAGGTTCATCACTAAAAATGGATATTATTTATGGAATAGTTTAGGAAACGGTCTGCACTACTTATGGTCATAGATTCGAATAAGCCATTGGACTAATTCGTGAATCATCTTCAAGCCCAAGTAATTAGTTGGATTAGTTTAAAGTAATTTTAGTAAGGCCATCAGCCTTGCATTTTTAATAAAAATAAATTGAAAAAAAAAAGGTGCCGGAATATTAGTGCGAACACAGTACCATTGGCCCCTGACCGGTGAGCTTATAAAAGTTATGAGACATTCATCTTAGTTCTCAAGCATTACACTAGCATCATGGATGAAGGTGTCGTCGTCCGTAGGAGTCACTTATGATCACGTGAACCGTGCGTTCCATTGTCACGTTTAATTTCAAAATAAAAATACAATGTATAATATTTATTTCTAAATATTGTCATGATCATGTCCTCGAGGGCAATACGGACTCTAATCATTGCCAGATGTCAGAACTGCGTAGAATATTTTAGTGCCGTAAGAATATGCGCAGAGGCACTAACTCGAAGTCCTCTTCCCTTATCCGTTGTAGTGCATGCGCTATAAGATCTGAGGAAGGTTCGCATGCAGTGTCGGGAACACGACAGGTACATACAACACACCTCAGACCCGAAAGCCAACAATTTTTGATACACAAATATTGTTCTTCGGTTCCAAAATTCCGTTCCGGAATTCGAATCCAGGTACTCTTATGTACTACACCACGCGAGATAAAAGTCCACTTATCTGTTTAACTGCATAGGTTTAAGGCTAGATTATTTTTTCAGTGAATAAAGAATAAATAGACATTTAAATTCGTCATTACGAGGAATTATTACTTAACGAGGATTTTTTTTATGATACGTAAAGAATTGTGGTGCCTAATTATACGAAATTAAAACGCAAAAAAGTGACAGCAAAACGCACCGCTCCACAAAACGCTATATTTCATTTCGTTACGATTAGCGTTTAAACGACTTGGTAAAATCTAATAACCGTTGAGGCGCGCATATGAAAAAAAAGCATATGGCCGTCCCTATAGGTCACACACATTCCCAATCTACCGGTAAGCTAAATTAGACCTACTTACTATATTACTAAGAATGACAATTGGAAGTGATTGTCAATCAGTAAGTGTTTGCGTGTAGGCGGCTTTCGATGAGATTTCGAACAGACAGACGAAAAAAAATTATATTGTTCCGCGTGCTATTAACGAGTGAGAGATGTTAAGAATAAATTACGTTAACCCATTTCAAAAATTTTTTAGGGGCGAGTTGTAAACGGGATTAGGGCCTTCGGGGAATTTCGACGGCAGTCTAAAACGGAATGGAAAAAACTCTGTCTACTTTTTTGACTCACAGAGCATTGGAGATACGTTTCAGTGTGTTTGTTGCTGTATGGACGATTTGTATAGATCGAAAGTAAAATTTAAGTTAATAATATATGTTATTAATGTCAATTTAAAATAGTGACAATTAAGAGAAAGTATAAAGTATTATTAGTAATGATATTCTTCCCAGATTTTATACGAAATCTTTTCTATGAAATCGTAGTGCAATGCAATTTATAACAGCGCCATCTAGTGAAACGTTTTAATACTGAAACAAACAGATGTCTCATGTCCGCGTGTGACTGACGTCACAGCTGCTGCGTCATATTCGCATTGGAACACTAAAGTATAGTAATTGCATGCATTAGTTTAAATACTAACCAGCTCACGGACCCCTCAGTTCCGTGAGCCCTGTGTCCGATGAAGCTGTAAGAGCCGCATAGGCTAACAGCATAAACATCAACAGAATCTAGGAGTTTAAATATTATTAGGTACCATGGTACATAAATATATTTATATATATATATATATATCCTGATCAGGGTAACGTGTCGCCATCAAAATAATAAGAATATTCCAACTTTTAAAACTTTCTGTATCTTTGTGTATATTCGTACAGCTAAACTTCTAAGACTTACTTACAATACTTCAATTCACTTCACTTGACATCTAAAACTGTCCTCAACAAAGATTCAAGTTATACATTTGTTGTCATCCCTAAACACCGAGATCGTCTCGATTATTCGATCAGGTACGATTGTTGCTATGTTTAAGCACGGGATCTAAGCATCCGATGGAAAGACCACTTTAAATAAATAGGGTTTATAACAATCTAGAAATAAAATGTTGACTACAGAGTATTGATTGATTGTGAAAACTTTGACGTAAAATATAAGATTGAAGGCTGTTGACTATTTTCATTACTTTGAAACAGATATCCACGACTCTGTTTCCATTCGTTTTTTTTTAAATAGAATACCATTGTTTAAGGAAAGAGGGACCTGAGAAAAAAGGTTTTAGCTACCGCCTTGTCCTGTTTAATTATTATAATTGTGAAGAAAATGCTGATAAGGAGGAAAAAATAAAAGAAAAGAAATGATCTCCGATTACAAGGGGTTTTAGTACTACAACGTTGTATAAAACGTTTTACTTTTTTATTATTAAGAATGACAAACGAGAATATAATACCGCCACCGACATTTATCCAAGGGTAGAAAGGTACGTGGTCACCCTTGAGGACTAAAAGATGTAGAGCCTCGTCAGAAATAAGCCTCCATACACTTACCAGACGATGTATAGATTTTTATATTGCTATTTTACGTTTGTATTCTGAAAGGGTTGTGGTCTATTCTCGGCCGAGGCTATGAAGAAAAAAACTGCAGTGTGGCTCGAACACTTTAAAATCGTTTAATAAGCAATGGAATTGTTAATTTATTTTGCGTTTTGAAGGGCACTGTATACTGGTGTTGATATTCTATACAACTTGTAGCTCTTATGAAGTTAAACTATATAATTTCTCTTGACACACAAATGATATAATCTTGAACTTCTAAATGTAATATGAATAAAATGCCTCAAGTTGGGGAGTTCAATAACGTGCGATCCGTAGAAATTTCGCATAGCAAGAGGGTTGCTAAGCATCACCCTTATTTACTCGCCTCCCACATAATTGAGAAACCCCAAAGAAATCTCCGGAGCAGTTCCTAAAATACAAGATGTCATTTTGTCTTTATGAACGCTTGGTGAGATAAAATCTGAAAAATCTTTCTTTCTATTCAAATCTAATCTATTACGATTTTATATTATATTTAGCTGATTTTTCTGTGATCATATTTCTATTTAGTTAGTCTTTAATTCAGACTTAACAATTAATAAGATTTCTTTTTTACCTAGGGTATCCCCACAGGGTGAATATGCACATACGGTATCCACTCCTGGGGACTGAGTTGCAATATCTTGTTACCTATAATTGGGTTCCAGGAACCATTTACCATAAGTAGCACAACTTCGTTGTGTTCCTATTTCACGCAGGCATTATGTGGAGCACCCACATCGTCTATAATAATGCAGATATATTCTCCAAGGCCTCCGGATCTATACCCTCACCAGACAAAATACAGCAGCGATTCTATCCTTCCCCGAACGAGCCAATCCTTTCATAGTACAACCGGAAACTGGCTGCAGGTGTAGTGGAACTATTCGACCGACAACTAGTCATACAGCCACAGGTTAAAAAAATCACTTTGCTTTTTTTATGTTTTACATTGCCTTCCTCAAAAAAAAATTGTAATAATCTACGTATATATACTGACAACTTCCTTATTACAAAATGTGTAATGCGGTACATTAGATACTTTAAAATGTTATGACACTGTTATGAAACCATTAAGCTATTGACATTACATATTACTAATAATAATATATTAAAATAAATAAACTTGAGATGGACAAGAGAGATAAGGAAACGGTTATTGATAAAGTTTTGCTGGGGAAGGCCAGCGGCGAAGAAGCGAAGTTGGAAGTAAAACTTCTTTTCAAGAGGTGTCAAAAAGTTTCCCCACTTCGCGGGAAGACTTCGCGAACCTGAAATTATTCATTGGATAATAAAAATCTCACGAGTCGGCGTATATTGGTATATGTATCGGCGACAAAAAACAATACCTTAGTATAATGGTGACACATTTTCGACATAATTTTCAACTATTTTTACAATTATATATATATATATATATATATATATATATATATATATATATATATATATATATATATGATATAACGCTACACAGTAAATTTGCAAAACTTGGATGATGACTTAGTAGATTTGAAAAATGATGATATCTTTAGCTTATTACCAAACAACATCTTTATGCTGTATTGCTTATAGTGCCGTAAGAATTTGCGCAAACGCTGGAGTAGTGAGCGCCTGCTTACTCAAATGTTCTCCACATCCCTATTCTGATGTAATGCATGTGCAATAAGATCGGACGAAGGTCCGGGTGCAGTGTCGGGGACACGGAAAATTACGAACAAACCCAAATATTGTTCTTGAGCTGTAAATATTACACTAACCGCGCAACGCGGCCGTCGAAATCACGGATAATACTATAGATTGTAATTCGTTTGTATGACTGGATGTACGATTATGTAAGAAGCCCATTAGCATTACGAATTTACCCTTGGACAGATTTAAATGAACATCCAAGGACAAATTATGGACAAAGGGGTCGTCATACAATCGATGAATACATAAACGATGCATATTGCTTCAATGCAGGACAGACATACACGAATATACTAGCTAATAATAATATACATTTATTACTTTAACACACACAAATCAGGTACAGTAAAAAAATTAAAAACAAACAAGTAAAACATATAAAAACAATAAATGATAAATAAATGGAAGACAAATGAAACCTGCTGTGCGCCAAATAAAAAAAAAGGATCTCCACTCAAGTACTGCTGTGACTTAGGGTTACAACCCTGATCTTCCGTGAAGCCTACACGAGAGAACGATGGCGGTCCACATTTTATTAACTATAATTAAAAAAGTACTAAAAAAAAATATATAAAAAAAAACAAAAGAAATATAAAAAAACATACAGAAAAAAAATATATAATATGCAAGTTCACAAGATAAAGTTATTGTTTACATAAAAGCTAACAAAACAAAACAGAAACAATAGAAAAAGAAAATTTTATATCGGGTGCCCACATGATCAATTCATTTGAGTTTGCTGTGCTAGTTTTGTACGAGTCTATATTCCGAAGAAGGTGCGTTATCATTATTGTCCCTTTGTGATTGCATTAGATATTTTAATGTTGTATTTTTTATTGTATTTATGGTGAAAAATTTCACTTCACACAGTTCACTTGGCGGTAAGTGATTTCTGCGACACATGACACCCACACTCATCCTCGACAAGGAGTTAAAATAGGATGCCATCTCTGAGCATCCATACCATCGGATGCCACCAGTAATAAGGGTCTCCGGATCCCAACACACACCAAACGAAACACAGCAGCGTTATGATGCTATTTTAAGATGGTATTCTGTGATCGCCGGTCTATTCATGTTGAAGTGAACGTTCTAAGTTGTAACTTCAAAGTTAAAACATTTTTTTAGTGACTATCGAATACACACAGTTCACTTAAGTGAGTGATTCCTGCGGTCCATGACATCCTCCTTAAAGGATGATCCAGAGGTCACTCCTGAGGACTGTAATGTGATGCCTAGTAATAACTGCAGCATATCTAACACATAAAAAATATATACATATGTGAGTACTTTATTTTTTTACTTTATTATTATTATTATTATATTTATATATTTCTATATATATATATATATATATATATATATATGCCTATATAGCCATCGATCGTGACATCGCTAAGATTAATATCGGCCGAACGTTATAACCCCGGCGCCGTAGGCCCGCACCGTTGGTATTAAGTAATTGTACTTGATGAGAACTTGGAGCAAGAGTGTAAATTAAGTAATTAAGTGAACGAGGGACAATTTGGCGTCGGCATGTGTCCATTCGTCACGATGTTTTTTTACACTAAGGGTGATAATTATCGATGATTGATATTAACTGAAAGGAAATATTTCGAAGTGGTGAAGCCACGCCGCAGCCAGTTTGTAACCGCAGCAGATCCAATTACAGGTAACGGTGAAGGCAATCCCAACAACTTGGCACGTGGCACCAAAAACTTTTCTTCGAAGACCTTTGCTAACATTCTTAAGTGATTCACAGATTTTCATAAAATGTATTAGTTTTTTATTTAATGCCAATCGATCCCATTCCTATCCAGGATTAAAATAATTATCGACACAACTAAACTTAAAGTACTTGCATAGAACATCCACAAATCAAAGATTTTTTTTCATACATTTAATAGGGTAATTACAAAGTGAAATATTCTTTTGCTTGAAGTTCATTTAATTGTGTCGTGTCTCCACACAATTAAATGAACAAACCTATCGCTATCCTGTTCTATGACGTCATTTACGCCGCGCGCTACCTCGACCTTAAGACCGGAATGACCCCGAACATATGCAGTTAGCCACTCGGACGTTCGTAGCTAACTTCACTTCGTTCATGTTGTATGCTTCACTAAAATTTTTCTCTATCTTTTAACTAAAATTTAAACTTCTACGTAACCGCGCCTAAATAATATCTAAAAGAGAAAAAAAAAAAAGAATGTAATGAAGTCGACGTCGCACGCTACTTGTAAATTTAAACGTAAGAAAAGAGCAAACTCGACCCGTATGTTGTCAAGCCATTAATAATTTAACCGCCACTGCACCGTTTTCCCTTTTTTTTAAGTACTAAGGTGCAAAATCTGACTGAGTTCACCTGATATTTATATGACACACACAAAAAGACAAACCCAAATTCTTTCCAGAGAGCAGTCAAAAGTGCTACAACTAGGAGTAACATTTTTTAATTACATTTAGAGTATCAAACGAGCACACAGTTCACCTGATGGCAAGTGATTCCCGCGGCCCATGACATCTACATTCATCCGTAACAAGGAATCATAATGCAGATGCGTTGTAACCCTTGAGGAGTGAGATGGAATGCATCGTCACCAGTAATAAAGATCTCCGTATCCCTGCACTCATTATCATCAAGGTGTAGGCTCTTTTCTCGAAGGTCCCTAAGTCGTATCGTTTGATTATACTGCTGGCGACAGCTGATTCCAGTGTAATCATGGGTGACAGGAACTTTCGGGTAAAGCGCACAAATTGCCAACTATTGAGATGAAGATGAAATTTAAACAGCAATTTGGAATTAATCCGAATGATGCCTCACTTAAATTAATAATTACTTCAAGCATCAGTCGGTCTCTAATATGGTGGATATTTGTTCGCCATGCGACGTGCAGCGATATGCTGCTGTTTATGGTATTCTAGGAGAGTGTGATTCTCGATCAAATCCTCATTTATGTTACAGCCAGATTAAAGCCTCGACTCTGCAAACTATCAAGTGCTGATGTTCCTCTGGTCGATTTCGACCACGGTATCTTCTGGTTTTACCTGAATACATCACAACTCAGGATATATTATATTTCCGTAAGCATTCCGACAAATACAGGGGCACTCACTCTTCGCTCATTTCCATAAATTGATGTAATATATAATGGGCGCCTCTTGTGTTGCGGATGTCTGTGGGCGTCGGTTATCACTAACCATCCGGTGGGCTTCTTGGTTGTTTCCACCAATCCAAAAAAAATGGGAGAAAGTTTCGGATATAGTGTCAAAGACATCTGGACTCGAAAGATTCGTAATACACAAGAACACCATAATGCTGCCACGTTTCGTGTGGTGAGTTCCATTTCAGTCCCCGTGGGTGAGAACGCATGTGCTTCCTGGAACTTTTTTGACCAGGATGGATAAGGATATGGGCCGTCATCACTTAACAGGTGAACTTTGTGCTAGTTTGTCACCCCTAAAAGTATTAAAAGCTATCATAGAACGGTCTTTGTTTGCGTTACTCATAGAGCAGCCATGTTATACCTTTAAAATACCAGCATAAGCACGGTAAATCACTTTATTCGCATAACATCCTAGTAACTTTTGTCTCTTTGTCGATCTATTGCGCTCGGGGAAACGGACATATTTTACTGGAATTTCGTGAGAATTGAGATTTGAATTCGAATATATTTTTCTTTATATCCCTTCTCGGGATGGCCCTGGTTTAGTGGTATTATATTAACGATACCTATAACCTTTTCTTATACATTATTTGTTGAATTTTCTGTGTTACTTATTTATTTAACATTTATGTGCTCATAGTATTTATCCAAGACAAAAAGGATAAGAAAAGTATGTACAAAGGCGCAGTTTATTTTAACACTATAAAACTGGGTTTGCTGGATTACCCAATAGAGATTATTATTATCACGAAAATAGAAATCGATCTAAGATAATATATATCATCGAAAATAAATACCATAGTGTCACTTTCAAAAACAAATTAATAATAAAGGCCTGTATTTATTTACAAACACATGCATATAAATACATAAATAATAATTCAAGATATAATGTATACATAAATATTAAATATATTATAAAGCTGAGATATTAATTCAATATATATTCAACTGGATGGAAGACTAGTTTTTTTTAAATAACACAACAATGATAGTAAGATTTAGAAAAAAAAAGAACGCAACGAAAAGTTTTTTTATAAATTACACCTTTTTAACAGAGACAGAACTACGCTAGCTATGAATAGGTCACTCGACCGAGACCCAGCATAAAATAAAATCGAAAATTTAAGCATAACGGTGTTGTTTCGACTGGTGAGTTCAGTAATTCAGATACCCTTATACTTCTGTTGATGAGACATTTCATCTTAGACCTCAGGAGTGACGTGAATAATATCTTATCGAGGAAAAATGTGGACCGAAAGAATCGCTTATCGTTAGCTGAATATGTGTGTGTGCTTGTTTGTTATACTCAAATGAATACAGAAATAAGTTGTGTATGTAAGGTAACAGAACAGGATAGAGACATTGTACCATGTTTACTACCATTTCATTTAATATAAGCCGTTTAATAAAGTTGACGAACCAGACTTTAACGATCTCCTGACGGTATTCAGCTGAAATCACTGCTAGATGAAAAAACAATAACTAGGCAAAGGAAATAGCGGCGGATTTGTTGGCGGGAATCGCAGTGTCGGCGGGTTCCGGTGTTGCCACAATTACGTTCAAATGAGATAGAAAATGTGCGACGAGATTTATTTTTATCTTTTCCTCATGTTTACGCATTCAAAACATACGTAAAAATTATATCTATAGGACAGGCTTCACGGTGAGGGTATGGACCCGATTACAGGTGAACAGGTGGGAGAACTCCGTCTTGAATTAATTTTGAGCAGTTATCACTCGATATGAACTATTGTTTATTCCCACTAATATTAAAAATAACTATCTGAAATATGAACATGGATCTCTCAACTCAGCGGGCGGGTGCGGTGTCCTGTGAGCTGAACGGTCGTAAATGCAACAATCGATATAATGACATACAAGTGACACTTCCGACTAAACGGTATTATCCAGTTTTAATCGTCGTTCATCGTTCTGGGGCATCAAGGGAAACCTTTTCCTTTTTTTTGTGTAGAATATGTGGCAAATAGTCAGAGATTGAATCGTCGAGGTGATGGCAACAGGCACCCAGGCTCGTCATTCTGGACTTATGGACTGGGGATGAGATCCTGTCAATGTTATAAGGCGACTAAAATGAATTTTGGGTTTCAGGTCGATCAGGATGAAGGCGTCCAGGAAAGTGAGTGAAGACGGCAACACGGAATGGTCACGATGCCAATGGAAAGCGGACGTGCTTAAACTCAGAGGACCACCAGAGCTGAAGGAGATCCCGAAGCCCGTTCCAATGTGCTGAGCTGGGTTTCCAGTGGGTGCAAAAGCAACAAAATCCTATTCCGAAAGAACATACAAACTTATACTGAAATTCTATTAGGGGGCATTTTATAAGGGATCTCCAAGATTAGAGACTCCACCTTTCTTAAAGGCCGTACAACGCATCTGCACCTCCTCTGGTGTTGCAGATGTCCATAGGCGGCTGCCATTTACCATCAGGATAACTGCGCCTTTACTGCCTATATATGTATATATATATATATATATATATATATAAATATATATATATACACATTTATATATATATATATATAAAAGCTACGATTTATAAACAAAGGAAATGCTGTAAACACCAAATATTCAAGTAACAATAACGCATATGGTAACATTAAGAGTGCAAATGACTGATATCGCGGCCAGTTGATAACTCTCCCAACCATGTCGATCCGCTTCCAATCTTTGTGCGCACACCACCAACATTACTCACCTTATCTATTCATGTTCATGTTTTGCATTGACTCAAAGGTCGGAGCCATTCAAGGTATTCAGTTTGAATCCTAGCCAAGACTTATACTAGAATGTTAAGGCAAATGACGAAAAAATTATTTCGACATCTTTGTTTACGTTTCATTATTTGAATATTTGTTTTAGTTAAATATATTTTTATTAAATAAATGCAAAAATTTCATTAAAATTACTATCTTTCCAGTAAACCACTCCATGTAAGCTTAGAATGCTTTCGCTAGAAGATGGTTCAGGACAATAGTTGAATGGTGGATTCCAACCTACGACTCTAAGTTTCGCAGACCATAACCTAAACTATTAGGCTATAGACTCTTCATGATATATACGCTGCAAGATGTATGCTCTAATAGAAAAAAATCGAAAATAAATAATATAACATATAAATATTTTAGAGCCTATACGAATTGGCCCGGAAGTCGATGAACGCAGTTGGCTGAGGATAGTGCTTCATGAGATTTGTTTTTTGTAGCTGTCATGATTAGAAACGGGAATGTTATTAGTAGAGGTACTTCGTCTGGTGAGCGTAGGGATCCGGAGGCCTTTATTTCTGGTGATGAGACATTCTATCTCAGTCGTCAAGGGTGACAACGCTTCTGCATTATGATTCCTTGTCAAGGATGCATGTCGATGTCATGGGTCGCAGGAATCACTTACCTTCAGGTGAACTTTGTGCTCGTTTATTACTCACAATGTAATAAAAAAATATAGTTAAAGTATTTAGTATAGTAATAAGTTAAAGTATTTTTTTTCAAACTTTTTTATTATTGTTATTCAAAGTAATCACCCATGTAATCGGTGCATTTTGCCAACGCAGTGGTAGTTTATTGACGCCCTTCTTGTAAAAATCAGCTGGACGGGAGGCAACAAACTCTTCAAAGGCATTTTTTACTGCCTCTCGGGAATTGAATTTTTTTCCCGCTAAAAAGTTGTCCAAATTTTGAAAAAAGTTATAGTCGGTGGGTGCAATGTCTAGTGAGTACGGTGGATGAGGGAGAAATTCTAACCCCAACTCTTGCAGACTGTCTGTTGTGCAGGGTCGCGCGTTGTAGTGAAGGAGCAGCGGGGACGACCGATTGACCAAAGCTGGTTGCAGATGTGCTGGTTGCTTCTCCATCATTGTCTTCAGTTCTTCACAGTAAACATCTGCAGTAATGCTCATGCCGTTTGGTTAAACACTTTGATGAATCACACCGGCACTAGATCACCATACAGTGTTCATCAACTATCTAGAGGTCATTTTTCGTTTAGGACATTGCTTTGGTGCTGAACCAGGATCTAACCAACTTGCTGAGCGCTTTCTATTGTCGAACAGAATCCACTTTTTGCTCCACGTAACAACGGAACGGAACCGGGCAAACCAATATCGGGTTGTACGTTCGTTTGTAAAGTTCTCTCCGTAAACGTTGTTGATGTTACGTGCCGTTTGTGCCGCGTTGATGCCACGACGGAACTCATATTCCATAATTACACGAATTTTTAAAGTATCCATTATGACGAAAATGTTTAAACGTAATGATAATACAAAGCTAATCAATAAACAAAAGACTGACTTTGTAAAAAGAATGTCATGTTTTTAAAACAAAATTAATTTGAACTTAGAATTCACAGCCAATCAAAACTTTTTTTGATTTGAAATGACCAATACTGAAGAACGGCAATCTATTATTTTTTAATTCTAAAGGTAATTTGAAAAAAAAGTGACATTATCATGGATAGGAATGTATCCCTATTCCTATATAAGATGTGTGACAATATGGCCGTTGAAAGGTCCGGATGCAGTGTAGCGACACTAGATAAACAACAATTAGTGTGATGAAAATATTTCCGAAATTCGAGACCTACGACTTAGCAAGATCTGGTCGTGCTGAATCTTTTTCGAAAATAAATGCCGAATCATATATATATATATATATATATATATATATATATATATATATATATATATATAATAGGTCGCCATTTTCTTCAAATAAAAATCGCACGATCACGAGAAATACAAATCCAATAAACGTGCCTCCACCGACTTGAGACCTTAAAAAAACCGGTCTAGACGCAACAAGGACACGCAATGCGCTCAAGTGTAACAATGTTGCTCTTTATGGCGCAACGTTGCTTATATGGCTAGCATCGAGCATGGGAATAGACAAGTGCAGAAAAATATAACCCACAACTAACTGGAAGTGTTTGTGTTAAAATGTTTATGTTGGAAAGTCACTGTACATAAGAGTAATAATAATTTATATACGAGGTATTAATTAGGATGGTATAAATTTCAAATGATGCAATAGTTACTCTTGTACAGGCATCTACACATGGCACGCTAATTAATGACAATGTATTACATCAAAAACATATTATATGTCAGATATATCGAAATCCTTCAGTCATTACAATGTCATTCGTTAATTACGTACACAATGATCATTGTCGAAATAGTTATGTATTATATTTTTTCTTTGCTATTATTAATTAAACATTTAAGATGCGTCAAAAGAAACATATGCAATTGTTAAGGGTATTTTATATTTATAAACGTTTTAACCAATGAACAGGATTATTCACTTGTGAACTCTACGTATGATGGTTATGTTGTCCATCTGGTCGAATCCAACCACGGCTATATCTTCTGGTTATTGCCAGATGGCATCAACTGCACATTTTGTTTTTATATATACTGTGAAGATGGAGATAGGAGTTGGTTTATTTTAAAACTGTTGACTGTTATGTTCAATTCACACACAGTCTCCTTATTCATTTAGATAATTTGTAGTCAGAAGCAACTGACCGAGCCGATGTTAGGCCCTCTCGGGCACCCTCGAGCCAGTCGCTCTCGCGCAACAGGATAACGGGCGAAGACGAGACCGTTCATAGTGCTGGTTACCCACTAATAGAGGTCTCGACTGAGCGCCTCAAGCGCTCAGTCACTTTTCAACTCGATGAAACTGTAAAAACCCTCGGGCTGACAGCGGTCATCGGCGCAAAAAAAAACACACACAATCTCCATAGGTCTCGTCTTTTGCGAAGATAAATCAATCATCTCAGCCCGTTCACATATAAATCATAAATCTCTTTATTTATTGACTTCTAAAGAGAAGGCTTATAACTTAAAAGACTTGTTGATACAAGTTAAATAACACTTCCTGTGTATGAATCTATTGGTGTATCTATAGAGTCTAACTAATCTAGCTGGTCATCAACTGGCTTCTCGAGTACAATAACTTAGGGCACATTTATTTCAACAACCACGCTTGCACTTAGATAATTAAGGATAACCTGTTATTGGCTTTACTTTTTAATTCATATTATTTGTTTTAAGTATGTAAAAAAACGTTGACTTTCTTAATAATAAATAAATAAACATATAGGGGGTGCCAAACGAGCACACTGGTTCACCCGAGTGTATGCGGCCCGTGACCCCCGCATTGGTCTTAATCTACCTGTATCTGTATCTAACCTGCTCGATCTAAATCTATTGGAGCAATATACGATACCTGTAGATGCTCATAAATCAAATGAAATCAAAAGAAGCTTCTACTAGTAGGTCTATACAAAACACACTTGCACAATCGTCGAGGTAGCTAATAAGACCGCAGGATATTTATTAATATTTAATGCGCACAACGAAAATATATATTGCACAAAAAGAGAGAATAAATGCAAAAGAAAAAATAAGTTCTTTAATTTTAGCTTCAGTGTATCGGACGTGTATAGACAACGTATTCCGTTTTCACGCCATGGAATGTGTGCTCATTTGTCACCAACAATTCCTAACAAAAAGTTTTATCGTGCGTGTTCCATGTCGATAAAACGTTTTCCGCCAACATTACCATAATAAAACTTGCATATCTCCGCAGACGCTTTTTTGCTTTCAATGTCTGTCGAAACAAAAAGTTGAATTTTCGCGCCAACAGTATCGTATTCGCGTTGTTTTTTTTTTCGCGAATTATGACTAGGCAGCTTGCGAAAATGCTTAAAAAAATAACCAGCGGATAGTATATTATTATACACATGACAGTGTGGAGTAGTAGTTAGAGTACTATTAAGCACTAAGCTGCTGTGTCGCGGGTCCTGGGTTCCATCCCAGTCGAGGAACAATATTTATGTGTCACAAATTGTCGGTTTTCGGCTCTTTTATTTTACTTTTACTTTATTATATTATTATAATATTCCTATTATTATATTTCTATTCATAATTAATCCATATATATATATATATTATGTATGTTTATATATATATATATATATATATATATAAAACTATCCTGACTGTCCTGAATTAAATTATATTGAATATTGTCCTAACTGACTAATTCATTCAACGCACAGTCTAAATCACAAAAACTTGATTTTTTGGAAATTTCACTCCTTAGGAGGTAAAATACGTCATGAATCGTTTTATGGAAGCCCGTCATTTTCAAAGTAAGAAACACGAAATTTCATATACCAGTAAAATTTTACCCCTAAGAGGTTGAATTAGGGGTTGAAAGTTTATTTGGGAAGTTCGTCACTTTTGAAGGAAGAAGCATAAAATTCAATATGAAAGCTTCTTAAACAAAGTTTAGGGAAAATATTATGAATAAGTTTCTATCGAAGCTCAATAGGTGTCGTTGTGCACTGTTTCTAAATCACGCTATGGTTTCGCAACGCGGCTATTAGCGTTTTGGCTACTCAAACCAGATACATACGCATGCGAAGCCGCGGGCAACAGCTAGTATATATATATATATATATATATATATATACATATATATATATACATATATATATATATATACATATATATATATATATAAAAACAAGATTCTTATATTATGTAGCACTGTATGAAAATTTGTACACGGATCGCATATAGTATGAAGCTGCGTACTTCGACGCAGTCATGACGCCCTGGTACCCTGCTCGTGTAATTATATAGCCAGGGGCCGTGGCACGGAAGCGAACAGGGGGAAATAGGGAAAAATTATATTGTGACGAACTAGTTGAAGAGCATTTTTTATATAAAATATTAAGGGTGATAAAATAGCACACAGTTCTGCTGATGGTAAATTATGACTGAAGCCAGTGATATCTTAATCCATATTGAACAAATTATTCAAGATACACCACGCGTACCCTGATGATTGATGGAATGCCTCATTCTCCGGATCCCTCATTATATGAAATGCAGCAGCTTTATGCTGGTATTCTGTGAGGATGCATTATTTCTTCGGTCGAGTTGTCCCTCACATTCGGCTATTGCGTCTCCATAGGTTGTCTGGCACAAAACAATTATAAAAAATACTCGCGCAAACCTATCGCAAACTTGAATAAATCGTTTGATCATCAAGTGGGGGTTCGTTCCACCCCAGCCCATCAGCTCTACGAGCTATGTTTTTATTACTTTTTTTTATTACATTGTTAGTAACGAACGAGTACACAGTTCACCTGATGACAAGTGATTACTGCGGCCCATGACATCTTCATTCATCCTGGACAAGGAATCATAATGCAGATGACCCTTCAGGACTGAGATGGAATGCCTCGTCACCAGTAATAAAGGTCTCCGGATCCTGCACTCACCAGACGAAACACAATAATATTATATTGCACAAAAGAGAGAATAAATGCAAAAGAAAAAATAAGTTCTTTAATTTTAGCTTCAGTGTATCGGACGTGTATAGACAACGTATTCCGTTTTCACGCCATGGAATGTGTGCTCATTTGTCACCAACAATTCCTAAAAGAAAGTTTTATCGTGCGTGTTCCATGTCGATAAAACGTTTTCCGCAAACATTACCATAATGAAACTTGCATATCTCCGCAGACGCTTTTTTGCTTTCAATGTCTGTCGAAACAAAAAGTTGAATTTTCGCGCCAACAGTATCGTATTCGCGTTGTTTTTTTTTTCGCGAATTATGACTAGGCAGCTTGCGAAAATGCTTAAAAAAATAACCAGCGGATAGTATATAATTATACATGACAGTGTGGAGTAGTAGTTAGAGTACTATTAAGCACTAAGCTGCTGTGTCGCGGGTCCTGGGTTCCATCCCAGTCGAGGAACAATATTTATGTGTCACAAATTGTCGGTTTTCGGCTCTTTTATTTTACTTTTACTTTATTATATTATTATAATATTCCTATTATTATATTTCTATTCATAATTAATCCATATATATATATATATATATATTATGTATATTTATGTATGTTTATATATATATATATATATATATATATATATATATATAAAACTATCCTGACTGTCCTGAATTAAATTATATTGAATATTGTCCTAACTGACTAATTCATTCAACGCACTGTGCGTCTAACTACTACTAAATCACTAAAACTTGAAATTTTGGAAATTTCACTCCTTAGGAGGTAAAATACGTCATGAACCGTTTTATGGAAGCCCGTCATTTTCAAAGTAAGAAACACGAAATTTCATATACCAGTAAAATTTTACCCCTAAGAGGTTGAATTAGGGGTTGAAAGTTTATTTGGGAAGTTCGTCACTTTTGAAGGAAGAAGCATAAAATTCAATATGAAAGCTTCTTAAACAAAGTTTAGGGAAAATATTATGAATAAGTTTCTATCGAAGCTCAATAGGTGTCGTTGTGCACTGTTTCTAAATCACGCTATGGTTTCGCAACGCGGCTATTAGCGTTTTGGCTACTCAAACCAGATACATACGCATGCGAAGCCGCGGGCAACAGCTAGTATATATATATATATATATATATATATATATATATATATATATATATATATATATACATATATATATATATAAAAACAAGATTCTTATATTATGTAGCACTGTATGAAAATTTGTACACGGATCGCATATAGTATGAAGCTGCGTACTTCGACGCAGTCATGACGCCCTGGTACCCTGCTCGTGTAATTATATAGCCAGGGGCCGTGGCACGGAAGCGAACAGGGGGAAACAGGGAAAAATTATATTGTGACGAACTAGTTGAAGAGCATTTTTTATATAAAATATTAAGGGTGATAAAATAGCACACAGTTCTGCTGATGGTAAATTATGACTGAAGCCAGTGATATCTTAATCCATATTGAACAAATTATTCAAGATACACCACGCGTACCCTGATGATTGATGGAATGCCTCATTCTCCGGATCCCTCATTATATGAAATGCAGCAGCTTTATGCTGGTATTCTGTGAGGATGCATTATTTCTTCGGTCGAGTTGTCCCTCACATTCGGCTATTGCGTCTCCATAGGTTGTCTGGCACAAAACAATTATAAAAAATACTCGCGCAAACCTATCGCAAACTTGAATAAATCGTTTGATCATCTAGTGGGGGTTCGTTCCACCCCAGCCCATCAGCTCTACGAGCTATGTTTTTATTACTTTTTTTTATTACATTGTTAGTAACGAACGAGTACACAGTTCACCTGATGACAAGTGATTACTGCGGCCCATGACATATTCATTCATCCTGGACAAGGAATCATAATGCAGATGACCCTTCAGGACTGAGATGGAATGCCTCGTCACCAGTAATAAAGGTCTCCGGATCCCTGCACTCACCAGACGAAACACAATAATATTATATTGCAAGCATACGCTGGTATTCTGTGAGGGCATGGTCCTACCCCGGTCGAGCTGACCCATTCATCCGGCGGGCTGGAAACAAACTGCAGTTCTACCACTGCCCGATGCCACTTCAGCTCACAAATCTTTTGATCTAAATCATTTAGTGTGTAACAAAGTTTAATAATCACGTAATTATTTTCATAACAATAAATTCCATTTTACATTTGTGCGTAACTGATTGAATTTTAATAACGCAAAAATTATTCACATGTTAATGCGCACATGTTATCATCATGCAATCGGTTATCACATGTACAGAAGTGTGCATGCGATCTAGTGCAGGCTTGTGTACGGTGTACGCAGCAGGTGAAGTCAGCTTGCAGTAACTATTACCAAGGAGGGTGTAATTACCGGACGAACGGTTATCTTATCTGCATAGTTTCTTTTCACATTCATCAGTGCAAGTGTAGACATGTAAACTTCATGTTATTTTGAAGAAAAATTGAGCACTTATGAGTTTTTGTTAGAAACTGTTCCACAATGTTTTAACTCTACAAGCTTATCGTGTATGATATACAAATGCCTAATGATGTATTTTTTTTGTAATAGTTAATTTGAACAGGGCGATACGAAGAAATAGAAGTATTACTGACTTATTTATTTTATTCAAATAATTTAATAGATGGTAAAAAAATATAATAATAATATAATATATAATATATATATATATAATAAAAATAATAATCTTATCTACTTTTTAAACTTAACTACTAATTTACTGAAAGAAATAACTTAATCTTTATTTGTACAAATAAAACACTAACTAAATAATTCGTAAGACTCAAACGATGTGAGTCCAGTGGACGCCAAGCGCGAAGTTGGGCTAAGTAAAGTTCGATAAAGCGACCTCCAAAGCTCCTAGACAAAAAAACGCCACAAGGCGTGGGACAATAAGAAAAAGTTACGAAAAATTTTTATCAAGAGCGATAGAGTGGGGAAACCACGCGCGAGATTTCTAATATCGATGTTTTTTTTAACATAAATTAAGTGTGTCATATTTAATGTATTTGCTATATTTTTGATGAACAAATATGAATATTTATTAATTAACTATAAATAAATTAACGAATTAAAACATTTCTACAGAAAATAGTATAAAAAGTTAAAAAATGTAAGAAAGTAAAAGTGGCACCGCTGTTGAAAAAACGAACTGACTCTTTTCACACTATATCTTATCACTTTATCTTGTATATAAGAATTCAGCAATCGTTCTGAACCCTCGAGGAAAAGGGCTGTATGTGTAATTTAGCATACAGGTAATTGTACATTTTGTTGTTTAAATAATAAATAATGTATATATTTATATATCAATATTAGTGTTAAAGTTTGTTTTAATAGTGGATATAATTCACTAGTAGGAAAAAGACATTATGACAGTTTTATTTTGTACTATTATTGTGTTTTTTTATTATTATAAAAAAGATTTACATTTCTCATAAATTTACATTTCGGTATTATTGATTAAATGAATTTATTTCCTGTGTTCTATTTCCGGTCTTGACTTTCGTTGACAAGGAACAATATTTGTTCATTACAAATTGTTGGTTCTCGTGTTGTATGTATATTCTCGAGTATTTGAATTTTACCTTTTCTAATCTTTTATCGCTTGCATTAGATTGGAATAGCGTATGGAACGATGAGTACCTATATGTTTGCGCGAATGTTTACGGCACTTCATTAAAGAATGCGCATCGTTATTATTGATTATTCCATTAAAATTAAACACTGTTATATAACTATAAGTATTTATGTTGACACATCGACAATGTGTAATCAATGAGGTGGACATCACTAGCGTAGTTTTTTGTCGACGGGCGCTACCTGGCCGTAGGTAGGCGTTTCCGAGAAGTGCCGACACCCGAGTCGCGACGGTTACCTTACCACGCCGATAATTAAATCGCTACAAATTTCGTGGCAACACTGTTCACAATGCTCCACATAATACACAAACATAATATATTTATAAACTTAAATTAAAACTAATAAATCTGCTGGTAACAACTACGTTATGTTTACAAAGAATTTCATTCGTGTAGAATTGAGAGAAATTTGAAATGTCCATCTAAATGTAAATGTGAAATGTAAATCTAAAAAACACCAATTATAGCACCATAAAAAAGGCGAAATAAAAATGGATATCTTAATTAGTAGGAGATGACAAAGATTCAAGGATGAACATGCGTTGGTCACCCCTGAGAACTGAGATTGAATACCTCACCTACACTCACCATAGAGAATAGATGCGTTATGTCGATACACGCCTGCATTCTGGGAAGTCTCGATCCTTCCCAGTTAGGATCCTCATTTAGGATTAAGGATTTCCTCAGGGACACAATGTGCTAATTACCCAACGTTCCTCCGCCACCCCGCCGCAGTAGTCCGTGTGCTGGCAATGTGAAACTGGCATTACTAGCAACGCACTATAATAAAGCTGAGTTAAGCATTAATTACCCCAACGTAACGTAAACGCAGCGTGCCAATTACAATGCAATCGCTTCGGAGAAACTGTAATAAATGCCTTATTCGCGTGCACGCTCTCCTAATGTTACGAAAGATTTTCAAATTGCAATTAGTGTAAATTATTGTGTGATAATTATTAACTTTACGATTGATAATTCGCTCTAACATAACACGAGTAATTGTAAGCGGTTTGTTTATCTTTACTCGCCTTACCGCGGAGACGCCTTGCTACGTGTAAATAATATCAATTAGATAGTATTAGACCTAGTCAGGTCTGTAAAGTTGATATAAGTTCGGTAAATTTCACGTCATTTGAAATAAATAAAGTGGCTGTCCCGTTCGCAAGGACAAAATGTTAGTAGCCATTCTGACCGGCTTAAGAACTACGGTTAAAATAATCCTAAAGATAGAAGAAAAGAAATAAAAAGAAAGCTGAAGATCTGGGACTCTTTAGAAAATACACTTTATTTTCGAAATGACGGACTGAACAAAATTTAGGCTTGAGAGATTAGGATTCGAGAGATGAGAGACAAGGATTAGAAATTCGCGTAATTTTTCCCGGTAAAAAATCCTTTTTATAGACGAAACAATTTTTAACGTTAATAAAGTAACAAAAAACAAAATTTCAAAGTGTATGCCCAGTACGCAAAACTGGCTGTTCGTCCATGGAATATAATTCATCAGGCACGCCGAATGGCCTTCCTCCAGCTCTGATTTAAGTCCGTTAAATTACAAAACATGACTGAAACAGAAATGTACCTTATGCGTGCTGCGTTCGACGTTTGGCTTGGGGAGTTGAGAGACTGGGGGAATGAGAGAAATTTGAATAACTATTGAATTTTTTATATTTTTAGATTTTCATCAAAAATCCTTCATTCCAATTAATCGCAACCCGGAAGAAACGGCATTTTGTTCAAAAATGTTTTTGTACTGTTCCTTTTTCAAAATTCCTTCAATATTAAATCAAATCGCCAGTTCCTTGGCTAGAGAAGCAACCCCAGACCATAATTGAGCCATCACTATGCTTGACTATTGGGACTACACAATCTGACATCATCTTTTCTTGGGCACTGCGTCGAACGTAAACTCTACGTTTTGAACCGAATAGTTCAAACATGGATTCATCAGACCAGAGCACTTTTTTAAGATATTCTTCAGTCCTATCTCGATGGGCAAGAGCCCACTGCATCCGCTTTTTCTTGTTTTGCGGCCTTAGCAGAGGTTTTCGAACGGCAACGCGACCATACAACTTCGCATATCTCAGCCGCAGTTTTACTGTAGTCAATGATAAAAGTTTAACTCGGATTTTGTTTACTTCAACGAGGATTTCTGGTCCTGTTAAGCATCTTTTTCGCTTGCTGGTAAAAACAATTGCAGTATCTTCACTAGACGTGGTAGATCTCGGCCTTCTCGAGCGTGGACGATCTTGAAAACTGCCTGTCTCCCTGTATCGAGTTATTGTGCCATGAACACAAGTCATCGATAACTTCAGTAGTAAAGCAATCTCACTTACGGATTTGCCTTCATTACGTAAAACAACGATGGCAGAACGAACTTCTACAATTAATCGATTTAATGGAAAACATCATACTACTAATAACTTTAAAAGTACATATATCATTCTCGATTGACGTCGTTCAGAAACAACAAATAGATATCGATAAGATTATATGAGGAAGTCACTCATATAATATGTCATTTTCCTTATTACATTGAGAGTAACAAACGAGCACACAGTTCACCTGACGGCAATTCCTGCGGCATATGACATCTTAATTCATCCCTAACAAGCAATCATAATGCAGATGCGTCGTCACCCTTGTAGACTGAGATGGAATGCCTGATCACCAGTAATGAAGGTCTCCGTATCCCTGCACTCACCAGACGAAACACAGCAGCATTATGTTGCTATTTTACGCAATAACTATTTTAGCTGACTCATTCAATCTGCAAACAAACTGCAATGTAACTCTACCACTGTTAAAGTATATATATATATTATCTCTGGAGAGTTAATACCTGCAAAACTTGACTTAGTATGTTCGAATCCACCACTCGACTCTTGTCGTTCACCATTTATTAAAAATTCAAGCTTCGTTGGAGCAGATGGATTCTTCGTAATTTTAATACCATTGCTAAAATAATTTAAAAAAAATTAAAAAAACTATAGCAATCAGTTTAATTATTTACCAAATAATCGCAGTAAGAAAAGTTTCCCATCTAATAAGTATTTTTTTTATTTATTGAATAATAATATTTAATTAATAATACGGTTAAAATATGATAAGGACATTAAACACCCCCGTCAACCCCATGAGTGTATAAACGTTGGGAAAATATAATTATATGATAGGTAAAATGTAATTTATGTATTTGTTACTATATAATTCTTATACAGTATTATAACTGAAATACGTTTTCAAAAATAAACTATTCTAAAACAAAACAAGAAGTTAAGGAAAAAAGTTTAGAGTGAAGTTAACGGGTAAAGTTCGCCATATAAAAATTAATTCCATCTGTGGTGTGGGAATGTTGCCAGAAGACAGACGCCTCAATAGAATAAAAAAGAATACTGACATAAAAATATTTACATACACAATCTCATCTCATGTTTAAACTTAACCTAGTTTTGTGGAAACATTTAATTTTATTATTTGACAGTGTAAATTAAAGAGATTATATTAATATTGTAAACCATTGTTACGGGTTCCTTATCGACAATAAAACTCCTTATTATAAGATAAATTATATATATATATATATATTATACATATATATACAATATATTCACAGGATAAACTAAAGCAATTGTTAACCTAACTATAATTAAAAGCTAGGAGACTTTTATGACGGAACTCTGTCTAAACCTTCAACCACGGCACGAAAGGTCAAGGTAACGTCCAGCGCGGGACACAAGGGCGCGTCCTTATGTCCTTGTCCTGAATATGCTTTAATACTTAATTGTAAGAACGAAACACTTTATGAAAGTTTTTAAATTTTAACTTTACACTCTTGTTTTGAACATTCCACATTCGAATTCAATACTCAAGTAAAGTACATCGGTTGTCGCATTCTACCCTGACGTGCTAACGTACTGGACAAGTGGTTAACGCGAAACTTAGTGATGGTAATAACATTGCTGGCACTGTATTCTTTAAAAACAGCGCAAGTGTAGTAAGATGTGTTTATTTTAATGGTAGAGTCACGTTTCAGTTTGTTTCTAGATGCACGATGAATGGGTCGGTCGTCGGGGAAGGTATGCTTGAAACAGCATAACACAGCTGTGTTTCGTCTGATGAATGTTGGAATGCGGAGACCCTTATTAGCCTGAAATTCCATCTTAGTCCTCAGGGGGAGGTGAGAGATAATAGAGTATAAATGTGATTGTCTTGGAACTCATGCATCATTTGCTGTATATTACATTATATATCAAGAGTGCTTTTTGACCACCCGGTAGTTCCATAAACTAAATCGGCATGTCGGTTGTGTATTAAGATATATAAGTCGGTATCACGAGGTGTAACATTGACGACATCGTCTGCCCCGGACAGAATGGGACCACGGAATCGACAGTTATTTTAGGGCTGAATAAATAAGGTTAGTACAGTATAATACGTTAACAGCCCTTGAAACAACAAATAAATGTATTTACTTCTTATAGTAAAATTATATATGTCGCCAAAAAGTTTAAGACCGCACATAAACAACACAATTATCAATCAATTGTAATAAAATCCCACAGGATAAATAAAAGAAATGCACATCTGCATATTCTATTGTTAGTATCGAATATTTAACGAAGTCATTATTTTGTTTACTTTCAAGTTATTGGACAATAAATATCTATTGTTTCAAACACCGACAAACGCTGCGCTAGAGCCAGGTGGTAGAGTCGTAATAATATTTTTATAATGTGCTCATTACTAATTAATTTGCTTTTGTTACGTATTGGTCAATAATTAGGATTATTTAGCTCCTGAAAACACGTGTTTCTGACTTACTATTAACCGAGTTTACTTGAGTTTGTGCACATCAATGCCGATTAGTCTAAACTTGAGGTTTCTACAGTGAAGACGTCATAAAATGGGAAAAGCTCGAGAAATTAGCAGTGAAGTGCGTTCTGCCACCGTTGTTTTACATAATGAAGGCAAATCCGAAAGTGAGATTGCTTCACAACTGAAGTTATCGAAGACTTGTTTTCATGGCACTATAATTCGATACAGGGAGACAGGCAGTTTTCAAGATCGTCCACGCTCGGGAAGGCCGATAGCTACCACTTCTAGTGAAGATCATTTCATTGTTGTTACCAGCAAGCGAAATAGACGCTTAACAGCACCAGAAATCGGCGTTGAAGTAAACAAAACCCGAGTTAAATCTTTATCATTGACTACAGTAAAAAGCGACTGCGAGATACGAAGTTGTATGGTCGTGTTGCCGTTCGAAAACCTCTGCTAAGGCCGCAAAACAAGAAAAACGGATGCAGTGGGCTCTTGCCCATCGAGATTGGACTGAAGAAGATTTTAAAAAAGTGTGGACCGATGAATCCAAGTTTAAACTATTCAGTTCAAAACATAGAATTTACGTTCGACGTAGCGCCCAAGAAAAGATGATGTCAGATAGTGTCAACCCAACAATCAAGCATGGCGGTGGCTCAATTGGTGTCTGGGGTTGCTTCTCTAGCTAAGGAACTGGCGATTTGATTAAAATTGAAGGGATTTTGAAAAAGGAAAATTACAAAAACTTTTTAGAACAAAATGCCGTTTCTTCCGGGTTGCGATTATTTGGAGATGGATTCATTTTCCAACAAGATAAGGATTATGTAGGATATTTAGGAGATAAAGAGGCACAAGGGGTGTTAAAAACATGGTTTGGCCACCTCAGAGCCCGGATCTCAATCCCATTGAACTTTTATGGGGAGAGCTTGATAGGAACGTCCGTAATCGTGGCCCATCCTCGCGTGAAGAAATGTGGAATGCTTTATACGAAATTTGGAATAATATATCTCAAGACAACATTAACAAACTGATTGCGCGTAAGCCGAGACTTGTGAATAAAGTCATAAGATGTAAAGGAGGATTCTTTGATTAAATTGTATGGACTGTTAATATTTCTTTACGCTTTTAAAGTATATTGTTTGTCAATCAATGTTCTATTAGATGATTAAACAGGTTAATTAAATATTTTATATTTTATTGGAGTTCTACTTATTTTCCTACTGTAATTAAGGTGGTCTTAAACTTTTGGCCTGCAGTGTATATGCGGTTCGATTCCCGGCCGAAAGACGTTGTTTGTTCGTGTTTTGTGTTGTTCTTGTTCTTCTAATACTTCGTGTTTCCGCTACTGCATCTGCATACTCCACTAACTTTGTGTAAATTAAAGAACTGGACGACGGACACCTCCGACGGCACTATGTTTAAAAGTAAAGTGTGAGTAACAAGCTGTGTGGGTGTGTGTATATTGCATAGTACACGACGCGACTCCATTGCCGACTGGTGGATTGAAAGATATATGTGTTCCATTTATTTTCTAGACATGCAGGTTTCCTCACGGCGCTCCTCTTCGTCGCAGTTACTAGACATAATGTCCATTTTTTTTATTATATTGTGAGTTACAAATCCACACACAGTTCACCTGATGTTAAGTAATTCCTGCGGCCCATGATTAAGGATGAATGTAGATGCATTCATCCTTAATTGACCATTAATAAAGGTGTCCGGATCCCTACACTCACCAGACGAAACACAGCAGCATTATCCTGCTATTTCACACTGGTTTTCTGTGAGGGCGTCGAACTGAAATTCATTCTGCAGTTAGAAACAAACTGTAGTGTAGCTCTACCACTGTATTAAATATTATTATAATAACCTACGAACGGTGAAGGGGTGTAATGTGTAACTAAGGCTTGCGTAGGTTCATTTGATTTTTACCAAGTTTTCCGTTACCAAAGAGTTTCCAAAGTAGATTTTATGTTGAAATTAGTTTCCGAGAAATTTCATTATTGCGAAACTTGAAAACATTTGCAAAGTTGGGATGTTTTCAGTAAAAATTACTAAATACTATAAACTTCTTGCAAAGTTACGGAAATAAGCAGAGTTGATGTTTATAATGTTTTTAAGCCTCGGAAACTTCTCTCTTATGTAAGGCAAACAAAATATATAATTAAAACCCAAGAAATAAAACATATCGACTTGAAACATCGACGCTATTAGAAGTTCACAGTCATTGCATCAGATTTGATTAAAGTCCTCGCTAAAGAACACAGATTCCTGCCAAGGATAACCGCGGTAGTTGCGGATTTTCATGGGCGATGTGATTGCTTACAGTCAGTGGCAGTGAGCTGCCTGCCATCTATTCTTTAAAAAAGAAAGGATATTTATTGCGCACACCCTGGATACCTAGCGCCGTAGCTATTCAACTCATTTGTTACTTCACAGGAACACAGTCGTTCCTGATTTAGTCGAATTAGCACATAAATTATAATAAAGCTTGTTTGTATCTAGTTTCATCTACTTATTCTTATAACGAAAGTATGCTCGGCTCACATTTCACCTGAAAGTGATCCCTGCAACGTAATCTATTTTGGGCTGATAACTTGAAAATCTACTTACTCTTTCTATTGTTGTAATTGGTAGACAGAGAGAGAGAGAGTACTGTATACTGAGTCTTGCTCTTATGCAGTTACCTTACGTAAAACATCTCCTTGATTAAATTTGAGTAGTTTTATTAAAGAAAATTATTTTTATTTATATATTAATTACTCAAGTATTCTAAGATCTATTATCTTAGAATACTTGAATCATTTTTGTCGTCTTTTATATTATATTCGAATTCTCAAATTTCTATAGATATAAATATATAAAAGCACTTTCACGCGAAAAGCGAAACGAATAATTGATACACTGCCATGTTTTATGAGTACAATTCTTTATCGATCTACTATCAGGTCTTACTCATTTGCATACACTCTTAATATTTAAAAAGGGAAAGAATGTAACAAGAGCGTCCTCTATCGACCGACGGCAGACTGTTGGACAAGCTGCGATGCTAATGCACCGATCGCCTTCGAGTCTTGAACTAAAAATATGTATCGTCTTGTATCACATCTAAGAATAGACAGAGTATGACATCACTTGGTGCATGTGCACCGTCAGCCAAGGTTGAAGCGAGCGTTACTCAAATAACCTTCAACTCCTAATTGATTTTATCACACACGAGTCTGGTACTGGTCTAATGGATAATGATATTCTTTGTAAGCATCCTGGTGATGATCATGTCACGAAGATTCGCATAGGGTTTGATATTATTTAACTTGTTTTTAATTGTTGATGATTGATAATCACCTTGATGATTAAATTACACCCACACTTATCCTCAATAAGTATTCACAAAGCAGATGCGTCGACACACCTGACGGCTAAGACGGAAGGCCTCGTCACCAATAATAAGGGTCACCGGGCATATTCAAACTGATATTCTGTGAGGGCGTGGTCATTCAGATACCTTTCACTCAAACAACCTTGACCCCTTGATAGCTTTTCTGATCAGATACACAAAATAATCACGCTTATCTTACTTTTTAAATAACTTTATTCTTCAGTGTTTAATTATATAATATTATATATATATATAATACAACGGTGACTGACAATTCAAAGAATCACTAAGCTGGGTTGCCAATGGTTAATAGGGAAGAAAGGTTCTCGAGTGGCAATCGCTATGTAAAACGACGAAGGCTACGGGAAGTCGATGAACGTAAGTGGCTCGGAAATGTCGAAGAGGAAAAAAGTCAAAGCATCACCATGTCATGTTTATGATGGGATTGAGAAAATTCAAATGTAAAATAACATTACTTTAACACGCGTTAAGATATTACATTATTAGTGTGTTAGCATCACATTAGCCAGTTAGCAGTTTAACTCTAGCTACAGCATTAATGGTTCGCCTCGACTGAGGAAGGACCACGACTGTACACAGCAGCAAACACTGCTACTATTTTAGTCCTCACGGGTGCCGTGGTCTAGTGTACTCTGTGTTTGTAACCCTCGAAAACTAAAAAAGTCTGGTGCATAAAATTATCAAGAATTTTCCAACATTATGCAGAGTTGAAAATAAAGTATATCGTGGTGGAAAAAACAGAAACGAGAAAAGGGGAACGTGAAAGGTCGTCAGCCGCTAAAGGTCGCCGCGTGTCTAAAAGCTTTTACATCTTTACTTTTCCGGGTCGTATCGTAAAGCATGTTTATAGGCACTGCAGTAAAATATTTTTAACTTTTATATTAGGCATAGAGTTTAGAATTGTAAGGCAGAACCGCGTGATGTAACGATGCTTCTCTTCCTATTCTATATTCCACTCCAAAAGACGATGCTTGGATCAGTCTAGTTCTTGCTATATTTATTAGCTAACCAAACATCGACTTCAAAACAATTTATAAAACATATGATTACAATTAAGCCTATGAGCAGTATTGTATAATATTTAACTAGTAATTTTGGTAGTCTAGAGTGAAAAAGTATTTGCGTGTGCGTGCATGTGTGTTTGAGATGAGTGTATGTTTATTGGTCTGTATGCCTTTATTGCATCTGTTTGTATCCCATTGATAAACAACCTTAGTGCCTATCTTATTTATGCGTTTACAATCTTAACTATGCTAAAACATTTATTTATATAATTACCATTGCATAAATAACATAGAATTACTCGTGTTAATTTATCATCATTTAAAATTTAACAACGTTTCTTTTCTTGTTCACAAAAGAGGGTCTTCTAATGAGGATAAAAATAATATTTTTCTTTTATTCACGCGAATACTACACGCGAAGACCGACGCTCTAAGGAGTCTGAAGTTTTCGATCATACCTTATATCCGAATTGATAAATGCATCGATTCCTACGACGGATAGATGAGGCTATTGAAATTAAAACTCATCCTGATTTTAATACAGAAAATGATTGGAAGATACCATCGGCCTCGAACCATGTGAATTAGCATGTAATAATACACGATGAACTCTTTTTGCGTAGATCGGACCAAAATAATATTTATTACATAACATTGATTAACTATGACATCAGAACCACAGACATCCCCGTGAAAATGCTGCAAAGATACGAGCAAACGCAGCATCATTAAAATTTAAAATGAACGACAAAATCCTTATAATTACACCTGAGAAGACGTAGTTTATAAATTTAACCTTTTATTAATGTATATTTACTTTAAACAAAAGCATTTAAACGTACAGAATGAAATAGTTTGAAATGGCATTACATAATAATTACTTTTTTATTGATTTCTGACGTAAAGGATATAATAAGAAAACAATTTTACAGTAATGTAGCCATGTTGCAGCTTGTGTCTAGGCATCAATAGGTCAGCTTGATTGGAAAATATCGTGCAGTGCTGTATAGTTTGTGTAAAGAAACGGAAACGTCAGGCCCCAGGGTTGACGCGTGCACATCTTAAATCTGCGTGTGATTTGTTTTCTCGTTTGTCGCCTTTAATATTATAAAATAATCACTTCAGAAATAGAGAGAGAGGGAACCTAGAGACCATGTTAATTAAAACAGAAAAGTAAAAATTAAAACATTATTAAATTATGCGATGTTATCGCATAAAAGCTATAAATTTTACTTGGAAACATAATAATATATTCCTAACAAGCTATAGAACATAAGATTAGCTTCATTAAATCAGCCCTGCAGCATTAAACAGCCCCATCAATAACATATGGAGCAGCTTATTCTTAATAACAGGTGTTCTCTGTTGACACGCAGGATAAATGTTAATTTTTGATTTATTGCATTTGTTTGGAATAATTCCAGCCGTTGAATTTAACCGACAGAATTTAAAATTTCTTCCTCACCAACTTGACGGTGATACCACTTTGCGCATTGTATGTACTAGTTTTTACCAAGCACGAGTATTACTTTGCCAAATCAGCTGTCGCCAGAGGTGTCCTAACTGCTACGACTTAGGGACCTTCAAGAAAAGAGCGTACTCATTTTTCTCAAAGGCTGACAACGCACTAGCCAGTCCTCTGGTGGACACTTTGTCAAATAATCCACAGACAGAAGTTGGTGAGTTATTTAAATTGGAAGCTGCGTATTTAGATTTACTTTTATATATTGTATACTGAGTGACATACGAGCAACGACTTTAATGGATTTTTAAATCAGTTTTCATCGCAAAATTTGAAGATTTGCACAGACATATGAAGAACCAATAATTAGTTTTTTAAGACTCTTTAAAATATATTTGAGATGAATTGGGACAACGCCTTCGTTTTCTTTAATCGATATCACAGTTGTACCTATCCCTTTCTCACGCGAATATGGCGTGATTATTAACATAAAGAGAAGGATAATTTTTGTCTCTAAGACAACTTACGACCGTAACTCAGTATCGATTTATTTTTGACTTCGGTCGTTTTCGTTCTGGAATTGAGATACGTAGCGGGTACTTTTTACGTCAATGTGAAATGCTTGGTAGATTTTGATCATCGCCATCTATTTTCTTATCTAATAAATCTTCTTATTATGATCATACATTCTATTATCCAATACATTTAGATCGGCATCCATCATTAATTGTTATCACCACAACATCATACTTTTACATTTTGACACATTACGACATCATAGTCGCACTTTGAAAATTTCATTGCAAATTACATATATTTCTACAATGGCTAAAGAGTGATATATAAAATAAAGCTCATTTTATATTTTGACGCAGGAATTTACGACTTAAAATATAAAGCTGCCATACACTCTACCGCGCTACGTAAATGATTATGCATGCGGTGGACGCTACCGGGAAATTGGCTTTATGTGGCCATTATTTAATTGACTTCGCAAATGTACCATCAGTGTTAAAATATTTCTAGATATGTAGTTCATTCATTTGTGTGTGGATAAAGCTATTTTTGGTACTTTGGACATTTTTACATAATATTAGGCTTGATATACAAGTTCATCTGATCATACGATGACTGCGGTCCAAGACATCATCAATTCTCGACAAAGATTCAGGGTGCACATTTTTAGTCACCTCTGAGGATTGAGAAGGAACGACATTCTATAGGGTGGCAGACCAATATAAAAATAATCGCACCTTTAGGATGAAAACTCTAACAACACTCAACTAAAAAAACCAACTTTTGCGAATGGATGGATGTTATCCCAATAATATCTCTTTCCCTAGAACAGAAAGATGGATATTATAGTTCTATGTCAATTTACGAATAATACTTTCCATTTTATTTGACTTCTTTCGTTTCCGTATTAAAGCTGCGAATACAACACACGAGATCAAGTTATAAAAGCTAAAGTACCCAGAAAGTTTGTCGAGAAGTAGTGCATTTTACGCTTGAAATTCCTGCTTCTGATGTTAAATATGCATGCGGAAATTTTGTTTTCAAACATAGTCAGTACGCGTTTTGTAGACAAGAAATCTTCCTTGATAAAAAAAATATCGTCTTGAGATAAAAAAAAAGTGAAATAAATACAGGAATTAGAAATAGAAAATATTAGTGGGGCAACCACTAAAAACAAGGTGGTCGAAATTAGAACTTAGTTCATTACATTTTTAAGTTGGAGCGTTATTGAGGGTCTTTTGTAAAATAGTATATCTAAAATCGTTGCATATATTTTGTTCTACGTCAGCTCCTCCCTTTAGATAGCGATCCAAGTAGAAGTTTTGTATCTCCTTATGAGGGTCCCTCGGATCGTATTATCGCCCCCCCCTGTTGTCGTCGACGCTCTTCGTCCACAGGGGTCGGAGTGCAGCGGTGGTGCAGCAGCAGCTTCGCAGCATCGTCGTTGTCTCCCTACTCAGGGGGCCTCCCGCTCGCGAGTCTAATTAGATAAAGCTGTAAAGGACGAACAGAAATACTAACACACAAAAAAAAAATCTACGTCAGCTGCGAGCGTTTTACTTTAATTTAATGTAAATATATTATTGTTATTATTGTAAATTTTAGTTTAATATTTGTAATACATATTATACGTAAATTGTTTAGCGTTTGACCACTACACAGTGCGTTTTATTGACCGTAGATTTTTATGTATGCCAACTCTTCTGTGCGAGGAATGTGTTTCAAAATGCGTACAAAGATTTTTCTTTTAATAGCATTGAAGGTGAAACTTGAGCACACAGTTCACCGGACGACTGCGGCCCATGACACTCATATTTATCTTCGATAAGGAATCCTAATTCAGATGCGTTGATATCTCAGAGAAACCTGCTCACCTGATGGTACGTGAACATTGGCCAGCCATGGACATCCGCAACACCAGAGGAGTCGAGATGCGCCGCCGGTCTTTAAAAAAAGGTCCCTAAATCGTATCAGTTCGGAAATACCGCTGACGACAGCTGATTCTACATAGTAGTTGTGCGTGGCATAGAACTTCTCGTAAAGCGCAAAGTGGTGAGTTGCCAATATGTATTTGGACGATAAATGTTGTTAACAAGATGCCCATGTTCGATTCTCAGGCAAAGAACACGTTGTGAATCGTACATTATTGGTTTATATGTAGATCCCGCATCCGTATCCCTGTATCAAGACCTCCTTTGGATCTCATTGCACCACCATACTGTCGGACAAAAAACGTCGATGCTTTGTGGTTAGTATATTTATAATTACGTTGCCGTTAGCATGTTTTGAAATATCGAAGCAACATAGTCGAAAGATAATTTATATTGCCGACTCTTTCTAATTATATGTACATATACGAATAGTACGCAATTACATGATGGTTGTAAGTAAATCATTTTTTTTTATTTCGTATCTAGTTTCACATTCTGCCAGTTGTTGCAATACGGATTAGTTTTCCCAGTAGAGATATAAAAATGTGGGCAAGGTTACAAGGCTCGTCGGTTTTCTATGTACCAGGCGCTCATGAGTCACGAAGTGCTAAGCGGTAGGTTCGGAGGGAACGTGACGCAAGCCCGCCCGGTGCTGCGGCACTTGATTTTTATCTACAAACATGACACTTCCACCTGTCCATTCACGGACAGACACAATAGTCTAGTGTTTATTAATTCCCGGTAGTCAGCGGAATACATTTGTCTACCTAGGCGTTTTAAGTATTTACTTAACTTATTTTTTACTTAACTTCAGTTTGTATTTATATGTAAACTTTTACGAAGCGTAGAGAGTACGCTCTTCTATTGTTTCTTTGTGAATAAAATCTTTGAATCTATAATCGTTAATGTAATAATTTTTATTCGTTTAAAATTTTACCAGTCATTCATTGATCTTCCTCCAATTCTTATATTGAATACATAATTGTTTTGTTTTTTTACAAAATAATGGCTTCACTGTGTATCAATGTTAAGTGTATTTCCTAATTATAAATAGAATTTAGAATTTCTTTTATATTTAAAAACAATACAATTAATTAAAAAAAATATTTACTATAGTGTACTATAGTATTTAGTGTAGTGATAAAATATCTATAAAATAAACTAACATTTTTTATTAACCATGTAAGACAAAGTTTTATAAGATTTTTTAAAAATGTAATAATTGTCTAAGCCCCATGTGTTTGTTATCTGTTATTGTTAGTATGTGAGGCAACGACAGAGTGAAAGAGATGACGTTATGAACGAGCCATGTATGAGTGAGAGGTGTGGTTGATACGTGAGATGAGCGATGAATGGAAGAAGGCACGAAGGTCGGAGGTTGTTGTGAGAAATATAAATGTAAAATTACGAAGACTACATTATATTGCCCCACTACCTCGTACATATACAGGCCGTTACATCTACGTAATCCTTGAAGTGGGCCGGATATCATTTAGAATGCGTGCCTTTGTACATATATAAGCGATAAATTTACATTACATAGTCGCTGACGCATCCGCTCGCCCACTGCGCTAGCACCGCCACACATATAAACATATACTGGCATATATATGGTTATCGGATAATCTCTTTATTATAATCGTGACTATTATAGTTTTTTATAATGAAAATAACACAACACTAATGTGAAATTAAAACATATACCTCAAGGCTACCTCTTCGTCTGCCATTACCTGTAAATAAATAAAATGCAATTAGTTGTGGAGATAATTTAAAAGCGAACAGACGGACACGGTCGAGAGCTATCTTTAAAACCATTTAGGCTTAGTTCAAGTTAAAGGGAATGTAAATAACAATTATAGCATTAGTTTATTTACAACTAATGATTACATCCACCGCCACGTTATCAAATGAAGACAATAAACATTTGTATTTAGCAATAGTTGACACCTTATTTGTTTTTTAAATAAATCCTAATTTGTTGCCTGTACAGTATAATACTTTCATATTCTTAATTTAAAATAAAAAAAACACAGCCATCTTATTTTTAAAAACGAGCCTAAAACAAAAAAAAATAATTAAAAATTCCAGTTAACATAAAAGCCCCTGAGTGACAATATAATAAACACAAAAAAAGGGTCAACTATTGCTAAATTAAAGTCCATTGTCTTCATTTTAATCATATATGGCGTTAATCTTATGATTAACTATATATATATATATATATATATATATATATATATATATATATATATATATGTATTTATATCTAAGAGTATGTTGCAAAGATCATAGAATACGTTATGTGAAAGTTGAGCAATGAATTATGACATCGGCGTTCTCCAGTGATGGTGTTATGGAACACGCGAAGCGGTTTTATAACCGGTTACGAATTATCGATAACCGATCAGAGACGATTCATTGCAATTAGGTTCGCAGGGCCGGTAAACGTAATTGCACGTTGTACATATATCGGTAAAATAAAATTAACTTGTAAGTTTTATACTAATGATGTCCTGCTTTTTTTTATTCAAAACGGGCCTAGTAGACACTTTAGCCTAGTTGTTGATTACGATGACGTCTTCGGGTCCCGCGTCTACGTCCCGCATACGATTCCAAATAAGATCTGGCCTAGTCCTCGGCATCCTGTACGTAGCGATCACCAAGGTGCCAAAGCCCCTCTAACACTTTTGTCTTGAAGATCCCTATCGGGCAGGAAACGCAGATGCCGGTAAACAGTTCCAAATAGAGGCTTATTTTAGGTGAAGTAGCGAATGCGGTGAACGTGGATATTGTAAGGATGAAGTAAGACTCGTAGATCGCCTGATACTAAGACCAACAATGAAGATGAACGGAATTAACTGATAAAAGTAATTCAGTCTCCGAAATGCAACGTGGACAATGGAAGAAACTCTATGATCGATGCTTTGTTTTTGAGTCTGCACGAGAATTTCCGGACCGATACGATTTAGGGACATTCAAGAAAAGAGCCTTCCTGAAAAGAGACCGGCAACGCATCTGCGACTCCTCTGGTGTTGCGGATGTTCATGGGCTGCACCGTTTGCCACCTGTTCTACTAAAAAAAAGGTTGTTAAAGTGCCCCAGTGCAGAGTGTGGATATTTCGTAATATAGGTATCTTTATATTACGTTGATATTGTCTCTGCGAATAGATGTTGCATCTCTTTATTTTTTTACTGAACTCGCCATTGGGAGTTTGAGGAGTTGTTAGGATTGATTCCAGCCGTTAAGTTTCAACATCGTAATGACAATTTTTCTGTAACACTAAACGTGACACACAAGCACACGGGGATATCACCATCTGATGATCAGATGGTGATTATGAAATAGTCGTTTTTCTCTATCTACTACATTATTAGCAATCTATCATCATTATAGGAAACGATACATGGATATGGTTTTTATAAATTCGTGTTATTACTAGATAGATTACTAGGAAGTGGACAGTTCGGCGCCATTGAAGAAGTAAAGTCTTGCAGAACATCGATGTTTATCAATTTATGCTCACGATAATACGTTTTGATAACACCAAGTGATACAGGATTTGTAATCGGAACTGGTAGAACGAAGCAGGTGGACTTGAGCCGCTGTCTCTAAGTCATCAGGTAACACTACCTACAATACGTGTACAATGTAAAGAACTCCTTATATACATATATATATATATACATATATATATATATATATATATAAATTTGTGATACACAAATATCGTTCATCGGTGTGTAATCGAACCAAGGATCCGTGCAGCAGACTTAACTAAAACTATTTTCTATTTAATTAATCTGTACTATGTCCAGGTTGAACCACTGCTCTGGTTTCAATTAAAAAAAACAAAGAGACTAAGAGGATAAACTTAGCTCCATCTAAACTCCGTTCTCCATGTACGTCGTCACTTTCATTACGAGATGAACTTAGTTGCTTTTACGGTTGAGCAACTGTGTTACATGAACGGTGAGTCAATGTGAACAATGAACGACGTAGATGACTCACACCGGATAACTTACGCTGGCTTCTGCAATAGCACCCTCGCAGGTATGCATACTACCGTATACTGTTCCGATATCTTTTTTAGGATCTAAATGACAAACGATACAATGAATGGTGAGATAATGTTAATAAAAAAAAAAGAAGTTATGTTTTTAAACGACAGCTACATATATAGACTAGTTGTAGGTCGAAGTTTACAGTTGTTATATGAATCTATGACCCGTCCGGGGATGGACAGCATACCAATGTGGAATAACAGCATGACACTTCTTTATGATCCGGAATCTGGAGACCCTTAAGAACGCAACTGCAAAATGATTCCTTATCGGAAATATAGATCGTCTACCGTGTCCCGTAATGTTATAAAAACAACAAAAAGTATTTGTGCCGTTTCACACTGGTATACACTGGGTGTCCCGTAATAGTCATAGCACGACAAATTTAAGTGCTCGGTTTACTTAGTAGACAAAAAATAAGGTATTTTTTTTAGTAGTAAAAAAAGTCACCATTTTTTGATATTGAGTTTTTATTTTTGCCTAAAAATACCAAAAATCAATATTGCTATTTTCTGTAATCTATTAAACAGATAATTAATTTATGAAATATGCAACAGCAGCTCAGTACACTTTTTTTCACCGCCGATGGCAAAAATTAAATTAAATAATTTTAATTTTATAAAAAAACTTTTTTTTTCGTTCTCATCTTTTTCCGACGAAATTAATCAAAACGATATTTGAATATGGTTGAAAAATTCTAGAATATGCAAAACCTTAATAATAAAATTATCTTATTAAGTAGAAGGGCCTATTCCTTGTTTCTTCAATAAATAAATCTTAATATCACAAAAATAATGACACTTTTCTTTTGTCTGGTAGGTGACTCGTCAACCTATCTTCCCCTTAAGTTAGTCCTGCTACTTACGACACATTGTATATTTTAATAAAATACACTAATATTGTTTCTATTAATTTAATTAATATTGAATATACCTCATTTAAAACTTTCAATCCTCTTTTAACGTTAAAGCGTAATTTCTAAGTACATAACACACGTAACCTTTTGTGTGCCACCCTCAAAGAATACCAGAGTGAAATTGCAGAATAACGCTGTTGTGTTTTTCCGGTGATGATAGAGATCCTAGGTGACCCTCATGACTAGTGACGAGGCCCTTCCTAGTCCTCAGGGGGGACATGGGCCGCTGGACACACTTACTATCTGAGTTGTGTTTATCTTCCTCAATATAATATAATTATTATTCATGTAAACATTATATATAATATGTATTTTTTTGCAAATAAATATAGTCGTGGATTTTTTCTTTTAACATACTTTTCTCATATTAGATTTCCCTTACAATTAATGTGCACACACTGCACATAAAAATGAATAAAAGCTTAATTGAACATTCGTAGCACACACCGTCCAATGTCTGCCATCTAATCTAACCCTAATTAGCTGAATTATAACAACAAAGCAGTCTTTATTACGGAATATTAGCATCGAGCCGGGCGGCGCGGCGAGGCGGGCACCAAGGCGTCACTCAGAACTGTTCCTTCACCGCTAGCGCCGGCAATGGCGGCCGGCGCCTCGCTTCAGAAATAAATAAAGAAGACTTAATGCGAGTAATTCAATTTGCCACATGTTCGCATGGCCGCCTGGTTTTTTTTTGCTAGACGGATATAGAACGGTTTGTCGCGGGGACGGGGACATTTAAACGGTAGCAGCGTGGAAACAAATGATTGAACTCAACCATTTCTACGACGCGTCCCACCAATAAGTAAAAAGCCGTGCGACCCCTTCACTATAAAATTATAATATCATTATAATAATGATAATATATATATTATAATATCTCCATTTCCTTTTTGTCACACTTAAATAGCAAAATCAGGTGCAGTAAGAACAATTGATACAGGACAGTAATAATAATTTAATTAATAGTTTATTGACACAAAGCAAGTCATATTTAATTTTATAAAACTACATTAATATACATTCCTTTAATTAACGAAATATTTGTATATAGATATTATTTATTGAACAGATTGCGACCCCCTTAATAACAAATACCTCAGGTTCAGTAACAATTATTAAACAATTATGTTATTTTTGGGGACTTTCGGTCGTGACGATATATTGAGTAATACCAGATGCATCATACGACGCATGTGCAATAACATAGGATACGTGCAACATACAGACAACAGCCCCTGACGTGATACAATTTCGTGGCAAAGCATCTAATACAGGACCCGCGGCGCAACAACCAAGCAACTCTAACCGCTACTATGCCTGGCGTTAAAAACATTTTTTTTAAATATCGATGGTGTCACTCGAATGTTCTAGTCGATTATACGTTTTACAAGGAAAACGCAATCAATAACTGTGAAATGACGCATATTTATTTTTTTGTTGGTATTGTGTGTACAATGTTTTGGTATTGCTTTTTTATATTAACGCCCCTACACTCCTATTGCCCCACAATTTTTTTTTTTTTTGTGAAATGTCGCATACATGCGTAGGGGAACGAAATATTATTATTTAGTTGTTTTTTTTTAAAGCATAGTATCTGGGATACTACTTAGATTCCCGTTAACGTTCACGGCAATGGTCGAATGGCGGGTTCGAAGTTACGACGTCAAATTAGTAGACCGTACCGAAACATGGCGTTTTTAATGCTCGCTAACTCACTGGTCGAAATTCCAAAACTAGTAAATTACGAAAGTATATTGTTATAGCATTAAAATAAATTAATATTTGTATTACACTTGCAATGATAACATCTACTAAAAGATTAAATAAAACAAAAACATTACATGAATTACATACATTTTCAGTTTCAGTATTTGAAGAAAACGCGGGAAAAGAACAATTCTAGTAGATATTGGAAAGAAACAAAATACTTTTGAAAGTACGTACAGTACAAATCAATTGGTCCAATGTAAATGTTGCCATTTATAGGAATCTAAGTCGTAACAATTACGAAATTAGGTCGCTAATTGGATGCGCAATGAACAAGTGAAACTGGAAGCGATATGTCTATCCGGGTTGACACAACCGTCCACTTTCGTTCACACCGTACGTCCTGAGCACCGCAATCATTCCTATAGTCTCCACTGCTACTAGGTACAGGTACAAGACATAAGATGTGAGCGATTTAACAAACGGTAGATGACATGTACATATTTACTTATTGCTCACCACATAGGCGAAAGCGGAAACAACTAATAATTTTTATGTTCGATGTATCTATAGAAAAACGATATCTCTGAAAAGACTGAACTAATCGTGTAAATTTTTAATGTTGAGATTTTAGTTTTTACCATTTTGAATTTTATTAATTTAACTATTTAATAGTTTGTCTATAATTAATAAAATGGATGATCAATGATTTATCCATACATTACATATACTTTTTTACAATTGAAAACGGATTCGGTAAAATATAGACCAAGAGGGAGGCCGAAGGTTAGACGATGCGACACCATTAAGGAAGATCTCAGAGCCATGGGAAAGTTTACTGCCTGGTGGATCTGGGGATCAGAACGAATAGTAAAACACTGTTGAAGTGGCCAAGAAGACCCATAAAGGGTTGCAGCGCTGAAGAAAGTAAAGTATGATCGATAGACAAAAAACATGTCATTAATTTAGCTTAAGTCATAGTAATTTTACCAGTAGTAGAGCTACACTGCAGTTTGTTTTTAGCTGCAGAATGAATGGGTCAGCTCGATCGGGGTAAGACCACGCCCTCACAGAATACCAGCGTAAAATAGCAGCTTAACGCTGCTGTGTTTCGTCTGGTGAGTGCAGGGATCCGGAGATCTATATTACTGGAGACCAGGCATTCCATCTCAGTCCTCAGGGTGCTAACGCATATACATTATGATGCTTTGTCAAGGATGAACGTAGATGTCGTGAGCCGTAGGAATCACTTGCCATCAGGTGAACTATGTGCTCTTTTGTTACTCTTATTGCAATAAAAAAATAAAAAAACCAAAAAACATAAAAAGTACACTGTGTAATCTAATACATATATATATATATATATATATATATATATGTGGCAAACACTTTAGTAGTCTGTCTATTATCATAAACTTATAACTTGGGAGCGGATAAGCCTCTAGATGCTCTTTGAGTCCGGGACGGCGCGATCAAGTGTACCCCAGCGGGCGCGAGCGGGATGCACGATAACACTCGTCCCTTTCACACAACATCAACGTATGTATGCTTTTTGCTTTTTGATCGAATTCCAATATGGGTTGAATTTTATCTCCCGACCTATTCGTGGGGACGTGGAAGCGATTTTAGCCCCACTGTTACTGGAATACGGGGACAACAAAAAAGTTAAGAAGGTGCAATGTAAATAATTGATTAGTTTCTCTGATAACGAAATAGTTCTCTATAAGTTTATAAGTGTTTAAGACGGGGAAGTGATACGAAAGAGACACAACATCGTTCTTTCATTCTTTATTTATAGTTCGATAAAATAAGTCATTATTTTAAAAATTCTTACGTTTCTTAGAATACCGCGACTCATCTATATGCATCGACAAAACGTGTATATATATAATAAAATGGTAACAATTTTTGTTTGTTTATCTGTAAACGCGCGTTGTAAATGGGTGAACCGATTTGGCTGTGTTGTTCAGTGATATTATATGATATTGAGAATGCTTGGGTTAATATTTATTGTTTATTTCATTTAAAAAAAAAAGAAAAACAATCTTGCGTTATTGTTATTAATTTTACGTTAAAGAGAAAAAATCTTAAGCTAGTATAAAAAAATATTCATACTGTTATCGTGTAAGTCAATTCTCTTCTTTAATACGTACGCATTACCGGTAAATATCGCTTAAAGAGATAAGGTTTTCATTTTATTTTGTGGTATATTACTACAATTTGCATGATAAAAAAGCTTTATTTTTCTGTAAAGGATGAATTACTACTATTGTTTTTATAAATGCTGCCATAAAAACTAAGACATGTCATTTGATTCTTAAAAAAAAAATTACCAAAAAAATATAGTATATCATTTTTTTTTACTTAAACACAAATTTAATAGACTAGGAAAACCTATCCTGAGACGAACTACCGGCGAGAGTGTTGCCATAATAATGTAATAAAAATTACAAACTAATTTTAATAGACGTTTATTTTTTTTAATGTACAAAGAGACAACCAAAACAGTAACAATAAGGCCTTTACGATTGTGTCCCGAGTGGTCACGATAAGATATCTATCTAGTCTGGTATCTGCGTGGTAGTATAAGAAACAAGATTTGTTGAGATGAGGCATAAGTATGTTGAATCTTTGAGGATGGATGAAGTCAAAAGTAACCTTTGAGTGAACTGCTTGGTCTTCAATTCTAATTTGTTTAAAAAAGGGGGAATCCACATATCGCACAACTCCTCAAGCCGATAATAGTTATGTTACACATATTTATTTCAAATATCAATTTTATTTTTTCAAAAGGCGGTGTATAACCTAACACTAATTAATTTATATAATTATTACTAGAAGTCTAGAATCGTATCAGGATACCGCACCCTAAACGATTTATCTATTGGCCCTAAACAATTCCACATCGCGGGTCAAAGCTGACAATAAACATAGACCGATCACAGAATATCGTAAATAGAAGCATAAGGTCGCCCATAAACTGCGTATATTTGAATAAAATGTTAATTAACTATAAATCTTGCCCACTCCCATTGCCAGCAATAAATACAATTCAATTTACAATTGCCGCTTTAAATATATATATATATATATATATATATATATATATATATATATATAGAAATTATATGCTATATAGTAAGCAAGCGGCTGCCTCAAGGTGATCCATTGTTATTGAACATGATAGAATCATGTTTCATTAATAACAATATGAACAGGATATTAAGATTGAGTTTTTTTTAAGAATAGGCGGCAAACAGGTAAACTGCTAATCTGGATGGTAAACGACCACTGCCAGCCATAAGCAATTAAGGTTTGTGCATCCGGTAGCTGACTGAATAACCAAATTAGTATTCCACACCCATATTCTAGAGATCTGGGACAGCATCGACAAAGACACATCCTGTGTGAGAGAGCTCGGTTGTCAACCGTGGCAATGATGCCATAAAAACCATAAGCACAGCTCACGATGTGCACATTGACAACCGAGCCGAGGTTCAGCCCTCTCGGTCACCATCGAGTCAGTTGCTCTCGCGCAACGGTAACGGTCAAAGCCGACACTTCCTCTCGGCAGCCCTTGTACTAGTTACCCTCTAATAAAAGTCTCGACTGAGCGCCATAAGCGCTCGGTCACCTTTCAACCCGGTGAAACTGTAAAAACCTTCGGTCTAACAGCGGCCGTCAGTACAAAAAAGAAAAAGCAGATTTTTTTTTAAACAGGATGATAAATGGAATTCAAATTAGATATCAGTATGTGGTAGCGCCATGTTGCAGCTTGGTACTTGCAACTGGATCAGCTCGGCTAGGGAAAGCCCAGGACTCACAGAACACTATCATCAAACGGCAGCATAACGCTGAAGTGTATTGTGCGGTGAGCGTAGTACTGCGGGAACATACCTAATTACAAGCAACGAGACGTTCCATCTCAGTCCTCAGGGTTGCTTGTAGATATCAGGAACTACATTCATTACTTCAGGTGTACAATGTGATTTTTTTTCAAACATGTTGTTATTATAAAAACATAACATAACGAAACCTGTGTGTTACTGAAGAAATGCGCTCCGGTATGGTGGTATCTGGGGGTGAACGTGTTCCGTGATGTGGTGCATCTGATGGGTGGGTGTTTACGCGGAATCCAAGCTGCTCATGGATGGGTAGCCCTCGATACTGCATGAAGTCCCTAAGGCGGGCGGGGATGAGCCTTTCCGTATACCTTATCCAAGACTTGGAGAGGACTTACATGCCGATAGGCTGTGGGAGCTGTCTGGTGTATTAGTTCCTTGTGTAAGAAATGTGTCAGAAGTTTATATATATATATATATATATATATATATATATATATATATATATATTTATATTTATAAAGAGCTACTTAGTTAAAGCTCTATTGGTCCCCCAATCCCGGATGTTAACATTTTAAAAGCGTATGAATGCTTTATCGTGGAAAGCTTGCGCTCAAATCGGCCGTCTGCCTTTGAATGGTGCAGCTCAGTGGAGTAAATAGAAGGGCCCTCGTGAAAACGTTTTGGTGCTTTTGATATCGGCCAATGACTTATCGAGTCGTTTCGTAAAGGTAGCGCGAAATATTGGAAGGGAGGAAAGCGTGCATTGCCTTGCCATTTAACATGACAGTTCTTTTTGGAGTGTTCAAAATATTCGTCTAAACCAGGGATTCCCAAACAATGTTGGGTGAAAAGACCCCTTTTCCAAAATGAACTGATACTACCTCAGACCCCCATAGCCAAATTAGTTTAAAAATTTAATTTTTTCCTATTGATATAAAATACTTACTAACTTAAACTTTACGGTTGGTTAAATGAATAAACAAAATTTAACAAAATAAATAGACATATAACTGCAGAGTTTTTCGTCTTGTGACGAAATTGTTGAATTTTTTAAAAGTACAACAATGATACTTCCTTTAACATTAGTCATTCTTATAACAAATTGGACACGTAACACAACTTATATATCTTGAAAGTTTCAAATAAAAACTTGTGGTAATTAACAGGGAACGATTTTTACATCTCGTCGACCCGCAAAATCAGTTTTCGTTTATGTCGAGTCCTGGGAAACATCGACAAATATCACTTTGGGAATCCCTGGTCTAAACGTTCTATCTATCTTATTGTTATATTGGACAAGAGAAAGCAAGGTCAAATGGCGTTTTATATATTTGTTTTTTTTATATATTGACGTCACAGTTGAACATAGTAACGGTATGTACAAGAGATTCGTTCGGTGACACCGCGTTATTAAGACCACCTCGATAATGAACTATAAAGAAAATGCTTTGCCCCCTGAGTAACATCCTCTCCTCAAAAAATATTATATATTCAACTTTATCTGTACTGATCAAGCGTCAATAGCCTAATGGTTTAGGGTCCGGTCTGCGAAACTTAAGGTCGTAGGTTCCAATAGGCCATTCGACTATTGTCATGAACCAACTCCTAGCACAAGCATTTTACAGTTTCACCGGGTTGAAATGTGGCCGCTAAAGCGCTAACGGCATCAGCCGAGACCTTTATTTATGGGTAACCAGCACAAGGGTTTACGAAAGGGTGCCTCGGCTTGGACCGTTACCCTGCTCAAGAAAGCACCTCGAGGGTTCTCGGGAGGTGCGAACCTCGGCTCGGTCAGATGCTTCTGAGATTAACGATGCTGGTGGTTGAGGATCGTACTCTATGGCAGTTTGTGGGCTCAGATTATGTTCAGCGGTGGACTTGTGATGGGCTGAAATGATGATAAGCTATTATTGTTTCTGTATTATAATCACTATTAGATATTTAGTCACTAAAATTGTAACTACATTGTGTAATTTTTTTTTAAGTTGAATCTGGGTGGATCTTTTGTATGTTAAACATTTTGATCACCTCCTCCCATCGTGCACAGTACAAAAAAGTCTGACGAAAGAGTACCGCATAAAGAATTCATGTTAAAAAGTACATGTACAATACATGGGAAATACGATCTAGATATACAATATAAAAGCCTTTTGAAACTTAATAAGTATCGCTTAAAAAGAAAAATTGCGCGTATACCAAAATAGGCCAAATTAAATGTGGATATCTATTATGATATATGTACATGTCAGTACATAATACCCACGGTGGCCGCCAATTTCACTGGCCTGGCCATCATGATTACATCACGTTTAATTTAATGGCTTCATTACTTAAAATTTCATAGATAGACATCTATCAAAGTTAATTAAAAATATGGCCCCGCCAAAATTTCGATATATCCATCAGTCTCTTTCCATTCCGATGAGTTGAAACGAGACGCACTCACGTCTTTGAAGTAGAAAGGGAACTGACGTGACGTAGCGAAGGTCGCAGGTGTTACTCCGGGTTCAACGCGCATGCGCAGAAAGCGCTAAATTACATCGATACCCCGTGCGAGAGAACAACCGCAAGTCGCATAAATTTGGCCTTTATTGCGTTGTAAATAAGAGACACGCCCCTATTTAACAGACGGTAAACACGTTTTGTGTAACCCTTCATGCAAAATTCAGATAAGTGGCTGTTTGATATTGTGATCGTGTGTTGAAATTGTAAAGCCGCACACCTATTGATGCGTATCGATGCACGCGATAATGAGCCTAATTGCCATTTATTAGCATCGAAAGTCGGATGAATATGACTAGACGAGAATACGCAATATTGTGCTATTTGTATGCCTATTTGCATGATCGTCTGTATTGGAAGTGCTTGTAAAGTATATAGGCGGGAATTGTTTCGGATACACTTCAGAGTTAGTGTTACCAACTTAACCTTTTCAGGTAATAGTAAATATGTATACTAATGTAGATTTTCGAACAGTGGTAGGATCGCGTTGTAGTTAACTTCTAAATGTTTGAATGCGGACCACGTCCAAACACACCGCCGACGCGAAATAGCAGCATAACGCTGCTCGTTCTGCTTTCGTGACCGGGTGTAGGTATTCGGGGACCGAATTGCGTCCAACCAGGCATTCCTTCTCAGTACTTAGAAGCGTGTGGGAGGAATGTGCATTACGAATCTTTGTTGGAGAAGGATTTGGATGTCATGGGCCGCAAGATCACTTACCGTCGTTGCTGAGAGATCGCTTTTATTTCATCCACGGTGTCGGCACCAATAAAGAGAATTACAATTTTTGATGCCAAAGCGGTGAAGGACAACGAGTGAAGTCCGCCAATCCGCTGTAGGGCCGCGCGATGGACTAAGCTCTAACACCCTCTCTAGAGGAGCCTCATGCCCAACAGTGGGATTTACACTGGTCGCCGTGATTGTGCTCTATCATCGATCAACAAAACTTGCGATGTATTCAGCTTTAATCATCTCCACTCATATATACAGGGTGGCCCATAAATCCTTAGACATGTAAATTATAATATTAATTTAAAAACTAATAACATTAAGAAAAATATTTGATTGTTGTTATAAACTACATAAAATGGGAATTATTTATTAAAAATTACGTCATCCAAATGTAAACCGTTACGATCACGACACGTCTAAAACTATAGAATGAGTTCTGTTTTTTTTTTCGTGTTTGTGAGTATTTCTGATGGCCTTTACAGCTTTATCTAATTAGACTCGCGAGCGGGAGGCCCGCTGAGTAGGGAGACAACGACGATGCTGCGAAGCTGGCGCGGAGACGGCTGCTGCACCACCGCTGCACTCCGATGACCGGAGGGGGGGGGGCAATAATACGATCCGAGGGCCCATCACAAGGAGGTTCGAAACCTCGCCTCGGATCGCTAGCTAAAGGGAGGAATGAGTTCTGTAATGTTCGCCATTTCTCTTTGAATATTTTCTTTTATATCCTGCCCACTACGTAGTCCGGATCTATCCTGATAGGTTTTTCTTATAGGGTTATCTCAAAAGTAAGGTTTACCTAAACCTGCGGTCACATTGATGTCACAAAAAAATTACACATACAGGTTGTTACATAATTAGGCATAATACCAAAAAAGTAAAAGGGTAAGCCACTTCCTTAACTTTAACTGTGCGCGTGAGTAATCCCTAGAGTTCACAATCACATACTTATTACCACAAATATTATTAAACAGGGAAAGTTTTATAACTAAACGGTACGACAACAAACCTTGCTAAGTTATTAACATTACTAATATTCCAGTTAAGCAATGCAACTTATCTGAAAATGCTTCCGCTACATACAATACGACAATAGTCTAATGCTGGATTGGAACCTTCTATCTTTCGCAGATCGTATCCTAAACCTGTATGGGCTATTGAGGCTTGAAATGTATTATGTCTGATTTGAATGTAACAGGCACTACATTCGAACCCTTGTTAACACTGTTTTAATATGGAACACACATTTTAAACACGCTTTTATTGACATGTATGTGTATAATGGTTTTTTTTTTTAATTAATTCTCACACACAGATGTGTGAGTAATATGAAATTTTGCCATTTAAATTTTCCAATTTTTTTCATTTTTTTTTTATACTAAACTAACTAAACTCATGACTTATACGTTTTATCTTAGTATTGTAATTTAAAAATGATTTCTAGTTTTCATCCCAATTGGACTCGGAAACGGTGACATGTACCGGTACTAACTTAAAACGAAAATTGAGATTCCTTAGTAATTCAGGAATATTGACAGGAAACGTGTGCATACGGCTGCCCACAGCTACTAAAATTTCACAATAACAATAACTAACTATTAAGTTATGAGATTTAATATGAAAACCGTGGAGCGTATCGCGCACTCTGTTACTCTTATCTATTGCATGCGAAACACGTTTATCGTTTTAAATCTTACAAATATTTTCAATCAAATCTATACCGGGTTATATATTATGGAACGAAAAAGGTAAGGAATTGTTTTGTACTTTTTAGGCCGTTTTAAAACTTGGTATATTATAAGTTTATGTATATTTAAATAATTATTTTCAGCTTGTAATCTGGTTCTGATCTATGCTTCAAGAACTGTGCTGAACAAGCTTCAAGGGTATAAGCTCATCGGGAAGTAAGTTTAAAATTGATTGCAATATTTGTTTCGAACAAACAAACAAACAGACAGAGAAGAAATCGAACATATAAAAAGGTAGTTGTAATAAAATAGATAAACATCTACCAACAACACGTATTAAGAGTGGCCGTTTCAAGAAAAGCAACATTGAGCTTGATGTTTCAATTTCTTGTAGGTGTACCTCACACCGATCGATGCCGCTTAAGATATTTTTGGCGCATTCAACTTTTGTTTAAAATGTTAGGGATGACTATCGAACATACAGTTCACCTGAAGCGATAACTGCGCCGTGACATCTACGTTAATCCTAACCAAGTTTCAAGATGAACATGAGTTTCAATCAAACCCAATTACAGTTAACCAGGGGTTCTATCTCAGTTCTCAGAATCACGCATGTGCATCTGGGATCTTTGTTAAGGATGGATTTACCATTAGTTGAACTGTATACTGTGTACATTATAAACGATAAAATTATCAAACAAGATACGTGAATCACGATATCAATGTTTTCGAACTAACTAACTATGCAACCAGCAATGAAACACTAAACCAAGTTTTTGGTAAAGTAATGTATTTTTTATGAAATTATCGTTTCATTTAGCTGTACTAACATGATGGAACGTAAATAATGCTAATGAAACGTTTTAAAAATATGATTTCTTTTAAAACAGGATCGATTTTTTTCCGTCCCATCATCAAAGGTGTCATTAGTACTATCGTCTGTCTTCGTTTTCGGAAGCGGTCTCCTAATACCCAGTATATATAAAAAGACTCTAATACACACTTAGACAAATGATTAATGACTTTTCCATACTAATGCATTATTATCTCACTAAAATAGTTCTTTATTAAAATTATTAATTTAACATCAGGACTGTACCCTTTGTTTTTGACATAACCATGCTAAAAGATCTCAAATCTTGAATATGCACGCTACTGACCGTAGCGTCAGTTTTCAAGGATTTTTTTTCTGTACCGATCCTCACCTGACATAGACAATTGATACGCCGTCACTGTGATTGAATATCGAAGCAATACCTTTATACTCGTGAACCAGATTCATTTACGGAGTATTTTGTTATTAACAATATCGTATTTGTCGTCGGTTTCGTAAATAGCACTTCTCTTGTATAGTGAGTAACACGAGTAGCGTACTCAGACTTGAACTTGAAGTTTTGATCGTTGAAATATTATAACGAGTTGCGAGATTTAGTTGTACTATTTTAGGAATACTATGTTGATAACATTACTAAAATTACCGCAATAATTACTATTGCCAAATTTTGTACGGTTACAACTTTGGTGTAACCGTCTTATTTTTGTAGATGGTGCTGTTGTTAATTGTCCACGAGTGGACGTAGCTACTAGATATAAAAGATGACACACACATTACTCCAACGCGTCACCTGTCTAACTTACGGAGCAACAGTAATTCTAAATCATCTACGGTTAAAATTTACGTGAAACCGTCGCACTTTTGTAGATGGTGCTGTAGTTAATTGTCCACGCGTGGACGTAGCTAATAGATATAATAGATGACACACATCTTACCCAAACACGTCACCTGTCCAAGTCAACCGTGAAGACTTAACGAACTCCTTACCTAATGAAACGCACTTCATTAGGTAAGGAGTTCGTTGCGTGCGCTTGAGACGAAAACGACACAAGCCGACACTTAATTATTCAGAAAACAAATCAAACATCAATTGATGCGAGACTCCAAGTTGTTCAGTCGAACTCGGCAGATCGTTTCTTAACTTAGCAAATCAAATATTCACGCAGTAAACACGGGAAGGTAAAATGGTGGGCGACCATTTCACGGATTACTCGCGTGTTACATTTGATTTATGTTAACTCGAAATGTGTATTGATTTTTGCGGACGTAACTCTATTCATCTCAAATGTACTTTTTTCTAGGTAACACGTTAAATAATTAATAATTTAGTTATTTAGTTTTCGTTGTATAATTGTCATTTTTGTGATTAGGTTAATTATATTCCGTTCAATATTGATCATACTTTCACTTTATGGTTGTAATTAGGAAACGTCATGAATTGTTATTTCCGTATTTAACTTTTTTTTGTCATTTGTGTCAGTGATGTGTGTAATTTATTTTATAACATAACTTTTCTTATTTTATATCTGTATCTGTTTAGTACAGGACATGACATTCAACATTATAAAACTGTAAATGTGAGAGGAAGATTCCTAAACTATCCTTTTACTCTAATAAAAGGATAATTTAAAAATCTTCGGAAATAAGGATATAGCCACTAATTATAAAGCTCATAATCGATACGATCACGACGACATCTGCTGGTGTTATCAGATGACATCAACTGCGCAGGATATATTAGAAGCATCTCCTTTCCTTAAGTCCGATGCCGTAGATGCAAATAAAAATCCTTAACAACTGACTTACTTAACAATGACTAAGTTATAAAAACTTAAAGATTCCAGACGCGTTGGTACATACATAAATAATGTACATATTTACTACAATCATAAAAATACTACGTACCATTTATGAATTAAAACGTATCTGGGCGGCGGGGGACGAAAGCGGCGGTGGCGGGGACTGCGCGCGGTTGGGGGAGGGGGTGGAACTCACACGCAACCTTGCCGAGGAATAAATGAAACGACGGAAACAATTTTTGAGGGTTTTGCCATTGCGATTCATCGATAATCTGTTTTTGTAGGATATTATTTCCACAGATACTGTTCAACAACGGTAGCAGACAACAATATATATTTTCCGGTAACTTTAAAATAGTGTTGTATAAATAATCGATTTGAACGAACCGATAGATTTTCTCAACACAGCCCCCACATAAAATTAGCATCGCGAAACGGACCAATAAAATTGATTGCCACCATTATGCACGTAAACTATGTTTGAGCTGGTCAGATTTGTTTGTACGGTTCGCTACAGAAATAAACAAGTCCTTAGCTAGCGCCTCGGCAGCTTTGTAACAGCTGATTTATGTGGACTGACTTGTTGCGGTGCTCCCAGAGTAACGGGCGACCATTACGTGATTTGTACATGGGATAATCTTAGACTTCACACTGATTAGTCATTAACTTCGTATAATACGCTATATATTAAAAAGAATGCGCCAATCGAACTTAAACGCGAGGAGAAGGTTACCGACAATAATCGAACGGATTCGTACCTAACATACAATGCCACAAATTTCCAAAATCATACGCGCATAAAATAACTCATCACCAATCGTCCAAATTCTAAAACTTCCTCCAATCCTATTGGACATGAATTGCATTGGAGTAGAGAAGGGGTTAACGAATCAGTGCTTATGTTTCCGCTAATGCTTGCGGGACTATAATATATCCTAGGTGGTGCACATCATCAGGTAATCACTGGAAGGTTGTCGCCAGGGTCCTATGCAGGTGCAATGACTCACAATCATGACATACCATCAGGGAACTATGAGCTCGTTTGCCATCCCTGACATTAGAGCGTCGTTAGCTTAATCTACTAGCCTTTTAGGTTACTGGTCTGCAAAACATAACCTGTTAAATTTGAATCTAGACAAAAAGCGTTACACGGTTATCAAATCGCGGATACATAGGTCATAAATACAAATTCAACTTTACTTACTTTTATTTTACATCTATGGATCCGCTTAGGTAATCAGTAAGTAAGGTCAGCCTAAGTATCCCTAAGCTGGACATAGACCTCCTCTGTAGTGGCAGTACTCCACCACGAGGATGCACTGCATTTCGTCTGTCTTCAATTTTTTTTTATTTCTTACACACCTAGGGATACGCACTATGTTTTCCCCATCGGTAAATAACAATTTATAATTGAAATTAACAATTTTAGTACCGGTAAATTAAAAGCGAACGCTTAGACCCGGAGCTACCACGGGTAGTACGTAATTAATTGTAAATGATATTTATATCATAACATCTGAAGCTGCTTTTAAACATGCAACAAAAAGAAACAAGATATAACAATTATAGATCAGTGGTAAACGCAGTTGTGGATTAATCGTAATTAATAAATTGAAGAAACAATAGCCGTAATGGTTTAGTGGGTACGGTCTGCGAAACTTAAGGTCGTAGGTTCGAATCCACCATTAGACTATTGCCGTTAACTATCTGCAAGCATTTTCAACTTAGTTGGAGTTGTTAACCGTCATGTTAGTAATATTAATAGCATTTATAATATTCCATTTTTCAAAAAAAAAGTTTTAGAAACACAAAACTTATAAAATATTTAATTGTCATCGGTTCTCAATGCGTCTACAAAATTCAATTCATTCGGATCTCAGGAAGCTAAGCGGTCTAAGCATATAGTTTTATATAAGACATGCGTTACGAACAAATTATAGAATCCACTAAAACCTTGCCGATTTCTCTATAATACGCAATATGTGTGTATATATTGCGTATCATATAACATAAACTTGCTATCGAGGTGTTCCATCTCAGTCCTCACGAATGACAACTCAACATCTTCAATATTTGTTGAGGATGAGGGAACGGGACGCAGCTATCACTTACTATCAGGTGAACTGTATGTTTGTTTGCCACCCACAATATTCCAAAAATAACTAATATTTAACATGTAACACTAGTCTATAACTGCGGCATGGTTCTGCCGTGCAAATGGACTGGGAACATGTGGCGTTAATCTTTTCCGGCGTATACACAAAAAGTATCCGGCTCAAGTGGACCTCACTCGGTGCTACATTGTTAGCGAGTTCCGGTGCTGACGACGCGAACGCTCGACGAGGCTGGCACATCACGTACCTAGAAATAAAAAAATTATTTTAGAAATAACATAATCAGCAGCCACACTGCTGAACGGATCGGCACGACCGTGGCACCGCGCACTCACAGAACACGTATAATTGTATAAAGCTACCGTGCTTCTGCTAAGTGTAGGATTCGGAAAACACAGTTACTTGTAGCGGCGAGGCATTCCATCCAGTTATCAGAGTAGACAACGCTTATGCCAAGTTGAAACTTTGATGAGGATGGAGTGATGATGGTTCACGCTTCTCTCAGCAGTATAAGCGTCGGGGCTTTTAATTCCCGGTACGCGAGCAGATCGATCTCCGATGCCGGAATCAGTGAATTAGTTTATCGCAACTTTAAATGTTGATTTATCACGTGTTAAGCGGTGAAAAAAAACTATCATGAAGTAAACTAAGAAATATGAAAAAAAAATCGATGGTATATGAAGTCTACCAGGCCGTGTAGTGGATCTTGCTTTCATAACCTCTATAAATGGATTATTTAGAGGGATTTAAATATATGAAGGCCGTTACAAAACTTTTTTAATTAACATCTCTTATAATTAGGTGAACTGTATTCTAATAACTATAGTTAAATCATGTCGACCGACAAAACTCAAAAGATTAGCAATCTGAAGTGGCAATTGACTGAACATATAGCTCGTAGAATGGATAACCGATGGGGAAGAAAGATTCTTAAGTGGCAACCTTGACTTGATATTCGCAGTGTAGGACAAACCCTTATTAGATGGAGCGACCACCTGTGCAAGTTTGGAGGGAGTCGATAGATACAGGTGACCCAGGATTGTGCTCCGTAACAATGGGGGGAGCTATGGGGGGAGGGCTATGTTAGGTATTGGACTATGGCCAGGCTGTGACGTGTGAGATGAAGATGACATTCATTTAGTTCTAAAACACAAAACATACCTTTTATATTTATAATAGACAAATGGAATAAAAGCTCTGCGCTGTAAATGTGTGAGAGAGCTTACAACATAAGCGTAAAGGTTAAACGACAATAAATAGGGCGACACGACCTTTGTAGTAACCTAGCTCTAATCCCTATAGCGGTTCTAGTCATTTTGACGTTTTACATGTGCCAGAGCCACGTCGTAGACAACTTCCGAGTTGCAGCTTATGTTACGTACGGTGAAGGTAAAGGTCCGGAGACCTGATTATAGTTAACCAGTTTCAGCTCAGTCCTCAAGAGTGACGACGCATCTGCATTATAATTCCTTATCGATTATCTTATAAAAAAATCCAATCAAATATGATCGATATCAAGTAAGTAATGCCATATACTTCTAACATATCGATTACTGTCGAGTGGCGCAGTGTTTTTGGGTCTGGGTGCACTACACTGCATCTGCACCTTCCTCCGATCTTATTGGACATGCATTACATTGAAATAGGGAAGTAGACGGCTAGTGAGTGCCCCAGTGTTTGCGCAAATGCTTACAGCACTATGAAATATTATGCGCAGTTAATGTCATCTGGCAATAACCAGAAGATATCGCCATGCTCGATATCAATCAGGAGGACATCGAGAATTATTATGTTATACTAACTTAATCATTATAAGTAATTAATATATAACTGTATTATTAATAATGATATAATTATTTAAATCTTAATGTGGAAAAGTTAGAGTACTCGAAGTATTTGCGCAAATACGTAAGCAATCCAATGTGAATCAAATAAAATAAAAACCTTAGTTGACAATCGAATCGAGCACCTGCGAATCCGCAATGATGCTCTCCACTAAACTTTATACAAACTACATTTTGAAATACATTCATTTTAATAAAGACTAACTAACTCTTCCTCATTTAAATGACAATGTGAATTGTTTAAACAACAAAATTATTAATGTAAATTGCTCTGGATAAGCGAGCTCTCTCCTCGCTAGTCTGTTCCAGCGAAGCTATGTAAAGCCATCAGGACCAACAGCATTACACAACAAAGTTAACAAAACAAAACAAATCCAAACAACAAAATGCAACAATATTTAATTAAAAATTCCTCGCACGTACCTGACGGGCAAATACTTGCCTCACTGAATAATTTTTTAAAAAAATGTTGGTAATTATAAAATTGTATGTAAATAGTAGGTAGTAGTAACTTTACTAACATGTCCGTTAACCACACACAACACAAACTATACTAAATGTTTGTGTGTGTGTGTGTGTGTTGTTTAAATGTGTGACATGGTTCACGATAATAATCAAAGGGCAGATTCGAACCTACGCTTCTAATATACTGTGTTAGATGTTTACTTTACTAATATTCTCGTTACCCACAAACTAAGCGGAATGTCGCGTCTTAAGTTGCGCATATCATCTCCAGGTAATCCAAAATTGTTTCATGCGCAAGGCCACCGGTGCACCGTGGTTCTTGCGTAATGAAAATCTACACATAGATCTTGATCTGCCGACCATAGCTCAGTACCTGGAGCAGGCTTCTCGCTAATACTTCGACTCTGCCGTCACACACCCGAACCCGATGATTGTGAGTGCTGTCACTTACAATCCGATCTCGAATATCCCCCGCGGCCGAACGAGACCAAGGCACGCCCTAGATGATCTCGACGGCGAGACCACCTAGGACCAAGCCCTGCACTACCGCCCAGTGACAAACAACAAAATTATTCGCAATACTGCCATATCTCTGGCCGGTTTTCACCAGTGATCACAGATAAAAGCTGGAGTTTCTTGTGCCATTTCGTCTCCAGCGCCACGCCTTCCGCCTTCCTTCCGCAGTGGTGGTACAGATCGTTAACAATAATATTGATATTAATTTAGATAATCTGATGAATCTTCAGAAGCAACTGATCGTGTCTAGGTTCGCCCCTCTCGAGCACCTTCGAGACATTATCCACTAATAAACGTCTCTCTGAGCGCCCTAAGCGCTCGGTCACCTTTCAACCCGGTGAAGCTGTTATGGCCCTCGGGCAAAAAAACCTAAGCCATTCGACTATTGACGCTTCTTTTATAGAGAAAGCTATAGTGCGTTTACTTACTCGCTGGAGGCCGGGTGTGTGCGTAGCAACAACATATTGTGCACTCACTCGCATTCACAGGTCTTACGGCAACGTACAATGTGGTCCAGCGATCGTGTCGTAATGTTATCGACAAATCATTATACATAAAACTACATTTGTTTTATCCCAGTATTATTAACAAATAATATACGAAAGACTTTTTATATACAAATAAAATGTCAACTTCTATAAAGTAATACTAATTAACAAATAAGTTTTAACGATAACAATACTAACTATTTTATTATTTGGATAAACAACTATTAACTACCAATTATCCAATTATTAAATTAAATTACTAGATTACAGTTAAGCTCACAATATCATTTTTATATATAACGCACAATTGACAAAGCAAAACATGATTAACAACCCGGTCTGCGGCGAGATAGTAAACGCACTATAGTAATTCCATTAACTCTCCAAACATGCGCAATTGCTGCAATTTCTACAACCCTAATCGTGCAGAAGGGGTGTAAAGGACCACCTGCCGACACTCGAATGCATTTATGAATGTACAAGCTAACCATTGCGAAGGTCGATAATTGCACCGTACACACATTATTTTATTTTTTGTGTGTGTATTGCTCGCGGTGTGCAACTTGTTCACTAAATAGCCATCGGACAAAGGGTTACAAAATTGTCGGCCAGCACATCTAAACATATTTATTATTAGTCTGTAAAGAACTGTACTACATGCCACTTTCAAATGATGCCTAGGTCAAATTTGCCTTAAAACTAAGATGATATTGTTCGTACTAGATTTATGGATTATATTGTTTCTAGCTACAGAATACCAGCGTAAAATGGCAGCATAATGTTGCTGTGTTTCGTCTGGTTAGTGTAGTCCATTCATCATATAGTCCAGACCTTTATTACGGTGGTGACGTGGCATTCAATCTCAGTCCTCAAGAGTGACAACGCATCTGCATTATGATTCCTCGTCAAGGATGAATGTAGATGTCGTGGACCGCAGGAATCATTTGCCATCAGGTGAACTGTGTGTGAGTTTGTTACTCTCAATGTGATAAAAAAATACTTCTCTACGCTTCTCTATGGAGCGACGGGGACGTTGTGCGACCGAGCTCTTTAAAAAAAATTTTGCATATTGTGAACTTATTAAAGCTTATGTTTGCTTAGCTTATTAGCTAAGGTTTATGACTATTAGCTAGTTCGAATATAATTTAAAAAATAATAATATTAATATAACATTACCGGTGGCCAACCGCTCGATTTAAATTACAGTGTACGCGAGCAAGCCTCGCCCGATCCGAATTACTACGATCTCGTGGTGACAGAAAACATCGTGAAGCAACCTCCATGTCGAGAAGATAAATGAAACACAATTCAAGATATGTGAAGTAAGTTAATGCTTACATATAAAGTATAGTTTATGTGTCGTATATATATAGATTGTTACTTAATGTTATACATTACTGAAAGAGATAATATATACAGGCTCTACATGCTGTAACTGTATTTTAATGTTTATTTTTATTCTGAAAACTATTTTTTATACAAATATGGTTAAATAAGGCAACGATAGCGTGAAACTTTATAGCAGAGGTTCCGACTTTTTTTCTCATAGACCACTTTCAAAATTTGGCTGATTCCAGTGGACCCCCTACATTTCTACCATATTCGACAAAAAATGTGAAGATTAGATCTTACTATTGAAATTTGCGTTGCGGCTGAGTTCCAACTAAGTATTAATAGTTTTCGAAAAAAAAAACGTGAGAATTGATTGGTTAATTAATTAATTGATTGTGCTGTAAGTGACAATAAATTACATGTCAGCCCTCAGGGGTGACGCCACAAGGACCACAGGTATCACTTACCATCAGATGAACTGTATCTACCTTATCCACGTGTGATGGCAACCGTAATATTATAAAAAACGATATATATAAAGTACCAACTTTTGTCTGTATACCCACCAAACGTTAGCCTATCATCAAAAAAAAGTTTTTAAAATCGTCGAGAATAATGTTTTATTCTTTTCGATATTAATAACTTTAAGTATATAAAAGCATCCTCTTTTTTTTAACTACCGAACTCTGAAATAATGCATTTAACGGGCTTCGCTTTGAATGAGCTAATGATAGACAGTAAATTTAACGCGAGCGGATTGCCACTTTTTTTTATTACACCCACTGTTTTTATTTCACTGTACGCCGAGATCGTTCTCATACAAGGATGTCGTTATATGATGCAAATGGTACTGAATCCGACCAGACGACCCTGGAGTCGGCGAATGTATCTAAGCTTTAAACGCGGTTGCTTTTAAATTTGTAACGGAAGTTGAAAGATGGCTAAGGCGACTGTAGTATGAACACATCCTAATTGATAGGATTTGAATATTATATTTTGCAAATATCATCTTCATTATCACAGCCTGTCCATACTCCACTGCTGGACATGTTCTTCCGACTATAAGCCCACTCTAAGTCTTGAGAATTTGTCTTCCTCATCGGTTATCAGTCAGCTTGCTGTTCTTTTAATGGCGGTTACCCTTGTCTCCGTTGCGTATTCTATCACTTAGAGAACCATTGGCAACACGCACTGGTTAAAGACTTGTTTTTACACATTGAGAGCCTGTGTTTCAGAAAATGGACATATCATGGATGTACGAATTATTATGCGTTTCTTTTTTTATATGAAGGTTATTAGACAAAACTTATTTCATGGGAAAATAATTATTTAAATAAAGAAAAGACCTGATATGTTTATAGTTTCAAGTCACTAGCTCATCCGGTAGCTTTTTTATATCGATTGCAAAAGTTGAACCGGACTTACAAACAAAAAGACAGACGGGAATAAGTTATATATAATAGTAAAACGGAACTTTTCTAAGAATTCGAATCTTGTACAGTGTTATTTATTATGGCTATTTATAGATTTTCATTTTTGTACCAAAAGCATTGTCACCATAGTCCTTACGACGGCCGGCGGCGTTAAAAATAGACAGAACTGACTCCTGGGTCGACCACCCTACCACATGGATTGCCGCAGCATGAGCTGAGCTAGTAGCCATTTTAGTATATCTTAGTTGGTTACAGGAACGTTATGTAATATTTATTTGTTTTAGTAAGCAATATTGTAACTCTATACATACTGTAATTGTTATTGTCAGGTATTAAATATATGTTTTTTTTCTCAGACACGGGCGTCTAAATTTCCGTGCTGGGTAGATTCACTGCCAACAAGTAATCTTGGCATTTAGAACAAAACCCAATATCAGTACGCCAGTCGAAACTTTGGGAATTAGTAACTAAAACTAAATAGAGTAACAAACTCGCACATAGTTTATCTGATGGCAAGTGATTCCTGCGGTCCATGACATCTAAATTCTTCCTAAATAAGGGATCATAATGCAGATGCGTTGGTACCCTTGAGAATGAAATGTCTCGTTTTCGGTTCGTTCGGTTTTCTCTGAGGGCGTGGTCCTACCCCGATCGAGCTGTACCCATTCCATATAGATGCAGCTAGAAACAAAGTGCAGTGTAGCTCTACCACTGTGTGTATATCAGTGAAAATGATATATACACATTGGTTTCTATCAAAACCAATTAGGAAATAACACGATAGCTGGCGTGAACGTATTACGTGCGTACGAGAAACACTTCCTACGTGACCCGAGGGTACGTCGGGCCCCGGCTACGTGACGTCACCGGCGGTGCCGCGAAACTGTGACCTCAACGATATCACCGGCGCATATCTAACTTACAGCCCACGCACCAAGCACTAAGCGGGCGCAGATGGGACGCGGTTAGTTGATACCCATGAGAATACGCGCTCTGGGATATTGTGAAAACAATTAGTCGAACGCGTACGGTTAAAGTATAAATATAGAAATGTCTTACATTGGTATATTTTTATTATTATTTATTGTGTAATTATAATATTTGTAGGTCAAGAATTTAAAAGAATAAATGAAACACAAAATGTTATAATTTTTAATTGCTCTAATGCTCTAATACCCTCTGTAAACTTCTACACTGACGCGAAAGCTCGAGGTGCCCGAGAGGGCCGAACCTCAGCTCGGTCAGTTACTTCTATCACATTAAAAGGAATTAATTGAAACAGACCATGTTATTCAAATAAAAACAATTCAATTCAAGTCACGTAAATGGACTGTCGCCTCTGACATCAGCACTCTTTGCCAAATAATCTCCATACAATAGGCGGTCGACTGGCGCAAAGCGCAGGCCGACCCGGCCGCTGGCCCGATAGTGATGGAAGCTTAGCGTTGCAAACATTACCGCCGGTACGCGTGGAACGCTCTTAATTACACGTAATTAGGACTATAATTGAATGCTCTGTTGTATAATTTACGTAATGAAATTAATGACGGGTACTTATATATTTTTTTAAACATTACTAACCTTTCAGTTATCCATTCCAACTGAGCGTTTTGTTTCTGCTAGGAGATGGTTTCACGACAAAAGTAGAACTTACGAGCTTAAGAATCGCTGACCGTACCTTATTGATTATTGACTCTTCAATTCAGTTACTAATAAAGTATGAATTGTTATATATTACAGATCATGGCTGATGATGGAGTGGAACTTCGATTCGATTTTCAGCCGAGGTCAATACTGGTGTACTGTAGAACATCGTCTAAGATACGTGACGGCCGCGTGGTGTAGTTTTCTGGTAGGTGACCCGTAAACCATCATTAGTTTGTCGCGGTACACCCATCTAAATATATTATGTGGTTTACAAAACTGTTTTGAATACAGAATCGACATCAAACTTATGTCTGAGTTTGATGCCTTTTTTAGGCTAAAGACAAATATATTAATGCATAGTTTGAACATCAATGATGATTTTTTATAGTGTATTGAAGGTACACAAGCACACAGTTCACGTAATAAAATTCCCGATAAGGAATTATAATGCTAATGCAAATTGGGTTGCTACCTTTGAGGACTTAGATGGAGTGCCTCGCCACCTTTATGTGTAGAGGGTAGAGGCTGTTACTTTTTTCTTCTTCTGATGACTAAAATGGAATGCTTCATCTACCGTAATAAAATTTACTAAGACTGAACTCACCATCCGATTAGTTTAATCCGATATTCCGTTAAAGCGTTCTCCTACCTTTAAGTCGAGCCGTTATTAGTTGTTGGTTATAGCCGCGGTTTGGCTCTATCAAGTGATAGTATTATTAATATATATGATATAGCACAGCTCGGATATGTGCCGGCGAATATTACGCAAGTGGGGCCTCGACCGTCCCCGGGAGACAGATCTCACGATAACTCACGTCCAGAATTGGGTTAAAAACGTACGCGAGACGGTGAACGCCTGCTATATTAGCCACCATTCCCCGGGGAGACACAACTCGGTAAATAATGAAGTAACGACTCAACCAGATGCTCTCTTCGGTTATCACATTGATGCTCTATGTAAGTAGGCATCTTCGAACAGATCGCTACTGTTCGTAGATTTTAAAATGTAACCGACCGACGATTAAAAGAAATTGTTACCACTGTAGAGGCAGCATGTAGCTAAATACTGTGCATAGTATAAAGGTCGACTCACTGAGAGCTTAACACGCTTTCTCAGAATTCCTGCACATAAAACACATGATCTAACGTATATATCGTACACGTTTGTTAGACATTTACAGTGGTACTTAGTATAAGGTTAGGACGTAAAAAAAATCTTAAGCATTTATACCAGAAAATTGCAATGTTTCAATAAGAGTTTAAAATATAATGCATGTAAAAACAAACACAGTAACATTTTCAAGGGATTTGCACACAGTGTTTCCAATAGTGAAGCTACCAAATCTTATATAATTCCATGTAAAATCTTACATTAAAATAATATAATAATAAATGGTTTGATTCCAATAACTTTGAAATAATAATGTTATACACAATTCTATTAGATAACAATTATTACCGATTATATTATTGTCCAACAAACAAGATAAAGTTCCATTTGTTGGAAAACATCTCATGACGCCAGTGACATTTGACTGGTTGACGTGATGACAGATGGCCGTGGCGTCATGACACGTTAGTAGTTGGGTGCAATCATATTTGTGTACTCCAGTTATACACAACGTTCGCCTTCGCATTCTACCGAAGGCATATTAGACACGATGTATGTTTTTCTAACCTTTTATCGTTTCTTTTAGTACGACTTCGCGAACAATGGGCTACGGGATGATAATTAAATATAACGCCAAGTAAAAACACATTCAACAAATAGACGCTCAGCTTTAGAAGATGTGTTCACAGTTATTTGCAATGTTTACGTTATAAAATAAAAAGGAAGTTATTTAGCTCTTTTGACAAAGATAGCTTTGTTTCTTGTCTTTGTTAATATCTTACTATTGTTAAGTTAATTCAATATTTCATATAGCACGCAACACGAAATTATAGTATCGTCAAAGATTCTTAATATGTCTGTAAGATTTCAGATTATGCAAAAAGTTTTAAGGTAATATAAAACAAAGTTTAAGTAATTAAAGCGTGATATAAATAAAAATCAGAAATGGATAAGCAAACAACAAAAATAATTACTTATTTTCATAATGAAATATGGCGCATACTGAGTTTCTGAAACTAGCCACTTGCAATATAAAATATAAAAAAGCAATTACGGAATTAGAAATCGGAACTCTCCGGGAACATGCTACTTTTTAATTTGCGAGACTCTCATTTGTTTATGTCATTGGCGTCCTTTGGAAAATTTTCGCTCCATAACTTTATACGATTTTCCGTATGGCTTAAGTCAACTGGCATCAATTGGCATTTGTTGATGAAATCCCATGTCACGTGTTTCGGAGAATTTAGACGTGGAGATGATCTCCATGCCGATGTACATGAAGGTCGACTGCCGGTTGCAAGTGGCAAAAAAAATATTTGTCAGCAAAATGGTACGGTATTAGGCATTGGAATCAGCCAAGTGCAAAACATTTTTATCTGAATCTGAAGATTCGGAAGCCATGTACACGGTCGCATGATTTAACGGAAGAAGTCGAGTGGTGCTGGTAAGTGATAAAAGAGTTTAACGAAGAACTGACCTGAACAAAGGAGAACAGTCATTGGCTGTCTATAATATCGTGACAGATGACGAAACTTTGACTTTGGACCGACGAAAGTTAAGAAATGTCGAAGCTCCGGCAATAAAATGGTTGCTTCTTATTTCAGCAAATTAGGACATTACATTAGTGACCCTTGTTTTACCATTATGACTTAAGTACGTCTTATTTTTAATAAAATCCAGTATATTTATGACCTTGATAAGCAATAAAACTCATAGCACCAAATGACTATTTTTATAAAATATGTTGTTGCTAAATGTGATAAACGAGGACACAGATGTATTAGTAGTATTGACTTCTAGCAAACACTTACATCGATACTCAATTAGGAATGATGCAAGATACAAGTGTGTTTGTCACCCCTGGGAACTGGGTTTGAACGCCTCGTTACTAGTAATTGGGTCACCGGTTCCCGAAATGATACCATTTCACAATGTTATTTTTTGAGTGGTGCTAAAAGCAGACCTATTCATTTTGCAGCCTGTCTGTGCGCCATTGGATTACGGTTTCATAATTCTGCCTATACAACACACAACAACGGTATGCTATTCTGTGAGGACTTGGGAGGGCCCGATCGAGTGGAAAAAAGAAAGACTAGGAACTAGCCGAAGTGTGGCCTTGAACTGTTAAAAATGTAGTTATCTTCTTGTTATTAAATATCTCACAACGTAACCCCTGATCATGTCAACTATCTTTAGATCTCAAGTCAAGCGACGAAAACAAGGTTGGCAACCGCGACGTTGGAACATAAAGGGGGGCTTCGCAATGTTTATTACTGAATACTTAATGAGCCGTGTGTAGATTTATAATTTGTGTACCTATATCGAGTTCCCACTGAAACCAATATATACTGAGATTTAAATGATCACTACTAATAATTTCTTTTGTAAATGGTTTTATTGATTTTTAAAAAGGGTTTTATTGTTTTTTATCATTTAGAACACTCGTCGTGACTTGACTTGAAACATACAACCTCTAAGAAGTCTGTAGTCTATGTCTATACCCGAGGTCGACTCTACCAGATCAGATTTGATAAACCTAAAATATCCATATTTTTATAGAGAAGACGGCTGGGTGTTAACATCGGCTTGGAATCCTGTGATTAATATAATTAAATCTCAAAGTAGACATGCGACTGCAATTCCCCACTGAGCTCCAGCGTAAATCGAATCAAAAATAAACAATTAAAAGTAGACGGTAGTTGCGACTAAACTATGATACTACGACGTCAATTACATAAGGTTTTTGACGTCAAGTTGTCATATTTTTTTAAAATTATGTTTTTTTATTATAGATAATAATTATTATTATAATATGAGAAGAATATGATATCCTTAATACGCCCTCCCCGGGAATAAAAGTACTGTACGGCGCTCGAAAACAAGATAAAAAAAAGTTAAAAAATAAACGCAACAAACTGCTTAAAATTAGTTTTATTCAATGTTTAGTGCTGCATTCGCGTAATATACAAAACCATACATTTAATCATGTTATCCATCCTATCACATATATCAGAACATAATGTGTCATTTGCTATGTTACGCCTGGATTTTATTATTATCATTACAAACCAGCTGACCCGAAAGACGCTGTCTAGGTATAATTGTAATAAATTTGCTTTTGACCGTTTTGTGAATTTATGAAAATTATCCATCCTTCGAATTGTGACTTATGGTGTTGATTTCATACAAAAATCTCATTGAAAAAAGAATTGCCAGTCGTTCTGGAATTTGCTAATTTTCGGGGTAAGTTTTCCAATTTTTCTTTCCACCAAACCCTAATTCCGACTATTACGGTCAATTCATAAAATAACCAAATCGGTCCAGCCTTTCTCAGTGATGCACTTGCCAACGAATAGCATTTATTTTTTATTGATATACTATATATATATATGGTATATCAAATCCCAATATATACGTGTCCGACACTTCTAAGATTGCAGAAATCACTGTGAGAAATGGCAAATTACACTAGCGGCTTCTTGCTAACAACCATCCGATTGTATACATTTATGTAAGGGAATACAACACGTGTGTACTGACCGACAGCTAATATATTAGAAGGAACTTAAAAGTACCTTTACTTTTTTTTTAAAAGAATGCTATCCTTATATCCTTTTTATTTAGGTAACCAATCCAACTAAGCAAACATATTTGTGCTGGGAGATGTTTTACGGCAATATTCAAATGGCGGACTTGAAACTACGTCGTAAAATTTCACAGGCCGTACCAGCAATATGTTCTGGTTATTACCAGATGACATCAACTGCCTAGAATATTTTATAGCGCTGTAAGAATTTGCGCAAACACACCGAAAAACACTCGTGCATATTACGATGTAATGCAATAAGATAGGAGGAACGTTCAGGTCACCGCATTTAGAGCCACAAGTTTGCATACAACACATCCAGACCAGAAAACCAACAATTTGTGATACACAAATCTAGGAATCGAATACAGGATCCACGAACAGCAGCCAGGTTCTCTGACACCACGCGGCCAACATATACGAGTATGTTGGCCGCGTGGTGTCAGAGAACCTGCTGAGAAGCCTTTGTATGGAACTCGTACTAACGATTACTAACATTCCGGTTAACCACTCCAACTGCACTAAAAGTGCTTGTTGCTAGAAAATGGTCGAATGGTGGATTCGAGCTTACGGCCTTAAGTTCAGCAGACCCCACCCAGAACCATTAGGCTATTGACGCTTCATTTTGTAATACAGCCAACAATGTGCGTACGTAAGAATAGTTATAGATAACTATATATGCAAATCACCCCGGCAGCCAATATGGTGAGTCGAGCGGCGAACTGAACTTTTTTACAGCTTAGCATTTCAGTACCCGTTGGGACTTTAAAGTTATTTACTGGTGACTTGGGTACAATTCATAAGCGTTAGCGATTGCGATGACAAGGTATATTTTCTATACTCATAGAGTATTTTATAGAGCCGTAAACACTACTGTGCAAACTTTTTCCGATGTAATGCACGTACAGTAAGATCGGAGGAAGGTACAGATGCAATGTCAGGGACACGGGACATTCACAATAAGTGCAATGGTAATTAAGATATTAATGATGATAATCTTGTTTTTTTCTCTTAATCTTTTGTGCGACAAACGTGCACACAGTTCAATTGATAGTAAATAATTCCTGCAGCCCGTGATTCCACACTCACGTTCATTTTCGATATGGAACCATTTCTTTTATAGAATAAGTGGCTAACAAGCTAGCTGCTCATCTGATGGCGAGTGATCACCGTCGCCCACGTACATCTAGAACACCATAGTATTTTCTTCTCTTAATGATTCTAAGTCGTATTGGTTCAGAAATACCGCTGGCGACAGCTGATAGTACAGAGGAAGGCGAAAAAAATGATCTAAAGTCCACAATAGTGGATTGCCAACCATCGAAATGATTGCGTTGAAATTTTGAATTATGTTCAATCATAATGCACATGCGTTGTCACCATCTACACTACACACGTGTGACTAAGATCGACGGCCTCCAGTAATAAGTCAGTCCTTGTAAAGTTAGAAATTTTAATTCGTAATTCATTCATATCAACTGATCATTGGCTCGACACAGGCCTCAGCCACGGATTTCAAAGAAGCACGATCTTGAGCTACCTGTTGCTTTCGCAGCCTTGCATAGGTCGTCACACAAATTAGTGGTAACACTTTGATTGGCCTACTGTACCTATTACTGGCATACCAATCATCACTCCTTAGAAATGACAACGCCTGTGCTTCTTGAGTCTATGTTGAGGATGGATGTGGATATCAGTTATCAGGTGTGTCGTCGCAATTATCAGTTATCAGCAGATGAACTGTGTGCTCATTTGTCACCCATGGTACTATAAAAAAAGACTTTTCACACAGAGAAGAGAATTATCAAATTAACTAATAAAATTATCTTCGTAATACGCTTGTTTTCGATAACTTAGAACCCACACGGGAGCGTATCCCCACAGCCACGCGCGCATCTACGTCACGCACGCACTTACTGACTTCCAACGGATTTATACAGCATGTCCTAAAAACTTGAACACTGTGCCACGATGGTTATACGCGAATTATATTATGTCGACGATCGATTTTGACTACGATGATATATTTTGGTTATTATCAAATGATATCAACTGCGCAGGATATATTGTAGTGCCGTAAGCATTTGTGCAAACACAAAGGCATAGTACAGCCACTCTACAGTTAGTTTCTACCTTATACTTGAAGGACCGCGCCCTCAATGAATATATAGTATAACGCTGTTTTGGTGTGTGTAGAGAACCAAAGGGACGTACATTTTATTTATTATTTATTTGTATGATCGTTAATATGATATAAAAAAATCCTTGAACAGTCGAAACTAAAAACTAATATAATTTTAACTTATAATATAAATACAGTTTGTTGTGCTTTCTTTCTGCGTGCTTATATTTTTCGTAAATATTAGAATTAAAAACACCATCCGCCGTCGTGATTTACAAGACAGACTAAGCGTAATTAAAAGTTTTGTAAATATTATTTTTTAAACAACAATTTTTTTTTTTTTTTTCGGGCTGATGGCCGCTGTTAGCCCCAGGGCTTTTACAGTTTCACCGGGTTGAGAGGTGACCGAGCGCTTATGGCTCTCAGTCGAGACCTCTATATATGGGTAACCAGCGCAAGGGCTCCCGAGAAGGAGCCTCGGCTTGGACCGTTACCCTGTTTCGCGAGAGCGTCTGACTCGAGGGTGCCCGAGAGAGGCATTAAACAACAATGTATAATTAAAATATACCATAAGTTTTTAATCGTCGAAATAAACAGTCATCACACAAAGCATATAGAAAGCAAAAACCATTATGTTATGATATAAAAAGCACTAAAATTCCTGTCAACCAAGCAGCAGTACACTGAACCATTAGACTATTGCAGCTCTATCTTTGAACTTGGCTTTGTCTTAAACGGCAAACGTATTACATCGTTACCATTAATTTACAAAAAAAATACAGATCACAAATAAATAACACGCTATTTATGCATAACGGATTTTTAGTATAATCTCGCTATAATCTACATTATAGAAAAATATTGGTTCATTATCAAACAAGAAATTTGAATAGAGACTAATTCGATATCTAGGAATTGCACAGGGATATATCTAAGATATTGTTTCTCAACCATTTTTATATCGCGACCCACGGAAAAGTAAAAAGCGACCCCACCACTATAAAATTATAGTTAGTGAGTTAATAGTTTATTTATGCGGAGGAAGTATTATAAGGAGGAGGAGAAAAGAAAAAATCAAGAGGTATCTGTAGGTTACCTGTAGGAGACAGACTGGCCTCATCTTATTGAAGCAGTTAGATGTAGGACCACTTGCGTTCTAATACACAATATAATAAGAACAGATATTTTAATATTGCAGGAGTTAAAAACGCAGAATCGCGCTTCATAAACATCCTTTAGGAAACTAATATTTTGTATACAGTTCTTATTTATTGAACAGATTGCGACCCCTTAATAACAAACACGACTGCCAGGTTGAGAAACGACACTAAGAGTTCGAAGTTAATTCGACACGTCTTTGGTCGTATATACAATAAAATACAGGTCCGCTCTAGACCAAAGAAGATTTCTATGTTATTTATTTCAAACATTATTAATTATAAACCAAATAAGTTTTGCAAAGATAACGCTAATAAAATAACCAGGTTTGTTCGGAATTTATGAATTCAAATTATTCACTGGTATCGTGAATATATTAAACGAATTCCTAGATACCGTTAAAACCCGAAAGACCTGGTTTAAGAGATAACTAAAATAATGTTTTGTTACATAGGCGATTGGAAAGATTTTTTTTATATAATATTAGAGGTGACAACACAGCACATAGTTCACCCGAAGGCAAGTGAAGACTACGACCCATGATAGTGACTTCCACCTTCAACAATGATTTCAGATGCACATGCGGTATAAACCAATAAATTGTAGTTTCACTGCTTGTAATTGGATCACACAGAAGCGTTATGCTGCTAATTTACTAAGATATCCCATGAAAAGCGTACTCCTGCCAATCGACCCATTCGTGTTGGTGTTAGAAACTAACTTGAGTGTGGTTTAACACTGTATCGATTTTTTATTAAATAAATATCTAATATATGTATCCAGTAATAATACAAAGGTAAAGTTTAAGAAAGTGCCTTTAATAATATTAGTATTCGGTCTTTTCATATGAAATTATCGTATTATATGGAAAAAGTAAAAAAAGTTTTTTATGAAATTATATATTTAAACAATCGAAATATGTACCATTATTTTCTATGCACTTACCGCCATTTATAGGTAGTTTATTGATTCCATTGCTGACAAAGTTTTGGGAGCGAGTATCAATAAAATCTTTGAAGCCGTTTTGGACTGCCTCATCGGAAATGAATTTTTTTCCTTGCAAGAAATTGTCAAAATTCCGAAAAAAGTGATAATCTATTGGAGCACAGTCCGGGCAGCATGATGGGTGTCAGAGACATTCAAAACGCAGCTCCTCTAATCTGTGACCATCTGTCGTTAAGAATGGGGTCTAGCGCTGTCATGAAGCAGCAGTAGACTAGCTTTGCCATCATGGTTTGCAATTGTTGACAATACAGTATCGTCTGGTTAGATCGGAGAATGCTGTCGCGTATGATTCCAGCAATGGTCCACCAAACACTCACCAGTAACTTTTTCTCAGTCAACTTTCGCTTGGGACATGATTTGCCAGGTTCTCCCGGGTTCAACCACACTGATGAGCGTTTGCGATTGTCGTACAGTATCCATATTTCGTCACAAGTTCAACAATTCAAAATTTCCTAATTATTGTGACGGCAGCAATCAATGCGTCTTTGTTGGTGTGCTTCACTCAAATCATGCGGTACCCATTTCTCGAGCTTTTTCGCTTTTCCAATTTGGTTCAAGAGATTCTATAATTGTTTTGTGACTCAAACCGAAGCCTTCCGCTAACTCTGACATGGTCCGATATCGATACGCTTCCACGATCATCTTTAATTCTTCATTGTCAACTTGCGTCACCGGCCGTCAGCGGGGTTTTTTTTGGAGGTAAAATCTCCAGAACGAAAACGATGCAACCAAAAGGTATCGTGCTTTCTTTCACAGTGGCCTCCCCATACAGATAATTAATTCTTTGAACTGTTTCTGCACCACTGGTGCTACGGTGGAACTCATATTCGTAAATAAAGTGATATATTTCACAATTTCAAGTTTACCATTGTGTTAACAGAAGGACGTCTAAGAAAAGACAAATAGCGCGAAAACAAATGAATCACTTAATTCAAAACACAAGCTAAAAACAGTATTTGAAATACATTTGAATTTGAAATTCATAACCAAACGTCAATTTGTTTGAGACCACAATGGCCAGTTCCACAAAACGCCAATTTCATATGTAAGGACCTAATATTATAAAATCAGTGTAAATTTATCAATGTAACTAAATCATCGGTTTAATAAAATTTGCTTTGTGTTAAATGGACGTTAATAAGCAAGCGATTCTCACTCTTATCTCGAACGGTATAGGTGATATAAACATAAGGATTTAATGTATGACGCGCCTACCTAACCTCGACTTCCTGAGAGATAAGGTCCTGATGGATCACTTCCTACGGATAAGGGATGACGGTTCGATACCCCGCTTGACAGCACAAATGACCGAAATTGCTGATCCCCCCGAACTATTAATTTTGTAAACGATGAGAGATCACGATCAAAACTTTAGTCGGCTTTTAGATATTATTTCGAAGTTTTTTTTTTAAATGTTACAATAATTTGTTTATACTATTTAAAAATTTTGTTTTTATTTTAACTGTTCAAATAAATATAGAATGACACAAATATATATTATAGCAATATATGTCTGACGTTTTTTTTCTAAACGAATACAAGCCAGTGCTTCTTCACATTTAACACCGGGTGGCGACTCCACCTGGCGTTCTATGGTGACGTTGATTGTGCAGGGCTCTAGCTCAGCAAATGCCTATTCACTCTTCTGAAGATATCTACATCATACATGGACAAAGACACTGCCGCGGGACAATTGTTCTAATCCTTCGATATTGGCATTGAAAAGAACAAAGCATATCGTTTCGTCCGAATGCTTCGCCACTGAGTCCAAACTTATAAGTTGATTTATTGCTATAATTAAATCAAATATTAACCCAATAACTACAAGTATACTAGGTACAAACATTTCACTCCTTAGAGGGGGAAAAAATCGAACGCGCGAGTTTTCGCCAAATACTTCTCCAGTGGTTTGGACACATACCAAAGCAGACCACATGACAACATAGAATAACTGTTGGCTCCTCTGTACTGATCCTTAGCATGCCCCACGCACGGTGCTAGGGGAGGCCTGGCAACGTGCGTGAACACGCGGCCAATTGTAATGCCGTCCACTTTAATCGCTCTTACCTGTAGTCTCGTTCTAATCGCCTACTAGCACCAGGGGATACCCAAGCCCTATTCTGTAAACCTAAAGGACTGAAGAGCAGAAGACATAGTCGACGCTCTACCCGATGGCGAAGGAGACACGATCGTCAGTAATGATAAAGAGAGAAGGAACAATTGCTTAGTAAACTATATATAATTTGCATACACAAATTTCTTAACCATTGTTATATTTTTAACAATTCTCAGGATGTTAGTTGGCGACTTTACCGTTAGTGAATCGGTGTTTAAGAAGCCTATTAAATTTCTTTGTTGCACACAGGCCCATAGATTGCCACACAGCACGATCCTGAGCCTTGGCCACCTGCAAACTTACATATACAGGTCGTCGCTTCTTCGGGGGGTCGTTTCGACACTCAAGAACCTTTCTTCCCCATCGGTTATCATTATGTTATGTATTATGTCATTAATAATGTAAAAGTATGTCAAAAAAATAATAACAACGCTGTGTTTCGTATGGTGGGTGTAGGGTACCAGAGACCCAATAGCAGATAACGAACATTCCATCGCAGTATTTTATTACTTTGTGATAGTAAAAAAAAAATTATGTCTTTATTTATATTCCTACGACAGGTTCCATGTAGGTTTTCTCGTGATTTTTTTTAATTAGAAAAGCGAGCAATCAAAATTGCATTCAAATATTTCTTTTCGTTTTCCTTTAGTATCGGGATCGAACTCGGTTTGCAGGCGGCTATCAAGTTCATATTTTGTGCTAAATTGGCACAAAATAATTAAATGATTATAAGAAAATAAAACATATCTAATTCAATTTAGCCTAAGGATTAGGATTTGATGAAAATAGAGAAAATCACGGTAGTGTTGGATTTTAGAGCTGACACATTTTAGAATTAAGACAATTTCTAAAATAAGTTTATTTCCAGTTTGTCTTCGTATTCATACTGTCTGGAAGTGGATACGATATGAAGTAAAAAAAACAAAATATATGATCGTCCGACATATTTGCTTAGCAAATTTGAACCTTATCGATACTAAGATACAGTTGTATCGAGATAATTGCGTCTCAGTACAAATGAATCAGCTATCGAATGAATTGCTTGTGCGAAGAGAAAAAGCACGACTGTACCCACTTCCACCGGAACTGCGTCATATGCGATTAACATAAAACAAGCTGATACTATAATGGCCTTTTTTGTTTTGTTTCAATTATTTTTTTATTGCATTGTCGGTAACGAACAAACACACAGTTCACCTGATGGTGTATGATTCCTGCCTCCCCTGACACGCTTATCCTTTGAGGAACAGAATTGTAGATTGCATTGTCACTAAGGAATCCAGAAGAAAGCTCTCCGGATCCCTTCACTCACCAGACGAAACACAGCGTTGTACACCTATTTAAAAATCAATATATAATACGAAAACATCGAATGTTGTATCTATTCTTAGTATTAGGAAAAACATTCGTGAGGAAACCCGCACGCTGCGATAAATAAGAAAAGAGATTTTACGTATTTATTAAGTATGTTACATATAATGTTAATATTAAGGATTCTTTTATTATTGGCCACCTACCGTCAATGTTTGTCCACTTTGAGGGTTGAATGGAAGAGAGTGCCAAAAGGCATTAAAATATCTTTTGTACCTCTTTTTTTAAAAAATAGGGTGTTTATATTTGACGATTAATTAAACAAAAAGCTCGTGGCGAACTATAATCCAATATCCGCTCTATAAGGGGGACTGATGCCCAGTAGTGGGATCCATATTTACTTTTACAAAATTAAAATATTTAAAAATCATAAGTTTACCTACTGCAGCAAAAGAAAAGCATGAAAATAAGATTTTATACGATTCCTTGGTCATTCAATCGCTGACAATATCGGAAACGGTTTATGACTTAACTTTTGTTACGAGTGAAAATTCTAGACTTTCTGAACAACAGTAGTTTACGTTTTATAGCTATTGTTATTTAAAAACAAATTATAGTAACTATGATATAAGCAGGCGGTAAGGACCATTTTAAGGTAAAAATGTAAGTCAAGACTCTTGTGGCCCCTTCACTACATCATTATAATAACATTAATTAGTAGTATATTTATACGTTTAAACTGCCAAGGCTCCCCCAGGCAGACCCAATTTAATTGCAGCAGTATGAAGATGGTAAGATCACGTGCGTACTAATACAAAATGTACGAAGAAAAGATATCTCAATATCGGAGCCGATAAAAACCCAAAGACCTATATTAGAAATATAAATAATCGCGCCTCTGTTTGACGTTATGGGGTCTCTTCGAGGAACTTCCAGTGGTAGAGCTACGCTGCAGTTTATTTCTAGATGCACAATGAATGGGTCAGCTCGACCGGGGTATGACCACGTCCTTACAGAATAGCAGCGTGAAACGGCAGCATAATGCTGCTGTGTTTCGTCTGGTGAGTGCAGGGATGCGGAGACCTTTATTACTGGTAACGAGGCATTCCATCTCAGTCCTCAAGGGTGACAACGCATCTGCATTATGATTCCTTGTCAAGGGTGAATGTAGATGTCATGTGCCGCAGGAATCACTTGCCATCAGGTGAACTGTGTGTGAGTTTGTTACTCTCAATGTAATAATTAAAAACCTTAAAAAATTGTTGGTCAGGATATTGCCAATCGAAAAATTGATGAGAATATTGCAGTCTTATTTATTGAAGAAACGCGATGCGACGCCCCAGGTTGAGAAGTGATGTAGTAAAGTTTACAATGTAGAAACTTTATAGCAAATTCAAGGCTTTTCGCTGTTTATGAGTGAGTTTTGTTTATTGGTGCCACGACTATGTTAGATACCGTCATGGGTTCAAGTCACCGGTTATAGGATCTCCAGTACTTTTTACTTATCGAATCTTACACAGCAGCACATTTTACGATGATATTCCGTCACCTTTGAGTTAATGAATGTATGTGTTCCAGCTTATCGCCTGAAACGCTACATTTTTGCAGCGTCATCAACGTTATTGTATATTCGTATTATATTTCGATGATTGTAGAATAAGGCAGTTCTTTTTTCTAAACCGTGTGAAAGGTTTCCCATTACGTTCTTAACGGATTATATAGTGTCAGGGATTTATCATGGTATATATACTTATACGTTAACTGCATACCTATAGAAATAAACTGTTTTTTATGGCAATTATCGCGTTTATTTTAATTTTCTTTATCCTGACGTATCGAGTAGTTTATAGCACTATTGGTTTAAGGGACAGATGAAGGAGCTTATAGTATGTATATATATGTATATATATATATATTATACCCAAAGAACATCCAGACTACTTTAAACTGCGAGCAGGGTGACGTTGGAGTTATATCTAGCCGTATAGTTAATGCGGCTCACTGAATACCTGCTGTGTTTCGTATAAAGATCCAGATTCGTGTGTAGGGATTCGAAGACACAATAACAGGTAATAAGGAAATGTTATTCAGTCCTCTGGGTGACGAGGTTTGCTCCTCTTGGATCTTTGTTGAGGATGGAAGTCATTTTACAACCAGTCATCGCTCACTATCAGGTGAACTGTGTGCTCTGTTGGCACCCTTAATATTATTAAAAAAGGAAGCTATTATGTCAGCAGTCCTGACAGTTTGAGCCGGGCACAGACAGAAAAGACTATGGCATGGGTAGACCTGGTTCGGGTAGGACCTATTCAATAATTATATTAACTCTATCTGTTTCCAAGTTTATACTTAGTTCTTCCATTTCTAAATATAACGTCTTATATAATTATGGATGAGAGATAAGGAACAGACGAAACACATGAGCGCCGAGACCCTATGACTCGTCGAGCTGACCGGATCGTGCAATGGCTGATTTGTAACAACGGCGTTGCTCTACCGCCACCAATGAAATTGTCACTTGCCAGTTTAAGTGTCTATTTATCATGTGCTCAGTGGTGAAAGAACACATCGTGAAGCAGCCTACATGTGTTAGAGATAAATATATATATATATATATATATATATATTTCAAGATATGTGAAGACCGCAAATGGACCCACTTCCACAAGACAGGCTATATCTATAACTAGTCTGGCCATAAATACTGTTACATAAAAACTCTTTTTTTCAACTTTTTAATTATTTGGATTTTCAATAATTTGGAATACGTATATTATTTTAAAAACTTCTTTCGATTTTGCGCCATTTGACATATTTTTTCGTGTTCATTATCAAATTACAATATGGAATGGGGTGTTAAAGAAAATAGGATTGCAGTGATCGCCTTAATTCTAGACACTTCTAAAGCTTGGTATCAGCCGTATGTTCGTATATCGTACTATCAATAGATACAACAACACTTCCTCTGTCGAAGACCAGAAAATATCGGGGCGGCCGCGTGCTGTTAGAACTACAAGGGCTACTATTAATGTTGTAAAAGCCAGAATCCGTCGAAACCCCATTAGGAAGCAAACAGAAATGAAGATTCCCGCTAGGACTCTGTCGCGTATTATAAAACAAGACCTGAAGCTCGGTGTTTAGGGCATGTCCTGTATATCAATACAGGACATGCCCTAAATCAATCTTTACAATTAAAGAGAGTCGATCGATCAAAACGCCTTTTGTCGCGATACGCAGGTGAAAGACAGAAATATCCTCTTTACCGATAAAAAAAATTCGCGATTGAAGAACACTTCAAAAGCTCACAGTTCTAAAGAAGCTGATCAATTGCTCGGAAAGGTACAACGTGGTCATCATCCTACGTCAGTGATGGTTGGGTGGGGCGTGTCTTATCAAGGAGTCACAAAACTACATTTTTGTGAAAAAGGTGTGAAAACTTCAGCCTAAGTGTATCAAGATACAGTCTTGGATCATGTGGTGAAACCTCTCAGCAATACACTTTTTAAAAGTATATCGTGGACTTTCCAGCAGGACTCTGCACCTGGTCACTAGGCACGAACTTCCCAAGCCTGGCTTGAAACCAACGTTCCGGACTTTATAAGAGCTGAAGACTGGCCCTCATCTAGCCCAGACTAGCCTAACCTAGACTTCAAATTATGGTCAGTTTTAGAGGACATGGCCTGCTCTAAACGACACAGCGACATTGGGTTTCTTAAAAAATCTTTAGAGCAAGCAGTGGGGAAATTTCCCTTAGAAACAGTGCGTTAGTCCATAGATTCGTGGCCAAACAGATTTAAGGCCTGTATAAAAGCCAAAGGTGGCCATTTCGAATAGAATATTTTTTTATTTCTTCCTTACTGACTAATAAATATGTAGGTATAAATTTTAATAATATTACATTACTTCATTAAAAAAATGCATTTTCATTTGTAACAGAACCTATGGCCGGACTCGGTATATTTTATTATACTTTTGGATTTTGTGTCCGTGAAACCTAATTAGTAGTTTTTGTGTTAATAATTAAGTTTAATCAGGTCGAGAGTGAACATGAACGAGGATGAAGAAACAAGGAAGAATGTCGTTGTTAAATAGTATATATTAAAACGAATATAGTATTGAGATTAATTCAATAATAGACGATTTTATTTAATTTTATTGTACGTGTGGCGTAACAATATAATATTATATAGCAACATAGCATTACGGACCAATATAATATTACACCACACAGTTATGATAAAACTGCGCTTCCCTCGTCCTTTCTATCATTCGAGATCACACTCTATATAAGCGAGTACATTCGACTAAATTATTATTAACTTTTCTATTTATATTCGTTATGGCATGAAAGAAAATAATCTGACGATAAACAGCTTTTATAGAAATTTCTTTTGCTATATTCGCTTGATTTAAAAAAAAAACATCCCCAGCGACTATTACGTTTTTAGTGAATTTAATAGAAGCTCAGTCTGTGTCGCCGAAGTAGGGAGGTGACGTCACGCTCCCAGGGGGCCGCTGCGAGCTCGAACAGCTGATTGCCCGAACACCATAAAAAATCATACAAGCCAACGCACATTCATAAATCAAACCTACTGTCCTAGCAATACGTACCATAACTCACCGTACCGAATACGTGACCCCTCTACATGAACGTATTAACAATTTTCTACTCTTCAACTCGTGTAATATAGTTAAAAATCGCCTGAGGCATTTCGCCCTTATACACTGTGTACAGAATAGAATTTGAGTTGTTTTTGTAATTTAGACTTTACTCCTACTAGGGTAAGGTTTAAAATGCGCCGTGGTGTAAACTTAACGAGATAAAACCGAATGGGTTCTGCGCATTTCTGCCGGCAGGCTAGCTCAGTTGCAGCTTCGGTGCACGTCGAAATAAATGAAAATATTCGTCGTGTAATTATCATTCGTTAATATTTGATGGGCTGCCATTAAGGTTGCTCGCGTGGGGAATACCGATTGTGCAGATATGTCTGATTGATTGTGATTTAGAGACCATTATAATAAAGTTAATCATTATTTTTTCGGCACAAGTCATTTACATTTAACATACTATATGCACATAGTTTACCCGATAGTCCCCTACAACATCCACAATTAAGTTTCATGCATTGTCCCTCTTGAGGACTGTGATGAAATGCCTCGCAAACAATAACTTGATATTATGCTGCTGGTGTACTCTGCACTGTGTAATTATAAATATACATAAATATATATAAATATACATAAATATATATATATATATATATATATATATATATATATATTTTCACTGCTGACTGCTGGTAGGTACTGCATCCGTGCACTTGACATTTGTGAAGCATTTGCCGAGGTTTCAACGAGTGGCGGCCTGCGTCCTTTGTTCCCGCATCTAGTTTAAATTCCTCGTTAGCCCTTTTGCGTGCCGACGTTACTCGCCCGCTTCACGGCTGACTTAGGCATCATAGAAATGCTGTTTGTATTGTTAATTAGTGGCGTGCTGGATTAGTGGAACTGACTGTGATGGATGCTTACTAATTATAGTTAATTAAAAATGTTATTTACATTTTATAGAGTTATTTATATTTAGGCTTGGGTTTGGTTTGTCGACAACTGCTGTTCCGTACTTGAGAAAAGGTTAAGAAATTAAAACAAAAAAACTATGATCGAGTAGGTATAATGATGTTATATTTAAGTGATTATTAACAAAATGAATCGGTGAAGGAACACATCGTGAGGAAAACTGCATATCTAAGAAATAATTAAAAAAAAAATTGAAGATGTGTGCAATCGGCCAATCTCCTTAGGCAATGGAAGATGTGGAATAGGTCGTCTTGACGTTGTAACGATGTTTTGTAACCAGAACTTAGAAAGTCTCACTACGAGACAATCCTTCTTAACCTCACCTACTAAATGGTTGTTTAATATTTATGAGCATAGATCAGATCAGGTAACCCAATTTCGCAGGGTTTTGATGACGTTAACTTAACTTACACAGGATTCGATTCCCAGTGAAGGAACAATATTTGTAGACAAGTAGGTGGTTTTAGGGTCTGGGTGGGTTGTATGTGTGGACACGAGACACTGTATCTGCACGCTCACCGATCTTCTTGTGCACACATTACATCGGAATAGGTGAGGCGATGACGAGTGAGTACCTCTGTGTTCGCGCAAAAGCATACGGCACTATAAATTATACTGCGCAGTTGATGTCATCTAGCAATAAGCAGAACATATCCTCGTGATCGAAATCTACCAGAAGGATATCTAGTGCTTACACTCTGTGATTACAAATACGTACAGAACATTCTTTAGAAATATCGTTAAATAATGCTCACTACTAATTTATTATATTCGAATAAAAATTCATAATTTTTTTGTTTACCTTTAGATTGTCTAAATTTGTGGGAAAAGCGAAACTAATTTTCGGCGTCACAAACGCAGCGACTATAAAAAGTGCAAAGAAGATGTGTAAAAGAGACAATAAACCTTTAATATTATACACGAATGAGACACCTATATTTCCATCTTATTCCCAACAATCTGCTATCAATATTTCTGTGTGTATTTCATTATTTTTATATAGTATATAAAAAAAATTACAGTAATGTTTGAAATTAAAATATTTATAAATGAAGTAGAATGAAAAATATTGTTCTGGTATATTTTCCGCTATATGCTTTCAAAATTATGATATCAACATAAAATGGATAAAAGTTACAGATATTTTTTGAATGTCTAGATCAATATATCTCGCGATATAATCCTGCAGTAGTATCCATATTAGCTTTTATAGATACAACAGCAGAATAATGTTTAAGGTCACCGGGTCATCCGAAATTGCACTGCCTAAATATATTTATATTTATTATGCACAAAGATTCCTACCAGGTGTTTGTGTGCTCGAATGTCACCGTTATTTTGTATAAAAATATATAAGAGCAGTATTAAATCCATCGCTTACGGCGTAATACACTTCGACCGTTGAATGACGCATTTACTAACATAAAAAACTACGTGTTTACAATGAAGGCCGTGAAATTGAAACTTATATAACGTACCATACATTATGCTGTTCAATTTCACTTCAATTGGATAAGTATATATATATAAAGGGAAAAACTATTATATAAAGTTGGTAATGTACGTATGTATGTTTGTGGCGGGTAGATGTAGATCAAAACACTCATCACTCATGAACCAACTACATCCTATCGAACGTATAATATACGATCTGCTAAATTTCGCAGGTTTATTTACTTATTTATTTATTTAAGCTTTATATTCTGTTGCAGAGATTAAGTTTGGTACGTGTATGTTTAAAAATTTGGCGTAAAATACTACAAAATTAATTATATAATATAAATAAACAATGTATGCATAATTATAAAATACATATATAACTAGACATATATAACAAATACAATTATACATACTTATAAATAATATATATATATATATACACAATTATTTAATATTGAGAATATTCTGCCAATCTGTTGAGAAATATCTCCTGAACCTACACCTTAAACGCGTTAACGCGTAACGACACACGAGCTTTAGCCGACCTAGACTATTATCATGATCCATCTCCTAGCATAAGTGTTTAAGCTTAGTTGGAGTTGTTAGCTATCATATTAGTAATAACACTGCTAATATTAGTTTAATAAAAAATATAATCAAAAATAAAATAATTGATTAATCAATCGACGTTGTCAACCTACGCTTTAGTATTTTTACGCGACAGTCGGGAAAGGGTTATGTTTTTCTCGCGTGGGTTTCTTTATTCCCTCATAGTAAGAAAAGACGTAGGAGCCGAATTATGAAGTTATTTTTAGATTCGTCTGCGTGACGTCACAAAATTGTAAGTAGCTCAACCGGTCATTTTGTCGATATGATATTTAATTATTAAGCTTCGTCATATCTGACATAACTGCACCATGAATGGACTCGACCGGAGAGGGCCCACTGCTTTCGTATGGTGTGCTTAGATGTCATGGGTCGCATTTATCACTAACCGTCATGTGAACTGTATGCTACTTTATATATATATATATATATATATATATATATTATATATATATATATAATATTATATATTTATATATTTTTTTTATAGGCGGAGGCAATCTTTTATGGAAAACGATAGCGATATCTCGCAAATATGGTCTGACAAAGCATCGCGAGAGTAGAAAGCTTCGTTGCTGATGTATTTGCATTGAACCGTGTGTGGTTAAACATGTTTTAGTCAATGTCAGCATGAAGCTCTATTCGGCCACTACGGTGCTTAAGGGCATTACTCACGACGGCTACAAAAAACAGAGCAGAAAGCGTCGGCTCCATTACACACCCCTGCAGCACGCCGCATGTTACAAAAAATTGAGGGAACACAAATTTTCTTGCTGGATTTTAGCCATTATGTTCTACTCGAAGGGTCGCCTAAATTTTTTACTTCGCCAATACAACCAAGACAGATTTTACGATTTTTTTTTTAACTCTTCTTTTTGATAAATTTTTGCTTTCGTACAGGTACAGGTGACAGTGAAATGAGTTAGAAACGCCAACGAAATGACGTAGTTCCGGAATGAAATTAGAAATGACAGTGCGACAGTGCATTTTATTATATTGTTTTGGGTAATAAACGAAACCAAATTTACCTGATTGTAAATGATTTCTGGCGTGACAGCCAAATTCATCATCGATAAGGAACCAACATGCAGATTCGTTGTAAAATCTAAGAATTTAAATGGGAATTCCTTACCATCAGTCTTATTTTATGCTATTTTGAAGCTCTGCACTGTGTTGGTCTTGACGTTCAACGTCGATCTGACCAGTGTGGTCTCCTTGTTGTAAATGCCTATTATTTCTAATTTCGGGTAGCCTACTCCCGCAGACTCAACCTTTTCCTTGCAAGGGCGTTGCACTCATCGTTGTTTCGTCACCAGTTAATAGAGCCTGTAGACATGTTTCCTTGTCTAGAAACATGTATGTACGTCGAGTCCGTGCAGCACTTCTCGTGCAGATCGTGCTGTTTCGTTGCGTAAGGGAAAATCAACTCCGCTCCCCTTCGCTTCCTTTGCCGATATGGATCTCCAATAATTTATATACCCAGCAGTCGTTCACGCTAATCTCCTATTCCTCTGAGAGTTCTCCAGTTACGACAGCCGCTTTTATTTATTAAAACAAAATTAAATAAACGCGAAAAAATCACTATAATTGCTATTGCTATTTATTGCGTAGTATTCGCGTAAATATAATAAATTAAAATACGCTTTTAACAATTGTCTCGATTCACAATCAGTTATTACGAAAATCACGTGAAATTAATTTAATAACTGCCTACCGTATTCAAATAATTCTACATCTTAAGACATTTCAAGGGGCAGATATTAAAATACTCCTTTATTTCTTCGAAATTTTGTGATTTGGGAATACATTGTGAAGTGACCTGTGTGTCTAAGAAAATAATAAAAAAAGACATGTGAAGCCCGCAGGAGGCGCGTAATTAACTAAGCTTTAACACTCTTTGTTGAGAGGAGGCTTACGCACAGCAGTGGGATTTATATTTATATATATATATAAAGGCCTGTTCACATGAATTGTGATAAGCTATCAGGGATTGTAATGCTAGTATAAGTTTCATCAATATCATGAACGATAGTTTTGTGTAATGGGTAGACGGATTGAGTACCAAATCGCCTGCTTCTTACTTGTTAGAAAGTATTCTACATGGTAGACCCATGCTACACCTAATATCTTTCCACAGCTTGAGACGGCTCGACAGTGGTAAAGCCTCGTAGCATCCTGTTTCTAGCAGGAATAGGTCAGTTTGACCGTGGAAGTACCTCATAAAATACCAACATTAAATAACATAACGCTTCTCTATTTTGTACAGGGTGTATTAGGTACGTTGCAATGATGGATAACAAGGGATTCAGTATCAGTCCTCATGACCTCATAGAATATCAACATTAAATAACATAACGCTTCTCTATTTTGAACGGGGTGTGTATTTGGTACGTTGTCATGACGGGTAACGAGGGATTCAGTATCAGTCCTCAAGGTGATGATGCAGGGGAAACAGACGTCGTGCGCCCCAGTCGACATTTTCCTCCAAGTGAACAATATGTTTGTTTGTATAAATTGAACAATAAATCTATGGTTAGAACGACGATTTATGCAAGTTTTCGGGGTGGATAGGAACAGATGGTTCAGGTCCACGTGTGTGCGAGGCGTATTTTCGTCAGTGGATCAGAGTGGGCTGAAATGACGTTAATAACGGCAATTGTGTGGGATATTCCCAACATAGTGTGTCCCCGTGTAACCACGCCTTAACAGACTACCAGCGAGAAACAGTATAGGGCTGTTAAGTTTCGTATGGTATCTCTAAGACATTCCATCTCAGTCCTCAAGGTTGACCCTACTTGTACCCTAAGTCTTTGTCCATGTAGATGTCATGAGCGGTAGTGATCACTTATTATCAGGCGAACCTGGTGCTCTATTGTCACCCCTAATTTTATAAAAAAATATTTTTGGTAGACCGACAAATAGAGACTATGTTTCTAAGAATAATGGGGTAAAATAGTAGCTGCGTTTTGATCACGGAGTTAAAAAAAAACCCCTAAATTTTCCAGTATGTGAATGTGGGCACGATAGACCGCAGTAATTATTTACCATCAAGTGAACTATCTGTGCTCGTATTTCATAATCAAATATAAAACCCGGTTTGGGTTGGTTTTTTGTGCGGATACCACTCCGGGTACTTCGGTGCGGACTCGCTACAGCATACATTGATCTATTCGTCGGAGATGACATCGATTCCTCACCCATCAGTACAGCTCGATAAAATAATAAATAACAATCAAGTTACAGTGAACCGGTCGAGAAGCACAAAGCTATGCGGGGCTTGAGTCGTAAATCAAATAAAATACAAATATATATTTATTTATTAGGATGTACTTCCAATGTTATCAATAAGAACACCTTTTTGTAAATTATCACTGCCGTCCATTACATCCACATCAATACTCCTCAACAAGGATTAAAGGTGGCCACGAGTTGTTATCCCTGAGAGCTGATCGAATACCGCATAACCTGTAATTAGGTCGGATCGATCACTTCTTCTGTCGAAACGACCTTCACCGCTCTGAATTCAAAAAAACTACAAAATTTTGTTAGTATACTTAAATCATGTCTTAAAAAAAATGATGTCATCAAATTATTTTATGTTATAAAAATTTCATAGAACTTAAAGCATTATCAGGTATTCATTATCTGTCTAATCATAGACGTGCCACAAAAACTGTAGACTATTCTGACCCATCTGAATTCTTAGATAGCCTGACTAGAATAGCTCTATCTAGTCTAGATATTGTCTAAACGATACGCAATAATTGCATCATACATGGAATAATTAAACACTAATCTTGCTTGTTCTAGGACAAGGTTCATGACAATAGTCTTATTATAGATTCGAACCATTTTATTTTTGTGTACTTTTATATAAATATTCGTTGGTCTCTTTGTAAATAAATAAATGAACAAAAAAGATACGACGTTAAGTTTCGCGAACCATAAAACATTAGGCTACTACTCTTTACGTAAGACCTACCCGCAGATCAATCACAGTACGATGTTTGTATGTTATTGTCATAAAAAATCTGAAAAATAAATAAAAATGTATATTTTAACATATCTTTTCATAAGACACCGAGGGTTAGTACAGACGGACTGAGTGGCGGGGAAGATTTTCATTTAATATCAGTTGAAATTGAACTTAATTAAGTTCGATATATGACTGAAATCGAAATAAAAATAAAATCGTATTGTTATGAGCCTCCCAGTGTGATTTCATTTCGATACACTAATTCAGTCGTATACTATATATAGAGTAGACTAGATTTAGTAGTGTATACAGTAAGTTAGGATGAATTTGAATTGTTACTAAATTAGTCGGTCTATGCTGTTCACACGCACAGTTCACCCCGTGACGGTAAGTGAAAGCTTCGACTCATAAACATTTATCTATCCTCAACTATGATTCAAGATACATGTCAGTCTTAAGCACTGTGGTGGGTGGGTAGAGAGCCTCACTACACGCTGTGACCGCATGGTTTCCAATAGATACATACATTCATGCTGGAGCCAGAAACAAGCTCCTTAATATTTTTCTTTAAGTTTTTTCCACCAACATTTATTCACACTGATGACGTACTTATGAAATTACACATAATTGATAGAATTCAAGTGTAACAATTACTTAAAGGTAAACTCAACATGTAACTTCGAGCTACAACGTTATATACAAAAAGGACAAAGATAATTATCTCCATTCATTTTTTAAGTTTAAAACGATCTCTAGGATTGACAAAGATGCGAGTATCAGGTGAGTCAAACTTCAATTTCTTCGCTAAAGCTGTTTATAATTTAACATATGCATAACGTAAATTTGCTCCCAGTGAATACGCGACATTATCAGACGTAATCAACTATCACAGACATGCTCAATGCCCTTAAACAGGCTACAGTAACCCGGCCAAAACAATGATATAAAAATTTGCTTCTCAGGACATAATTACGTCTTCGCTACAGATAAATGGCGAACTAGCTTTTCAGCGACGAGATGGCTACGCTGGGTGATAAAATACGCAATGTAGATATCCGCAGTAGAGGGTGACTGACATAGATCAAAAGATCAGCAAGCTGGAGAGGCAATGCGTTGGCTATAAAACTTGAAGAATCGATAATTTCGATAATCGATTGGGAAAAATGGTTCTTGAGTGGCAACTTCGCAGTGTACGTGTAAGGAGTGATGACCTCCCACAACATGGAATCACGACTTATGCAAGTTTGCGCATAATCGTTGGATGCATGTGACCATATGTCCAGCAGTGGACTATAAGTGAGTGATAAATCTTCTGTGGATAGCAATTGAAGGGATTGAATAAGTATTGAAAAGAATTTAGGAGAACGATTGAGCTAATTAAGACTTGGGAGAAATAAAGATAGAGAGATGGAGAGACGTCTTGACAAGGCAGACTGGTCGGGGAGTGGTAGAGTCACGTTGCAGATTGTTTTTAAATGCAGCATGTGACCCATTTATAGGTAATAAGGCATTCTATCTAAGGGCTGACAACACATGAGCAACTTGAACCTTTGTTGAGGATGGATGTAGACGTCACAGTCATCACTGGCTGTAGCCAGATGAACTGTGTGCTCGTTTGTCACCCTTAATATTATAAAATACATATTTTTGTATCAACATAACAATCTTTTCCGTAATACAACTACTCTAACGGTAACAAACAAATTGTAACAACTCAAAGCGACACCGAGCTACTGCGCATTATAGAAAAAAATATATATGTACTAAGAAGAATTACGCACGGGTTTTAGGAAAGTAAAATTGCAGAGATTGTGTGAAAGTTGCACACCGTTACGTTACGTGGCAGACTTAGAGAATTATTAACGCTTCACGGCGCGCCGGGACACGGACGCGCCAGTTTCTGTGTTATCTCGTTACCTAGGTTACGAGAGATGCGAGGTAATTTTTTTTTATTATTTAACTCCGGAGTTAACGCTAAGAAGACTCCTCTGACGATCCCCGGAAGGAGATGAGACAGGTGCTTACGTATCGAATTAAAAAAACCAAAATACTAAATTAACTAAAGTGAATTATAATAACATAAAAATATATAATAATATATTCATAAACTTACATAAACGTATAAATGTAAGAGCGATCGACTTCGTTTAGATCGACACAAATACGCAAACAAACTTCTTGCGCAGACCTTCACCAGCTTTTGATTAAAACAAGTTTATTTATATATTTTTAATGTATCAGTATATGTTCTGAGTGAATAATGTATTCGACATAGGTAAATGCTTCCACGAATGAATAAGACATTTTCGAAATCTCATCCGGATCATCATTTCAATCATGGCGTGACTACAATTCTAGACTGCCTCTAAATCGAAATCTACCATACAAAAAAACGAAGGCGTAGTCTTGTTGAATCGAATTGACTAAAAATATTCTTTTTTTTTAAATATATTCAATGTAACAAACGAGCACACAATTGGTGGTAAGTGATCCCTGCGGTCCATCCACGCTCATCCTCGTTCCTCGGTAAGAAATCATACCGCCTTGTCAGCCTTAAGGGCTAAGATACAATGTCTTGCCACAAGTTACAAGGTGAGTGTAGGGATCTGGAGACCTTTATTACTGGTGACGAGGCATCGCAAAGGTGACAACGCATCTACATTATGATTCCTTGTCAAGGAGGAATGTAGATATCTTGGACCGCTGGAATCACTTGCCATCAGGTTAACTGTGTGCTCGTTTGTTACTTTCAATGTAATTTAAAAAAAAAGTTACAATGGTCTACGGATACCTTCAGTGAGCATACGAAACACAGCAGCGTATTGTTGCTATTTTACGCTGCCATTCTGTGAGGGCGTGATCCTTCTTTAATTGTATGCACTTTCTTCTACGTACAACTATAATTAATATGAAATTATTCAAGAGATATGATAATGCATACCTTTGAAATATTGCGCAAATATACAAGTATAATCAGGAACATATGCATGCGACACTGAGTGCATGCATGCAAAACGCACACCCACTTGCCAAAGGTATGCATTAAATTTAAATAAAAAACAGAATGCTGAAATTAACAAGCTTGATTATGAACGTGGTCTCTCTTAAATAGAACAAAAAAAAATTTAATTAAAACACTCGCTAGAGGACATATAGACTAGCAACATCGACCCTCTGGGATGTCTGCGATATATGCACATATGCCTATATCAACGCAACCACCACACGATAAACTACAAACCCTCGCTAAGGTACACTAATTACTACCAAGTATGATTTGTGAAATAAAAAAAAACATTTTAATTTAAATAGAGAACCAGGCTACCATCGGCGTGAGATCCTGTGATTAATAAAATCAAATCCCAAACGAAAAATACCTCTGCAAGACCTAAATCATACTGTGAGCTCCTTCTAGTGGATCGGACTAAAAATTAATAATTAAAAGCTGGTGAAAGTTTGGTCTATCTATGACATCGGGACATCAAACACCTCGGTCCTGTTAAACACCCGTAACGTGGGGATAAAAAAATAAATATAAAACACTCTCAATATTAGAATTAATCCAAAATTTTGTTATTTCAAAAAGTTGAATATCTTCAATTTGTAAACTGAAAGTTTATAGAACGACGTATTTGAACCTGCATTTCCCTGAACGCTCTTGAAATAGAAAGCAGTGAATTGCGCTATTCCATTGATGCTTTGTGCAGATGGCTGATTGCGGGTCTTTTTAAAGCAACGATACGAGATGCTTTGTGGGGCTGAATTAAGTAATATCTTCTCATTGCTACCAGATGAAATCAACTACGCAGGATAATTTATAGTGACATAAGCACTTGACGAAACAAGGAGGAACTCGTCGCCTCCTCCACTATTCGGTGTATAATGCAATAAGACGGGAGGAAGGTGTAGATGCAATGTCAAAAACTCAGCACATACAACTTGTGATACGCAATAATAATATCAAAGAAAAACAAAACAGTATTATGTAAGCTTGGCAAACAAGTTCTTTCAGTTTCTTTTTTTTGGGCATAATTTGAAAGATTGTGTGAAAGGGAGGAGTGTTTCATCCGACCGCAATGTATCTTTTGTTTCAGTTTATTTATGTGAACTGCATTTCTTTAGAACTATTAAATGATATGCGAGTTATATATATGATAAGTTTCATTTAGTACTGATGCGGAAATGAGATTTTGCTTGGAGGAATTTTTCGAGGCGAAACCATGATTTCTAGCCACTAGATATTGAAATTATGTTGAACGGTGGGGGACGTCTGTACCCAACTAGGGAGAATACATTATAATAATCTAAAAGAAAAAATAATTTCTCATTATTTGAATTCATTCGTTTAATTCATAGAATCATCAAAATATTTCCATATCGTTTATATTCAGGTCATGCTAATACGTAACCCTTCAACCCAACAACACGTATCTTAATGTGGCATGATGTTAACCTTATTAACATACCCGTTAACCACTTCAACTGAAATGATTCTGACATCGTTCACGATAATAATGGAATGGCGGATTCAAACTTACGACCTGAAGTTTCGTAGTAAATAGTAAAAATTAAGTTACAATATATGTATAGGTCCCACAGCTGGGCATAGACTTGCTCTCTAGAGAGGGTGTCATATTCCACCACGAGGCTCCACTGCGTATGGACAGACTTCACGAGTTTTCGATTTATGTTATTATTGCTTACACGTGTGAAGTTTCCACACGATGTTTTTCTTCACGGCCGAGCAAGTGATAAATCAACAATTTCGTAGATCATACAATAAGCCATTGAACTACTGGCGCGTAAAGGTGACATTATACTTGTGTTTATTATTTTAATTACTTCATACTAGTTAGTGTTAATATCAATAAAATAAGGTATAAAGATATAAAACCTAACTATTGGCTCTTAATAATTTCTTCTACCATGTGTAAGCGAATAAGCATTATTCGTGCCTTTCTTTTGAATGAATACCTCACTCAGACGCGTGTGAGGTGACGTCCTGGTCGATTTCGACCACGGCGATATCTCGAGGTTATTGTCAGATGACACATAATATTTTATAGTCGTGTGTAATACGATCGATGAAAGTTTTATAGGTGTCAGGGACACGAGAAATAGATACAACCAACAACTGGTAATATTGTTCTTCGGTTGGTCGTCGAATGTAGGACCGCTACTGCAGCCATATCGAACCACACAACTTCTAGCTGCAATATGAATGATTCCGCGCAACCAGGGAGGGACCACGCCTTTATGAAATAACAGCATGCTGCGGCTAAGTTTTCGTATTATGAGGTCCAATATAGGTGACAAAGAATTTAATGTGAGCCTTGAGACTTCCTTGAGGATGGACCGCAGATGGCATTTGCCGCGTTTATCACGTATAATCAGGGGAACTGTGTGTTCGTAAGTTACTCCTATTGTTTTATGAATTTTGATTTTTACATTGCAAGCAATTAGTTTTATTTTCAACTTACTATGTAAGCGATGTGTCTGTTTATAGGACAAATATTTATTAGGTTTATTTTCAACTTACTGTGTAAGCGATGTGTCTGTATATAGAACAAATATTTATTAGTTTTATTTTCAACTTACTATGTAAGCGATGTGTCTGTATATAGGACAAATATTTATTAGTTTTATTTTCAACTTACTATGTAAGTCGATGTGTCTGTATATAGGACAAATATTTATTAGTTTTATTTTCAACTTACTATGTAAGTCGATGTGTCTGTATATAGGACAAATATTTATTAGTTTTATTTTCAACTTACTATGTAAGCGATAAGTCTGTATATAGAACAAATATTTATTAGGTTTAAACAAAAAGAAGCGACTCCTAACTTTCATTAAACAACAAAATCACTAACCACGTACAATTTAAGAACATTTCAGGTGCAAAATGCCAACTTGTAAATTTGGACTCGGAGAGGCGTGCCAAGAGGGTAATTGGTGACCCAGATTTTGTTAAAACCTATCTGTTATACTTGAGCATCGGCGCAAGGTAACCTTCCAGTGTCTCAGTGTTTTACAGGATACATTTAGGTGCGTAGAGGAGTTACATTACCTGACTCTCCCATCAGCCAACAAGTACGGCGGCTTTTCCATCTATTCGTTGTTATTCCTCGCATTCGGAGGAAGCGATATGCTTCTTCGTTTTTAATGCAAACAACGATCGTTACAGTTTGCCTGTCGTACGAGTATACCGTGTGTGTCTTCAAGAGAAGAGTGAATAGGCATTTCCTGATCTAGTGATTTCTGACTGTAACATGAATGGGTCGCCTCCATCCAGGAAACACCCTCAATGGTAACAGCGAGAACTAGCAGCATATCGCTGTGTTTCGAATGCTGAGTGTAGAGATCCATGGACCCATTTACAAGTAACGAGGCGTTCAAACTCAGTCCACATGGATGACAAGGTACGTACATCCTGAATCTTCGTTGAAGATGTATGTAGCCTTCATCACTTACATTAGGTGAGTTGCGAGCTCGTTTCTTACGCTTAATTTTATATCAAAAATAATACGTTGACTTTTACACAAAGAATTTGTTTTGTTTTCCATATATTTGCTGGTTTACTGGACAATTTATTACATTAAGCTAGAAGTGTTTCTTCTTCTTGTTTTTTACGCTTCTCCGCGTAAGCTACTGACCCAATGTAAACAAATAAACATATTAGACAGGCCATTAATGGCCTAAGGGCTAATGCCCGTGACATAGATTAAGAACGGAGATCGAATGCCTCGTTCCCCGTATCCCTATGTTCTCCATACGAAACTGTTATATTAAGCTACTGTTCTTGAAATGAAAACATAAGTGACTTACCTTAGTAACTTACATTACATAATCGATACAAATTTTATGTATTTTACTGGCTGTTATAGCTGCGTTCGATGTAAAAGATTTTGTTAATGGTAAAGATTAGTACATTCAATGGATAATTCGATGTCGATTTGGTCCACGGCGATATCTTCTGGTTATTGTGTGATGACATCAACCGCGCAGAATATTTTTATAGTGCCGTAAACATGAGAGGCACTCGCTTGTCAATCCCTTCCCTATTCCGATATAATGCATGTCCAATAACGTCGGTGGAAGGTTCAAATGCAGTGTCAGGGACACGGGACTGCAGACAACACACCCACGCCCAGAACCAATGGGACCCGCAACGCAGCAGTCGAGTAATGTAACCATATACATAACGCTACCTGCAAATTGATTATAAATTGACGAAATAAATAAATAATTTTTGATCTTAGGATCGTAGTCCATGGCAGAGCGGGGGTGGGGGGGGGAGGCCTATATTCAGAAGATGATTAAGACACCATACGCCACGTAACATATTACTTCTTTGTTCAATCTGTTCTTCTCTGGCATGCTCTCACTCCTGAAGTCAGGGCGGCTACGAATCGTTACGCGTTAAAGGTGAAGGTTCGGGAGCTATATCTCAACAGATTGGTAGAATCATCTCATATATATATATATATCATATATAAGTATGTATATTTGTATTTGTTATATATGTATTTTATAATTACACATATATTGTTTATTAATATTATATAATCATAAATATATAGAAGCGTCAATAGCAATAAAGTTTAGGGTACGGTCTGAGAAACTCAAGGTCGTAGGTTCGAATATACCATTAGACTATAGTCGTGTACCATCTCCTAGCACAAGTATTGTCAGTTTAGTTGTAGTGGTTAACTGGAATATTAGTAATGTTATTATCATTGCTAATATTCTTTAAAACAAAAAAAAATATATAATAGTGTTGTGTTTTACGACAAGATTTTTAAGCATACGACCTACATAATTTCATCTCTTCATTACCCTAAGGTTAACTGGTAGGTAATGCGTAAGGCATTAAGTCAGTCTTTACATACTATATATGAAGCTTAAACTAACAACGAAGCTTAAATTAACACATATCTAATGTGCCACTTGCTGTGTTATCGTCTGCAGCACTTATAGACTATGTTTAAGCCAATAAATTATTATTTATAATAAAAACACGTCAATATACAACAACAATAGAGACTCTCCTCTAGTATTTTAAACGGTCGAACGATTAGTACGAACAATTTGGTTTAATATGAGATCTCGTTGACGGCGCGTTCCGGTCCAGTACACCTATTGAAGAACACTCCAGCCAACATCGATGCAGCCAGCTTGAATGGGTCTTTTTTGAAACTCACTGGTACATACTGTATATAGGGGAGCAGTTTTAAATTAAAGTCTCTTTTCGTAAATATATAAAGTAAGTACTTATAGTTCGTTTAACTGTATTTTTATTTCGACGTCTTCACATATAAAACTGTGTTCATTACATTTGGTAGAATTCGTGCTGTATGTGTACTAATTGAAAATATAAATTTCACCTTCTATATTACTACTACTTTTTACTTTTTTACCTTAGTTATTTATTTTTATTTTATTTTATATTTATTTTTTACACATACAGGAAATCAGTAACATCAGGGTCTGATCCTTCACCGCAGAGTGCGTGGTAAATCGCCACTCAAAATTGTGATTAACAATGTAATCGGTGTCGACATCGGGGATCGAACTCGGTTTGTTCGCGTACCGTAAAAGAAGTGTTTGCAAACAGGGCTCTAGACACTTGTAGAATGATTACACTGACTACACTGGTGTGACGACTGTTTATTAAAAAAACCCTCATGTTCTCTTAATTGATTTCACCCGTTGGTAATGCTTGATGGATTTGCAATTTGTCGAAGAATCTGCCCATAAAATATATAAGCAATTCCTTTTTTTTGTTTCGGAGGGGAAATTTTCAAAAGTTTGCCTCTTGAGTGAGAGGACAGGATTATGTGGGATTTGCACGCACTAGAACCCCTTGAACGGCCAACGAGCATGCAGCCCACCCGGTGGTAAGTGATCACTGCCGCCCATGAACATCCGCAACACCAGAGGAAACGCAAATGCGTTTCCGACCTTTAAAGAAGGTGTAGGGTCTTTTCTTGAAGGTCCCTAAGTCGTATCGGTTCGCAAACATCTCTGGCGACAGCTGATATCACAGAGTAGTTGTGCGTGGCAGGAAATTGGCGTGAAGCGCACAGTGGTCAATTGCCAACCATCGAGATGATGAGGATGAAATTTTGAATTCTGTCGTGATTTCTGTGTTTAAACTCGGCGGCTGGAATTAACCCAAACAACTCGTCAGTGATGTCGTCCTACAGATTCGTTTTCCTTGACGATCGGAACCCACAATCCTCATTTAGTCGCCACATAGCATACCACCCGCGACTAAAGCGCTGATAGGAACGATTGCGACGTATATATTACCCACCGCTTCAGTGCCAGACACGGAACTGTCCGCCTAGATATATTATGCGAGCTTCAGGATATGAAATACGTTTAATACTGTCCACGGTTTAAATATGTCACCACCAGCGCCACCGCGACGGTTTTATCGCTGTCGGCTTATTTACGCATGTTGGTCGTTTGTTTTATATATTAATTGCTGTAATTACATAACAAGATACGTGTTAGATAAATAAGGAATGGGTTAAGAGGCCCTTTGACATTAGACGTTATATCGCCGCGTTTGTATGGTGGATAATGGGAACATACATCGAATGATATATGTTACTGCTGTGTTTAGTGTGATGGATTTAGGGATCCCGGAATCGAAATACAGTAGTAACTAGATATTCCATCTCAGTCGCGTGGTCATCTCGAGATGAGAACACATCTTAAATCTTTGTTGATGACGAATGTAGATATCATAGGCCGCAATTATCACTTACTATCAGATGATCTGTGTACTCACTTCTCCTCTCCATAAAAGAGCTGTATCATGAATAGATTACGAGCAAGAACTTTCACAGACCATCAGGATAAAATTGTAACTAAACAAAGGTTTCGTCAGATGTGGGAATAAATTGAAGACCTCTGATGAAGAGGCATTCTAACATGCTCAATCATGAATATAAATGCAACTGTTGTGTGTGCTCTTTTATCACCACCTATAGAAAGGTATCGTATGACCGAGTACAAAACATTCTACTGGAAAAATCGATGAAAAATTAAATATAGCTGAATAGTTGTTTATATGGGTTTATGCGGCACGTTTTGGCTGCTTAAATTCAAACGCAAGATTATTCTATAGGCGATTAAATCAAATCTTATTCAATATTACACTATACAATTATTATTTATTTTTATTATGCATTACACTTACTAATTGAATGTCATTTACTATTACCGCTTGGGAAAAAGAGAGTCACAGAGCAGGGAAATGGCGAAAAAAAACTCAGCAAGACTTTATTCTTTTTTTACAATAATATGTTTACAATATCCAACATAGAGCCAGCCTGGGTATTAGAGCATTGGGGTGTGGGTTCATGTTGGTGGAAGAGATCCTAGTATCCGAGAACATGTAAAGAAACTCAATACATAAAAATATAAACCTTAAAGAAGACTAGGGCAAATCAGGAAGTACATCGGAGGACGTTTAGAGACATTCTTGGGACGTTCACAAAACATTAAAGCACAAATTATATATTGGAAAATGTAATAAAGAAAAATGAAAAACATGAAAATGAATTAAATGAATGAAGAATGTTTCTTACTCGGTCATACGATACCTTTCTATAATTCATGATGCAAAAAGTAAGGAATGAAACGCATTCTGTACGGAGTGCCCTTGTTTAGGAAAAGATGAATATTCTGGGATAGGTTATAGACAGAGAAATCAACACATGCAGTAATCAGTAAGTGCGTGCAGGTAGGGTTACAATTGATCTATATTGCAGATCTGCAGTGTCGAATCGAATGGAAAAATAGAAAAAAAACGAAAGAAAAAGAAATTCATTTTATCGCCAACGTTATTGTCGAACCGATACGACTTGGAACGTTAGAAGAAAAGAACAAAATAGTAAAAAGGCAGCCTTTGTTGCGTGTGCGGCCGACAAGGTTCCTGCAACTCCTCCGGTGGAGATGTTCATGACCCCCAGCGCTGGATTCCTTCAGGTGAGCAGCTTGCTCATATACACCCAATTCTTAAAATTCTACCATACACTAACAAAGTCCGGCCGCTCACAAACAAGATTAAGATAAGATAACTACACTAAAACTATTCCATCTTAACCCCTATGGGTACAACGTATTTGCAGGGTCAGCCCTGGGGATTAAGTATTGTGAGGGATACGGGCGATATTGTGTTTTGTTTCTTTTTTATGATATTGGCTAATGAGCACAATCTGACCTTCGGTCGTCGTTTGATTTTTATTCCACAGCACTCGCACCGATTTGCAATAATATATATATTTTTTTAATGTAATAAGGTAATGAGAGACACAGATCGACATTGGTAGAGCCACGCCACAAGTAGCTTTTAGTTGTAACATGAATAGGTCGGCGTATGGTGTAGGTATCCGAGGACCCAACAGTATAGCGGTATTCCATATCAGTCCTCGAGGGTGTACGACGCATGTATTACTGAATCATAGTTGTAGATGCATGTAGATGTCATGGGCCTTAACTATCATTTAACATCACGTGAACAATGTGCTACTTTGTCACCCCTAATATGAAAAAATCAGTATCAAATTACTAACAGAACCTTTCCGACTTTTTTTTTCGGGCTGATTGAGATGTGACCGAGCGCTTATGGCGCTCAGTCGAGACCTCTATTAGTGGGTACTTTTCTGATGATAGAAATAAAACTATGGCCAGTTATTTTTTTTTTTTTTTAAACCTGACTCTATCTCGTTAGCTCCTCATCATTTAAATACTACTAGCCCCAAAACTGAAAAGCTATCAACGATAAAAGATCCGAAACTACGAAGACGAGTTTCCCAGTCCAGTGTACTAAACCATTAAGCTGTAGGCATTTACATTTGAAGTGTCTGTGTGTGTGAGTATTGCTGTTGGTCAAGAGACCTCTACAGCTTTATCTAATTAGACTCGCGAGTGAGAGGGAGACAACAACGATGCTGCGATGTTGGAGCGGAGACTGCTGCTATACCACCGCTGCACTCCGACTCTGTGGACGAAGAGCGTCGACGACAACAGATGGGGGCGATAATATGATCCGAGGGTCCCTGATAAGGAGGTACGAAACCTCGACTCGGATCGTTATCTAAAGGGATCCACTTGAAGTACTGTTAATATAAGGCATAGAATTAAAAAAGTATATTTACGTATTCCCTTTCATGCATACAATTTTATAACATGTTCGTGTTTTTTTTTTAATGAGGATTATAATTCAGAACTGGTACAATGCTTTACCGTTATTGCTATAGGTAGGTAGTTCATTTGCATATTTTAAATGTTTCCTTTATGAGCGATAATTTACATCTAAGTAGATTTTAATAAATCATTTAACTGAACGGCGATTTTTGACAATTATTTTCCTTATCGCGGTTTTAATTGTTATTGTTATATAACATGTTATTAATAATAGTGAAGAAATATTGGCGCTGGAAAGAGGATGCACTGTGATGACGTCAACCGGGTCAATTTCGACCACGGCCATATCTTCTGGTCATTGCAAGACATACTATATTTTGAATAGTGCCGTAAGCATTTGCGCAAACACAGAGGTCATTGACTCGTCGTCCCCTTCCCTAGTCTGATGTAATTTATGTGCAGTTAGATCGGACGAAGATTCAGACGCAGTGTCGGGAACACGGGACATACACTTAACACACCCAGAGCTGAAGAGCAACATATTGTGAGAATAATGTTGCTCCTCGACTGGGCATCGAAGGCGACTAGGTGAAAAATGAATGGGTCAGCGCGACTGACTAAGGGCCACGCCCCACTATTGTGGAATAGCAGTGTACCGCACCCGTGTTTGGGTTGGTGGGCGTACGGATCTGGGAACCCGTGTACAGATAACGAGACGTTGGAAGTCCTCAACAGTTCCCTGAATCTTTATTGAGGACGAACTGTGTGCTATCAGATATGAATATTATCAAAAAAAAACAACTATCAGATATATATAAATAAAATATTTAGAGGAAGGTATCAAGACGTGTTTATATAACATTTTCGTTTACTATCTAATAAATGCCTAAACAGAAAGTTATTTCAATTGATGGAGAAAGTTTATTTATAAGTTGATTATATAAAGGAGGCATTGGCAGCATAGTATGTACGAATTTAAGAGTTGAACATGGTTACATTATGGAGAACATTACTGAAAATTAAAAAAATGTTATTTTTTTAATTGTATTTCGGATATCAAATAGATTGTGGATTACTACGATATACACATTTATATCCTTGAGGTCTGAGATGGAATGCCTCGTCACCAGTAATAAAGGTCTCCGGATCCCTGCACTCACCAGACCAAACACAACTGCGTTATGCTGCTATTTCACGTCAGCCACAGTTTGAAATAAACTACAGCGTAGGTCTACCACTGTTGGATATTATTTTACCAAAAATATTTTTATAAAATGGCTGAAATTAAAATGAAAAATCATTTGTTATATTATATATATATATATATATATATATATACATATATATATATATATTTATCGCTAACGTTATAATTTATACATATGTATGACTTTGATGTTTATTAATATATATACACATATATATGTATATATTAATAAATTACATCGAAGCTCACCCGCAGAGACAACATAGACATATGTTCTTATATGTTTTTGAATTAAATTACTATAAACAAAAAAAAATCTTGCAAAACTGATTGGAATCTAGCACCACACGAAAAGCGGAAAGTTTCCGATTAAATTTTAAGATTGGTGAGGACTTCAAAGAGTTTGATGAAATGTAATGAATTGCTCACGAAACAGGAAAACTGTTGTTTCTGAATTTAATTAAAAATAAAGAGTAGATTTTTTTTAATTATCCGTTTCACCGTCACGGTTTTTAGCTAGTAGTGCGATTTGAATACTTAATTACTTATCTCGATGACCGCCTCTTGGACGCTGTGTTTCGAAAGTTATATAATATGAGCTGAAATACAAAACAAAATTGGTTTTTGATATTGGTGTTGTAACATATAGCATAAACGTGACTACGGCATAATAATCTCCAATAAAGAAATACTCCATAATGCATTCTTGTATATTCGAATATTGAACGTTGAAATAAATTAGTTAGACGGATTCCGATCAACACAAAAATCACAACACACAACTAATCCAAAAAAAATAAAATAAAGCTAACGTTAGTTTAGTAACGGGTTAAGTGACATAGGGACGTCAAACACCTGAGGCTTCCTCGCGACTATTAGGGCTCGAAACTCCGTAAAACTATATTTTATCAAGAAAAATATCACTAAGGTCTTTAGAAAATGAACGAATATGAGTGACGATCTAATTAACTATGCTTGTTTATCTTGCTGTCATTACAGAAAAAACAAAACATTTAGAGGTAAACCTTGTCGGTCGGAGGTCGTGATTATTCGTGCTTCATTTCTAAATTTATCCGTCTAAGATGCATCTTCCTGGCTTCCTCTTACAAATCATTCGTTTATATAACACAAGTAATTAAAACATTTTCGGGGTGATTTAATCATTAATATTTCATTGGTAGAGCTACACTGCAGTTTGCTTCTAGTTGCAGAATGAATGGGTCAGCTCGACCGGGGGAGGATCACGCCCTCACAGAATACCAGCGTAAAATAGCAGCACGGTGCGGTCGGGTTTCGTCTTCGGTTCTCACAGTGACATCTGCATTCATCCTCGACAAGGAATCACAATACATATGCGTTGTCATACTTGAGGACTGAGATGCAATGTCTCGTAACCAGTAATAAAGGTCTCCGGATCCCTACACTGACCACACGAAACACAGCATCATTATGCTGCTATACTGCGAGTACATGGTCTTACGCCGGACTAAAGCATAGTTCGTTTGATCGTTACTAAAATTCATGATATATATTCTGAAGACCTTAATGATATTTTTCTTGAATAAAACTAGTTTAACGTATTGTATCGATTTTATATACTTTTTTTTATCGCGACTTTTTGAACATTAATTCTGCAACTATTAACAAACTGCAGCGTAGCTCTGCCACAGCTAAAACATTACAAGACCGATTATAAGGATAAACATCAAGATAGTCTGTCATCTGCCAAAGTTAATGTCCTAGTGAAGTATAAAATCTAAGCTAGGCTATTAAGTTTTTCCAATGCAACTTCGAACAAATAAAAAAAAACAGTTAAATAAAGTTTTTAAAGATGGCGTTCGTCCACGTGGTCGTCTTCGCCCACGGCGACATCTTACGGTTAGCGCCAGATGATATCAGCAGCGTAGGATATGTTATAGTGCCATAGACATTGGAGGTAACAGCACCCACTCGCCGACCCGTACTCTAATCCGGTGTGATCCACGTGCTGCATAAAGTTCCGGTACACTGCATCGGACGCGGCACACACAAAACTAAAATAAGATAACAGTTTAAGCAGATATGGAAGTTTATAATTAAACAAATTATAATTTCTAAAATAAAACGTAACTTTCAATATCTTAATTGCTATGTTAAATCGAAGAGCGGAATTTCTTAACACCGACATATTCTTGCTTAAAAGGATGTTCCGAGTATATATATATTGATAAATGTTACCGACTTTTGCAGTCGTTGAAACGTTGTTTTTTTTTGTTTATTTGTAGTCATCGAAGGGGAGGTCAAGTTATATGTAATCTCGAGACTTGTAACTTATGTAAATAACTATAATAACCAGACCTCTGTACATTAGTGACGTAAAGAAGTCCTTGATCCGGACGACCGGTTCGGTAGAATGTTAAGGGTAACAAGTTTGAAAGGCCGTCTGTGTTTACTCCCCGATGTACAATTAAAAGGCAATGCGACATTGGATGGGTTTACATAGCCGTGCGTTCTTATCTATCTTTTTTTTTAATTATATCGAGGAAGACAAAGTCCACCTGATGGTTATGACGATTGTGACTTGAAACATCTACATCCAGGTTTGACAAAGAACAAAGATGTTGACACCCCTAACGACGGGGATGGAGTGCCTGGTCCACCTCCAGTCCATATATTATAAAAATCAAACGGCATTTAATAAGATATAGTAGAGCCACACTAGCTCGTTTCTGGCTGTAATATGAGTGGGTATACTGTACAGATACAATACTAAACAAAGCTATACCATACAATACTAAATAAGGCAGCGTTATGCGTGCTTACAGACTATATACATAAATCCTACTGTTGGGCATCAGCCACCTGCCTAGTATGGGTGCTGCAGCATAGTCCGTCACGCGGCTTCACTTGACACACACATGTCTTTGAAAGATAATATTTTGTTTCCTAGACATGCAGGTTTCCACGCGATGTATTTCTTCATGCGCCGAGCGTGTGTTAAACCAGTACTTATATAGCAATTAACAATTATATTGGGCCGGACCGGTATCGAACATATAAATGTACTCGAAGTCCCATAAGTAACACAACAAACTTAATTAAAGGAAACATGGCCTCACCTACCGAACAAAACAAACACCTTAGTACAAGTAAAGTGTTAAAATATACCAAGAAATAAGTGATCAGTGTTACAACTTACTGAAATCACTATTAAACGGGTAATTTATTTATGCGATATGCAGCAAAGTACATTTTTTTTTAACACCGAAGGCAAAAGTTGAATAAAATAATTAACGTTTTTTTTTAATAAAAATCTTTGTCGTTCTCAATGAAATTGATCAAAATTATATTTCAATACGGTAGAACAATTATTCGAGAGTATGTAAACAAATAATGGATTATTTTTAGAAAAATAAAATACTAAGGTCATTTGTTTTGTCTGTTAGGTGACCCGTCAACCTATCTTCCTCTTAAGTTGGTCGTGCTACTTACGGGACACATTGTAGCTGCAACATGAATCGGTCGGCTCGACCGAGGAGGACGCCTCCAGAATACCAGCCAGAAGTACAGCAGCATAACGCAGATGTGTTCTGTATGGGGAGTGTAGGGGTCCGAGGAGCCAGCGACAGGTGACGACGAATTCCATAAGTCATCTGAGTGGACAATGCATGTGCATCTCGTATCCTTGTCGAGGATGGGTGGAGATGTCATAAGCCGCAGCCATAACTTATCACCAAGCACTATTTGCTCTTTTTCTCATTTCGCAATATTTGCTCTTGTTAGACGAAATATTATATTAAAATAATTTTTTTTCTATCTTTTCCTAAAATACCAGTCTTTAAATCTAGTCGCAGACTAAATGTAACTCTAAAAACATTCGTAATAAAATATATTATATAAATATAACGCAATCAAAAAATTGTACAATGAAACCAGTTTAGTTTGGCTGGTTTCGTAAAATACACCGCTAGGAATGCCGCAATTTAATAATCTCGAATAAGATATCTCTTTTATTTTTCTTTTCATTCGCAGCTTAAATGTTGGAATGAAAACAGTCAAAGATTACATTAAACCGTCCTTCAGGAGAGATTTAAAGGGACTTATTAAGAAAGTACTTTGAGAAAATAATTAGTCGACACGGCGGCTTAGGTTTACTCTATTCCTCTGATTACAGGTTTCATATATATATAATAAAACTATAGTAAGATTAAATGTCATATTTTTTGAATAATATTATTTTATTTGACTCCTCTTCTAAATGTAATGAGCTTTATAATATCAATATATAATCTATTCAATATATATAATGTCTAATTAGATAAAATTTAAATTCAACTCAACATTGAGATCGATGTATCTTATGAAAGGTTGTGTCCGCATTAGGAACAAACATTAGGAATGGAACAAACTACATGCGTCGACTACAATCGAGATGGTTTTTTGTTATATTTTTAATTTATCATATCGATACATATTTATAGTAGTTATGTGTGCGGCCGGTTAACATAACTATAGAACTAAAGTTAATTAGTTCTTATATTTACGCGAGTACCACAGGTTTAATAAAATTTAGTTAACATCTTACAGCGTCGATTTTAAACATTTTAACTAGCGACGTTTCAACTGCTTTATAACAAGCATGGTTCCGACGGGGGCTGCGTGTTCCACGTCCTGGTGTTTAACATGACCTCATGTCATTTTGACTTCCTCCACCATTGTCTGGACTAAAAAATAATAATTATAAGCTGACACTCGAGAATATCTTGTGTATGTTTTATTATGTGTGTTTTTAACATTGTGAGTAACAAACGAGCACACAGTTCACCTAATGGCAAGTGATTCCTGCGGCCCATGACACTCGATTCATCCTTGACAAGGAATCATAATGCAGATACGTTGTTGCCTTAGAGGACTGAGATGGAATGCCTCGTCACCATAAATAAAGGTCTCCGAATCCCTACACTGATCAGACGAAACTCAGCAGCATTATGCTGTTATTTCACGATGGTACTCTGTGAGGCGTGGTCCTGCCCCGGTCGAGTTAAGACATCCATTCTGCAGTTAGAAATAAACTGCAGTGTTCTATCTAACTTTTAACAATGATTCAGTGAAAACCGTGCTAGTTCAATGTTTGCACGCATTTAATTTAACTACACGCGAGTGAACAGAGTTCTATCCCCGGGATAACTATGACGAAATCACGTCAAGCACCTCAGTTGCAATTGAATTGTTTAATTTATAAAAGATTGAGATTTTTATCCCAATAATTGTTGTATAAATCTCTGTACACAATTTAATAGCCTCAATTTATTAAATAGCATTACCAATTATAATATTGGAAACAAATATAACTCGAAGCGTAAAGACAATGAAAAGTACCGCTACTGACCGCAGCACCGCCAGGAACAGGACACGGCAACATTTACAAATGAAACAAAAAAAACACACATCATGTTCACAAAACTCCAGTTGTGCAATATTGAACCCAAAATTTAAAACATATTTATCAGACAAATATTCTGATGAATAATATTTTTTCATAAAAGGTTTTCGTAATATCTTTAAATCTATATGTCATGTATCTATTATTATTTGCGAATTAGCGTATGCTAAGAACTATTTATTTTTCTTTAATCAATACAGCACTTAATTTGTAATTAAACACTAATGAGTACTAGAACAGCTAACTGTTACTAGAACTACTAGAAATGTTTCTGTATAACAAAACGTCTATATTTAGTTAGTTGCAATTTTAAGTGCTGAATTAGGAACACGCACAAAAATATATATAACAGGACCTTTGGAGCCGTCGACGAAGCCGCGTGAGCGCTCGGATGCCCTCTCTAGAGAGCAGTATATGATAAACCAGGCGGTTACTCTACTTTTTTTAATGATACTGAGTTATTTATTAAGTAAATTTATGTGTGATATTTGTATACAGAATATCAAGTCTGTAAATAAGCACAATTATCCTCCACAGCTATCCAAGCCTAACGTTACTATCCATAACGTCGTGTGCGCAATAATTGAAGGGAAAAGTGTATTATTAATAACACGTTAATATTAATAATATTTATTGATATATTGTTTAATAAAATTATCTAACATTGTTATCACTTAATATTGAATTAATTACAGAACTTTCAATAACATCCTCAGCATAAAGATGCCATTGTGAAATAGTTCTCTACACGACACTAAGATGGAATACCTCGTCACCTATAATGGATATCTTCACAAAAGACAACAGTATAATTTCACTACTTCACACTGATATTCTGTGAGAACGTTGTCATGTTCAAGCGTAATGCCTTATGGTGTAGGGCGTACCACGAAACTTAAGATCGTAGGTTCGAACCCACCATTCAACTATTGTCGTAAACAACCAAGCACAAGCATTATCAGCTTAGTTGGAGTGGTTAATGACAATTTAAGTACTATTAATAGCACTGTTTCCATACATTATAAAAAATAAAAGCATTCATCGTACGAGACGACACATTCAAACTAAAGATAAAAGGTGCAACGTAACTCTAATTTTACTGTAAATTTATAGGTTAACAAGTCCCTGTAAGCCTACCTATACTAAATCGTAACGCTTGAATGCCTAAATTTCGGCCGAGCACATCCACTCTGTGGAATCCCCCGAGTACTCCCGAATCGATGCGACTAAGGGACCTTCATGAAGAGCCTACCTCTTTCCCAAAGGTCGACAACATATTTGGTGTTGGGAGTATCCGTGTGCATCGATGATCACTACCATCAGGCGAGCTGGTTCATCACCTCTTTTATAAAAAAAACAAACAGCCCTGCTACACCGACAGGCTTTCTAGTTGGCTTACGATTCTAATGGAAAATATTACGACGATACTAAATATTTTTCACCGAAGTTATTTATTAACGCCATGCTGAGCTACTCGCATAATACAACGTAACAGAGCCGAGCGGAATATAGGTTTCTAACTAAATGTTGCCATTTTATTACCACCATTTTCAATAAGATAAGATGGTTAAACGAAACACCAACATCTTTATAGTGATAGATTTTAACTGTTTTATGAATTTTCAAAAAGATTCTACATTTTACGTACAACAGTGTGTTGTATCCATGTTGCCGTGGTCGTATCCCTAACACTGCATCTGAACCCTCGTCAGATCTTATCGGACTAGGGAAGGGGATTACTAATAACAACAGCCTCTTCTTCAATATTTCCGCAAATGATTACGGCACTATAAAATATACTGCGCAGTTAGTGGCAACATCGAGAAAATGTCGACGTGGAGAAGATTCTGAGCATAAAATATTTTTAGTTCTATATCACATATAAACAATGATTGACTAATAGTGAATAGCGCAAACAATTGTGTTTCCTCGTATCGCGGTCCACTAAAGGGCATATAAATAACAAAAGAGGTATGGTATATCCTCGATTAAGATCTCGATCGTCGTTGGTAACCCTGGCAACTGTAACACTAAGCCTCATTAACAATAATTGGGTGCCGGTTTTCGATTTCAATCTCAAGCTCCTGGCGATATTGGCAATCGTGTTTCACCATAACGTCATCTCCGATGCCACGGGCCAGTGAGTAAAGTAACCAACCGACAAGCGTCGCCACAAAAATGCTGGGGCACATTTTCCTGTTTGCGTTAACGTTACACGTGCCGAGCAAACGAGGCCTCTGATAGCCGATATTTACTTTAATTATTTAGTTCTAATTAAATAAAGTTACAAGAGTAAGCCTAAAGAAATGCAAATTTCCCTTACTTTACAAATATCATATTGCGCAACTTTATAAATACAATAACAGTTGCGATTGCATGTTTTGCTTGCCGAGTCCAAAAAACACAATTATAAATTTATTTCTAAATAAATAAAGTTACAAGAGTTAGCCTAAAGAAATTCAAATTTCCCTTACTTTACAAATATCATATTGCGCAACTTTATAAATACAATAACAGTTGCGATTGCATGTTTTACTTGCCGAGTCAAAAAACACAATTATAAATTTTAATGTTAAGCATTATCAGTTAGATCGTCTAACAAACTGTTACATAATATTTTATAAACTACTACCATCTTCCCGCGACTACGTCTGCGTGGACATCCAAGTATCAAATTTTCATTTATCAGGATAAAAAGTATTTTATATGTTAATCCAGATTATAAACTGTGTGTGCTATATTTTATTCGAATCCGTCTAGCCGTTTTCGCGTGATTGAGTAACGAACAGACAAACTTTCATTCAACGGAATAAAAAGTAACCTATACGTTAATCAAGCTACTTGTGTGCTAAATTTAACTCAAATCCGTTCAGCAGTTTTTGTGTAATTGAGTCAATATTCAAAGATACACACATTCACATTGATAATATATAATATATCGTAGGATCGTCATAGGTAACGTACAAATGCCTACAATTAAGGCTTTATTCGACTGAACACAAATTTAAGAAAGCACAAGTCATACTGTTCTTTATATTTTTCTTAATTAACTTTTATATATTATTAAATTATCATATTGGGTTAACTAAATAAGTTAGCAAGTTAGAAATAAAATTACATATAATATGGTTATTGAAACAGTTGGGATTAGAGTTAAGGCTAACATTTGGTTTAAATATCATGCCAGCAATTATGTTAGTCAGTTTCAAACAAGTAATAGGCACAATCCACGCTTGTATAAAAAAAATCGCAACGAAAAGTGTAAATAATTTTACACGCGAAGTCAAATAGTGATAATTTTAACTAAAAATCCACAGGAAGAGATTGGATATCAAATAACAATAAAGTTTTAAATAAATAATACCTATTGAGAGAGAAAAAAATAACGAAAATGAGTAGATTTTTGCTACAACACGTTAAATACTATTCAGAGTAAAAAAACATATTAACCAAATAATTTTCGTCTAATCATAATAAAATTGATGAGCTATCTATTTTTATATTTAAACAGAAAATACGAATATGTTGTAAGAGGGAATTAATGATTTCAAATCTCGTTAGTTATAGATGTTACTGTTGTTTTAACCATCACGTTATAACAGTTATTTTCAATGTTTCAAGTTAACTTTTGAAAGTAACAATATTCCCTGAGCTTTTTATGCAATATGGACTTCGGCGGGACGCGATTAGGCCTACCACCACGGGAAATAAGACGCTTGCTGTTCGACTACAAAAAAGTCGTATTAACGATTATATTAATATTCTTTAACATAAATAAATAATATTTTACCTTATTATCCGGTAGGAATCCACAATCCACGAATAAAATCCAAATAGGAAAACACAATCAACAACTTAAAATTCACGAAAACACCGACACTTGCGATTTATGGAATACTTTGTCCCGTTAAGTACAGTAGTTTGTTTTTTAATTTTTTTTTGCAACCAAAATCAAATAGTTTCGTTTTTACAAACACTTCACTGAAAATTGACAATTTTGAAATGGCAAAATAAGATGATGCTTTGATTTTAGATAAAAATAGAGCGACCTCACGTTACTGCCGTTACGGCATGTTTATTATTCTTATTTCAAAACATAAATTTCGGAACAATTCCGTCTCCCACAGGCAAATATCGATATTTAGGTAGGACGGTGAACCTCTTCCGCATCCCAAATACAGCTGTTCGACAAGGTTAACGTCCGAAAATCGATAAATACCTAATACAGGATCAGAACCATCACAATACCACTGTACACCACACTAATTTCCTCAACACTCAATTAATCGGTTGCAATTTAGAATACACCCTTTCACTGTGTCAATGCAAATGCGTTCAAATAGCAGAATATTTTGTAGTTTGAATATCGTTTATTATGGTGAGAAAATGTTTTTAATGTAAATGTTGTTTCGAACACTGAATTTGTTGTTTATTGTCTAGTTGTTTTTAGCAGATTAAGGAGTATGAAGAACGTAACACACGCGGGCGCGTTTGGCCACGGACTGCGGAGCCGGCGGGGCGCGCGGGCAGGGAGGGGGGCGGGGCGCGGGCGGGCCGACGAGCTCGGAATGCTATTGTAGGCGAACTTGCCCGCCACTTTTTTTTCTCTCAATTCTGGTCAAACAAGTTTTGTACACAACCTGCATTGTAAGGATTCCGCCATTCTTCGAGCAAGGCAACGGTCTCTCAAAACTTAGAGGAGCATAAGTTCTCGATTATGTTTATTCTTCATATGTCCAGACACCCGACACTTTAAAGTTCGTTATTAACAAAAACTATAAAAAAATAATTCGAAAAATTTTAGAGTGATATTAAAAAGGCGTTATAAAATTTTAAGAACAATAGTGATATCTGACATACTAAGTACGGAAAAATAAAAATATATCTAAATTTTATATTATCAATACGATTTAATTGTTAAACTGATTGGTAAAAATTTAACTAGCGTTCATGAAATTTCAACTAGCATGTGACAACAAAATAAATATTTCTCTAAATACACATATAGCGTTCCAAATAAAAGGATGAGGAATTATATTGAGATGAATCTAAATACAGATATAATCGTGCTTAGGTATTAAATACTGTGCAAGCTACATTATAGATAACGTACGCAGGATCATATTAATTAGTAAGACCGGCCATCCAGATTATATTACGTAATGCAACGCGACAAACAGTGTAACTTTTCTCGGAACGGCTATATTAAACTGCGGTGTCAATCTGCCCGGTGACGTCAGTCTGGAACTGTAGCCCATACAACTAGTTCCTTCATAAATACTTATGATTGCATTATTTAAAATATTACTAACCCTTTTATTTCGACAGTCACTGTGACAAACTGACACACATTTTTCAGTTAATACGGTTTGCTTTTATTCGTCAATATAGACGTAAACAATAGTTTAGTAACAAAGATATAGATACACGGGTGTTTTGTTTTGTTTCGTTCAAAAACGTTACAAAATTCATTTGTGAGATGAAGTTTACGCGATATTATACAGTCCCGAACGATGTTTTATGATCTTTCATTACGCAGATTTAAAAGAGTTACCATAAATAAGGTTTATATATATATATATCAGAAATCGTTGTAAAGGGTTGCGCTGCTTCATGATGCACCATGAACGAGTCAACAGGATTGGGGAAAAACCATTACTTCCGCTGAAGCCCATGGCTGCAGCCCATAAAAACCAACCTATACATTAATTCACAGAATGGGGATAACGACTGCAGTCCATAAACGCATCAATAACAAAGATTCAAAATACACAAGAGTCCCCTGAGATCTGAGATGGAATGATTTGACTGTAATTGGGACTTATGTTCACTCCTGGTTATTCACCAGGCGAAACTCAGAGGTACTCTTTTAAAAATATGTTACACTTTTTTTTACAATATTACGTATGGCAAATGAGTACACAGTCCACCTGATGGTAAATGTTGGCTGCTGCCCAGGACATCCTCAACCAAGGTTTAAGATGTTCATGCGTTGTCACGCTTGAGGAGTGACTGAGGGATGCCTCATTACCAGTTATCCGGTCTCCGATTCCCAATATGTGTGTCGAGAGGAAAACTCAGATAATCTATGTGAACGATTGATGCTGCACCTAGACACTAAAAGCAGACTCTTCTTCTATTAATGAAATAGTCATAGTGTAGATATAGGGGAAACAAAGAAAAAAATATTTCCTCATTCAAACCACGTTCAAACTATCCTCAATCTTGATCTAAACACACAGTTCGTTTGAAAATAAGTGATCGCTTCTGGCCATAGACAGAATCGCAATTACATTAAAGTTTTTTTTATGATTGTCTTTGGATGTGCAGGGATGTAATGCAAGAGGAGTTGAGAATGATAAGGAAGTTTAATGATATCTTATATTTACTTGAATACTATACACACAACAAAACAAGTATTACGGATTTTATCGTGTTTATAATAACTTTTTTAATTCCCGACGTTCATAGTTCCTGTATAACGTGGCCACAAAAGCCGTAGGACGACAACGAACTATTATTACAGCAATAATAGTTGATCACGACCACGAACTATCGCCCTATGATATAGACTGGATAATAGTTGATCGCGACCACGAACTATCGCCCTATGATATAGACTGGATAATAGTTGATCGCGACCACGAACTATCGCCCTATGATATAGACTGGATAATAGTTGATCACGACCACGAACTATCGCCCTGTGATATAGACTGGATAATTGTTGATCACGACCACGAACTATCGCCCTGTGATATAGACTGGATAATAGTTGATCACGACCATGAACTATCGCCCTATGATATAAACTGGATAATAGTTGATCACGACCACGAACTATCGCCCTATGATATAGACTGGATAATAGTTGATCACGACCACGAACTATCGCCCTATGATATCGACTGGATAATAGTTGATCACGACCATGAACTATCGCTCTGTGATATAGACTGGATAATAGTTGATCACGACCATGAACTATCGCCCTATGATATAGACTGGATAATAGTTGATCACGACCACGAACTATCGCCCTATGATATAGACTGGATAATAGTTGATCACGACAATGAACTATCGCCCTGTGATATAGACTGGATAATAATTGATCACGACCACGAATTATCGCCCTGAGATATAGACTGGTTAGTAGTTAAGATCGTCCACTTTAAGGATTCGTGATACAATCCCATGAACTACGGAGGAGGAATGCCTACACGAAGCAGCAGTTATTATGCTGTTACGTGGTTATTTTCCTAGATTTAGTTAGTCTTTCCGCCGACCTGTATACAATATTCAGTTTTAGCAAAGATAAATCCACGTTGTAGCTATTTTCTAGTTCTCAACTCTTAGTCGGGGAAGGACCATGCCTTCGCAGAATATCAGCGTGAAATATTAACATAACGCCGTTGTGTGTCGTATCCAAGGATCCAATTGCAGGTAACGAGGTGTTACAACTCATTCCTCAGGGGTGCAACAAATGTGCATCATGAATCTTTGTTGATGCTGGATGATATTCTCTTGTGGGTTCTGGGTTCCTAAGTCGTATCGGTTTGAAGACACCGCTGGCGACAGCTGATTCCACAGAGTAGTTATCCGCGGCAGGAAATTTCGCGTAAAATGCAACTCCTAAAAAAACCTTCAAAAATAAACGAGTATATCTAATACACTATAACCTAGATGTGTCATACCGTAAGAGTTACATGAGTCTTTAGCAGATCAAGTTAGTAATTTTTGGGTGAACAATGATTGTCTCCAATCCAAAGGTTAATGGGAGCAGGGTATCGCATATGCACACATCCGATTAGGGAACTTTTAAGAGTGGTAGAGCTACACTGCAGATTGTTTCTAGATGCAGAGTCAATGGATCAGCTCGACCGGGGCAGGACGACCATGCCCTGACAGAATACCAGCGTAAAATAGCAGCATAATGCTGGTGAGTGTAGGGATTCGGAGACCTTTATTACTAGTGACGAGGCATTCCATCTCAGTCCTCAAGGGTGACAACGCATCTTTATTATGATTGCTTTTCGAGTATGAATGTAGATGTCATGGGCCGCGGGAATCACTTGACGTCAGGTGAACGGTGTGAGTTAGTTACTCTCAATGTATTAAAAAAAAATTACTAATTACTTATGGACCTCCTGGTCGATTCCGACCACTGCTTTATTTTTTGGTTATTGCCAGGTGGCATCAATTGCGCAGAATATTTTATAGTGCCGTAAGAATGCGCAAACACAGAGGCACCCACTCGTCGTCCCCTCCCCTACATCGATGTAATGCATGTGCAATAAGATCGAAGAAAGATGCAGTGTCAGGGACACGAGGCATACACACAACACACCAAGACCCGCAAAACAAATGATTTGTGTTACACAAATAATGTTTCTGCTGTAAATCGAACCCAGGACCCGCGGCGCAGCAATTTGGTACACTAACTACTATACCACGCCGCCGTCTACTTACGATATTGTAATTATTGTATGAAATAATTGCTCATTTTAATATGCTAGGGCCAGATGTGTTCGACTAGTGCGAGCTGCATCTGCGTAGATCGAACCATATATAAACAATTAAAAGCTTAAAACGATCCTCATCATCTCGAAGGTTGGCAATCCACCACTGTGCGGTTCACGCGTAATTTCCTGGCACGCACAACAACTCAGTCGAATCAGCTGCAGCCAGCGGTGTTTCCGAACCGATACGACTTAGGGATCCTCAAGAAAAGAGCCTACACCTTCCTTAAAGACCCGCAACGCATTTGCGAGACCTCTGCTGTTGCGGATGTTGATGGGCGGCGGTGTCCCTCACCATCGGGAGGGCTGCGTGCTCGTTTGCCGCAAATACTATAAAAAATAACTGACGATAGATCTGGTTAACTATAACCTCAGGAAGCATACAAAACGTCAGAATAAAAAATGGTTAAATTACGAACTATGAAATCCGATTTTTTTTTATTTTATTAATTAGAAGAAAGTATAATCTGTGCTATTTTTTGTATCGTTCTTAATATGAATGTAGCCCAGGTTGAATCGGCACTAAAGTAGAATGCCTTGTTATTGCTAACGCGGTTACTAAATCATGTTAATAGTTAGTATTCTGGTTAAGCATGGATTTTCCAAGTCGAGCGAATGCTTCGTACTACGACGTGACTAGCTAAATAGGTTATTTTGCCGGTAATATTTAGAAATTATGACGTATAAAAACTTCAATTCTCTTATCCCTCTCTAAATCTAGGTAAAAGAGGTAGAGAGCGAACCACTGTCAATTTCCAAAGTACAGTTTTGCGTGATCGTTATGTTTATGATATTTTACTAAACCAACACAAAATTGCTTAAGTTTTTTTAAGTTTATAAGGATCAGCATTTTTTAATATAATTTTCAATATCAAAAATAAAACAAACCAAAATTGAAGTTGATTTACAAAATTCCAAGTAATACTCTTCCGTACAGTTAATTAGAAATGTTTTAGATGTAATACCGGAGAGCCAACTCCTGAAGGTAGCCTTAGTGGAATTCTAACATTCAAGGTTACTAGGAACTCCAAACTAAAGTATTTGAAGAGCGATAACCGAATGCCACCGGCTCGGTTACTCTCGGAATAGACAGAGACAACTTATGCGACAACACCTTTAAACAGAACGAGATAGATTGATATATTTTATTTATTACCATATCAAGTTTCGTCGCGGGCTCCATATCACTCGGTGTGAAAGAGATAAATATATTTCTGGCCAGTTTTATAATACGGCTGTTTATTTTTATTTTTCGATTATTTTTTGTCTTCTAGATAGTATTTAAAATTTTATATTTAAGTTTGAAAAGGTCGAACAAATTTCCGTTTACATTTCATAACATGCTCAAATTTCTTGTGCGTCTTATTTCTTCGTGTAAGCGTATCCCTTTGGCGGGCTAAGTACAAAGTCACACAAAGTTATGCTGGAACTAACAATGAATGTTTATAACTTGCTGGGCGGCAAGAAAAACTATCCTGGAACTATTTATAAATATGCATTCTTTATTAATATGCATTGTGAAGTTTGCGTATTGCATGGAGTTTGTAACGAGAAAATTATAATATGCAATACAGTTGCAATTTTCATACAATGTTATGTTTGACTACGATAGCCACGTCGCAATTTATATCTAGCTGCATCATGAATGGTAAATACAAAGGGCAGCAGCATAATGCTGCTGATTGGTTTGATGAGTGTAGGGATCCGGAGACCCTTGTTATGTGTGACGAGGCATTTCATCTCAGTCCTCAAGGGTGACAAGGCATCTACATTATGATTCCATGTCAAGGATGAATGTAGATGTCATGAGCAGCGGGAATCACTCACCATCAGGTGAACTGTGTGCTCGTTTGTCACCCTACACACAAAAACAGTATTTCGATACTTGTAAGATCAGTCACCACTACTATGCTTATGGAGATATTATATCTCGAGGCTCTGGTTATGGTTAGTTATGAAGCAGCCTACATAATACTTATTTTTAAAAAAAATCTCCTGTTGTTGAAAAAAATTCGTCAGTTGAATTAAGGGAATCGGAGTTTTTTTTATTACATTGAGAGTTACAAACGAGCACATAGTTCACCTGGTGGCAAGTGATTCCTGTGGCCCGTGACATCTACATTCATCCTTGACAAGGAATCATAATGCAGACGCGTTGTCACCCTTTAGGACTGAGATGAATGTCTGGTCACCAGTAATAAAGTGTCTCCGGATCCCTTCACTCACCAGACGAAACACGGCAGCGTTATCCTGCTATTTCACACTGGTATTCTGTGAGGGCGTGGTCCTACCCCGGTCGAGCTGATCCATTCCCTCTGCAGTTAGAAACAAACTGCGGTGTAGCTCTATCGCTTATAGAAAAATAAAGAGTTACGGAATGTCTCGTAACCCTTTATTTACATAACAGTCCACAGAAGCATCAGCATGAACCATAGGAACGACGAATGAGAACACATTCCTCATGATAATCATTTGATGGCAAGTGATCAGTGCGACCGATGACATCAACATCCCTCGACAATTAAGATTGAGATGGAAGGCCTCTAACTGCAGTTGTCCTACAACATACGCCGACCCACTCATAATGCACCGATAAACTAATTGTAGCATGGCTCTTCCAATGTGGATCTGTGCTCATTACCAAATTTCAGTAATAAAAAAAAACACAATCGCCCATAATCTTCACAATACAGGGTGTTGTAATAAATTATGTATCAATAGATTACAGATCGTTGCGAGGGCCATGGAATAAAAATCAAACGACGACCGACGGTCAGTCGTAAGTGACAGATAATTCCACTGTTTACCGTCGAATCCACTACAAACAACCGGTTATTTAGTTTCGAAGAATAGCATGTCAACAGGTTGTTACCGAGAACTCTTCTACGGAGCGGACGAGAGTCGACCAGTGTTTACGCAACTGGGTTTTTTATATTTCAATTCATTAGTTCCCATGTGCACTCTGACGCCTTATGGTTCATTTATAAAGTATTGATGAGTGTTGTAGATATATTTTGCAATGGTCGGCTCGACGGGGAAGAGAAACCCAACACTGCTGTTTGTTGTACAGTAAGCGTACCAAATACGAAGTGCATGCAACATGCATTTAAAAGCTTATGTATGTAGAGGAATTATGTGATAGTACTCGTACAAATATTATTAAAAAAAATATACAGGGTTATTGATAATTTGACGTATTCCCGTTAGGAGGTGATAGGGGTGACTATTTGTGATAATTTTAACTTCCATAAAAATCGCTGAGCCTTAGACCTTAAGTTTAGTTCGAATACGAATTTCCGCCGGCTTCCTATGTGATCATTTTTTTTTCAGTGTCTTTTATATAAGTTCCTAGTTGTTACGCAATGTTGGAGAGCCAACGGTTACGTTTTTAAAATAATCTGCAAGCCAAGTTTCATAACGTTTTTTTTTATTCTAAGGCATTTTAGTGGAAAAAAATCTCAAATAAATATTGAAACAATATAGTCTTTCGTATAACATTTTTAAATTTGGACCGGTAATTGTTGTTTTAATATTGATAAACAGCCAGTGTTTTATCTTTTTTTTAATCAGAAGAAAAAAATAGATTTAAATTGATACTTCTTTTTAATAATGTTTTAATTTGAAAAGCTAAAAAACATCATATTTCAAAAATGGTTCACTTTAGCACAATGCATATGGGGGTAAAAATTATCACAAATAGTCACCCCTATCACCTCCTAACGGGAATACGTCGAATTACCAATAACCCTGTATAACATTTCGAGTTCAGTTACATTTTATACGTCAGTTAAGCGACGACCTATCAAGTTTGAGGGCAGTCGATAGATGCAGGTGGTTTAGGATCGTGCTTTGTCTCTACAGGAGACCCTACGTGTGACCTTTGTTCAGTAGTGGACTGTTGACAGACTGTGATGATGATAATATCGATATTCGACATATATTATACGAAGATCTGTGTAGATATAGAAATGTTCAATCATAAATTACTAACAGGCTGATGTATGTATGTAAGTAAACTACGCTCCCAAGTGAGAGCATATCGTATTACGTATAACTAATAATAATAACGATATTAATTTAGATAATCCTTAGTCAGAAGCAACTGACCGAGCCGAGGCCGAGGGTCGGCCCTCTCGTGCACCATTGAGTCAGACGCTCTCGCGAAACTGGGTGACGGTACAAGCCGAGGCTCCCTCTTGGGAGCCCTTGTGCTGGTTACCCAAAAATAGTGGTCTCGACTGAGCGCCATAACACAGTCACCCGGTTAAAGTGTAATAGCCCTCGGCCTAACAGCGGCCATGAGCCCGAAATAAAATAAAAAATAAATAAATCGTATTACGACATAATCGTGCATTATTTTTCACTTTATTAATATTTCATCCTTGCATTAGATATAACACAATATCCATCGACTTTTACAAAAGCCCATTGACAAAGGCGTATTCAGATAGAATACCAAGAAAATTACCTTATCAGTCATGATACGACAGTGAACACCAGCCTCCTATTCCCAGCGAGATAACATCTGTGTAACAACTGCGCCGATAAAGAGCTCTAACATATGCCATGTCTCTCTTATCTTTAATATATTTCTGTTCAGATTAAACTATCAACATCATCATCACACATCAGGGGCACCAGGGGCTCGACGAGGAACATTGATGCTGTATAACGAGTCATTGAAGAAGATGCCTGGCGCTGGACGCAATGTTTTTAAAGAATGCTAGTTTTAAAAACATTAATACCTTAACCACTCCAACTAAACTTCTTGTTCTAGAAAATGGTTCTCAGCGATAGTTTAGGAGACGAACCTACGACTTATGTCTACTCTAAACCATTAGGCTATTGACGGTTAAGAGCTAGATTAAAAAATAGGGTGACAAAAGAGACACAGTCCACCTAATGGTTAATAATGACTGACATTACATTCAGATTCATCCACGATTAGATAATGCAATTGCGCTGTCACCCTCGAGCACTGGGGTGGAATGCCTCGTCACCAATAATAAGGGATTCGCCAACTTAAATAAGATTATTATTAATACTAAATGCTGATTTATTAAGAGATAAGTTCTATGCCCAATAGTAGGATGATAAATTGATTTTAAACATAAGAAAGGCTTCAAGTTTGTTATAAAATTATATTCTTAAATTTTAAGCAAAACTAAGTTTTATATATTTTTTTTATAATATTGGGGTGACAGCTGTTCACCCTGTTGGTAAGTGATGACTTAAGCTCGTGACATCTACATCCATCCTCCATAAAGTTCCAGGATGTACATGCCTGGTCGCCGCTGAGGACTGAGGTGGAATGTTTCACAGGTCACCTGTAATTGGGCTCCGGGTCCTTACCCTCGCCGTACGTTACAGTAATGTTATGCTGATATATCTTGGTGTCGTTATGTGATATACATTTTGATTTATTAAACACTCAGCGATCTTGTCTCAAAAAATAACAAAAATATTTTTACGAAGTCCTCCAATTCGCTTTGTATACACGTGTCGAATTACAAGCACGACTCTCTCTCTATTATGTTCTAAGTCCAGCGGTGGGATCTAAATTAATTTTCTTTTATACATTAAAGACAAACACTTCAAATAGTTTCAATTTTGTTGTACTATAAGCAAAGTTAAGACATTGGAAAACTGTATATCTGAGAGTAGTTATTTTGTTGTTATACTTGTTTTTGTGTCTATTGCATAGTTATCAGTTACTACCACTGATAACTGATAACTATGCAATATATAGCTACACTGCGAGGGTCTGCATTATGATTTCTTGTCAAGGATGAATGTAGATGTCATGGGCCGCAGGGATCACTTACCGTCAGGTGAACTATGTGTGAGTTTGTTACTCTTAATGCTAAAAAAAAGAAAAAAAAAGTATTGAGTTGGTGAATGAGCTTAATGTCGCTAAGCTATAAAAGCTATGCTCACAGCTGTCGCGTACAGCTTTGCAATACTTTAATACTGTTCTCAAAGAAGCTTCAGATGCAGTGTAAAGAACACGGGACGTATATACAATACAGCCTGACCCGAATATCAGCGTTGATAGTCGAATGACGGATTGAAACCTACGACCTTAAGTTTCGCAGACCGCACACAAAACCATTAAGCTATTGACAATTAATAAATATAAACAAAAGCTACGCTTCAGCTAGTTTTTGGCTTCATACCTCTGTTGGTATTCTTGTAAGTGTGAACGATCATGTCCAAGGATCCATCGCAGTCCTTAAGGGTGACAACGTATGTGCGTCCTGGATCTTTGTTTACAGTGGATGTACACGTCACGGGCCGCTGTCATCACACACACATTGTACCACCCCTAATGTTATTAACAAAAAGTATTTTTCTTGGGATATTTGGTGTCACACCCTGAATACGTAACCACGCTGCTTTTTAACTTATGATTATGTTAGATTTCATCGATTTAGTACTAAAATTATAATAAAATTTGTTTGGTGCAAATCTAGCTACATTTACTTCTGTTTACGAAAGTATGCTTGGCTCAAATTTCACCTGCAAGTGATCCCTGCAACGTAATCTATTTTGGGCTGATGCTCTCGATATCTGAGTAGATTAAGTTCTTCTCTTTCTATTGTTCTAATTTTTAGGAAAGAGAGCGAGTACTTTAAAGTGAGTCTTGCTCTAATACAGATCAGTACTATTTATTATCAATAATAATAACTTAGGGAAAATATCACCTTAACACAATTTGAGTAGTTTTATTATAGAATATTGTTGTAGTAGATCTTATAATAGTTGAATGATTTGATTATTTTTTTTATATTACGTTCAAATCAACATTTTTATATCGATATAAATATATAAAAGCCCTTTCACACAAAAAGCGTATCCAATAATTGGTAGACTGCCACGCTTTATGAGTACAATTCTTTGTCGGACGGAGTGACGTCCATTGATACGAGGACAAAGACGAGACAAATCAGAAATCGCATTTCTAAGGGGCTCAATGGGTATATGGGCTCTCTGTTGCGGTCGGGTCTTCCCCCCTTGTAAATATCACAATAGATGGTGATTTAATTACCGATCCGTAGTCCGGGGAAGTAATGACAATGTTGGCTTTTAGTCTTCGCATCATAAAAGTGGTCAACGGCAGCAAACTTACTTCTGTTCGACTATTGTTGCTTCAGTCGTTTAATAAAATAAAGGAACATATCAAATGTCTTTATTCAATATGAAAGCATTACACTTATTTAAGTTTTGTCTAAATATTACTATCCAGGAGGAGGCCTGGACGCTCGCTAAGCAGTGGGAAGCCTATATAATTATATATAGGCTTTATTTTACTTTTTTTTAATACAATATCTAGTTTCTAGATGCGATATAAATGGGTCAGCTCGACTGGGGTAAGACCACGTCCTCATTGAATACCACCATTTAGTGCAGCATAACTCTGCTACGCTTCGTATGGTGAACTTTCGGGGTCTGGGGATCACAATTACCGGTGTAGGGGAATCCTTGTCCTCAAGTGTGACACCGCATGTGCGTGGATGTTGAGGACATGGGTGGTAGTCAGCACTTACCATCAGGTGGACTGTGTGCTGGATTACCACTAATATCGTAAAATAATCCGATATCCTTCAGGTTTATATGAATACAAATAGCTTAGATTTATTTCTCGTTAAAATGTACGTTGGCACTTTATTTTAAAATATTAGGATTCGATCACTTTCGAACGTTTCCATATATTCTAGCAATTTAGTGATAAAATTGTCGATTGGACATCGCGAAAACGTGTTCTGAGCCCAAGTACATGCTCTGAACATAGTAAGTTATAGATAACAATACTATAGAATTAAATCAAGATATTCTTGGAATATTTTGTATATTCTTTGTAATAGTCGTTTCTTGTTTTTTATTAATTAAATTATTGCCACACATATAACAATATCTCAACCGCGTTTTTGGTTGACTGTTAAATAATTCCTTTGGCATTAAGTCCCATTATTGTGAACCTTTAATTGTGTTTAGGTTATTGCAATAAAGAGTAAATAATTAGAAATAACCTAATATGAATAAGTTTTAAAATTAAGTAATCCAAATAGTAATGGGATATTGATATTTGAGTAAATTAAAATTCGATCATATCAACATATATTGCGTATAATTATAATCCAACAGTGAATCAGTTGAACTGTGTGCTCGCTTGTCACCACTAATATTATATAAAGAATGTGTTGTCGTTAGCATGTTAAATAGGTTCCCTAGAAATAGGCATAATATTACTTATGATTCAGACTATTACTTGCTATTACACGATATCGATAATTGCAACAGTATAACTTAATTTCTGTACGTCTCGCATCAAAATAACATTTAAATAATATGAATATTTATCATTCTTGAATAAATCGAAATGAAAGAATCATTGTTTAACCTTTTGTTCCCCAACAATACAAACAATTAAAAAAAAAAGAATTGCTGAATAGTTCAAGTTTGCGTCATCATATAGGACGGGCCGCAAAACCGTTTAACTATAAAGAAATTATGAAAAATATTCGTCAATTTACGGTAATTAAGCTGGTAGTGCTTCACTATTGCAAGTGAAACCTGTCTCTGTCGCGCGGGAGGGATCGATTCAACGGGCGAGGCGGCGCGACGCGCTGTTGCCGCTCCGCGCGTGTTTTGTTTGGGTTGCAGCGCCCGCCGGCCGCCGCCCGCGAGCCGCGCGGCGCTGCCAAACCTCGCGTAAAAACTTTCGTCTAGTGCTGTACTTGCATAGTGATTCGAGCAGGAACAGTAATATGACATACAAGTTAATCTTTTATTATCGGCTCTAGAACTCTTAATTTGATATCAATTTAATGCACTACTAGATACTAGATACCCTGATGAGATAAGATATCGATTCTAGCGGCCTTGAAATTCAATCCCTGGCTGGATTGCACCAATAAGTTTCCATATTTTTGATTTTTGCATAGACAAATTTTCGTTGATATTTAATATTCGACTTATACGCGGCGATAGACTCCTAAAATTTTTAGAACTTTATAAGCTCAAAGTGATTAAAAACGAGTTAATTTTTTTTTTTAAAGTTTTCGTATCCTGTACATACCAAATTGTAAAGGATAACATAGATTAGAGTCCCTTTTGCAGATCAAACTGTCTACCTGTTTTGAATTCTTTATATTTATAAATTATGAATGAAGCATTCTATTTCTTCTCTCGATTCGGAGAAGTTTTGAAGTTAAAGGTATTTGTAGAGTGTTTTATTAACTTTTTGTTTTATTTAATATTTAATAATTGCATAGCTATTTTATTCGACTTACATATTAAGAATTATTATTGTTTATGGTAAATATTTAGTGAATCGTTGTAAAATCAAACTGATCATTGTAATTTTGTTGAATGATTTACAAGTTTTACTATTTATTCAAAAATATGTATTTATTCTATTTTTTATATTTAGGTTCTCTATTTATAATTAATAATTTCTTCCTCCATAAGATATATCAATATTTAAAGGGAGATTATGTTTGGTAGAAAATGTAAACAAATGTATGATAAATAATAATAGACTTTTCCTTTTTGGATCAGAAGGTATTATATACATCTAAAGTTGTTATAGGACGCAATTAATTACTATACAAAATATAAAATACTCGAAAGTTCCCATCACTAGTTTCTAACACAAGAATGGTTAATACGTGTGAAGTTATGGTTGGGACTTCTTGGAGGAAAAATCAGAGTTTGTTAGACATGCCGCGACTGCCCGAGTATCCACAGGTGAGTGTGGCCCGAATCTTCCTCTCAACTCAATAAATTTACGCTCGTCTTGTGCCCTGCTAAATCGCGAGCGTGTGCTCTCGAGCCCTAGTAGCGATAGAAAACTCTTATTTCATGTATGAAATACCCACAAATACATAATTGTAAATTGGAATGATTTGTAGTATTTATTGGTAATATTTGCATAATATTGCAAGTAAAATATATAGTTACCTACGATTAGGACTTTATCTTCTGGTTGATATCAGATGATTTTTTTTTTAAAGAATATAAATATATTACTGGGCCAAAGGACCTTCGCATGACATCTAGCTTTCATTCTAGATGAGGCCAATGATGTCATTTTGGCCGACTATGGCTACGGCATATAGGTTGTTACCAGATGACATCAACTTCGCAGGATATAGCGCCGTTAATCTTCGAACAGTCGGAGGCATTCATTCGTCATCCCCTTCCTTAGGCCGATATAATGTCAGCGCAATAAGATCGGAGTGAGGTCCAGGTGCAGTGTCAGGGATACAGGAAATATATACACGATATATGCTATTAACATTACTAATATTCCGGTTAACCCCTGCAACTAAGCTGACAATGCTCGTGCCAGGAGATGGTTCGCGACAATACTCGTATGAAGGATTCGAACCAACGATATTAAGTTTCGCAGAACGTACGCTAAACCATTAGGCTATTGACGCTTCATTTACTTCATATGCTTTAATTCGTGATACCCAAATATCGTTCATTGTTTATCGAACCCAGGATCGGCAACTCAGCAGCCAGGGATTAGACGCCGTGCGGTCGTCATTTACGAATGAAGTGATTAATGGCTTAAACCCTTAGTTCCCAAAGTGGTCCAGGTAGACTACCAGACCAACGGGAGTCTCGAATGGGGTCTACGATGGCGTGACAAAAATTTTACAATTCGTAAGCAGGGTTCGACGAAAAATTTTTGGTTTTCGATAGTTAAGAACTAAAATGTTGGTTTGACTTCACCTATCAATGTAGGTAGATAATATTTTAAAGCTCAGCGACTGTTACTTCTAAAAACTTGCATATTCCACATTTTTTGGGAATATGGTAGCTGCAGAGGGTCCACCGGAACCAGCGAAATTTTGAAAGTGGTCTATGAGAAAAAGTCTGGGATCTCTGGCTTAATCTCATCAATCATCCACTTTCAAGAAACAGCTGTTAAATTATAATAATAAATTATAATAAATTGTCGCCCCTGGGCAACCTCGCTGACGCATTAAATAGACGGCACTACAACGCATCCTGCGCAGTTGCCATACTAGCCCACAACTAGATGTTGTCACATGGCACACCAACGAGCTCGAATTAATGAAGGACAGACAAAGCACAAAACAGCACAGAATACCTATTGAAGCGTACGGACAACTTGAACACTTCATGGAGCATTATATGTAGGTAGAGCTTTGAGAAATCTTTAAACTAATTAACGTGGTATAGTCAAGCCGTAGCTGTGAACTAGTTAGAGCGAGGATATGTCACCTCGACCCGGGAATACTTGGGTAGAATTGCTACTGCGTCTAGTGATCTAATGAAACTCGAGAATCTTTGTCTTCATGAATCGTAGGAATTATACAGACACAAGTAAACAGCTAAACGAAATGAGAGGATTGAAGTGAAATGATCAACAAAATATATAATTGAATAAATAAACCTGGTATATAATAGCCCTGGTAGCTCAGTGTCTCAACGCACGCTTAATTTCACCGCACGCGAGAGACCCGAATTACATACCCGGGGCAACAATGAAATTTTAAAATTTCACTGCACCCGCTGGTCGGTGCATGAAAAGATTGTAAGGAAACCTGCATGTGTTAAAAAATATTTGCATAATATTGCAAGTAAAATATATAGTTACCTACGATTAGACTTTATCTTCTGGTTGATATCAGATGATTTTTTAAAGAATATAAATATATTACTGGGCCAAAGGACCTTCGCATGACATCTAGCTTTCATTCTAGATGAGGCCAATGATGTCATTTTGGCCGACTATGGCTACGGCATATAGGTTGTTACCAGATGACATCAACTTCGCAGGATATAGCACCGTTAATCTTCGAACAGTCGGAGGCATTCATTCGTCATCCCCTTCCTTAGGCCGATATAATGTCAGCGCAATAAGATCGGAGTGAGGTCCAGGTGCAGTGTCAGGGATACAGGAAATATATACACGATATATGCTATTAACATTACTAATATTCCGGTTAACCCCTGCAACTAAAAAAAACAAGCTGACAATGCTCGTGCCAGGAGATGGTTCGCGACAATACTCGTATGAAGGATTCGAACCTACGATATTAAGTTTCGCAGAACGTACCCTAAACCATTAGGCTATTGACGCTTCATTTACTTCATATGCTTTAATTCGTGATACCCAAATATCGTTCATTGTTTATCGAACCCAGGATCGGCAACTCAGCAGCCAGGGATTAGATGCCGTGCGGTCGTCATTTACGAATGAAGTGATTAATGGCTTAAACCCTTAGTTCCCAAAGTGGTCCAGGTAGACTACCAGACCAACGGGAGTCTCGAATGGGGTCGACGATGGCGTGACAAAAAATTTTACAATTCGTAAGCAGGGTTCGACGAAAAATTTTTGGTTTTCGATAGTTAAGAACTAAAATGTTGGTTTGACTTCACCTATCAATGTAGGTAGATAATATTTTAAAGCTCAGCGACTGTTACTTCTAAAAACTTGCATATTCCACATTTTTTGGGAATATGGTAGCTGCAGAGGGTCCACCGGAACCAGCGAAATTTTGAAAGTGGTCTATGAGAAAAAATCTCTGGCTTAATCTCATCAATCATCCACTTTCAAGAAACAGCTGTTAAATTATAATAAATTGTCGCCCCTGGGCAACCTCGCTGACGCATTAAATAGACGGCACTACAACGCATCCTGCGCAGTTGCCATACTAGCCCACAACTAGATGTTGTCACATGGCACACCAACGAGCTCGAATTAATGAAGGACAGACAAAGCACAAAACAGCACAGAATACCTATTGAAGCGTACGGACAACTTGAACACTTCATGGAGCATTATATGTAGGTAGAGCTTTGAGAAATCTTTAAACTAATTAACGTGGTATAGTCAAGCCGTAGCTGTGAACTAGTTAGAGCGAGGATATGTCACCTCGACCCGGGAATACTTGGGTAGAATTGCTACTGCGTCTAGTGATCTAATGAAACTCGAGAATCTTTGTCTTCATGAATCGTAGGAATTATACAGACACAAGTAAACAGCTAAACGAAATGAGAGGATTGAAGTGAAATGATCAACAAAATATATAATTGAATAAATAAACCTGGTATATAATAGCCCTGGTAGCTCAGTGTCTCAACGCACGCTTAATTTCACCGCACGCGAGAGACCCGAATTACATACCCGGGGCAACAATGAAATTTTAAAATTTCACTGCACCCGCTGGTCGGTGCATGAAAAGATTGTAAGGAAACCTGCATGTGTTAAAAAAAATATTTCAAGGTATACGAAATCACAATCCGTTTCGATCCAATACCCACTTTAGAGAGCAGGCGCATATATGCTGAAGATAATATCCTTCTGGTCGTTTGCGACCACGGTGATTTCCTCTGGTTATTGCAAGTGACATTAACTAATATTTTATAGTGCCGCAAACACAGAGACACTTACTCGACGTCCCCTTCCCTGTTCCGGTGTATACACCACGTTACCGTATATATTTGTTTATATATTCAGTCAAAAAAAGTATCGGGAATATATGATTTGTTTATGGTTCCAAATTCTCTTTCTTTTTTGATGTTATAAGGTTGGCACAACTGTTTTTCATTTTGGCGCGGAGTTTGAGTAGCATCCGTTATTTAGATTAAATACAGTGTTGTTTTTATTATATCATATCTAGTGTGTATTGCGAATTTCATAATAGACAAAAACATCGAATAAAGAGTTTGTCTTAAATTTTGCATCGTCAATGGAATTTCCTCTTCGGAGTCCCTGAAAATGTTACAGAATGTTTACGGTGAATCGACTTAAAAAAACACGTTCTTATGAGTGGTACAAAGCCGTCAAAAGCAGTCAAGATGTGATGGAAGATTTACCTCGCTCCATCAACGTCTGCAACTGAAGTTAAATCACTTGGGAGTAGAAATACGCTCGGCTAGCCCCAAAAGATCTAAATTTTCTCAAAAAACTCAATCGTATAAGAGTTATAACGAGTCAATTCCGACCCAACATTCATAAACGCATTGTTACTGGTGACGAGTTTCGGAGTGGCACCTTCCAACTGAACCGATACCGAAAAAACCATGCCACAGTCGATCAAAAGTCAAAGTCATGTTAACTGTTTTCTTCACTCGCAATCTTGCCGGAAGGTTAAACGGTAAATAAAAATATTTAATTTTTATTTGAGCGTTATGTGACGTTTAAGAGAGAAAACTCGACATAAAAGGCTATCATTATGAACGAAATTTTGACCAAAAACTCAACAAACACCATCGAGCCACCTTATTCACTAGATATGGTTCCAGGCGACTTCTTTCTTTTCCCCAAACACAAAGTACCACTTCGTGGCACCCGTTTTCATTCGGTAGAAGACATAAAGGAGAATTTGCGCCGAGAACTGAACTCAATTCAGGAAAAAGCGTTAAAAAAATGTTTTGATGATTGGATTATTCGTTGGCGTAAGTGTCTCGTTTCTGTGGGAGCATACATTGAAGGTGATAAAATAAATTTGGATGAATAACTAACATTTTGTGTATTATTGATCTTATCCCGGTACTTTATTGACAAAGTAGACAGATGACGAAGACGCCGATGAAGAGAGACATATGCTGTTACTACATCACTATTATTACGTTTTATTTCTAAAGAATGCATTAGTTTTTTTGCCAGAATATGTTGTAAGAATAAGAACTTAACTAATATTTCAGAAAAACATTCAACTGAAATCAAATGCAGTGTGCGAATGACATATAAATTTAATATTATGATAATAATAATAATTTATGTACTATGAGTACTTTATTTGCGCAAGCATTGTACGAATAGGTGGTAGTTAATGCCAAAAGACAATCTCTACCAGCCAAGGTTGAGCAGAGAATATATTACGGATGCAAGAACAGCAACAAATTATGTATATTAATATATATAATATACATATTAATAACAATAATTCGATAAACGGCCAGGTAATCTTTCTGTCCGTAACTGTCAAGCAAATTTAACGTCAGACTTTTTTTTTATTGTATAGAAGGTGATAAACGAGTACACAGTTCACCTGATGGTTAGAGATTAGGCTCCCTCTCCGAAGCCCTTTTGCTGTTTACCCATAAATAGAGATCTCGACTGACCGCCATACGCGCCGGGCTAACCGCGGCCATCTGCCCAAAAAAAAGGGAGAAAAAAAAAAGATAGTGATTCCTACGGCCCATGACAGCTACACTCACCTTCGATAAGAAGTCATAATACAAATGATGCAGAGGTGACACTGAAAACTAAGAATGCCTTGTCACGTAAGTTTCTAGACTCCCCATACGAAACGGTTGTGTCATAGTGCTATTTTATAATAGAATTCTATAAGGGTATGGTCCTTCTCCAGTCGTGCCTAACCATTAATGCCATAGGCTATGAACAAACTGCAGTGTAGCTCCAGTAGTGTTAAAATCATCAACATCATTTCTAAGATCGCTCTGCGCGGAATTTCCGTTAGATCATAAAATTTTATCCTTAACGTGTTTTAAAAGCATTGCCCACAAAAATACCAGAGCTAAAAATTTGTCTAAAAGTGTATCACGTAGGCGAAGCGGAATTTATTTGTATTATAATACGTGAAAGTCGAAAATAATCGTAATAACTTACCTTTTAAAGGATATTACATTCTGATCTGCCCAAAGAAAATCACGTGTGTATGTTGTACTTAAGGCAGGTAAAAAAAAGTTAACATACACCTATGATTTTATGCTTTTGTAGGTTTTAACGAACGAAAGCATTTTGATATGAGCAAAGATATATTTACTAATTTGTATAATAAATTGGCTGTATAAGCTTAGATGCCTTTGCCTTTTCTGCATAGGAGTTATTTTAAAGATATATTTGATCAATCATGGGCGAGTACTATTGCAATATAGTATATTGTGTTTACCAGGATTTTACGTCATACGCTGACAATAGAATCTGTTCGTCCAGTGGACCAATCGGGGAAGAACAACACTTTCACATATCATCGTAAAATCACAGACGCTACGTGTTACTTATCACGCAGCCACTTGTAACGAGGTATTCAATCACAGTGATTAATGTTTTATCATCTACATCTTGGAAACCGAGGATACGAGTGTCTATGAGTGGTATTTATCGTTTGTTAAAATTATAATATTTATTACTTACCCTAGTGTTTATTTAAAAAGAAAATCCACAACGTGTTTCACCTGTTCGACGTCACGTGGCTTTCCAATTCTCGTCTGTAGACAGAAAAATTATTTGCAGCCGAATTAAAATGATTATGTCCATTTTAATTCGTCTTTTATTTATTTGAGTATATTATAAGCCACCGCTATCCGTATTTATTGGAAAGAAGCGTCCACTTCCCTTGTTCAATGTAATGAATGTTCAGTAAAATCGAAGGAAGATTATGATATAACGTGACAGCCGACAGTACCTCATGATACAAACACTCGGACCGTAAATGGAGCCCAGAACCCACGAGTGATATAAAGCGTCAAGAGCGTAACGTATGATCTGCGAAACGTAATGTCGAAGTTACAAATTATCCTTTAAAGCAGAGGTTCCCAGACTTTTTTCTCGTAGACCACTTACAAAATTTAGCTGGTCCCGGTGGACTCCCTGCAGCTACATTTCTACCATATTCCCAAAACTCGACGAAAAATGTGAGGATTAGATCATTTTATGGAAATTTGCGTTGCGGCTGAGTTCCAACCACGATATCATATTAAAATATTATCTACATTGATAGGTGAAGTCAAGCCTACATTTTAGTTCTTCACTATCGGAAGCAAATAAATTTTCGTGGACACCCGCTTACGAATTGTGAACCCCCATTTTTTTGGCACGCCAACGTAGACTCCCGTTGAGTCTCCCGTGGACCCCTGGGGGATCACTTCGGGAACTAAAGCTTTAGACTATTATCGTATATTATCTTCTATCACAAGCAGTTGTATTAGATTTCATCACGTTTCGACGTGAATGGGTCGGCTCGAGCGGGGCAGGACCTCGAATATCATCTCGAAAAATCAGGACAACACTGCTGTGTTTCGTTTGGTGAGTATTGTAGGTAACGGGGCATTTCAGTTGTCAGGAGTGACAACGCGTCTTAGTTGAGGATTTGATGAAGATGTCAGGGATGTCGTCCACTCGCTTACCATCAGGTGTACTGTCTGTTCTCTTCTGACCCCCAATATTATAAAAAAAAAACAAGCGCAAGTTCAGCTGGAGTGTTTAAAGAGAATGATAGTAATGTTCATATTATTGCTACCATTCTGTTAAAAAATGTGTGTTCTTTGTTTTTAATAAAAGATCGATATAGCCAAATACTTGTTTCACTGACGATGCCCAATATAAATCTTAGATAAGATAGTCTAATTCAATTAAATCTAAGATCTAATTGCAATTATTATTATTTTTTTTGGCAAGTATAAAGTTTTTTTTGATTAAATTTCTTTATAAATTATAGCGACATCTCTCGGCAGTTACCGGAAACATGGATACATCGTCGTGTTGTGAAAGGTGCCTATGCCTATGAAAAATAATCGATAGAAACGAGCACTTCGAATGTAATCGGGGAAATGAGACACTTAGATCTTCGTTAATTTGTTTTTTAATTGTGTTAAACAGGGATATTCGGATCCATTAGCTCGGAGACGGGAGCAATTACAGAAATTAAAAAAGAACTGGAAATGCGATAATTGTAGCATTCCGTCTACAAATTATTTTTATTATATATGTAGGATGTCTAGAAAAGATTTTGGTCTAAAAATCTTTAGTGGTATAATTTATTTGAACATAGATTTTTGTATTTTCTTTTATTATAGAATTGTATATTAAGTCATTAGCCAAATATTAAATTAAATACTACTTATAATAAATGAAAAAAAAATTAAACTATCAATAAAAAAACATACAAATAAAATACGAAAGTAGATTTTATGCCTCCTTAGACCTTGTAGGAGGTAACCATTCGAGCGTCCTAAGTTTCGCTTCCTTATGCTCGCCGCAAAGTTCAAACTTGTTTGGAAAGATATTTGACGAAATACAGAGGCGTTATGCTGCTATTTTACGCTGGTGTTCTGTGAGGGGGTGGTCTTATGCCGGTCGTGCTGACCCATTCATTCCGCAACTAGAAGCAAACTGCAGTATAGCTATACTGCTGTCTAAATTCTCGTCCATTAGTAACTATATATTAATGCCTAGATGTTTTCATCCCCTTATTGGAATCATAGAAAGACCACTTTATACATCAGTTTTTAAAAGAGTGTCATTAATTTCTAAGTTATCGCGCGTGACAGTAAAAGATCCCTAAACTCCGACACTAATTTATTTTGACACCGACTTTCATTTAAAACAACTTTAAAATCATATAATACGAACGTTTTGACGTTCAAGATTAATTAATGCAACAAAACGCACAAATTACATTAAATAAATTATAAAACGATGTGCAGTATTTTTGAGTAGTTCTTTACAGTTACCTCAGCGTTATGCACGTACTTTATTAAGCTTTAGTTATTTAGAGAGCATATGATTTCATTTTTCCAGAGTAAGATCTCCACAGACTACAATGTTTTAAATTTCAAATTTAATATATATATATTTTTCTCTTATATACAATGTAGGCACTACACCTACCACAACGTCTCTCCACGCCACGGGTTGACTGGTAGAGAATGCCTTACGGCATTAAGTCCGCCCTTTGTATCCATTTTTGTAAGGTATGACTAAAAAAGTTTAAATAAATAAATAAATAAAATAATTAGCTGCTAAAACAATGATTGTGTTACCAGTTAAAAATCTAATTCTGCACTTTTCGTCTGTCACCACTGAGCCGGGCGTTCTTCGTTTTCTTTGTTGCGTTGTTACAGAGCAACATTTATTTTCACATTCCTGTTAATCTTGTGGCAGTATGGTTTACATAGCGTTGTTAAACCTTCGTGTGTTCATATCGATAATCAAGTTTTATATGTGATACGCATATCGGGATAACAAACGTACACGTCTAGAGATGTGAGTTAAAAAAACGAAATTTATTTTTTCACAATCGAAAATTAAAATGATGTAAATAACATTTGGCGTCGGCGATAGTTCTGTTTTTTTTTCCAGAAAGATATCACTCTAAATGCGATCTCTTGTTTTTACTTAAGCAAAATTATGTTTTAAACTTAAAATCGACGTCACTTATCATAAGTATCGTTAGGTAATTATTACAATATTAGTAAATATACGAACTTAACACTTCACCTATCTATTGTCGACATAGGAATAATTATCATATTCCATATCTTCATTTGTATCAACGACTCAACTATAAGGAACTCTAATGACTTCTGCTATCTAAAGAACACTTCACTATATCTTCTGTAAACTAGGGTAGACAGAGCAGTCAAATTGGACAATTGGCAATGAAGATGAAGACGGAGATCTCTTGTCTTTTAACATCTTTTGCTTGTAACGATCGATCGAACGAGCAATCTTAAATTGCGGCTTGAAAAATAAATCTCCACAAAAAAAAGTACACTCTACATACTTTACATCTCTAATACGTGTCTATCAAAAAAATACAAGGCTATAAATTATCGATCTATCGTTATACATATATCTCTCCATTTCTAATATATGTATAACAAAAGACGGATGTTGTATATGTCTGTTACAGAAGAGTGTTGTAACAGAGCAGAGCCACGACCCACTTTGTTTATGGCCACGGCATGAGTGGGTCGGCTCGACCTAGGAAGGACCCTCACAGAATATCTACGTGAAATAGCAGCATAACGCTAATGTGTTTCGTCTGGTGAGACCCTCATTACTGGTGTCCAGGCATTCCATCTCAGTCCGCAAGGCTGACAAGGCATCTGCGGTATCATGGGGTGCTAGAGTCACTCGCTTTCAAATGAACTGTGTGCTCGTTAGTCACCCTCAATAAAATAAATTATTACTTATAGTGACAATATATTTATTTCTACAATATAAACAATGAATGTGTGACTAATGCGTAGGCACTATAACAAAACTAACCGTCCGAGCTAAGTCGGCTCAGTGCTAATCCATCTGGTACATAAAGTTCAGACAGATTAGTGGTCTCATATAGTGCGTACTTTCAATGAATACTAATTGGATTTAGTTCTAAGCTTACAGTTCAAGTACAGCCAGAAGCGGTGAGGAGGTTAGCACAAAAATGATTAGGACTGAGTTTTTTTTTGTGCTAACCTCCCTTTGTTGTTTTTTTTATTATCTACTCTTTTTTCAACTCGTGGTAGCTTTACGTTGCTCTGCAAATAAAAAAGTTAGTTTGACCACACACCACCTACTTTGTTGGTTATTCCTTCGTCACCCATACACATCATCGATAATACAGATACGTTGTCGCCCCCGTGTTCTAAAGTGGAATGCCTTGTCAGCATTAATACGGGTAAGCTCTATGCGTGGTGTGGGTCTATGGTCTGCCGCCGTGCCGCAGCTGGAACCAAAAAAAGATGCACTGCTCTGGAACTACTGACCCGATGACATTAGAAGAGCACAGAGCATATGCTTATCGAAGATATTTCAGATATACTTTGGTACATATATATATATATATAGCTGTTATTGTTGTTTCATCAAGCCTTGGTTTGACTGGCAGGGAATGCCAAATGGCATTACATCCGCCTGTTACGTTAATATAATAAAGTTTTAATTATTTAATATTACATATTGCGTTCGTGTAAACATAGATGTTCCCTTCCTAGTCCGATGCAACGTGTGATAAGATCACAGGGTGCTTCGGATGCAGTATCAGGGATACGACATACATTTAGTTCCGAAATCTGTATCTGTAGATATGATACACACCATGCGTCAGCTGGTAATCGAACTCAGGACTAACTAACGAGCCAGGTAACGTCACACGTAACTAATAAAGATTGCAAACAAATATAAAAAGTCTATTTTTAACAGATGTAAATGTCGTGTTGTTTCGAAATTAGGACTGGACTGCGATTGCGGCTGGCAGACACGGCATTAGGTTTCGTTTTAACTTGCAGTGAAACTTTAAATTATTTTCTAGCCGTTTGTGGTTTCCATCTGAACTGTCAGCCTAGACAGATGGAGGAGAAACTTCTCAGTGTTAGCCCAAATGCTTACGACACTAATATCTTTCTTGATTGATTTCGTTTGGTAATAACAAGAAGTCCAGGAGAAGGTAAATTTTTATTTTATTCTCTCTATTATACCATATTAAGGTGATAAACAAGCACATGGTTCACCTGATGGTGGTAAAGGCGCCCCATGACATCCATATACATGATCACATATCCCCTGCAGACTGAGGTAGAATGTCCCCCTTACCTGTAGTTCACCCCGCAAATTCGCAATTGGAGTTACAGCTAGAACGTGTTTACGTGATTTATTTCACAAAATATAAACAAATTAAGGTGTGTCTCAGTTTTAAAGTCTGCCGAAATTAGTGCCGGCCTCCGCCGCCCTGGTGACCTTCGGGTTATTGCTGTGGCGGAAGACGATATCGCACGCTCTATTTCCGACCGATCTCGTCTGCGGTCCAAAATCAACTGGTCTAAACACAAAAATGTACTTTAGCCCGCAATCATTTTAAGAAGAAACGCGTTGCATGATAAAGACCACCTCATAGAGAACTACAAAATAGCAGCATAACACTGCTGTTTGGTATAGTGAGTGTCGGGATCCGGAAACCCAATCACAGGTTGGATATTCATGTAGATCCTGAGACTTAGTTGAGTATGGGTGTACCAAGTCGAGTCATACGTCTATATCACATCCTTGTTTAATTTAAATTTTCGAACACAAACTAAATATGGCAAAATTAAAAAAAACAAAAATTGTGCCATTTAAAAAAATGTAGGGAATGCAAAAGGAAGAACGCTGCGGTTGCGCGAGATTTTTAAAATTTTGCATAATTTAAAAATAACTCTGGGATTTGTTGGACGTATTATGAAATGATTTAGTGAAGATTTTAGCTTCGAAGACCGGAAAAGGAGCGACCGGCTTGATGGGAAACCAACCGTCTTCAAAGCAGTGTTGGCGCGGATCCAACGAGATCCCGACGTCAAGAAAATAAAATGGTAGCCCTTTCGGTGGGGTTAATTAGAACTACGGCTAGAAAATGAAGTGTCTGGTACTCCGAGCTTATCGACAAAAACAGGGTATTTTCTTAATGAGCGTCTGAAAAACTTAAGATCTCTCTAGATCCAGGGCTCTGTTATGGCGGTACGCGACAATAAATACCGCAAAATTTATTTTTTTAACTATTTTGTTTTAACTTCTGATAAAAGTTCAAACAAACAAAATGATAGTGAGTATACCAACAACAGTGAAGAATTGAGGAAGTGTCGGCAGAATTCTTCATCATGTATGGTTTGGCTTCGAGTTCCATACCCAGGTCTAATTGTGCATTTTACTGCGAAATCAAGTTTTATTTTTATAGAATAGGTGGCAAACGTGCATGCAGCCCACCCGACAACACCAGAGGAGTAGCGAATGCGTTGCTGGCCTTTAAGGAAGGTGTAGGCTCTTTTCTCGAAGGTCCCTAAGGTTCGGAAACACCGCTGGCGACAGCTGATTCCATAGAGTAGTTGTACTACTACGCACAGTGGTGGATTGCCAACCATCGAGATGATGAGTATGATATTGTGAATTTTGAAATCTATCCGTTGTATATTAAAATATCGTCCTAGTAAACGTCGTACAACTCCTTTCTTAATTATTCACGACATTAGGCATACCAACAAGATTCAGTGCCAGGTCATTGGCCAGGATGCACGCAAAACAGGCTGTTCGCTCATGGAATCGACTAGATTAGGCACGACGAATGTCCGTATAGTATTACAAAATGTGGCAACATTTGTAGGAGATAGCCTAGGCTAAACCTCACCAGAATTTTGAGTCTCTCAAAGCATCCCTGATTAAAGCAGTCGTTGATGTAGACATGAACGTGTCGCGATTGACTTCTGGCCTTAGAGGTTGAGGAAACATACAAAAAGATTTTTAATAATTTTAATTTACGTTTATCTAGTTATTTATTTTTTTATAAAATATTTTCACGTCAGTGGTGTTTCCGAACTGATACGAAGGTCCTTAAACCTTGAAGAAAAGAGCCTACACCTTTATTAAAGGCCGGCAGCGCATCTGCGACTCCTCTGGTGTTGCGGATGTGCATGGGCGGCGGTGATCTCTCACCGTCGGTGCCTTTGCCTTTTCAATACAATGAAAGGAAAAAATACTCACAAAGATCATTATGATACCCTACTGACTAATTCGGACCACGGGGACAGTGTACACGAATATAGGACTCAACTGAGCATCGAGCAGCAGTGGCTAAGAAGTCTCTCATAACTAGACAGTGGTAGAGCTACACTGCAGTTTGTTGCTAGCTACAGAATGAATGGGTCAGTTCGATCGGGGTGGGACCACGCCCTCACAGAATACCAGCGTGAAATAGCAGTATAATGCTGCTGTGTTTCGTCTGGTGAGTGCAGAGATCCGGAGACCTATATTAGTGGTGACAAGGCATTCCATCGCCGTCCTCAAGGGTGACAACGCATCTGCATTATGATTCCTTGTCAAGGGTGAATGTAGATGTCGTGGACCGCAGGAATCATCACCGCCGCCCATGAGCATCCGCAACACAAGTGGAGTCGCAAATGTGTTTCCGGACTTTAAGGAACATTTAGGCTATGTATTTAAAACTAGCAAAACAAAGCAAGCATCATAGCACATCTGTGTTTCGCCTGATGTAGTGAACCGTAGACCCTTATTACTGGTGACATTCCATCTCAGTGGTGACAATGCATTTGTTTTATGATCCCTTGACGAGGATGAACGTGTCATGGGCCGCAGTAATCACTTACCGTCCAGCGAGCAGTCTTCGTACTCCGTCCTAATATCATAAAAAAATTCTCAATCCTAATTTTTTTGTGCTGATTTCTTAACCACTTCTGGTATTACACGATTCATAGGCTGACTCATAGAACTGTAAGTAACACTATAGTGACAAATCCAAACACAATCCGTTCAGTAGTTTGTATTTTTTTGTGTTCACGCAGACTACCACGAAAAGTTCCATGATTGGCTTCATATACGAACGATATAAAACATACCACGTACAAAAATTGTCCACAGCTTTAATATACTTTTAACCTTTTTTTTGGTTATTTTTCTCTTTACTTTAATATAATCTTTATTTACCATTACATGTAGTCGATTACCACGTTTAATTTTAATATTATTAAAAAAAATACTATTGTTATGTTTTGAACAGCATGATATCGTCCTTTGTCATGTTAATATATTATAAATAAATAATGGCGTTTGTAATGTTTGGTCGGAACAGACAAAAATATCTTCATTCTGTTATTATTCCAGTATAAAAAGTTTTTCTTAAAGATTTTATCATAATTATCACGTGGAACGCTGTTGATATTCTCCGATACTTTTTAAGATATTTCAAATTGTATTTAGCGCCATCTATCGTAGACACAAAGTTCTTCCAGGATATTTACCCTTAATTACTTGTCAACTCGCGGGAGGAGATAAGAAGCCTTTCGACAGCGCCACTAGACTACTCACATTGGTAATCGTTTGCTAGTACTTGGATTCGCCGCATGTAATTTAATCTTGACACATCTTGAACAGTAAGTTATTAAAATAAACAAGCCAAGTTAGGGTTGGTTCAGGAAACGGAGAATCGAAGTGAACCCGGAAACGAGCAAAGCGATAATTTTCTCAGACAAGCTTATGTACACAGGAAATTGATCAAGGTCAATTATCCTAATTTTACCCTGTTCAAGACAGTCATTCCGTGGTATAGCCACATAATAATGGAGTTAGTCTAGACCGTAACTTATTATTTTTAGCACACTTAAAATCTGTAAGAGCAAGGGCGGCCTTTATCACAGATCGTCTTTTTAGCATCCTACACAAACGCAACAAAATGCCCTTAAGGTATAAGTTGCAAATCTATAAAACTTGCATACGATCTGTAATGTCGTAAAACGCTCCATGGTTTGTAAGAATCTCTGAATTACATGGAGACCTTCAGATACCCTCCATAAGGAAGTACTTTAAAGAAATATATCTACGATATTTCTATTCGACCATAAATCACCCTAACCCGTTAGTGGTGGCAGCAGGTGACTACACCCACTGAGGGACACCCCTCGTAACAAAAGACGTCCTAAATACGCAATCATAACGCCTGATAATATTCTAACGGCAAACATTAACCTTGGCACAGTCTCGTCCGCGCTGAGCGGCAGGGGCTTAACCGCGGACCGCCCAGCCTCACCGACGCGCACACATACCAACATTACGCAATCCATACACGTAAATTCAGACACACCACACCTCACTCACCGGCGAGCGCGACGTGGTCTACGTCGCACAGCGGTTTACACGCAATTTACTCGTGTCCTAGGCCGCTTCTAAATATCGACCTGTCCTCCCTTTAGATAGCGATCCGAGTCGAGATTTCTTACTTCCTCATGAGGGGCCCTCGGATCGTATTATCGCCCCTCTGTTGTCGTCAACGTTCTTCATCCATAGGGGTCGGAGTGCAGCGGTGGTGAGGCAGCAGTCTCTGCGCCATCTTCGCAGCATCGTCGTTGTCTCCCTAATTAGATAAAACTGTAAAGGTCTCTGGACCAACAGCAATACTCACACACAGAAAAAGCCCAGTTAGTGTGTTTAGGTTGTAAGTGGGTACTTACCCAGGTAGGTATACCACATAACATAATTCCCGTTTCTGTAAATCATTTGAGTTGTTTTTTCACTCGTGTACAACGCAGATAGATAATCGTCGTCAACGTAATCATAATCGAAGAGCTATATAGCATAGCTCTTCGATTATGATTACGTCCAGCTGGTCGATTTGGACCGGCGATATCTTCTGTTTATTCCCAGGTGACATCAACTGTGCAGAAATTTAATAGTGCCATAAGCATTTACGCGAACACAGAGGCATCGACTGAGAGAGATGTCATGCATGTGAATGTGTGATACAGTAACAGGGATACGGTGTATACCACACACCCAGAACCGAAAATCAACAATTTGTGATTAACAAATATTGTTCCTCGGCTGGGAATCGAAACCAGGACGACCGTCTTCAATTATAATATCACCCCGTACGTATATTGGCGTCTTTTTCCAAATGCCATTTCTATATGAACACTCACACTAAATTTTCCTCACCGTTTTCCGTAATAAGTTCAAGAGAATACGTAACAAGCTATCGTTTAATGCTTTCTTACATTTAAGAATACATTAAACTAAATAAACAATAACATAATAATTATATTATGTTATTGTTAAATTATAAATTTTTGTTTTAAAGATTTCATCTTGTTTATTTTTAAACATCGTACATCGCAACAGAACACAAAATTTCATTCTCTTTCATTTCATCATCATAGGCAATCCTGCACTGTGCACTTTAGGCGAAAATTTAGGATGTTCTTTTAATTTCAATAGCGAATCCTTGCGGGGATCGATGTTCTCGTCATCAAATCTGATCGATTATCACAGTCTGCAGACGTCCTAGTCCGTCGATCGTTTAAATCGGCAATATGTTATTATACGCACTTTTAGTTTTTTTGTTAATATAAAATACGTTAGTATATATATTTTATATATAACACCTTACATTCATAACAAATATGAATTATGCGAAATTCGATACGACATTTTTTTAAAATATGGAATGTTAATATAGTTTTTAAAGAATATTATAAAAAAAGCGACAGTAATAGTTTGATTGTTATTGCACTTCGCATTACGTATTAAGACTTACGTCCTAAAACACCAACACTCGATAAAATAACAATTTAACCCACTATCCTTGTGATAATTATTATTACGTTTACGGTCGATTTATTGGATCGTGAGCTTTATCTAGATGCTTCCTCAAATATAGAATAATACATTTATTGTGTACAAAACATGTGCTATTGTGTTTCGTAGGGTGAGTTTGAATCCGGGAACCTAATTACGGACAACGAGGAATTCCATTTCAATTTCCTTAGGGATGACATCACATCCTGAAAATTGATGAGATGTCAGGTGACGTATGTCGACGTTATCGCTTACTGCAGCCACCCCTAATGTTAAAAAAAGTCAATTATGCAACTAAAGTCTTTCAAGGTCCTCACAATCACAATTACTAACTTTAACACACCCGTCCTAACAACACTGTCCACTAATAAAATTTATTCCTACTAGTCCTTTGAGCTGCAATCTCGTTAAGCAAGATCTCTTGTATTTTACTTCTCGCCACTAACTTCCTGATCGGTTCTAGTTGTTTCAAAAAGGGCGTTAGTGATTTTAGGAACATCAAGTCGAAGTCTTCCTCGGAATTCGTACATTGCCGTTTATCAGGTATCGGATCGTGCTCCTCTACGAAAACCTCAGTTTCGCTAAACTCCAGCGGTTCACATTTCACCATGTTATCGTTGCCGATGTTTGTTGTTTCCTCGCAGCTGTCTTCGTCGTTCTGCGCCAATTCCGGTTTGTATAGAAACCATAACGACTTAAAATATCGCCATCCACCCAAATAATCTTCAACATTATGTATGTCCCGTTTCCTTACTACTTTCTTGAAGAAATCCCTCAGGTTTTTCCATTTCATACGAATTGTGTCAACTGGAATATTATAAAATATACAAATTAATAAAGTATTTATTGTATGGAACATTGTTATAAATTGTAGTGGTAATTCTGTACTTATAACCCGGCTACTCTTAAGTGTGTTTAGGGTCCATTATTTAAGGTTTTTTCTTTTATCTCAATTTAATTTAACTAAAAATCATCGACTCATATGCAAACTTGAGTACTTCGGGCCGTATATAACTATACAATAATATATTAATTCAGACTTATTTGCATAGATGGCGTTATATATTTCGTTTGCAATATTTAGACTAGAAAAATAAGTTTAAAGTACATTTTGTTATTTATCATTGAGTTCAATGGTGACTCTTTCTTATTTAAATTTTAAAATGAAGGCTTTATTTATTATAACAATTATTCAGATCATCCCATCGTGATGATGTATATAATTTTTGGTAGATGTCACTTTTGTAAATATCAAAAAAATACGATACCTCGGATATCCAAAATTTTGCTAATTTCCTCCCAAGCTGTACCCATTTGAAATCTATCATTGTAGTCCTCGTCTTCGTTATTCCACAGGCACGGTCGTTTCTTCACTTCTTGTATGAGCGTAGCGACAACGGTGTCTTCCGAAAATTCCGATTTACGTTTGGGCATAGTGAAAGTTATGTCGCGCGTCTAACCAGCGGTCCGCGCGTCAAGAGTTTCACACGATAACTGGCTCCCGCGGGCGGACGTCGGTGATGTCATGTTTAACAAAGAACTTCGCCTATTTAGCTATCTAACTTCAATATCTTACATTGTGAAATTTTACTATAATAAATTACACGGATGTTTACGACTAAAACAGGCATCTTGTTCTAAAGTAAGTAAATATTAGTATCAGAAATCTCCAGAAGCCTTTTAAATGAGGGAGTTGAAATTACGATAACATATCTTCATAGGTGATCGTATAGTTCGAATTTTACGAGAACAGATCACACATAGATACCAAAATATTAAGAAGAAACAGAAGGTTACGATGGAGCCCTAGAACAGATCCACCGTAGGGTGGTGGACTTGGAGGAGACCGCTTCCCACCTACAGGGAGAGGACGAGTAGGAAAGCGCTCTCGTCTTCCAGAGTGACATTTCCGGAGGGGTGGTGTCTGGCGCAGGCGGGATCGTGGATGTGTGCGAAAGCTTTCTCGTGGACCTGCCATACGCAGCCAAGGCGAAACAACATCAATTTTAGTCGGTCCGAGTCCGACCCATCCTTGCCAGGGATTGGTATGCGTAGGCATTTCCCTATGTAAAAAAAAGAAACAGGTCATTGCGTTGCAAGTATTTCCTACCTAGAATAGCAGACAAACCACGGAAAGTATTTACCTAGTTATGTGACTTACTATCGTTGGGCCCGGCAATACAAATTACAAATTCCTTAACGCAATTATCACAAATTACAATTATCGTGAGCTGAAATTGTGCAGTCCCGAGTATGTTTAATCAATGATACATTCGTATGCGAAAAAAGTAAAGAATTTAATTGCGCCTAAAGATCCCATCGAGTTTGCCACTCAATATAGTCACGTATATATATAGTCCTATAGGATTGAAGAGCCTAGGTATGAATCGTAATGTGCATATACCTGTTAAAACGTTAGCTCAACGAATAGCCAGATAACTTAATAAAGATCACGAAAAGTTGACAAGCTAATCAGAGCCTTGTCTAAATAGCTGAGAAGGTGGGAATGCGTTAAGTATTTTCCCCACGTATAAATAAAAGTTGGGCATTGAAAAATATTCCCAACCTCTTTAAATAATCCAAGGCATAGATATCTGTGGCCAATATCAATTGCATTTCATTCTAGATTTATCAAACTAAAGAAATAGAGATTACGATACATTGTTGTCCCCGAGAACTAAAAGTGGATGTCATACTACCAGTATTAGTCTGGTTTCAGACACGCAATCTGTAATGCACTGCACAAAATAGCAAATTAACAAAAAAGATTTCATAATATATAATATTTGTTTAAAAGAACTTTCCCCAAACATCCTGAATTCGGTCGTAAACCTTATAAGCGGCAACACTAGTGAGCGCACATCGAATATCTTCGTGTAGGAGCGTCAAGCCGCGTTCGCGCGTACAATGCGACGTTGCCATATCGTGCACCGATATGTACTGCATCAGTGAAATTATAGCGTCGCTGTATTTAGTCACGAGACGTTATTACTATTACTAAATGTTTCGAAAAAAAAAATTAAAAGTAACGACATCTTTTTAAAGTACTCCTACAATTAATTGTAATGTTTCGGAAATAATTAAAGTAAATAAACGAGTCATTATACCATTATAATATGATAATCATATACTATTATATTAGTAATTACTCCGGGCGACTTCCTTAAATCCGATAATTAATGTATTGTATTGCGTATTGGGATAATATTGTATCATAGTTAACAAAAGTAAGATTAAAGAATATTGGATATTGTTAATTCTTTCATATATTATTTATTTTCATGATTATGATATTAAGAGTTGACCACGATGATAATTTCCGAGCTCTATGACATCATATTAGGTAAGGAATTATAATGTAGATTGTAACTCCTGAAGACAAAGATGGAAACCTGGTGCCAAAGATTAGCTAGCAAGTTCCCCGAATATTTTCACCCACCTGTTATACAGTAGTCAAGTTAGTATTTTACGTAGTGATTCTTTGAGGCGGTAGTCCTTTTCCGGTCAACCGAGTTTTTTTCTTCTATAGATACGTCGTGTTTCTACGGTGTAAACTTACCTTATAGAAGTGTGAAAATAAAGTTCATATAAAATAATAAATGGAATTTTTAATTTACTTACTGTACAAGTCTTTTTGTTATTTTTAATTCATAAAAATTATCATAGCAATTTAAATCAAATAGATGGCGTTGTTTTATATAGAATATTCGTATCGATTTAGATAAGGACTTATTTTGTTAACAATATATCGCCAGTTGAATAAAATTATTTTATACGGATTTTATCGGGTTAATTTTAAACTTTTTGGACCTGACGTTTATAATTCTTATTTTTGGTTCGATCTACGCAGGAGCTCACGGTATCTTCAGGTCTTGAAGTTATATATATATATAGATATATGTAGAACTAGTCTGGCCATAAATACTGTTACATAAAAACTTTTCTTTTTTTTAACTTTTTAATTATTTTAAATTTAGAACTCGTATATTATTTTAAAAACTTCTTTCGATTTTGCGCCATTTCACATATTTTTTCGTGTTCATTATCAAATTACAATATGGAATGGGGTGTTAAAGAAAATAGCATTGCAGTGATCGCCTTGCACAAAGTAGGTATGGTGCGGTCCGTCATCTTTCAGACACTTGAAAAGCTTGGTATCAACCGTATCTTCATATATCGTACTTTCAATAGATACAACAACACTTCCTCTGTCGAAGACCAGAAAAGATCGGGGTCGCCGCGTGCTGTTAGAACTACAAAGGCTGTTAATGCTGTTAAAGCCAGAATTCGTCGAAACCCCATTAGGAAGCAAAAAATCTTATCGCGAGAAATGAAGATTCCCGCTAGGACTCTGTCGCGTATTATGAAACAAGACCTGAAGCTCGGTGCTTATCGTTGATATACAGGACATGCCCTAAACCAATCTTTACAATTAAAGAGAGTGGATCGATCCAAACGCCTTCTGTCACGATACGCAGGTGAAAGGCATAAAAATATCCTCTTTACCGATGAAAAAAATTTCACGATTGAAGAACACTACAATAAGCAAAATGATAAAGTGTACGCTCACAGTTCTAAAGAAGCTGCTCAAGTGGTCGGAAAGGTACAACGAGATCATCCTGCGTCAGTGATGGTTTGGTGGGGCGTGTGTGTGAAAAAGGAATGAAAACTTCAGCCAAAGCAATACACTTTTTAAAAATATACCGTGGACTTTGCAGCAGGACTCTGCACCTGGTCACATGGCACGAACTACCTAAGCCTGGCTTGAAACCAACGTTCCGGACTTTATAAGAGCTGTAAACTGGCCCTCATCTATCCCAGACCTCAACACTTAAGACTTCAAATTATGGTCAGTTTGAGAGGTCATGGCCTGGTCTAAACGACACGAAGACATTGAGTCTCTTAAAAAATCTTTGGAAGCAGTGGCGAAATTTCCCTTGAAAACAGTGCGTAAATCCAAAGATTCTTGGCCAAACAAATTAAAGGCCTGTATAAAAGCCAAAGGTGGCCATTTCGAATAGAATTTTTTTTATTTTTGCTGACTGACTAATAAATATGTAGGTATAAATTTTAATAATATTACATTACTTCATTAAAAAAAATGCATTTTCATTTGTAACAGAATTTATGGCCGCTCTAGGCATATATATATATATATATGTTACCGGCAATCTGTATAATTCAGGTATTGTATACAATACCTAGGCAATGTATATAATACCTGGGTTGTCCAGGTAATGTATGAAATTCCATTTGTCTATTACATATTTAACCTAGGTAATAAATACAATTCCTAGGGATAGTATTTATTACCTAGGTTAAGGATGTAAAATAAATTTAATTTAGTCATATTTATCAATGTTAACCTACCTATAAAATAAATGAAACATGTTATACTAATTAAAATCAACTTTATTAAAATGAAAAATTAGAGTTCTCCTTAAAAGTATTTATTATGAAAAGTACTACTACTACTTTCTTTTACTTATCAAAACTTTCGAGTGCAGCTTTGTTGATGTGGTGCCTGTTGAGCTTGAGTTTGTGTTTCAGCTGCATCTACTGTTAGAGATTCTGAAGCAAGGCACACTTGGTGATGATTTAATTAAATTTTCTAAATCCTCTTCGCTTTCCAGGTTGTGAGTATCATGGAGAGGCAAAGATATACCAACTTTTATATTCGATCCAAAAAGAGCTTCATAAGGTGTTCTTTGGATATCTGAACGCAGCGCCCTAATCCTCTTGAGTTGTACAAATCGTAGACCATCACTCCAACTTTCACTATCATTATCTTGCATCCAAGTTGTTACCATGTTTTCGATGTCCTGGTTAGCTCGTTCGACACTCCCCTGACTTTGGAAATGCCTAGGCTTGCCATGCACAATTTTTAAAGACGGCCAGTATATTTTAAGATTGCGGGTGCACCAATCAGTGTAAAAATATCCAGTAAATTTTATGCTACTTCCTCCGCGCGTTTTGTTTTGTAAGCTCTTAATATGACAAACTTTGTGAGATGATCCTTATAGACCATTATAAATTTATATTCCCGGTCTGGATGATATTGATAGTTGAAAACGATCCCGTTTTTTTATTCCTTTTTGTTTTTGCTGGCACGGCTCGGAAAGTTGCAAAAATAGTTCACCATCGTGGTGAGTTATATTCTTGTATCGTTAAGAAAGTTCCTTCAACATTGTCTTGTCCGCCATGGCCGATAGCCTGATGTGAGTCATGAAGTACTCCATACATGCTCACGTCTTTTACATACATACCGACTGCGAATTCGGTACTGTATAGAATTCCTAGGCAAAGTATAAAATAAATAATATTTCATACATTACCTGTACATTTTAGGTATTCTATAAATTGCCTAGGTATTGTATACAATACCGGATTATACAGATTGCCGGTAACATAAATGTGTAACTGTGGTCCATAACATCAACCACCATCCTAAGCAAAGATTCAACACGTACGGAGACTTAGAGTAGTACCTCGTTACCTGTAATTCACCGGATCGGTCGTGAAGAATTATTACAGTGTATTAAATGACAGGGGAAATAAATACCTGTCACTCCTCGTGGAGTGGATATCAAAACACATTAAATCCGTTCACATTTTATTTAGAGACATCGGTATAAAATATATTAGATATAAAACAGCACAGTCGTAATTAAAATTAAAATATATCAATATACGAATATAAAACACGTCAATATTTAAAATTAACATTACATAACTGTAGAGACTAGATTTTGAAGACATCGCCGGTTGGGACCAGTTTTCAGTTTTCGGTAGAGAGACCTCGCAATCAGTATGCGGTAGAGAGACCTCGCATACAGTATGCGGTGCGAAATAGAAAAAAAAAACTTGTCCCAAACGACACTTAACTAAACCGAAGTTTATGAATGTACGAAGATGAAAGGCGATTTATTAGGTTGGTAGTAAGTTCTTTACATTTCTTTTTATTTTATATTCCGCGCGTCATTAAATGGTTAATATTGTTTGAAATGGGATGTTTTGTTCGAGTTCTTTTACACAGAGTTTCATTTAATACTGATACAGAAATGAGATCTTGGTTTGAAAAATTCATTTCGAATCTAAAACGGATGATTTCTATCACCTTAAGATTATCACCAACGAGGTGTTGAAAATCTTGTTGAACGGTGGGAAAAATTGGTAAAGAAAACGGAAACAACTTAGTTGCCAACCTATTACGAAAATGGAAATATATTCACTGTGATATTCAAATAGCACAATTTTAAATTAAGACCGTCTCTATACGACCAAATTTTGTTGTTTCGTAAAACCTTCCCAAATTTCTGTAAACTCGACCATACATATTTATTAGCCTTACATTTATTATTTTATCACAGTGAATAGAGCTTAGGTATTTAGATAGGGTGATAGACGACTTAGAGCGAGACTCCGCGGAGCTTGCTTTACGTACTAACGAAAAAAAAACCTTTGAATCTTAACCACATATTAACATTTATGTTTACACGTTAATACATCTATTCTCTAAACACTTATTAATATAATGCGTTTCGAATAAATATAATCGATTGGCGATATCGAAGCGAACGAAGCCACGGAATGTCTGATAGTTTTGTTAAGGAAGCATACAATAACACATTAAATAAACACACTGCCACTAAGACACAAACACTAATGGTGATAATAATTCAATTATTGGCCAAATTTAAGATTCACTATTCTTTAATTTGATATGATATATTAAAAGTTATTTTCGTCTGCCGTCAATTCCTTTATCAGCACATATTACCAGTTAACGGACCAATATTTCGTGTTATCATCGAAGATATTTTTAATTTGGTTTAATAATGAATTATGAAGAAGTTATAGGCGCGGCTCATTGTATCTTTGGCACGGGTATATTCTTCTAAAGGGCTATACATTTAACTAGATCAACGTTCGAAACGTGGCCTTTATTTATTTATAATTCATATAATATAATTCGGATAAATCAATTAGACAAAACGCTGTGAAACATTACTTCAGTAGGATATAAGAGGCGTCCAACGCATCAAAACATTTGGCAAACCCAATGAGATTCGATTTAAAAATATTGAAAGCAACATTTTGTTTTTAGTTAATATTATTTACTTACTCTATAACTCTGAGATATTAATATTTCACATAGATGTAGAACATCCAATATCTAAGTGTTGAGTGCTGATACAAAAAATTCTAACAACCATGTCCTGCTCTATCAATAGCGAAGATTACTAAATCTCGGTTTACTTTTTGATTCATTATGTTAATAGAACATGACCTATGACTAGGAAAATACAAATAACAAAGTAGTAAAGTTGTACACAATGGGGACCAAAAACATGAAAAAGTAATTTTAGGTCTGTGATTTCATGGCCCTAGACTTGGACCCGGGTTACATTGTGTATAGTAAAGATTAGAAAAAGAAGCATTTGTACCTATGACCGAAATTTGATAAATAAAAAAAGGATCAAAACCTACTTTAGAAAAAAATGAAGGGTGGTAATTTACTTTAGAACACTTTCTCAGTCTCTTAGGATAAAATTTCGATATTTCTCAAAATACAAACTGAAAATTAAAGCGTACAATGAAATGTTAGTTGAAATGAATTATATTGTATGCACGATCTACATCATATCACGTCTAGTTAGAACATCGATCGACAACACCTACATATACGTAAATAGCTAATTTTATGATTTTTCCATAAATATAGATAATACACAAACGTCTATATATTGATCAAAACCATAATGTCTATGAGTGAAGTGTTTTGTCATACAGTTCAGAATTGTTGTTTGCGATGGAGTAACTTGTAAACCTACCAGCCAAATGTTATTAAAACTAAGATAAAACCCTTAAGTAAATTCAATTATCATTAACTTACTGAGAAATTTAATAATTTAATAATTAATCAATATCGAAAATTTATCTATAACAATAATCAATAAACTCAAAAAAAGTTGTTAAGATTAGACCTAAACATATTCTTAACACTTACATTATTTAAAAGAACGTTGACATCTATACAAAATATAATCTCAATAAAGGTTTACAGCTACATTCAGGGAAAGCAGTGAAGTTGTCTCATTTAACGATTTACGTGAAATTTAGTCATACAATGTTATAAAAGCTCAAACACCAATTATGCTTTTAAGTACATGGTCATAAACATGTGTTAAGTTATATAATACTTAATTCTATCAATTCTTTTAAGTTCTACGAAATTCCTTTTGTCTGTAAATATAGTTTGAGTGAATAAAATCCATGGCAACGATTAGAGTGGGAGTAATCGTTTCATATCTAACCTATATAACTTTTTTAGCTGTTATTATGTTCCACTGCTGGGCAAAGGCCCACCATATGGACCATGTAAGCTTTGAAATGCTGACTCAAGTTAGGCTTTGTGGAACGTGAACGAAAGGCTTTTTTGTATGATGCGTTCAAAAACGATATAGAGTTTTATTTTATTATTTTGAAGGTGTCATTATGGTCTAGCTCTAGCTTTTTGTTTTGGAATATTTTTGGAAAGACGGACAAATAAATGCCTCTAAAGCGGTATTCGCAATTTAGTTTCAAGGTGTTTTCATTTATTTATTTAAATTAAAATGCATATTTGTAACATTCGCGTAAATTGCTACATCCCTTGTGTCCCTCACAGCTTGTGTTCAAAATTATGCGAAAGAGATTAATCAACCAAATCAAGCAAAAAAAGATTAAAGTAACATTTATTAATAAATCCCAGATTTATATATTTTTATACTCAAGACACGAGACGATTCCTTGACCAATGTGTAAAATAAACGTAAAATTTAAAATCCAACGAGTACTGTACCGTTTCCGAACGGACGCTTAGAAGCGTGTGTAGCTTAGAATAAATATGGCGTCTTCTATAGATGGCTATTATATTAAAAGCATGGTTCGTAAGCAGATTTAGAATAATTTAGATTTTATATACTTCATAGCAAATATATCAAAGTAAATATAAATTGGGATTTATCTTTAGTTGTAAAGTTCTCAAAAATATATTTAAAGTAAAGTCACAAAATATATAGCAGAGATGAAAATTTGGATTAATTTCAAATTTAATGATTTTTTAATTTAATTTTGATTTTTAAACGCATAAAATTGATCTCGCGAATAACAAAAGAAAGGATTCTCAGGAAAATAATATGTGAGGGACATTATTAAATGCTCTTGAAAATGACTTGCAGTATTGAGACTAATAAATCAAATTATTAGTAATATATATATATATTCAAAGTTACACAATCTGTAATAAACGTAGCCCCGATTCCTAGTTAAAATTCACTCATGGATTGAAATATGAAACACTCTAATAAAATCGTAGAGTTATATACATTATGTTCTACAGTATAGAGACTCGTGAGATACGTTTGGCACTATCTCCACGCTCATGCTTTAAAAAAATTACTTCTCAAGTAAAATTTAACCGCACTTTTAATAATCAATATCAGATCTAATAAGGTGTATTTTCAAAGCACGAATGTGGACATAGCTTATAGACTTTTTATTTAATATTAATACGTACAGTGCGGTCATAAAGGTATACATTCAGTACATCAATTTATATAATTAAGAATGAGCATACACCGAGATATTCTAACTTAATTAGTCTATACATTTATTTCTTGAATGCCTTTTGCACAATAAGACGACTACTTCAACGACTCAAACAAACTGATATCAGTAGTCCTTGTGAGCGACCATGCTTCTGTATTTGATTGTTCATATATGTAGTCACTTAGAGGATAGCGAGAGTACACCTTTATTTGTATAACTTTACATTTTTTATTTGTAATTGCACTAAGCTTTCTTCAAGTCTTAAATTAGGTTGATAATATGAATGTTTGTTAGTTATTATTATATAATCATTTTGATAAGTTTTTTTTTATTATAACACGTTTGAATAGTACGTGACTTGGCTGTTTATTAGAGATTTTTGTCTTCTTAGTTGTGCATCAGGCATTTTATGTGAATAATACCAATTGATATGAAACGGTGTTCATTATGCAATAGTCTCCGAGAGGCACTCGCGCACTCAGAGAGTGAACACCGACCGATCATACATTTCCATATACACAGTAAACGTATTTGTGGGCAAAGGCCGTTAAGGTGTCACGTTAGGTCGTGTACGCACAGCGTAAACCAAGCTTTGTATTTTATTGTTTTTTCGTAAAATTTTCAACTTAACGGAAAATTATATATATATTTTAAAATATATATTATACATAAATATATATTTTAAAATTAACTTTTGATATATTTTTCTTCCTAATAATATTGCGGAGTAATAAATATCTTACCGCTGTGTGAACACGCCGCAAAGAGTGGCCTTTGCCCAGCAGTGGGCTTCAAATTTCCAAATTCAACAGGTATCCTATTACGCTATACCGCGGTCAGCATTTGTCTAAGTGTCGCTGGCGGCAGAGGGTTGCTTCACCTGGTCGTGGTCGCGACCGACGCTAGCTTGGGTCTTCAGCTTTGGCTTGTTGATGGCGATCTCGTGGCGGTCGTGGGTAGTTTTGTGGCCGTCGTTGCCGTGGCCGCTCTCGACAACGCTGACGCCGTTCTTGTGTGCGGTGGGCTCCGAATCGTCCTCGTACTCCTCGAACCTGCGGTTGTACCAATGCAGGCAGAGGCACCTGTAAAGTTTAAATAATTCATTAAATGTGTAGCATTCTTTTGTTATAGTATCATCAGTTAGATGATAAGTGATCACCGCTACCTGCGATGTCTACTTAGTGACATATTAATAGGAGTTTTTTCTTTAATTGTATTGAGCGTTACAAACGAGCACTCAGTCACCCTGCCGGCGAGTGTATCGCGTGTCACTCACATTTACCCTCCATGAGAAGTCATAATGCAGATGCGTTATCATCCCGAGGAATAAGATTGAATGCCCCGTCACCAGACGAAACACACGAGCGTTAAGCTGCTACTTACCGTTGGTTTTGTGTGAGGCGACCCATTCATACTGCAATTAGAAACGTACTGCAGGGTGGCTCTGCTATTATGATTAGGTAGATTTTAGTAATTTTTGTTGCTTTGTTTTTATTTTTTTATTAGGTAAAAGTATTTTACTTGTATCTTTTTAACTGTTTTACTGCACCTGGTGTTGCTATCTATGTGTGTCGAAGAGGAATAAATGAATATTATTATTATTATAATCAATTAACAATTTTACTGGTGCCGACACCGGGGATCGAACTCAGTTTGCTCGCGTACCGTGAATTGGAAACCAGCGTTTAGATATTGACTAAACACGGCTCGCGTTGTTTCACGTATGTAATGAATTCTACATATTTATCTGAAACTAAAGCGCAGTAGAGCGGTCCAACAAACGATGACGCCACATCTAGAGGCTGACGTCCGATAAACAGTCGTTGTTATTCCCGTCGTGCCTCATCGCGAAGATCAGACATTGTGATGGATATAAATTAGAATTCTATTTACCCCTTTTTTATTCCATCGTCAATAGTTTATTGATTTCACGACGCTCTACGAAACTTAAGGTAGTAGGTTCGAATCCTCAATTCGACTATTGTCGTGTTCCATCTCCTAGTACTAGAATTATAAGCTAAAGCTTAGTTAGAGCGGTTAGCTTTCGAATATAACTCAACCGAGGGAGGACCACCAGAATCCTCGGAATACCAGAGTGCATTATCAGCTCAATGCTGCTACGTTTTGTGTGGAGAGTTCATGTTAGTTGGATAATTGTGGTCATAAGATAATGGTGTTCTGATTCGCCATATGGTTTATTTATTTCTCCAGGATCGAGTAATGGCTTCCCTTCAAACGCGTTAAAAAGATCAATTGTGTACAGAATTAGATCAAAGTAGGTGGATAGATAAAAAATATATATATTTTTAGAACTAAAAAAGGTTGTATATTTTCTCGCTTAGTGCGTCCATTATTATGTAGGCGTCATCTTCATATATGTGTATAGATATAATATATAAATATGTTGGAGTCGTCAGTCTTAAAATACATCTAGTTCTTTATACCTATATATAGAATAATTAATATAAAATTATTATGTAAGAAATCAAATAAAATTTAAGGAAGTAATTATTAAATTTAATCCAACTAATATTATAAATGTAAATAATAGAAAAATGTATGTTTGTTACGCGATCAAGCGAAAACGGCTAAAAAGATTTGAAGGGAATTTAGCACATAGATTAGCCTGGATGGATTAACACGTAGGATATTTTTTATCTCGGTAAATGGCTCTGTTATGGTTTAACGACTGCTATCTATGGTAAAACTATTATTTGCCTGTGACTTTGTCTGCGTGGAAATGGAAAATGTGTGATGTGAGATATTGCATGATTTATTTTGACAGTATGTGTAAGGTTTTTTTTATTAAATTTGGAATTATGCTAATTATGAAATGATTATAAATATATGTTAATATATTTTTTAAAACACTCAACAACTGAAATATAGATTTTTAGGTTTTACTTTAAAATTAAATATGGTAAGGTTTTTCCTTCGTCCGACAAGCCCGAATGTAGGGGCATAGTATTTGAACAATACTGTACTATACTAGATGACGATTTCATCGACGTTCGCAAACCTGCGCAGATTAATTATTAGATTGGCAACTAAGTTCTATCCTCTTGTATTTTATTCTGCATTTGTCTTTAAATGTTTTTAAGCATAATGTTTAAGATTGTTTGAAAGTGAGGAAGTATCGGAATATGTTTTGTTCTACCGGAATATATGTTTTGTTTTTTGTTCGAGTTCATTTATGTAATATGCACCTCTTTCGATCTCTTTCAAATGCTAATACAGAGTTCGTTTAATACTCATGCGGAAGTGAGATCTTGGTTGGATGAACCATACTTTCTAACAACGTAATGGTACTATTCCACTCTGTGAGGGAGTGGTCCCACCCCGGTCAACCTTATTTGTAGCACTAGAAAAATGCTTGGAGCTGTAAAAGTATTTTACTCGTATGTTTTTAATTGTCTTTACAGTACCTGATGTTGCTATTATATATATATATATATATATATATATATATATGTGTGTGTGTGTATGTGTGTGTGCCAGAAAGGAACAAAAAAATATTTTTATTATCATATTATATTATTAAAAGCAAATGAGGTGAGCTGTGTGCCGCTGCCTCATGTTTAAATGCAATAGATTATAGATATAGTTCTCTTACCGGAGCAAAGTGCCGAGCACTCCGGTGGCGACAAGGGAAGCGCCAGCTCCCAACAAGTAGTAGCGGTGCTGGGCGGCCTCCGCGCCTGGCGAGAGCTGCACCAGCCCCACTACCAGAACCACGATGCCCAGCAGCAGCGACCCCACCACCGCGTGCAAAGCGGCCACCTGCTCAGGGACCAGTGGTGTTATACGAACAAAGTGTGTACAAGTAATTAGACACCCTGAATCTACAATACAGGAATATGCAAGTTTTTACAAGTAACAGTCGCTGAGCTTCTTAAAATATTATCTGCCTACATTGATAGGTGAAGTCAAGCCAATATTTTAGTTCTTCACTATCGAAAGCAAATCAATTTTCCTGGAACCCCGCTTACGATACCCCGTTTTTTTGTCACGCCTACGTAGACCCCAGTCAAGTCTCCCGTAGATCCCTGGGGGTACTAAGGGTTTAGAACATGAAAAGCTTACTAACTTATAACTTACATTTTCGCATTTTCTTATAATGATCAGGCTGATGATGAACGATTCCTGCAGCCCAAGACATACCATACACTATCCGCTATACAAGAGGTATAGGTAATCTAGTAAATATGGTCACTGGTTCCTTACACTATGCGGGGCATTGAGCTGATATTTTACAATGGTTGCCCAAGACTCTGGTTGTGGACAACCTTCAACGGAGTATGAAAATGGTTATTAAAAAAAAGTGTGTACTTTTAAATAATGGATACACACAAAAAAATAATTAACGTTGAACGTCAACCGTCGCTTCGGCATCGACATCAGAAGAATATACTTAGCTCATAATGTCGCCTGAGCGGCGCTATTCGATCGTAGAGGGTGGCAATACTGTACCAGGAGACCGTTGACGACAATGGAATCGAATGGCGGATTCGAATCTAAGACCTTACGTTAAAAGATCAGTGTGTGGTCACCACCTTGCCGCAGATGTAGATCTCATTGCGGTAATAGTGGGATGGGACTTCTTCGTCGCGGCCGCCCACGGTGGAGGCTCGGCGGACAGTCCGACTCTCCATGCGCCGCCGCTCGTAGCGGAGCGTCACAGACGGCATCGCGGCGATCATGTTCGCTGTAACACAGTTAGCCTCAATATACACATTAGCATGTTGTACATGTGTAATGCGGGGACGCGAACCCCTCCTCCGACCCATTGATGTTGTAACTACAAACTAGCTGGAATGTCACTCCACCGCTATTTAAAAGTTTTGTAAGTGTGCATATAGCTAAAATGATTTTAAGCACACGTTGCTCGTTTGCGCCTATATTATAAAAAAAACGTATAAATCTATCTATCTATGTCTTTATAAGGAATACATATATGATTGTATGTATTCCTTATAAAGACTAGACTACCTGCACATTGAGAATACAATGTACTCTCACACAACTAACATTTCAGTTCACCAGTCCGAGCAAGCTGCAGTGCTTGTTGTGCTAGGAGACGGTTCATGACATAAGTCTAATGGCGAATTCGAACCCTACGATTTTAAGTTTCGCAGACCGTACTCTAAACCATTGGGCTGTTGAGTTTTATTTCTATTAAACTTCATTTGAATCTTCGATGATAGTATTGATTTGTCGGTATTTGGAGTGGAAACTGCGAGCTAGAACGTATATAGAATTTTTTATTACATTTTCAATAGACAATTACGAAGTATTTTGTTTTGTTATATTATTCGTTGCAAACGAACAATTAGTTTTCATGTCAATGAAGTGATCACCGCCTCGCATGAACAGCCACCACGCGAAAGGATGCGACGACATGTATCAGTTCGAAGACATCGCTGGCGACAGCTGACTCCACAGAGTAGTTGTGCGTGCCAGGAAACTTCGCGTGACGCTCGCGGTGTGCTGGCTTGCCAAGCATCGCGATGATGATGAAATTTTGAATTCTCTTGAGCTGATTTGAATCCGAGCAACTCCAGTACGTATACCTTTTCTTGGATATAGTGCGGTGTACAATATGTTATTCTTCACTCCATTTTTTGATTTGGTCCACGCTGGAAGTTCTACAATTGTGGATGAGGCTCGAACCTCGAACACCCTAAAAGAATGCTAGCATAAAAAGCGGTGTTTCGTATGGCGAGTGTAAGAACCGGAACACAAATAACGTGCTAGTGTATCTTAGTACTGACAAGTATCATTTAACATCTGGTGAACTTAGTGTGCTTGTTTGTCACCCATAATATTAAATAAAACAAACATAAATACAGACATCTTGGATTTGATTTTATATTTGTAAAAGCTCTACATTTATAAAATATTCAGTCATGCAATATATACAGAAATAGAAATAGTTAAAACTTCTAATAAACAATTCTATATCAGACTTAGGCTGTATGACCACGATGCCTTCATCGCCAATCGGAATTAAAAAAAATAGAAAAAAACTTTTTAATATATTAAATGCAAAATACTAAATAGTTATCTTAGACTGTATAATAATCTAAGACACCCTTCATATTAGATATTTAAATATCTCCGTCGTAATATTTAAATAGTAAGGTCTTTTAATTATATTATAATTCCGTTTTATTAAATATTCATTCAATTAGCAAACTGAAGTGGCAATAAGTCGGCCAATAGGGAAGACAGGATCTCGAGTGGCAACCTCGGATTGGCAGTTGCTTTTTTTTTGTATGTGAGTATTGGTGTTGGTCCAGAGTTGGTCCACCTCTACAGCTTTATTTAATTAGACTCGCGCACTGGAGGCCCGCTGAGTAGGGATTCAACAACGATGCTGTGAAGCTGGCGCGGAGACTGCTGCCGCACCACCGCTGCACTCCAACCTCTGTGGACGAAGAGCTTCGACGACAACAGGGGGGTGGAGGGAGGAATAATACGATCCGAGAACCCTTCATAAGGAGGTACGGAACGTCGACTTGGATCGCTATCTAAGGGGTGGGCAGTCCAAGTGTAGGGCCCCCACTATAGGGCACCGACTTATGCAAGTGTGCTGGAAGCCGATGGATGCAGGTGGTTCAGGACCGTGCTTCGTGGTAATCTATGGATGTAGGCCTATGTTCAGCAGAGGAGTAGAGAGGCTGTGATGATGACGAAGTGGTATATTGCATGTTTAAGTCCAGTTTAATTAATTTGTCAATAATTGAGTATGACCACACTTCAATAATTAGAATTTATCCAGCTGTTTATTGATTTCACTGATTTTATAATGCCTCTGATGTGGGTGTCTGATGTCCAGTAGTGGGATTTAAATAAAAAGTCTGTTACTCATTACTTGCAAAAAATAACCCTCTGTGGCTGTCGAATATCAACATAGTAAACAAAAAGGGGGTTATCTTTTTCTATTCAGTTTCATTCCAAAGAGAAAGCCTCGTGTATGGGGAGTGACGACTCTACGGGGAATAGGGAACTCTTTAAGGGGAACGTATTTCATTTTCAGGGGAATTTAAAATTTATGCGCATACATATGAATTTATTACGAACTCACTAAAAGGAACTTTATGCTATGTACCTACCTACATATGAGTTATAGTGGATACCTCTACCTCCTATATAACAATTTTTTTGATATCGAGGGGAAATCTTCTAAAGATAAGTCTTTTGGAAGGAAGATAAGGTTATGTGGGACTTCTACCTACTAAAATCTGTCAGGGGCCACCCTCGATGCATAAGCAGCGACTAAAGACGCTACGGGAAGCGTCGCCTACCGTAGCAACTTCGCAGTAATACGGTGATAGCCCGAGTTCACTTTAGTGGAGCTACATAAAATAACGCGGGTTGTGGTTTCGAATGTAGTTTGAAGTCAATATTTATAAAACTCCCAAACCGATATTTGTGTTTGAGTATGTGTTAATTTTCCTAGTCGATTGTGTTGCGATATTTCTTAATAAGTACTGAAATAGAAATTCTATTTTTGACCTTTAATCTTAGTCAATTGTGTTGCGACTTTCCTTAATAACTTCTCAAATAGAGATTCTATTTTTTGCAATGTCTACCATCAGGTGAACTGGGTACTCATTTGTAATATTGTTAAAAAAAATTGTTAGCTATACAGGATAAGCACAAAATCGCATTAATTGAATACTTCTTGTACGATATTTGTCTTGGCTCTATCGATCAATTGATACTGATCTTAACAGAACACTACTGTAATTTTTTTTTATATGGGGGTTGACAAACGACACAATTCGAAGTAATCATACCTATATCTATCCTCAAAAATTCTAGGTATACAATTTCTTGTTGTCACCCCTAAAAATTGGGTAATATGATATCAACAACATAAAGAAACCAAAATATATTAATATTATAAATGTGAAAGTTTGTATGTTTGTTAGTCAATCACGCAAAAACGGCTCAGCGATTTTTTTTTATTGTTACACAAATATATTAGCAACGCTATTAACACTACTAATATTCCAGTTAACCATGACAACTAAGCTGACAATACTTGTGCTAGGAGATAGTTCACTACGATAGTCTAATGGCGGATTCGAACCTACGTCCTTGAGTTTCGCAGACCGTACCCTATTATGGTTATCGACGCTTTATTTAATTTGGTACACAGATAGTTTTTGTTGATTAAGACAGGATACTCGCATTAACAATCGCCAGTAATAAGTACCGGGATCAACGTTCGAAGGTGGCAGGCTTATCACGTGGTCACACTTCTAAGTTATTGGCTCAAGAGTATCGATTACCCGTTATTTATAAGTACTGATGAAAAATAATTAATCATACAGTATCGTATCACATATTTTTTATTTATTTCCGGACGCAATTCTTTCCACGCAGACGGAGTCGCGGGTAGATGCTAGTATAAAATAGTAGCTACTTACGTCTCTGATTAATCCTCGGCTGCAATAATGACTGGAGCATATCTGAAAGTAACATAAGAGTTGATTAAATTCTTTCGTCCAAATAACCAAGTTCACACTGAAATTGTATTCAAATGACGTTTCCTACGTTCAATATTATCTTTAAGTATATAAACATTGTGTTTTGTTGAATATACATTTAATTTAGTATATATAAATATATACAAAATATAAAGTAGTTGCAACAGTAATAGAACCATGCTGCATCTAGTACTTAGCTGCAATATGAAGGGAATATGTCGTGAATTTAAAAGCGTTCGCTTAAACAATAAGCTATCATAGCCCTCAGCCCCTGTTTACGTATCTTAAAATAAATAATAACAATAAAAAATCATAATGAATTTAAAAGCGTTCGCTTTGAATTCACGGCACGCGAGCAAACCGAGTTCGATCCTCAGTGTCGATCAATGATATAGTTAATTGCAATTTCAAGTTCCGATTTACCCGTGCGGTGGTGAAGGAAAAACATCATCAACAGAAATAATATTAAATTAAAAATTATATATTTTAAAGACGTGTGAAGTCCGCCAAATCGCAGTGGACTAACACCGCAGCTACCCAGGAAGCTCATAAAAGCCCATAATAAGCCTGTAAACTTTGTGACGTCACGCTTTGGCGTGTACACCAGCAGTGGGATTTATATATCTATATATTTTATATAATATTAGGGTTGACAAACGACACAATTCGAAGTAATCATACCTATATCTATCCTCAAAAATTCTAGGTTTACAATTTCTTGTTGTCACCCCTAAAAATTGGGTAAGTAACCAAAATCTTTTAATATTATAAATGTGAAAGTTTGTATGTTTGTTAGTCAATCACGCAAAAACGGCTCAGCGATTTTTTTATTGTTACACAAATATATTAGCAACGCTATTAACACTACTAATATTCCAGTTAACCATGACAACTAAGCTGACAATACTTGTGCTAGGAGATAGTTCACGACGATAGTGTAATGCTGGATTCGAACCTACGTCCTTGAGTTTCGCAGACCGTACCCTATTATGGTTATCGACGCTTTATTTAATTTGGTACACAGATAGTTTTTGTTGATTAAGACAGGATACTCGCATTAACAATCGCCAGTAATAAGTACCGGGATCAACGTTCGAAGGTGGCAGGCTTATCACGTGGTCACACTTCTAGGTTATTGGCTCAAGAGTATCGATTACCCGATATTTATAATTACTGATGAAAAATAATTAATCATACAGTATCGTATCACATATTTTTATTTAATATCAGGAATGACATACGAGCATACATTTTATCGTTAAGAAAGCGATTAGTCACTTATCGTTAATTAAGTGATGGTCAAGATCGCGCTTTGTGGCAATCTATGTGAGAGGCTTACGTTCAACAGTGGACCATGGAGAGGCTGTGAAGTACGATTGCGGCCTACACACACCATCAACAAAGAATTAAGGTTCACATGGATTGTCAAGCCTAAGGACTGAAGTGGAACGCCTCTTTATCTGTAATCGAGTATCCATAACTATAATAAATATCTCGAGGACATACAAAGTTTCATATAAAAATTAAACTTTATATAAAACTTTCTAAGATACTTATAAAATAATAATTTAAAAATAAAGTAATATCAATCTCCTTTTAAAAATGTCAAATTCTTTTTAAAGTGCGTAAGGTTCTAGAACATTGTATAAGAAGTTTAATCTATATATAATACAATGAATTCAACTTTAAGGCATTACGGCAGTCAATACTATAATTTTCCTAAGGGGTAACAATGCATCTTCTATACTATTACCTATTTTATTTTATTACATTGAGACTAACAAACGAGCACACAGTTCACCTGCTGGTAAGTGATTCCTGCGGCCCATGACATCTACGTTCATCCTTGGCAAGGAATCTAAATGCAGATGCGTTGTCACCCTTGAGGACTGAGATGGAATGCCACGTCACCAATAATAAAGATCTCCGGATCCCTACACTCACCAGACGTACAACACCGACATTATACTGCTATTTTACGCTGGTATTCTGTGCGGGCGTAGTCCTTCTCTGGTCGAGCTGACTCATTGCACTGCAACAGACTGCAGTCTAGCTTATAAGTGAACTATGAAGTGTTCGATACGAACAGGGAACGACGCCCTGAGAGAACAGCAGCACAATAGTGTTTCGTGTGGTGAGGGTAGGAATCCGGTCACCCAACTCGTAAGAAGCGGACACACAAACTGTTAATACTTCTTGAATATGTAGATGTCTTGAGTTGCAGCCATCGTTTACCATAAGGTGAACTTTGTGTGAGTTTGTTGCTCTCAATGTAATAAAAATAATTTGCTTAGAGTTAGCGCTAAACATTCAGTAATCCTGATAATTAATTTTATACTAGACTATTCTTATATCTTTTTAATTATTTAAAATAACAGTTAAGTTAGTCTTTTAAGCACAAAACAAGAATTCAGCAATGTCACTCTTAGTATAAGAAAAAAAAAATATTCAGTTCATTGGTACAAGCCAGAAAGATTTCAATCCACGACCTCCAACGTTCTAATAATTTACGTTCAATTCGTTAGACTTGCTTCTTTGTTCAACATTCATAAATATCTATATTTAAAAATATTAAAAAAACCGCGGTAGTTCAGTGTCAAAGCGTTCGCTTTGAATTCACGGCACGCGAGCAAACCGAGTTCGATCCTCAGTGTCGATCAATGATATAGTTAATTGCAATTTCAAGTTCTGATTTACCCGTGCGGTGGTGAAGGAAAAACATCATCAACAGAAATAATATTAAATTAAAAAATTATATATTTTAAAGACGTGTGAAGTCCGCCAAATCGCAGTGGACTAACACCGCAGCTACCCAGGAAGCTCATAAAAAGCCCATAATAAGCCTGTAAACTTTGTGACGTCACGCTTTGGCGTGTACACCAGCAGTGGGATTTATATATCTATATATACTGATGATGCTGTTACTTTTTTTCCACAAACAGTATTACTGTATATACTGTGTACTGTGTTTTCAATGGATACATAAGTATCCATTGAAAATTATTAAGTAAATGTAATATTGAAAAAATGTTCAAACGTCTCGATCTCGAGCGCAGTTCATTGAACCTTTACTCACGATACATTTATCATTTACTTTATTTGTTTGAGTCGCAATAAACACGTACAAGTCTAATAATGTTTAGATGTTCTTATTGTGTTTATCTTCACAAAAATAATGCAAAAAATATTTCTTATAAAAAAATATTCAGTTCATTGGTACAAGCCAGAAAGATTTCAATCCACGACCTCCAACGTTCTAATAATTTACGTTCAATTCGTTAGACTTGCTTCTTTGTTCAACATTCATAAATATCTATATTTAAAAATATTAAATAAACCGCGGTAGTTCAGTGTCAAAGCGTTCGCTTTTAATTCACGGCACGCGAGCAAACCGAGTTCGATCCTCAGTGTCGATCAATGATATAGTTAATCGCAATTTCAAGTTCCGATTTACCCGTGCGGTGGTGAAGGAAAAACATCATCAACAGAAATAATATTAAATTAAAAAATTATGTATTTTAAAGACGTGTGAAGTCCGCCAAATCGCAGTGGACTAACACCGCAGCTACCCAGGAAGCTCATAAAAAGCCCATAATAAGCCTGTAAACTTTGTGACGTCACGCTTTGGCGTGTACACCAGCAGTGGGATTTATATATCTATATATACTGATGATGCTGTTACTTTTTTTCCACAAACAGTATTACTGTATATACTGTGTATTATGTATCCATTGAAAATTATTAAGTAAATGTAATATTGAAAAAATGTTCAAACGTCTCGATCTCGAGCGCAGTTCATTGAACCTTTACTCACGATACATTTATCATTTACTTTATTTGTTTGAGTCGCAATAAACACGTACAAGTCTAATAATGTTTAGATGTTCTTATTGTGTTTATCTTCACAAAAATAATGCAAAAAAAATATTTCTTATAAAAAAAATATTGTCCAATTTCAATCACACGTTTTCAGTGTATTGAGGGTGCAAATGAGCACACAGTTTATTTGATAGTAATTCGTGCTTGCGACCCAATACACCAACATTCATCGTCGATAAGGAGCCATAATGCGTTATCACTCCTCGAACTAAGATGGACAGGGTCATCTTTTGGTGATTGCCCAATGACATCAACTACTCTTATATAGTGCCGTAAGAATTTGAGCAAACACAGAGGCACTAACTCGTCCCTATTCCGATGTAATGTGTGTTTAATATCGGAGGAAGGTTCCCGAAAACAAATTTCGTTCCTCGGTTAGACATTGAGTGCAGAATCTGCGACGCATTCATCACTACACTACGCAGCCTTATATATATAAATATATATATATATATATATGTATATATATATATATATATATGTATATATATATATATAGACAGAATTTGGGTATTTATTTCCTTATCAGTACAATATATGTATACTCGTATATGTATGAACGTACTGAAATATATTTATATTCTCAAACAGTTTGAATTCAAGGCACGGAAAAGTTCTCGTAGTAAGTCCAAAAGGCAAATTTCCGATGTCGCCGCATATCAAAATTCCTGTCTTCCGCTGAAATTGAAGTCTCGACTAGAATATCATGACGGTTAGAATGTATTGGAACTACAAAATAAAAATTTCCCCACGAACACTCACGTTCTACGAGTGATATATACGCCTTGTATAAGGAAAATAATTTCATTTCCTTTTCATTTTCCCTGGATTATTTTAAAATATAAATTTTATTTGATTAATACCTTGCTCTCTTTATTATATTAGGGACGGACAAGGAGCACACAGTTCTCATGATTATAAATGATAACTGTGGTCCGTGTCCATCTACATCTAAGTATCCTCAGCAAGGATTCAAGATGGCCATGCCTTGTCACTCCTATAGACTGACATGGATTCAAAAATAATACCGATTACAGGTAAATATAATCTAAATTATTTCGTTCATATTTTTAAAACTGTTTATATTTTATATAATTATCTTTTTAATTTATTTGACATACACGTTATTTGCGTACCGTTCAAAGCTGCAGTTTCATGTTTCGTGAAAACTCCAACGAATTACTCATAACGCTTTCAAATGGTAACACTACTAGGGTTGCCACAAAATGGAATATATAATATTAAACCCTTAATTTATGAAATTTGCCAGCCCTGATGTCTTACCCTGGCCAAATAAAAAAACTAGAAATTTACTGCTGGCGATACTAGTTATTTATAATAAAATATTTTATGAACAGTTTCGAGCCGGCATCGACGAAATTGTTAATTGTAATTTTTACTCTTTCCGCGGTGAAGAAAAACATCACGATGTGACCAGTACATCATATGGTAGAGCCAGTAGCTTCTAGCTGCATCATGAATGGGTTGGGAATGACCACGCCCTCACAGAATACTAACGTGGAGTAGCGGCATAACCCGGCTGTGTTTCGTACGGTGACTGGGAATTACAGATAACGAGGTATGACATCTCAGGCTTCCTGAAGACACTCCTAGGTGACACCGCATGTGCATGTCGAATCTTTGCTGAGGATGGATGACGAGGTCATGGAATGCAGTCATCACTTATCGTCAAGTGAACTGAGTTCTCATTCTCCACTCCGAATATTGTAAAATGCCATGAAGAATATAAGTAGCTTGTGATGGACGTAGGTGGCAAGGGCTGGCCATGCCATCGTGGGAACCGTGTGGCCGTTTGTCACCGTTAATATTATAGACAATAGGATTTCCAGTCTATTTAGACAGAACGTAGCTTCAAATAGTGGATTTGAATCAGATAGATGGTTGCTAGATATTATTTTTGACTGTTTTACATTTACGATTTTTGTGAGGATTTTTATTGAATACTAAATTAGATTGGATACATATTTGTAGATATCTTTTATACTACGGCTTAGATTACTTAAATAACAACATGCGTATATCCTGCTGATATACAAGAAAGCTCCAAATAAAAGCTTGTTTTAAAAGACTGGTTAACCACCATTATCTGAAGAGGGATTATTTCATATAGTCTTTTATAATTGTCCACGTTTCATTGCTTTTTTTTAAAATATTTTACTTATATACATGCATTAGGAAGAAGTTAAATTCTATCTTGTATCTTTCTATGTAATCATATATTTGTTTATTTATTTTATGATGCTTCTATTATAGAATGAATAAAATAAATTCTTATTGCGAGCATGAGGCCAGAAGAAATAGATATGTGTATAGAAGTATAATCCGCAACTACTCTAATACGAATTGGCGAACATCACGATTTAATACAACAAATTAATATATCTCCACGATATTTTAATCTGGCAACTGGCAGGCATCCTTAATTGCATGTTGCTTCCACATGCAATTCCCGTCGGATCTGGGTCACGATTATGCCGAGTTACGATGGTAGGCGATATTAATGCGAGGGCCTTTCAAGATGGCGGAATTCCGTGCGGACGACTTTCCCGTGCAAATAGGAGCTGACAGCCGTCAGGTCCGTTCTTTGCCCGATGAAAAATATGTCCGTGTCTTTTTTGGTTATTTCAAAATTGCGATGACTAATGTGTCAGTTGTTTTGGTTATTTTGAAAATATAATGTTGACTGTGGTAGGGTGCAATAAATAGTGTTGTTTTATAATATTATCATAAGTATCTATTGTGATACAGCGAAATTAAACCTATATAGAAATGCCACTGTTAGGCCTCCTTTCTAGAGAAGTATTAGAGCATAGTCCATCACGTGGCTCCACTGTGGGTTGGCGGACTTCATATGTTTTTTATTTTTTTTTAATTGTTGTTGTCGATGTTTTCTCCCGCCGTCGTGCATCCGGTAAGTCAGCAGTTCAAATTGCAATCGGCAAGTGAATTGATGCCGGCATCGGATATCGAATTCGGCTTGACTACACCACGGCTCTACGAAAATTCCTTATTTTATTAAAATAATATTTTATGAGCTTGCTAAAGTAAGCATATATTTACAGAGGGATGTGTCTCATAGGATCTTTTAGTCCTATTAGAGCATATTAACGCCGTGCCGAACTTCTTCAGCAGATGAACTGGACCACTTTATCGGCCCAAAATAATTTAAAAAAATATATTGAAAAACGTTCTTTTGGATAAATACCCGCATACCTTTTCTTTATCCGATAAAGCGGTAATATGATTCTAAAAAGAAAGACTAATCATCTCATAAGTCGATACAACTATTAGAAAAATATTGTCTAGGATTCTGTACGTACGGCCTAGTACCTAGACATAGCGCTGAAACTGAAGTGAAGTGAAGAAAAAAAAAACAATCAATAACTCTTCATTTTATCAGGGAATCCGAAAGTCCCAGAGAGCAACAATGAAAAACAAAGGTACGGTTTATTATCCTTTTTGTGAAAATAGGTTGAGAGCGTTGCTACCTCAGTCTTATATTTGCTTAATGAAGTGGGGAGTGGTCTGAGGAGTTGTTCGGATTAGTTCCAGCCGCTGAGTTTAAACATCGTATTTCGCGTCAGAATTCAGAATTTCATACTCATCATCTCGATGGTTGGCAATCCACCACTGTGTGCTTTAAGCGAAATTTCCGGCCACGCACAACTTCTCTGTGGAATCAGCTATCGCAAGCGGTGTTTCCAAACCGATACGACTTAGGGAGAGCCTACACTATCCTGAAAGGCCGGCAATGCATTTGCGACTCCTCTGGTGTTGAGGATGTTCATACGCGGCGGTGATCACTTACCATCAGGGGGCTGCATGCTCGTTTGCCGCCTATACTATAATAAAAATAACACTTTAATTCTATTAGAAGTAAAGCACGTGATAAAATGGTGATTTATATAACGTGTTTATTTTTTATATTCCCGGTCATAAATGAGCATACAGTTCACTAAATTAATAGTAAATCATTCATGCTGCCCATGACGATAGCCATGTTAATTCTTTGAATCATAATGCGTTGTTACTCCTGAGGAATAAGATAGAATCCCTCATCACCAGTAGGAAGGTATCCGGATATCTACAATCACCTGAAGAAATACGGTATTTGTTATTTTACCGCTGATGAGCAAACCCAGCGAAGCGTGGCTCTTCCACTGAAGTTCACCGATTTAATTTAAATCGGTCAACTGCGAGCCGAGCTACTCTTTACTCTAAATATAATGATTAGTATTCTTGTTATTTTTTAACTGCAGTTAACACATTATTGTAATTTTCTATCAGTATCTGACAAGAATTTATTTCCAAAACTTTATCGCTTGGAACATAGGATGCGAGAAGGTAATATACTATCATGGATAGATGGTATTGACAACCGGGATACCATTGTAAAGCTATCAATAAGGAAAAGAAAGATTTAAGAAAAATATTTTTCCAACTTGCGTTTGATTAATTTAGGAATAAATGAAAGTCTTGTCTAATACATATTGCTATTGTTATATATTTTATTATACAGGGTTTATTGTTAATTTGACGTATTCCCGTTAGGAGGTGATAGGGGTGGCTATTTGCGATAATTTTAACTCCCCTAATGCATTATGCAATAGTGAATCATTTTTGAGTTATCAAGTTTTTTAGCTTTTCCAAAATAAGTCAAAAATGCAACATGAAAAATTTCTTAAAGAATTGTATCAATTTAAATCTCATTTTTTCTTCTGATTTATAAAAACAATTAAACACTGGTTATTTATCGATATTAAAATAACAGTTATCGGTCGAAATTTAAAAATGCGAGACTAAAATCATATCAATATTTTTTTCCTCTAAAATGTTTCCAGAACAAAAAAAACGTTATGATACTTGGCTTGCAGATTATTTTAAAAACATAACCGTTTTCTTAGCTCTCCAACAATGTACAGCAATTAGGAACTTATTTCATACGAACTGAAAAAAAATCATAACAAATTAAGCAGGCGGAAATTCGTATTCAAACTAAACTTAAAATCGCTGTTTGAATATCTTGCAAATAGGTTTAATACGTACCTAAGCCAATGCAGGAAGAAAACTGGCTTTGGCTTGGCTAGTTTAGTTCGAAAAAATTGCCTTTGGTGAAGACCATTCCTTACCAACCCGTTTTTCGTGAGAACTATGGAAGACCTAGGATTTAAGTTTGTTTCAAAATTTTTGACTTAGTAATTTCGTAAATAAGGGGGCGGGAAATTACAGATTTTAAATCCAAAATAGCCCCTTAGTCAGTATTTGTTTATTTACGCGATACGTTTGCGATTGAGTGATCTTACTATATATCTGTATCAAATTGCAATTAGTCCAGTTGAGTGAGATTATTTTCGGCAAAGAGTTACATAGTAATCCTATATTTTGTAAATGGTTTATTAGTATATTTTTTTTTACTTTCCCTACACTTTGTATATATGTTGTATATATGATGGTATTATTCGTGCCAATGTGAACAGCATCACACAATATCAAACGACTTCAGCATTTTTCCATTCAGACAGTCCCGTGCGAGCGCTGGCATCTCGCCAAATCAAAGTGCTACTTGGCAACGTAGAGGTCGCCAAGCTCATGGCACAAGCTTACTTTTTTACGTACGGAGTTTTTTTGTTATGATCCATTTTTGTATACTCAGGCTTCTATTTATTTAATGAAACTCAAGGTGACAAACGAGCACCGTCGCATAATGGTTAGTGATGACTGCGGGCATCTACATCGATCTTTACTACAAAGATTCGAGATACACATGCGATTACGACTTAGTGTGATTGGCTCGTTCGTTGTAATTGGGTCATAAGAACCTCCCGCGCATCATACGAAACACAGCAGATTTATACTGTTATTTTACGCTGGTATTCTGTGAGGGCGTAGTCCTACCCCAGTCGAACCGACCCTGTTGCGTTTGCCTTTACACCAAAAAAAAAAGGTTCCAAAGGGCGGTCTTAATGCCTAAACGCATTCTCTACCAGCCAAGCCACTGTGTGGTGAGATAACTCTACCTATAATTTACCGTATCCTTAACGTTTTGTTACGTAACAAGTGTGCCATACTTTAAAATTGTACTGTAACTCAATAGACGCCTGATCTAAAGCCTCGTCTATTGACTGGCTTGAATAACAGCACAAGGTTGCTGTGTTTAATATGGCGAGTGTAGGGATCAGGGATTCCATTACAGAAAACCAGGCATTACATATCAGTCCTCAAGCATTGGAAATCTTTGTTGAGGATAGATACCGATTTCATATATATACAAGTATATGTAGGTATATATACACATAAACAAATGCGAAGATATATATCTCTATGTATATATATATAGAATGCTTTAGTAAAATTAAATGTCATATTTACTTAAAGAGGAGAATGTACCTAGTAATGTAAAGTATATAATAAATTACCGTGTAATTACCTCTTAAAGATAAAAAATATAAATATCTAAGAAATATTTGTTTACAACTTAAATCACAAAATTTTATTATTGTATAGATGATTATTTGAATGACAGGAACTGGACATCATAAATAAATTACACATGATTCACAATTAATAATTGTTAATATTAAATTTATTCTGAATTTGATTTCTTAAACAAATAGTATTGATTTGACATTAATACGAGTTTATAATACATATATATATATATATATATAATATAATATAAATATATATAATTATAATAATATATATATCTTTCTTTATTTTAATTTTTTGTTACTTGACATTGAATATGGAAAATTTCCATGATTTCTTTTATTAGATATAATTCAATCAATACATTGTTTATTAATGATAATGCTGCTTCGACATAAAGTAAATGTCTGAATGCCATTACGGTACAATGTTCTGGATGCTATGTTAATTAGAACACCTGTGAACAACGCATATTGCTGCAAATCAATATAATTTAGTATTATTTTATTTTACTCCTCCACTAAATTTAATTAACTTTTTGTTTTTTAAAGTCTAAAATCAAAATCGAAACTATTTCATTCAATTAGTAAAAGGTTCTATTTTATGCACTAAATGCTATCTTTAAGTATTTGATTATAATTTATGGGAATACATGGCATTAGTAAGTTTTTCTTGAACATTATTATCTTCATTATTTTTTTTTAGAGTGTGAGTATTGGTCCAGATACCTTTACAGCTTTATCCAATTAGAATCGCCAGCGGGAGGCCCGCTTAGTAGGTATCTTCGTCGTGTTTGTTTATTTTTGTTCAGCGCCGATGGTTTGACTTGCCTAAAAGGTGGCCAAGCGCTGAGGGCATTCATCAGAGATATTTATGGGTAATCAGCACAAGAGTTCCTCGAGGTCTTTTAAAGGTTAAAGGCTGTTACTCTGAACGGAAAAGTAACAGGCGCGCCCGAAAGGATCAAACCTCTGCTCGGTCAGTTACTTCTTTCGAATTATTATTTCATTTTGGGCCTCAGGTTCACGAGCGATTAGCATGGGTTAGACAGTGCTTCCTTAGGACGTGCATACAACGTTTCTGCTTAGCGCTGTGTTCCCCCAGGAGGCATTCAGATCCCCCGCTCCCACGATAACAAAAAAAATTGTTTTATTTATTTTAAATGTTAATAAAAAAATCCATTAAATTATTATAGTTTATTATAATAATAAGTGTAATAATTGTAAATTGAGTGAAATTAAGTATTTGTCTAACGTGAAATGTTATAGAAGAATGAAAACTTCTGAGGGAAACCGGCATAGGTTTTACATACATATACGTAGGTTTTTAAATGTCCCTTCGGCTATCGGGTCAATGATCTTTTCAATTATGATAGATTATTGCAGAGTTTTGATATATTTTTAATAATATATTAATTTAAACACGGCAAACCGTCTTCAAGCTGCCAATGCCGGTTATACTCAAAAATTTGTAATTAAATTGTTATTATGCAAAAATTTCTTTATATTAAATAGAACATGTACACTGCGTGTTGAAAATTATTAGAAATATTACAAAAAGTAGAAACGAGTACAATAATATGTGTTTATATAAAATAGTATCGCTTAGAGACAAATACAACCCCGTCACAATTTCTGTGCGATATTTTTTATTGATCAAAACAATTAAACGAAAGTCAAACAAACGTTTCTGGAAGAGATATTTATTTGCGCGGAACATTCTACGGTTACTTTCTTCTTCGGAAGTGTCGTGGAATAGAGAAAATGGCATATAAATCGGACGCTGGCTTAAATTACAGGTAAATTAGTTACCGTCAGATTCCTTATCGCCTCAACCTGCCACAGTTCACTACTAAAGTTCTCATTTAGTTCAACTTCAGGTCAGAACCTCATCACAGAAACATTTTGTTAAACTTTTGTTCTAACTTAGAAAATAATGTTTCGTTAATTAAAACAATTTTACGGCCTTTGCAAAGATTTTCGCCATATAAATAGCTTAAGAGCTTAACTTAAACTTAAGTAACAAAACTTAATCCCACAATTATTAGTCTTGTCTTTGTGTCTTACCTTTACCAAAAAAAAAAGGTAACAAAGGGCGGGATTAATGGCTAAAAGCATTCTCTACCAGTCAACCCTTGGTTGGTGAGATAATTGATAAGTCAATCAAAAATAAATAATTTATATAAACCTAGTACTTTCAAATTTTAGATTTTATAGATTTTTGTGTTCATACAAACTATATATAATTTATAGTATTTTGTTTATTGTATGCTAAACTCACTCAGTTTTCTATATAAACAATTCTGAAATATTCTTTAGAGGTACGGTGAAATAAATCAATGACACGTTCTAGCAATATTTTTCGCTTTGTTCACGTTTAGTTCATCACAAAAGCCGTAGAACTGTTTACAGTATTAAGATATTAGTGTTCTAAACTTTGCGTGAATTCATTTGTTATTTAAATTTAAATTGGCGCAAAAGCGTTTATAAAAACTATCACGACATCGAAATTGCATAAAAATCCACAACAAACATATTTGAGCTCTATACAACACCAAAACTGTAATCAAACTAGTGAAAAATAGTGAACAAAGGGCTACGTGATACAATAATGTATAATTTTATATATTATGTAAATCGACATTACGAGGTGTCACGTTCTAGAATATAGCAATAAGCGTGCTTTAGGCAAGAAATAATTGATATCTAATGAGTTTGTATAATCGATAAAATTACTATTTTAAATCGAAAATAGAAATATTAATTAAAAAATGTACTAGTTTAATTTCATCGTGATATTTTACGAAGGGAAATACAGTGGGATAAAAGTAGTTTAGTCTTTTGCCGTTGCCACAGAATATAGAAGCATTCTATCGATCGTACAAAATCGATTTAACTTATATATAATAATATAAATCGTTTCTAGTAAATATAAAGGCAATCGTTAAGTTACGAACATCGCTGGAAAATGAACGTGATATACCTGTATACACAGGTGACGCTTAATTAGCGAATGTTATGTTTGAATTATACTTATACTATCAAAACTACCTAGATATAAAAGTATAGGCACAAGAAATTTCATAATTAACATGTGTGCATCGACTATATTACCGCTATTGGTTACAATTAGTGCAGTAGATTCTTATATACTAATACGCATATAGTTACGAAACACGCAGTAGGGCAGCCGACTCACAGCGTGGCATTGTATATTTAATAGGAAAGAAATATTGACAGCCCTTCAGTATTAGATTCAGTAAGAACTCCGTCATACAAAAATTACATATAAATTTGTGATATTAGAATATGACTTCTATCAATATACAGATATACTGCTCACCCTAATACAAAGGCGAAACGCAGAAACAAATTACTTAACAACTTCATCATAGCCCAATCCTAATATGGCACATACTGAAATAAAGAATTATTGCCTAACAATAATTAGAAGATTTGTACGGTACGTTCAATTAATTTTATTTAAATCTATCAAAAAACATACCTCTAAAATATGATGAAGTATGTTTGTATGCAAGTATGTTACAATTAATTTAACGAAAATCAAAACTTGTTTGTCGGGTTGTATGAAAAGCAGTATATAACACTTAGTATAATTATCAATAAATATTATATACTGATTATCACACTATATATTTTAAAATATCGCATTACTATATTTTTTAATTTGATAAAATTAAAATAAACAATAAATTATTATTTAAATGATTTTATACAAAGCCGAAGAAATTATATGCAAAGCACACAACCCTGCGTATGTTTTTAACTAATTGAATAACAATAAAAAATTAAGTACTCAAACAAACTTAACATTTAAAAGGATTGTTTAATTTTCATAGTAATTTAATAATAAAAAGAACAGTATTATTACTTTCGTATTTTATCTTTGGATTATTTGGTTCTAATAAATATAATATAGAAGATAATAAAGTAATTTGGTATATTTATTAGGTTGGCAACTAAATGTTTATCTGTTTTTTTTTATTTATATTGTCCTTAAATGTCATTAAATGTTTTGTTCTACCGAAATCTATATTATTATTGTTTTTTATATTCGAGTTACTTTTATGTGGATTTCGACCTCTTTCAGTCGCTTTCAAATTCTTTGCGCGGAGTTTCGTTCAATACTGATGCAGAAATGAGATCTTGGTTGGGTGAATTTTTCGAGTCCAAACCGGGTTATTTCTACCAACGTGGTATTTAAAATATTTTTAAACGGTGGCAGACATATAATAACAATGTTTTATACATTGTCGATTGAAACATAGTTATAATTGTTTAAAAAAAATTTAACGAAAACAACTTAGTTGCCATCCACCATTACTATTTGAAAAATTAATGACGTAAATTTATTTTGTATTTGTAGATAAAGACTAAAGTCTACATATGCCATTGAAACAAGAAACGAGTGATGAAATAATAGAAAGGAACAATCTAAGATCAGACTCTCGTGAATAAAATTTATCTGCACCCCACTTGGCAGTAGCAGTTCTCTTAAGAATATTTACACACAAGCTAGCTCCGACTAGACACATAGACAGGGGATAGATACGCTAATTCGTATGTGTTAGAAAAATATTTATATAAAACCATTCACTCCGCAGTAAATCTAGCACATTTAAACATATTGGAACCACGTAATTTCTCCTATTCATTTAACAGTGTTTGTGTAAATATTGGATTTTAAAGAACCAAATCTTAGCATCGACCCCCTTATTAACCTCTACTCTTGTACATTTTAATGTACAATTATTGTACGTTGGTTGTATACGTAAAAAAAAAATACTAAATGAACATTTTATTTACATTATTTTGTTATTTACGTAGTGATATAATTTTTTTTTAAACATTTTCATTTAATGGTAGTTTTATCACTGGGATATGACTTTTTTTTTGTGAAGAATATCTTTAAAAAATCTAAAGAAGTCTTTGTATTTAAATCTCAATGTTTGGCATAGTCCTCCTCTCTAGATAGGGTGCACAGTTGGAGCATTCACCGCGCGACTCTTCTTTTAGCATTGGCGGACTTCAAGTGTCTTCGAAAGTATATATATTTTATTTGTCTCTAAGACATGCAGGTTGCCTCACAATGTTTTCTTTCACCGCCTAGTACGTGGTATGTTGTACTGATTTACCACGTGTACGGTGGTGAAAGAAAATTAAAAACAATTTTAATGGTGCCAGCCGGGAGGTCAACTCGGTTTTGCCCGTCTTAATTATAACCTCTTAGACACTGAGCTAGCACGGCTCCCATCAAGAATCATCATTAATCATTTGATAGATCTAAAATAATGGCTTCTATATTGTTTAGTTTTTCTAAAATGGATTGTACGGTTAATTGTAATAAATGCTCGATTACTAAGACGTTATATATCGAAATATTTTTCTAACACGCCATTTAATCTAAATTTAAGTATAAAATAAATAGTTTGTGTTTAATTGTGTTAAGGAAATATTTGTAAAATCTTTCCACAGATTCCAACAAATACTTCTTGAACTTGTTTGTGCATTACACTATTATATAAAGCAGACAAAGTTTTAAGGCATTTTATAGACAGCTCTAGGCAAGATATTTCAAGTATTATATTGGTAGTTCAGGTGAATGTGACGAAATACACTATCGTAGTATGAATTTTCCATCATCACGGTGGGATATGAAGATAAATAATTAGTTCTTCTATAACTAAATGATGATAATGTGAACCACCAAATAAAAATTATAAGAAAACTGATGTTATAATATCATCAGATGATATCAGATCATGGATGATTTAGACTAATGGATGATGGGTGAAAGAAAAACTATTTATACTGTGACAAAAGACATTGGAGACAAGCATGTCTGGCGATTATCACATGTGAAAAACCAGTAGTACATTTAAGCTAGATGTTGTAAATAAATATTGAGAGATATTGGCAATAAATTGCGTAACACAAGGTGTATGGCTTATTTTTCACATTCACCATTAAATTTAAAACAGAAGAAAGATCAAGAAAAGATAGAGTGAGATGGAATAGATAGCGAGCTTTTAGATTATAGAAGTTTGAGCATCGCGAAGCTAAGCTCGAGTTAATTAATCCAAATAGTTTTTAATATCAATTTTAATCATATATAATTTGAAATCTTGAAACACTGCGCAAATCTACTCAACGCCAATCGCATTAAGGCTGACAATGATGAAGACGTAACTTAAAAATGCAGATTCACAGCCAAACTTTGAAAACGAGATCTTTCGAAAATATTGCAGTCTCAGTAAAAAAATAAAATAAAAATACGAACATACAAAAACAAGTTACGAGTGTAAAGATATAAATAGTTTTATGTATTTTCATGTCCGAGAAAAGAAAAAAGGAATTTTGGCACAACTCTGTATTGTTTACAATAAGCTGTTAAAGTAAAAAAAAAATCTTATTATGAAATTTTTAAAATGCAAAATATTATAAAGTTTAAAATGATATCCAAAGGGAATAGACCATCTTATAGATGTAAATAAAATAAAAGAACAGCCTTTGAAAGGTAGTTTAACGATAGTCAGTCTCAAGCCAAGATAAACACAACAAATTAATTAAATATATACAACGATTGCTCTTGTCCAAAGAGCCATCAATGTTTGACGACAAAAAGTAATCATTTCGAATGTTTACACATGTGATGCAATGTGATAATTACTTGTACATTCATAACTTACGGCTAAAATTTACTTAGATTTGGTCCGTCTGGTAAAATATTGAATAGATAAGCGACTAAACAAACTACACAAAACTACAAAGCATCGAATTCATCTCGTTGTAATGAGTAGCAAAAATTACAAAAGACAAAATTTAGAGGTAAATAGAATCTACAAATCACATCCATTCATAGGCATTTTTGTAGACCATTCGTATATTTCTGTTTGTTCAGAGATCGACACTACCGTTTATACATTATAAATACATATTCAATCTGATATTACCATGAGTATATAATTTAAGTTATAAAAATTCGAACATGAATGGTTGACTAAAATAATGGTGTAAAAAGTAAAGTAGTGAATGTGCATTAAATCGGAAAATTGTTCAGTTTTACATCCGCGACATAATCATATAACGTCCGTCGGACAGCAGTTCCCTCGTGTCGAAAGGCGACCCAGGACTGAGGCTGGCAGTAACCGACGCCTGGGAATACGTGTCCTTGTTAAACTTGCCCAATCTCTTCTCGGCTTCAGAGGTGATTGATATTTCTTCTTCAGCGATTTGCTCAAGAGGAAGTTCTCGCATTGCATCTCCGTTAACGGCCAAAGCGTTGACAAATCCGTGAACTCGGTCCACAGGAGGTTCCGTGTAGGTCTCGGTGATAGTTTCTGGTAACACTTCGGTTGCCCGAGCGCGCCTCGCGTGCTTCGTATGCATGCCGCCAGTTTCGGCGTCCCTCTCCAATCTGTGGCCAGATCGCGACCTGGTGAGTTGTCTCTGAACATAATCTTCCAAAGCCTCCTCCTCGCTCTTAGTCAGATATTTGTGTAGCGCTATCAGAAAGATGCCGATACCGAGTGCGAAGAGTCCGGAGCAGACGAGCTCGTTGAACCAGCTCACGGAACCGATGCTGCTCCATGCGGTCACATCGTCCGGCAGCCAGCCGGACGCGACGAGGAAGACGCCGAGGACTAGGAAAACTACACCGAGATGGAGCATGCCAACCGAGGAGACGACTTCATTGTCGGTGGTTCTGGTTTTGTTGAAGCGGCGCCGCTCGAGGCTGCCGGTGGAGCAGTGCGGGGAGGTGACTCCGGACTCGGAGGACTGCAGGGAGTAGCGGCGCTCGCGGGCGCGCTGCTGCTCGGCGCGCCGCTTGCGCTCGCGGCGGATGGCGAGCGCGGAGTGGAGCCCCACCGCGTGCATCCTGCAAGCACGGGCACGGGTTAGCGAAGTCGCGAGCGCGCCGCGGTCGGCCGGCCGGGCCCGCCGCCGCCGCCACCCGTGCCCGTGCCGTGCCGCGGCGTTCTCGCCCGTATGTCGTACGATAATCAGACACTAGTGGTACAACCCTGCATTTTATTTATTGTACAATTTCCTTTTTTATAGAATAGGTCACAAAAGAGCAAGCAGCAGTCCATGAACATCTGCTACACCAGAGGAGTCGCCTCCTTTACCTTTATATAGGAGAAGTTTATATTCAGCAGTGGACTATTGATAAGCTGTGATGATTGAGGGTGATATACGCTCAGTTCAGCTGACAATAAGCAGCCCATGATACCCACATTCGTCCTCGATAAGGATTCTGAGGACTAAGATGGAATGCCTCGTCTCCGTCATGGTCTCCGGGTCCATACACTCCCTTCATGTGAGCGTCGCTACTGGTAAAAGCTGGCTAATGGAATAGCCCAGATCAGGGTTGGAAGGTTGTTTCTATGTACAATATGAATGGGTCAACTCGACCGGGAAAAGACCACGTCCACACAGAATATAACATGTGAAATAGCGGCCATACGCTGCTTTGTTTTGTGAGTGTAGGGACCCTTGGACATAACAATAGGTAACGTGGTATAACATTTAGAACAACGCATATACATCTTGTTTCATAGTTGAGAATGGATGTAGATGCCACGGATCGCAGTCAACACTTACCGCCAGTGGAACGTTTGTCACCGTAATATTAAAATGGGTAAAAACTAGCACACATTGAACTGACCACTCTCCTGTTTCAGGTTAATTCAAATTAATATATCGTTCTTTGCTTAGTTCATTTTAACCTTTGTAAGATAACAGTTGTACCAATTCCCTCATAGTTGATATCATCTTAATCAAAGTAGCAAGGATCCTGGACGAGGTTTTTATTTGATTTAACATATTCGGACCTTTGCTACTTCGGAACCATCTTGTTCTCTGTTGATCATCCTGCGACATATGTACACTTTTTATGTACGTTATATATAAACGTTTGTTATACATTATATATCTAGAAATGCTTATAACTTGTATTATGGCTGATCAAATTCTAATAGAATACAAAACAAATTGACAATGCGAGCTTCAATACACCTAATATTTTATAATTTTAATTATTGGCTGAGTGAGAATGTTGTACGATATTGATTCTGCCTTATTTATTGTTGTGTTGTAATAAATAAGACGAGACATAATTAAAATCTAAAATATAATATAATGTGTATAATGTATATTTTGAATACTTTTGTTAAGGTATGGATAAATTATTAATGGGAGTGCTGGTGCAAGGCGAAATAAAACGAACTACTGACAAGCTCAGTTATTGAATAATACATGAAAAATACTTTTATGTGCTTCTTTAAAATTTAAAATGTAACGATTATAGCCAGAAATATATTTTAAGAAATAAATGAATGCTCATAAGCGACATATACAACATATAAAACATATACAACGTATAAAACGGCACACAGCCTAGACCAGTTATGAAAATAACCTGTCTTCAATATTCAATGACCGCATTAACTTCAACCCTCATTAAAAACCCCCACATAAAATTTAATCGCTAGCCATATGAAAAGTAACTTACTTTAGTATCTTGTATGTACGGTTACCGGCAATATTCCTGAATGTGAGGTCTCTTAACATATACAGGTATGTATATATATATATATATATATTAGGTCTTTACCTGACATTTTTTTTACAAAGTTAGTCTTTTGCTTATTGATTAGCTTTGTATCTTCATTACGTTTGAACATTTCGTCGTAATGGATACTTCAAAAATTCGTCTAACTATGGAATATGAGTTCCGTCGTGGCATCAACGCGGCACAAACGGCACGTAACATCAACAACGTTTACGCAAACAACTGTACAAACGAACGCACAACCCGTTATTGGTTTGCCTGTTTTTTTATTTCAGTTCTGGAAATTTTGATATGAAAAATGAACCTCGCAGTCGTCCGGACACGTTGGTCAACAATGAAGAATAAAACGCGATTGTGGAAGCTGATGAAAGAACACAATCTACATTACTTTTTCCAAAATTTGGACAACTTTTTAGGGGGGGAAAAAAATGTATTCCCGGTACAAAATGCCTTTGAAGAGTTTGTTGCCTCCCGTCCAGCTGATGTTTACAGGGCATCAATAAACTACCACTGCGTTGGCAAAGATGCATCGATTACACGAGTGATTACTTTGAATAACAGAAATAAAAAAGTTTGAAAAAAAATATTTAAATTTATTTCATACAAAACGGCAATTTCATAGGTACATACCTATTATAAACATATATATATATATATATATATATATATATATATATATATAATATAACGTCTAAGGGTCTGGTACGCATTAAACCTATTTGCAAGATATTCAAACAGCGATTTTAAATTTAGTTCGGATTTTGTGAAAAAAAAAATTCAGTTTCTTTGAAATAAGTTCCTGGTTGTTATGCATTGTTGGAGAGCTAAGAAAGCGGTTATGTTTTAAAATAATCTGTAAGCCAAGTTTCATAACCTTTTATTTTTGTTTATAAGGAATTTTAGTGGAAAAAAAATATTGAAATAATATCGCATTTTTAAATTATGACCATAATTGTTGTTTTAATATTGATAAATAATCAGTGTTTATTCGTTTTTATAAATCAGAAAAAAAAGTAGATTTAAATTGATGTATTTTTGACGTATTTTGAACTAAAAACATGATAACTCGAAAATGTTTCACTTTTGCGTAAAGCACATGGGGGTTTAAATTATCGTAAATAGTCACAGTGAATAATATATATATATATATATATATATATATATATATATATATATATATATATATGTTCCATTGGTGGTGGAACTCGGGTTTGCTCGCGTATCGTGACACTTAAAGCGAGCGCTGAACTACCGTTTTATAATCCATTATGTATGTTCAGCATTAGGTGAAATAGTTAACAATGGTCTAGCTACACTGAAGCTTATTTATAGCAACAGCATGAAATAAAATAGAACTTAACATTCCTGTGTTTCATGTGGCGAGTGCAGAAATCCGGAGACCATTATCACTGGTGACGAGGCGGTCCAACTTACTCGTATCTGAATTATGATTTCTTATAGAGGAAAAAATTGAGTCATGGGACGCAATAATCACTTATCATCCAGGAGATGTAAGTTCTCATTTGTCACGCAATAAAATAAAATAAAGTTTCTTAGTGAATATTTCTAATAATTTAACCGATCTCCTGTATTTTCAATCTTTTACTAATATGAAAGAAGCAAATATCAACCTTAATGTACCTTTTTAAATATGATTTTCCTTTACGCCTCGTTAACTGACGTTCCCGATACCCATTTAATACTAGGCCGAGATTTATGGGAGGCAATATATCATGAATGAAAGATAAAGTTGTACATTGCTGTATTTACCTGACATAAATCTCAAAACCTAGCGTAACAACCGTCAATGTTAACCTACATTGACGGTTGTTTAACCTAACAATGTTTTCAGATGCCTCATAAAAACTGTTTAGTATTGTGAAATTACTAAAATAAAACACTTTAACCTGTAATTTTTTTTTATTTATAAACAGTGAATGTTTATGCTTGAGAAGCGTTTCATGTTTTACTAGTTGTTTTATTTATTATTATTAATAATAAAAAATAACCGACGCCGTCGAGTTAGAACTCTGTTTACGTTAGCACTAGCTGACCTGCCTAGGCTTAGTTTATATATATATATATATAAATATATATATGCAATATATAATCTATATTTTCAAGAATATGGATTGTATTAAACATAGCCATAACCATTTACATAGTAGGTATGAAAACATTTACCTTATCTAACAACACAAAACGAATAAAATACATTAGTCATTATTAATAATCATGTATAATTTATTATATAATGTCCAGTAGTTCTCTGTCATTCAAAACTTCATCCGCAGAATAATAACATTTGGTGATTTTAAAATAATAATATTTTAAATAATGTGTTTTTCTTTTCTTTCGAGTTTTCAATATATTTTTATATGACATCACACCAGATACACTATTTCTAGCGACATTCAATTTGTACGCCTATTCTGTCTAACCTACATATATTTGTATCTGCTTTTACTCGAATAGATGCACTTTAGGCATATCAGCTTGACCCATGGCCGCTTGTCTCCCGGTGTCGGTCGGTGATATTTTAGTCGCATATCTTTTAATCGAGAAGGCCGATTGCGATGAAATCAAGACTATATTTTACTCTGAAATATGCCCTATATTTCTAAATAAACTGTATCCAAATCGGTTCAGCTGTTTTTCCATTACAAGTGTTCAAACAAACAAAACTTCAAAAATGTGCTAATGCATTGAAATTTTATGTGCTCATTTACCATGTTTTGGAAGACGTTATTTGGACATCTGTGAGTCTAAGAAATAAATAAAACAAGTATTCCCAAGATAAGTGACGTCTGCCAAACCGCAGGGCAGCCTTGTGCTGGACATTAGTAAAACTCCCATCGGTCGCTCCAATTAAGTTCAAAATACTTGAACTTACGGTACCCTAAAACATTAGGTCAGGAGTGAGCAACCCGCGGCCCGCTTAATAATTTTATGCGGCCCACCAAGCATTTATTTATATTACAGGTATTTTCCCGCTAATATATTAAGTTGTAATCTAATGTTTATAATATGAATTCAATTTTAAATACAATTAAGAAGTGTGATTTTGGCAAAAAACCTTCAAAATTTTTGGATAGGCTCATTGCTAAAAAAAAGTTGCTCACCCCTGCATGAGGCTATATGAACTTTATGTATTACAGTTACGGGTCTACAGAGTTGGGCCGGATAATTTACATAGCCGCCTTACAGCATGCTTACTTTTTATGGGAACAATTGAAATTCTAGTAATGCCTGGGGTGCCAAGTCGTTACGGTTTTGTTTTTGACTGGATCAATTAATATCCAACCGTTGAAACCACAGTTTACTTACTGGGATATACCACTCTGTTAAAAGGTGCTAAATTCTCAATCTTATATCAGGTCTGCGGTCCCCAAGCTGGGGTGCAGTAAGTCTAGATTGTATGCTAGATTCGTTAAGACGCAAGTTGGGTCTCACGGAATACTATCCTGGACTGGGCTGCGGCCTCCCGGTTCCAGCTCCTTCTGCGCGACTCAGCATCGAGGTATTTTAAGTACTTCGTTACCGTCACTTTTGCTACAAGAGGTTGTCGATCGAAAATTTTATAGTCAACGATATAGTCAGTCGAAGGTCTAATGGCAATCTTGCAGGTAGTTTCTACCTAGAAGGACTAAGTCATCAGAGAATACCAACGTGTAATTGGCAACATATCGATGTGGTGAGTGTGGGGACTCAGATCTTCTATTACAGGTAAAAAGGTATTACAACTCCGCCCTTAAAGATGTAATGCAAAACAACGCATGTGCATGGTTTGTTGAGGATCGATGTAGATATCATTGGCCGCAGTTATATCTTATCATCAGTAGTAAAATAACCACGCTGGATGTGACAATTTATTATATCACCGAGTACAAAACAGTAGTAAAATAACCACGCTGGATGTGACAATTTATTATATCACCGAGTACAAAACAGTAGTAAAATAACCACGCTGGATGTGACAATTTATTATATCACCGAGTACAAAACAGTAGTAAAATAACCACGCTGGATGTGACAATTTATTATATCACCGAGTACAAAACAGTAGTAAAATAACCACGCTGGATGTGACAGTTTATTATATCACCGAGAGTACAAAACAGTAGTAAAATAACCACGCTGGATGTGACAATTTATTATATCACCGAGTACAAAACAGTGAAGTAAAATAACCACGCTGGATGCTGACAATTTATTATCACCGAGTACAAAACGGTAGTAAAATAACCACGCTGATGTGACAATTTATCATATCAGCGATTACAAAACAGTAATAAAAGAACCACGCTGATGTGACAATTTATCATATCAGCGATTACAAAACAGTAATAAAAGAACCACGCTGGATGTGGCAATTTATTATATCACCGAGAGTACAAAACAGTGAAGTAAAATAACCACGCTGGATGTGACAATTTATTATATCACCGAGTACAAAACAGTGAAGTAAAATAACCACGCTGGATGTGACGAATTTATTATATCACCGAGTACAAAACAGTAGTAAAATAACCACGCTGGATGTGACAATTTATTATATCACCGAGAGTACAAAACAGTAGTAAAATAACCGCTGGATGTGACAATTTATTATATCACCGAGTACAAAACAGTAGTAAAATAACCACGCTGGATGACAATTTATTATATCACCAGTACAAAACAGTAGTAAAATAAATCCACGCTGGATGTGGCAATTTATTATATCACCGGTACAAAAACAGTAGTAAAATAACCACGCTGGATGTGACAATTTATTATATCACCGAGTACAAAACGGTAGTAAAATAACCACGCTGGATGTGACAATTTATTATATCACCGAGTACAAAACAGTAGTAAAATAACCACGCTGGATGTGACAATTTATTATATCACCGAGTACAAAACAGTAGTAAAATAACCACGCTGGATGTGACAATTTATTATATCACCGAGTACAAAACAGTAGTAAAATAACCACGCTGGATGTGACAATTTATTATATCACCGAGTACAAAACAGTAGTAAAATAACCACGCTGGATGTGACAATTTATTATATCACCGAGTACAAAACAGTAGTAAAATAACCACGCTGGATGTGACAATTTATCATATCAGCGATTACAAAACAGTAATAAAAGAACCACGCTGGATGTGGCAATTTATTATATCACCGAGTACAAAACAGTAGTAAAATAACCACGCTGGATGTGACAATTTATTATATCACCGAGGTACAAAAACAGTGAAGTAAAATAACCACGCTGGATGTGACAATTTATTATATCACCGAGTACAAAACAGTAGTAAAATAACCACGCTGGATGTGACAGTTTATTATATCACCGGTACAAAAACAGTGAAGTAAAATAACCACGCTGGATGTGACAATTTATTATATCACCGAGTACAAAACAGTAGTAAAATAACCACGCTGGATGTGACAATTTATTATATCACCGAGTACAAAACAGTAGTAAAATAACCACGCTGGATGTGACAATTTATCATATCAGCGATTACAAAACAGTAATAAAAGAACCACGCTGGATGTGGCAATTTATCATGTCAGCGATCCGTAACGTCTATCATAAGGCTGGCGCTGAGGTCAGATATCATCGGTCAGTTTCTGGCGCTGTCACCTTTTGGTCGATCGCCAGCCCCGCACGCATGTAGGGTTGTCGATGCTATTTTATTTAAAATGTTCGAACCTATGTTGGAGGCGAGCCAATCCGCAACGTTAGAGCGCAGCACGCTCACATCTGGCGAGCGCACCTGGCACTGGTTAATAGGGAAATGTTTTACTCGATTCTTGTCAAGATAAGATTTTCATCATTAACAAGATCCACGGTGCTGGCACCGATGAAACTGTTAAATGCAATTTTAAGTGCCGATTTACCACGAGCTCAAAGTTGATGGAGTATATCTTGAGATATAAAGAAAAAAAAAATATTTCGAGAACAGTTGGAGTCCACCAATCCGCAGTAATATGCATAGAAGCCTATGCCCAGCTGTGGGATTTATATATATATGTATATATATATAGGCCGTTGTTTTTATTTAAGAGTAGATTCAGTTGCATTTTATTTCTATACATGTGTAATAATATCATATTAATAAATAGAATATAAAAAAGTCAAAAATGTTCGAAAAGAATGTCTAAAGATGCCTATGCCCAGAAATAAATATATATATATATAGGCTATTAATATTCTTTTTTTAAGTGTAGATTCTACATTCTGTCTATGAGCGTTTAGTAATTATTTATTAATACATATATACAAAGGTCGTACCGCGTTACTTTACAAAAATATTCGGATCGCTTCGTTTTATTGGGTTATAAAAGCTTGTAATACAGACAACAACGGGAATCAGGCCAAGAAACAGTTTGGGTCACCTGGTCCACATACGGGGAACGATGGAGCCACCTATTGTCGTGAACCACCAGTGCAGTGGTTAACCAGAATATTTGTAATGTTATTAGCATTGCTAAAATTCTTATATATATATATATATATATATATATACACATATATATATATATATATATATATATATATATATATATATATATATATATATATATATAAGAATTTTAGCATTTAAATTATAATAAACAAATCAGCACATGATGGTAAGTGATTCATCGAACATAGAACCTGGTTTAAAGGAGGTACAGTGGAGGTAAATGTGGCGGGATGTGTTATAACTGAATCTTAGTGCTCATACCCATCTTTGTCTTCGATAAGGAATCATAATAAGGTCTTCTATTTACATACTCAGGGGTGACAACGCACCTACCCTTGTTTCTTCAACTCATCTGGCGAAACACACCATTAAGCCGCTATTTTATGCTGATATATTTTTATTTCAGCTGTTGTCCTGATTCCTGCGGCCCATGACACATATTGATCCCCGATATGGAATCATCATGCAAGGGTGACGTATGTCACCCCTGAGAATGAGATGGAATACCACGTGACCAGTAACAACGGTCCCCGGATCCCTACACTCATCACACGAAACACGACAGCGTTATAATAGTATTTTACGCTGGTATTCTATGAAGGCGCGGTCTTTCTCCCCTTGAGCCGGATTATATATGCTGTAGCTATACATAAGGGGCAGTGTCGCTTCATTATTTGTGCTATGGTATTCTGTAAAAACCGTAATCTTTTCCCCTTCGAACTGACCTAACATGTTGCCAGTTTATAGTTATAACGCGACCCTATCACGTAAATAAAAGTTAAATAAACTGTTTTGCGTCTTGATTAAAATTTAAAGTACGCACGCATTATTTCTATATATTTTTTAGTGGTAACGCCACGGTACGATTTGTGTTTAATTGGGGTATTAATGGGTCGGCTCGACCGGGGAAGGACCACGCTCGTACAGAATACTAAATTATAGCGTTAAAGGCGGTACTAGGTCGGTCCTCAGGGATCACAACGCATTTTTTCCTATGATTCCTAATCGGGGATGAATGTGGGTGTCATTAGCAGTAATTACTTATCAACGAGTGAACTGTTGCTATATTGCTATTTATTTATTTATGGTGCTATTTTTGTCACCTTCAATACAATAAATAAAAGAGATTAACCACTGAACGTTGTTTCAACTTCAATTTGGAGTAATAGGTCATAATGTCCCGCTTTTATAAATTCAACCGCTGTTCGTTGTTTTATGGCGGTACAGAGTTTAATGATCAGATCCGAGTCCAGGCACTCGGGTGTGATCAAGTCACCGCTCCGGTCGCTGAAGGTACGGTTCCACCGCATCTTTACATGTAATAATTAATAGGCATCTTTAGAGATTGTATCAGTTTTGCCGATGATCTTTGTGTATAATATTTATTAATTTTAATTAAACGTTTATAGACATTGAATGTTGTAGAATTAACAATTCATATAAAAGTAGTTTTGTCATTGGGATATATTATAAAACATGAATTCTTTGTGAAAAATATCTTTAAAACAATGTAAAGTAACAGTCTATATATATAAATCCCACTGTTGGGCTGAGGTCTTCTTTTTTAAGAGGATTTGAAGCATAGCCGCCACGCAGCTCCAGGTCCACGTGTCTTAGAAATATTTTCTTTTGACTTCGGAAATACGAAAAGTACTTGATGTGCAGATATACAGATCATACATTCCAACTTAGTTGTATCAGTCCCTTATGAGTATCGTTGAGTTGGCACTTACCGTGTGCTCGTTTGTCACCCTTAAAAGGACCGGATTCCGACACTGACCAGTCCGAAATCGAAAGTAAATATTTCGATGACATGTGAAGTTTGCCAATTCACAGTAGAGCTGCGAGACTATGCTCAAACACCCTCTTTCGTATGTCCAATAGTGGGAATTATACGTATATAAATAGGTTGTAACCAACTTATTTATGACTAAGTGTGTTTGTGGAGTAAGAGAATCCATTACAACCTCCTACCGAAGATATTGTTAATGGCTTGTGAAGACAGTAGGAATGTGTGAGAATCATTCATTTTTACAACTTATTTGCCGGTCATATTATTCATTACTGGAAGCTTGATGATATTTTCCCTTTTTTTTATAATATTAAGGGTGACAAAAGAGCACATTGTCCACTTGATAACTGCGGCCCATGACATCTACATGCATCTGAAATGTAATGCCTCGTTAATTGAAATACCCCCGGATCCCTACATTGTTTGTTACCAACCGTGTAGGGATCAATAGGTTACTAAGTGTTACTTAGTATCCACATTGATGAAGAGAATCCTAACTAGTGTTTACCAATTGCAATAGGATTTTACCAAGTACCCCATGTACTATGTTTGAAATCTTACGGCACTGTATTATATCCTGCGCAGTTAATGTCACCGGATAATAACTAGACAGTTATCGCAGTGAACGAGATATGCCAGGTTATCATCGTCATTTTAATTCTTTACCAGAAGGATGGGACAGTGTGATTTATTAATGAGACCTCAACATGGACCTCCCCCATAGATGTCCATGACAACCTACAAAGGGGTCCTGTCCTGAGCAACTTTCCACGTTTGTCACTAGATATAATAGAAAAAAAGAAAAATAGTAACTTAGTCATACTTCCTAAAGATAATTTCGTTTAACCAATCTGTGTCTATCAACTGTTAACATCGTCATTACTACACACGTATGTGCTTAATTTGTGAGGTATCTTTCGACACTGAAATAACAATGTTGATGAACTGAGATAACGATGATGAAACAGAAGGGGGTTATCGTCAGATCAAGATATTTTCTCGCCTGAGGTGATTAAAGCTAGCTAAGCTAGTTGAATAAATAGCTAATTAAATTTTGCAAGACAACAATATAATATACAGTATAGGAGCTTTCGTATGGCAAGGGTAGGAATCCAGGATCCCACTTACAGGTAGCGTTCCATCTTAGTCCTCAGTCCTCGTGTACATCTTGAATGTTTCTTAATGAAGACCACAGTCATAATTGTTTTTTATACTTTGAGAGTAACAAACTCACACACAGTTCACATGATAGCAAGTGATTCCTGTGGCCAATGACATCTACATTCATCCTTGACAAGGAATCATAATGCAGATGCGTTGTCACCCTCGAGGACTGAGATAGAATGCCTCATCACGAGTAATAAAGGTGGTCACTACCATCAGTGTTTTAATTTTCGTAGCAGATTTTTCCTTCCCTTTCTTTTAGGTTTACTGTTACTTAGATTTATTGTTACTTTGCTAATTTGATTCGATGCTTTTTATTTTGTTCATTTTTACTGGAAAGTCGAGGTTGTTTCTTCCCCATAGGACAGACCTTTGACTAGTTATTATTGTATGAGTATAGATTTTTTAAGGATATAAACTAATTTGCATTTTGTGAATTCAGTTCACTACCTTAAATATAAAGACAACAGAAAAGAGATGATCATCTGACTAGACTAAGATATCTTAAAGTATAATGTTAGGTTAACAAATTGTACAAAAAATATCGACATTGGACAAATTTGGACACAAATAATATGTTTCTTGAGTCATTTAGGTCACAATGCTTTTCAGGCAAAACTTGTCTTACCTGGCCGTCCGTATCTTGATTACGAGCGCTGTGAAGTTAAAAACTACTCACACCCATTTAACTACTAGCTACCAGGCAAACACCAAAATGGATTATATACTCATGTTTGTACTAAATACACCTCATATATTAGGTGATCAAAGGTATCTTTCTTGCTAGACCCAAGTTCCATTCTAGATGCTGCCAATAATGTGCTACTGGTCGATTTTAACCTCGCATCGGCAGTTGCGGTGCAGGACGCATCTCCCCACCTCCGCAACTAGATGAATCGACGACCTATGCAAGTTTGCGGGAAGTCGACGGATGCAGGTGGCACACAATCATGCTTTGTGGGGAGGCCTATGTTCAGATTATCAGATGATAACAACTGATCAGGTTATATTAAAGTGCCGTAAGCATTTGTGCCAACACAAACGCACGCACTCGTCGTCACCTTCCCTAGTCCGGTGTAGTGCATGTGCAGTAATATCGGAGGAAGGTTCAGGCGTAGTTTCAAAGACCCGAGACATATTTTTAACAGTGGTGCAGTTTGTTTCTAAGTGTAGAATGAATAGGTCAACTCGACCGGGTTAGGACCACGCTCTCAAAGAATACCAGCTTGAAATAGCAGCATAATGCTGCTGTGTTTCGTCTGGTGAGTGTAGCGATCCGGTGGTGGTGAGAAATTCGATCTCAGTCCTCAAGGATGACAACACATTTGCATTATGATTCCTTGTAATGGATGAATGTAGACGTACTATATATACGCTCAGACAACCAAACCAACAATTTTTGATATACAAACATCGGTTCCATCAGCAGTAAGCATTACGCCACGCTGTGGTCTAATACTTGTTTGTAGTTGTCTCGTGTTGCCGAAATCTCACACAAATCTTCTTCACTAGATGCCACTTTGCTAGAAATCGACCAGGAAACATGGCCTCGGTTGAAATCGGTCAAAGGGTGTTCAGGTGCAAACATCAGGTTTTTGTTTTGAAAAGTTCATTTACGATCCTCTGTTTTTCTTTCTTTTCTTTTTTTATTGTGTAAAATGTAACTAAAGTATACATAGTTTCTCTAGTAAGTTATTCCTACAGCCAATGATATATTTATCCTCGATTATGAATCATAATGCAGTTACGTTATCACTCCTGTGGGTGTGGGTGTTTTCAAGAGTAGAGTGAATAGGCGTTTACTGAGCTAGTGCGCCTTACCATCCAGGACTGCATTTCCGCTTAACTACGGATTCCTAATCTCATCAGATCATTCTCAGTTATGTCGAAGCTAGAATGAAACCGAAGGGTGGCTTTACCACAGTTTCCTAATTTCCTTTCCTTCCTAGTTTCTTTATAAGTTCAACAATAACAACAAAACTACATAAATACAAAGCACACAAAAATATACGACAATAAACATGCAAATCACCGATACTTTATACATATTATATATTGATATCAAGTACGTCATTCTATTCAAGTCCGGGTCAAGTATAACCAATGTAAATGTGCCGAACGACGCCATCGATTGCCACCATTTACATTGCACTGCCGGACCTATAAATGTAAAAGTAGTTTGATAAGAATATCTAAGACTTTGTGCGTCAATGAAAAGCTAATAGGATAATGGGTCGTTGGATATCTTTCAATTGTTTACTTTACACACGTCGTGATTAGTTCTAACAATTTTAATATCAGTAATGGACAACACATTTCTGATAGTTACTATCAATTCATAACTGTATAGAGATCATATATGTATATTTTACAGTAGCATGGCGTAGTAGTTAAGAGTTTGTCATCGCCTGGGTTCGATTCCCTGCTGAAGAAAAATATTTATGTAAAAAAATTGTTTGTTTCGAGTTTTTTGCATAACAAACTCAAAGACGCCTCGACGACACGAAGGGAACAACTAGCGAGTGCCTCTGCATTTGTGCTAATGTTGCATTGTAAATAGAGATATGGGCCTCTTATTACACTGGCTTATGAGAGAAAAACTGAATAGAAACGAAGGGATATGTCGTATATATGATTATATATAGGCATAATTATGTGCATATTGATTTCACGAACTGCCCCTGCAAGGTAAAGTTCTTCAATAGTAGAATTTTCAGAATATAGCCTTAGTGTACCGGTATTTCCGTATTTGCGCATCAAAGAAAATACGAATGTTTTTAATAGTATTTTAGTGTCCAACGAGCAAGCATCTCACCTCATGGTAAGTGATTACCGCAACACCAGAGGAGACGCAGATGCGCTGCAGGCCTTTAAGAAAGGAGTGGGCTCTTTTTCCCTAACATTCCCATTAAGAATTAATGCAAAGATTACATGCTAATTAAATGCTCTACGAGAATAATTGAATGGCAGTTTTAACTTTCGGCCTTAGATTTCGTAATACCGTACCCTAAACCATTATGTTATTGACGTTTGATATTTAATTATTATGTCCATCGTTGCCAGAAGTTAGCGTATTTAATTGTATACGATTGGAATGGGTGCGGAGAAATGAATGTGGTCAAAGTGAATTAAAGTCTAACCCTAGCATGTGGCCATGAAAGTGAATAAATGATGGTTATGTTATTCCTAGGTATCAATTTTTAAAATTCGAGTGTTAACTGTTTAGGCGGTAATAACAAATATATATATAATTGCGGGTACATAGATGTCTGTAACATGAACTCTCAGCGTATGCATTGTAAATTTTTTTATTTGTATAATTTTATGTATAATGTCGCAGGGAAATTATGAAAACGAAAATTTGATTAAATCCCTAAAGTAGATGAGCATATCACAGAAAATGTTAAATAACTCGGTGTGAGGTTTAATTAACTAAACCTAACTTGAACTTAACTTCACTAAATTAGTTTAGGCATTTGATCAAAATCACTTATTTTCTTTAGGGAAATCATCCAGCAGAGTTTTTATTTCAATGTCTTCCATGAATTCATCATTTATCTTAGGTATTTGATCATATCTCCATTTTCATAATTTCCCTGCGACATATATAGATAAGTATTGCATTTTTAACAAACAATCAAATCACACTAGAAAATTATAAATTTCAATTAAGATAGCAAAAGACGCCGTGGTAGGTAGTTCAGAGTCAAAACGCTCATTTTTAATTCACGGTACGCTAGCAAACTGGGAGCACCAAGGAAATGGTTAAACGCAATTTGAAGTGGTGATTTATCACGTCCTCGGCGGTAAAAGAAAATATCGTAAGGGAACCTGCCTACCCAAGAAATATAAAAATATTTCGTTGAGATGTGAAGTCTGCTGATCCGCAGTGAAGCCGCGTGGTGGAGAATGCTCTTACAGCCTCTCTAGAGAGAAGGCCTTGCTCAAAGTTACAGTGGCTGTTACTTTTTAATATTTTGCAGTAATTAATCTACTGAACACTCAATCAATTAGTATAATAGTAATTCGATGGTTATATTGAATTATGGGTCAGAAGCTAAAGCTTAATATATTTTTGAACGTACAGCATATACATTTGTAAGGATTTCTTAAAATGCAAGCACTAGTAACATCTCCCTTTCTTATTTATTTGGTTATGTTCTAAGAACTTAGCTGTTTCTTATATACGATATATGGAAATGTCTAGATCTTAATCTTCCTGAATATAGGTTTACATGATTCATAGGAAGGCATATGATGCATGCACAAGATCTAAGGTCGTGTTTAAACTTTTATGGCCCAGAATTCTCGTAAGATGATCTCGCCTAGCTATCGTCTATCCAGGTGGAAGATATTCTGTCAATAATCTCTTTCCTCGTACACTGTCCGGTGCCTTAGCTTACCTGCTCTCGCCCGCGCTAAATATAACACGGCTATTTTCAAAACTTAGTCGACCAACTGATCGATACGACTCGCTTGGTAGAGGGAAATGGAGAATAATGGGTTTATTATAAATTGCAATGCGAGGCCTTTAATGAGAGACGGAAACGAAAATTATACATACGATGTTTTTATTATTGTTATTGCATTGAAAGTATCGAGCACGCAGTTCACCTGATGATAAGCGATTCCAGCGGCCCATGACATCTACATAAATCCTTGACAAGGAATCATAATGCAGATGCGTTTTCACTTTTGAGGACTGAGATGAAGCCTCGTCACCAGCGATAAAGGTCCCGGATCCCTACACTCACCAGAAAACACGGGAGCATTATGGAGGTATTTTATACTGGTATTCTGTGAAGATCCCTACCCAGTAAAGCAGACCATTGAAGGTACAAATAGAAACTATCTTTAATGTAGCTCGAACAGAGTTGTCTTTATCAAAATAAATTTAATATAATGTGGAAAGTATAAGATAGATAATAGTTAGGAAAAAAATTTTTTGAAGGTTATTCCAAACACAACGCTGTTTCGAATGGTGGGTTTGGGGACCCGGAAACCCACTAAGAGAAACACTTACTGGAATAGCAGCAGAATGCTACTGTGTTTCGTATGGTCAGCGCTCGTATATATGCTCCTGTTATTCTATATAAGTCCACGGCGGGGACAACGCATCTGTTTCTTAAAAATTTGTTAAGGATCGATGTCGATGTCTTGGGTTGGAGTCATCTTTACCATCAGGTGGACTGTGTGCTGGATTGTTACTCCTAAAATTATAGAAGAAACGAAATACGTTAGATCCCATCTGCAATATTTGAATTTATATGCAAATCAATCAATCATAACGATCATCAGCCTGTAGAAAAGTCATATGTTGGATATATTGGAAAAGTTTTCAAGAGTCGGACAGAACGGCCCTGTTGATGTAATCCAGCCGATAAACTTAGCTGTAGCTATTAATCAGGAATCAATAATTTATTAAGATTAGTTAATAAATGCAATAAAAATCTCCTTATTATTTTTGTAAAGATCTCTCCAATTTGGAAGGATGATATGAATAATCCTTCTAAATTGGAGAGGTCTTTCTCTGTATTGCTTTACAGCTGTAATAAATCAATACGAAAATCTTGAAATCCAAGCAAATTGGTGATCGATTTAGCAAACGTATCAAGAGGATTTCCTTACGTATTCACGTTTAGCTATAAAATATACTACTGACAATAAATATTATGTTAAAGCTAAAATACAGATACACGTACTATGTATTCTGGTAGGAATACTTTCAAACGAAACTCAATAGGATTTATCCGATTACAGAGGAACTGAGGAAGGTTTATTATAAAGGGCTAAGATACTTAGAAGGTGATAAAGTTGGTAAAGGTGGTAAACGGACGGATGTTAGGAATACAAATTCCAGTGCTGGAGCTACGATTTCGCTAATTTGATGCTGCTGACATGAATCGGGTCGACTGGGGAAGGACCACGCCCTCACAGAATACCAATGTGGAATAGAAGCATAATGCTACTGTGTGAGATCCAGGGATCCACTCGCAAGCAACGAGGCATACTGTCCCAGTCTTTTGAAGTAACCGCGCAAGCGCATCTTGAGCCTTTGTTGAGAATATGCAAACGTCACGGGCTGGTTTGACATCGTAAAATTATAAACATCTATTTCCTATGACAGAAATTATGGAGGATTGTTAGTAACTTAAATATGAAAATAAATCTCTTCACATTTACTCATTGGCAAAAAATAAAACAAAAGTTAAATCGATCGATCGTGTCAACACAGTTGTGTCTTATTTCGCCAGAAGTCACACTTGAAGAGATGTAGTTTTGTATTTTTCTGAGTGAGGATTTATGTATTACACAATGCGGCGAATTGTGTGAACAGTGGAGAGCAACTTGAGACATGTCGAGATAAGTTAAGAACTGTTCCCGAGATAAGATGCCGGGAAGCTGCGGAACAGGCCAGCAAACTTGTTGGTGGATGCTTAGAATAGGACAGTTGAATATCTGCACGTACATAATAGTCACAATGTGATGTTTTGAGTCTAGCAAATCTTATGCAAAATTTTATGATAAAACTGTATATTCGGGAAATAAATTTAGTAAAAACTAAAGTGGAAAGAGGACGATGTCCTCCAACGACGATCTCGACAACGTGGATGTCTTCTATTTGTTGCCAGATGACAACGCACCTGTAAGGAGACATAATATTGTGTCCTTAACAAGCATGAATATGTGTGTGTCCTGGGCCGCACGAATCACTTAAAGAATTTCAGAAATTCAAGAGGTTCTTTTAAAAATCATCCAGTATTACCTCTCTACAAACATAGTAATTTAATTCCTTTCCATTTGACTACCACAATTCGCATATAAATCTTGAATAGGAGACATTTCCGAGGGCTGTTTGTTGTACAAAATATCTAACGTGATCCCTTCTGATAGCAAGGTTGGGGTTGAGTGGTCACGGAGAACAAAAGGTCATCTTACGTAACAAATACATTATCCAGAGCGTGATACATCCGACCGGATTTTCCCCTCACCCGTAATTGTGACGCGATCGGATTCTAAAACGTTTGATGTTCGCTCTTAATGGCTTGTCAATTCTAAAGTGTTACACCTAGACATATTGACGGATAGATTTCTCATTTGTAATTTTTAGAGGTAATTTTATTCTTGTGTTTCTTTCTTTAACATAAAGTGCGGATCTGTGCGTTTGATCTGTTTGGAAAGTGAGTTTAACTATAGCTTTGTAATTATTTACTTTTTAGATAATTGATTCGTATTGTAGGTTTAGATTGCGTAATAGAAGTGAATAATATATTTGCGAGATCATTGAAGTATGAAGTAATAATAAGTACAATGGAATGAAGATAAGGTATCTTGATATAAAAACAATTGAGCAATTTTATTCTCTTTAATTTTATATGACGACAGACCCTTGTCAAGCACGGCCCCTTTTAATGAGTATTCGAAATAATCCAAATGATTGATAACTAAATTATTATAAATAATAGATATAATTTGAATAACAAGAAGAAAAATTGAATTAGAACTCGACTGGAATAACAATGGGGAGAAATTGCTCGCTAATTTTGAGCGATGCTGCAGATCTTGGAAGTCGAAGGAGGATCGGGACACAATTAAAGTAATGATACATGACTGGGATATGAGGAAGAACCATAACTTAATTAATCATTCATTCAAGTATCAAAAAGTCGGCAAAAAGAAGAAATTATTTAATTATTTAGCTTTTCTTCGTTGTGAGTTACTGTGAAAACTTTTTATACTTATTTCTTTTTTTTAATATCATGGGAAACAAACGAGCACAGTGTACCTGATGGTGATTCTCGCGAGGGAATCACAATGCAGATATGTTGTCATTCTTGAGAAGTAACATGGTACGCGGCAAAGCGATTAATAAAGTCTCCGGTTTCTCTGATTCAGTAAACATATATATATATATATATATATATATATATATATATATATATATATATATATATAGCTTACATTATTTTTTTTCAATCTTTATTAATTTAAAAAATTCATAGACACCACATTCGTAAAAGTCATCGAATCTTTTCTTGAGCAAAAAAAAGCCCCCGGTTCTCTAGTGTGTGTTCGCCACATATTTATTAATTTCTTAGACATGTAGGTTTCCTGAAGAAGTTTTTTAATTTCTTCGACATATAAGTTTCCTGAAGACGTTCTTCCTTCACTACCGAGCACGTAGTAAATCAATATCCAACTCGTGTTGACTCGTGTACCGTGTATCAAAAGCGAGTGCATAGAGCTTTCGAGCCGGGGCACTTTTTCTTGAGTACAATCATTAAAATGAAGACAGTATCCCAGATATTAGAGTCGTCTTTACGCAGCATGACGCAACGAAAGATTTTATAGAGCGCGACTACTGCGTGAACTAGAAATGGCGTGCAATAAGTATAAAAAGTACAGATAGAAATGAAAAATGAGTAAGAAAAAAAAAATGGAGTTAAAAATATTGAACGTTAATGTAATCCTGTAGACGACATAGTATTATTTATTATTTTCCGTCAACACATGTTAGTTTTGGGCACTCTGTACTCTTGACCAATCGACGTTAAGGCTGACCACGTGCGAAGCAAGGAGTGCCCAAACGAGCTCCCGCCACTCACACATTCCTCTCGTCCAACACATTTTTCATTTTTCACTGAATTCAGTTATAAAGTCTACGCACACGAAGTCGCGGACAAATGCTAGTTTTCATTTACCGCGGTAAAGTGTATCCTATGTGTTAATCGAGGTTATATACTATCTGTGTGCTAAATTTTATTCAAATCTATTCATCTGTTTTTCGTAATTGAATATTTATAATACAACCATACAAACATTAATATATATATATATTTATATATATATATATATTTATATATATATATAATAGTAAGTAAGTATATTAGATATAGAGTGTTCGGTTATAAAATATAGAAGGGGTACATTTACCGGTCATATAATATAGAAGCAGACCGAAGTTACTACATCTCTAAGACTTTAAGCTACTTAGAGCACTTCAAAGACTTTAACAGGCTTAGCTCATGTCGTTCCAATTGAAAAATATAACAGTTACTCGTATATTAACAAAAAAGAAGTATTCGAAAGCTCCCGACGGAAATAACGTACAGGTCTAATTACGTAACGCACACTGCAGTTCTGTAACAAGCTATAAATTTAATTCAGGCCACTGATAAAAAACTCACGTCACTACAAATTAAAGTAGGTAATAAGGTTTTATAAAAATATAAATGCGCCCGTCGGCAAAGCCGCAGAGGCAATGGCTTATTAGGTTTAAAAGCTTTATCTGCGCTTTTTTTTTTTGCGTAAGAGTCTTAATTTTTTGCTTTCAGCCTAATACTTTTTAAGGTTAGTCTCGAAAATTGACTGTTTTATGAAAAATAATAATATATTTTATGGACCAGTCAGGCGGAGTTAGAAATGGTCACACAGTTGCCTATTGATGCTAATAATTTGTGGTCATTCATCATCACATTGTTGGGCTCAAATGCACCATCGGTTAAGAAATTTCATGACTAGATATTGTGTAATTTAATGACTAGATGTTGTGTAATTTAATGACAAGATATTGTGTAATTTAATAACTAGATATTGTGTAATTTAATGACTAGATATTGTGTAATTTAATAACTAGATATTGTGTTATTTAATGAGTAGATATTGTGTTATTTCATGAGTAGATATTGTGTAATTTAGCATCAACCATCATCTTGATGTTTGTGTAGTTGTTGGTCGATGTTTGTTCGTCAGTAATTACAAAGTTGTACAGGAACGTTTGTGTATTTTTGTTCGTGTGTGGCATTAAACACACGAACAAACATCCTACCCGATTGTACGATTTACTGTTACTAAATAAATAAGAAATGTTTTGTAGCACATCTTATTGTGTATCCTGTTTGTATTTAAACCGCCATTTGATATTAACGAACTGGGTCGAACTGTATATTTATTGATCAACAAAAATCCAGACTTATTTTAGTGTAAACAAGACCACCAATACGGCGATTTAATGTCGACATCTTTATTCCGACTATATCCGCTAATGGACGTCTGCTTTTTTAAATAATATTTATTATGTGTAGCGATTTTGATACGAGCCGTCTAATCACTCGCTTTAATTCACATTGCGAATGTAAACGCGAGTCCGGTCCCCGGTTCCGGCATCAATGAATTTGTTAGTAGCAATTTTATGTGCTGTATTACCAACGTTCTCAGCGTGAGGAAACCTGCGAGTTTAAAAAAATAATAAAAAGAATATTTCATAGAAGTGTGATGTGAAGTCTAATCTAAATATTTATGTAGCTGGAATCTAGTCGCAACGTGTCTCTACCTCTATTAGAACTTGCCACCACCGAGACTTATCCGTGAATTATAGTAGAGACTTTATTTGTAAATTGTTCCATTGAAAATAATTTCATGGTTAACTGAGCATCAAAAGGAACAAGGGAAAGTTAGGGTAAGTTGGTCTTCAATCTTTATACTTAATTAAAAGTTTCGAGATTATAAAACTTTTATAAATATTGGTCTATTTGTCGGTAATAACAATACTCCTCCACTTAGTTTTAAGTGTTTTTAAATTATATTATCGCTTAACTTATATTTCCATAAAAGCTACCGAGATTTTTCAAACTCAAAAGTTATAAGTTTGATTTTCTTTAATGATCACAATCGTCGATAGGTGGTTGAGCCACGACTCAGCCACAAACTAGCTGTAGGATCGGTTGGCTCGAAGAAACACGCTGGTGTGAAATAGTTGCTAAGAACTTCGGTGTTTCATCTGGTGAATGAATGGATACGAAGATCTAATTATTTAGGAGTGATTATGTCCCTTAAGACCTGACCCTTAAGACAATTATTAAGATATGGGGATGTTGGATATTAGGGGTGACTAACGAGAATAAAATGCACCTGCTGGTGACTGATGACTTGGATCATAACATCCACATCCACCATCAACAGAGATTCAAGTTGCCTTTATTTATTTTACAAATGCGTTGTTTGAATGGGTACGTATGTTCGAGTTAATTTATGTGGACTTCCACCTTTTCGATTTCTTTCAAAAGATCGATTAAAATTTATAATTTTTATTGAATAATAACGGAAAAAAACGGAAGCAACTTAAATAGCTGCCTACAATATATTATATATTATCATTACATGATCAGTGGATGATCTTTCTAAATCTTTCATCTTTTGGATTAAACGATGACCGGAGAATGAGACAGGATTATAGCTGTGCTCGGAACGAGTGGCTACTTCCGATAAGCGCACTTACTTCCGGCTTTTCGTCCTTTGATGAAATTGACTTATTCGACCAAGATATTTTGTGGATCGACTTACACCGAAATATGATCTGATGTCTCATTACAAGAAGAGAAATGTTTGATGAAGAGAAAATAGTTTCTTATTTGTTATGAGCGCACAGTTTACCTGATAGTAAATAATAACTTTCAAAACGCAACCAGAAATAAAAAATATAAAGGTATCGTATACTTTTCAGCGACTCTGAGAACATGAGACTAAGGAATGATCATAGAGGACGGCAAGAAAAATGGCTAAAAACTCGCCATCAAAACTATTCCTCGTAAAATAATAATTGGTAACGTATTGGTCAGAGTCAAACTGTTGAGACATACTACGGAGTTGACTGCCAACCTTCAATGATGCAGAGGCACAAAAAAGAGATGTTAATTGTTTAGCCTTCGTTGATTTACCACGTGATAGGCGGTGAGTGAAACTAGGATAAGGAAAGGGAATGTATAAGAAATATTTTTGGAGACCATGTTTTTTAAATTGTATAGAGGGTGACAAACAAGCACACAGTGCACCTCAAGGTGAGTGACTCTTGCTGCTCTCCATGGCACTCACATTGATCCTGGATAAGAAATCATAATGTAGATTCGTTGTCATCCCTGATGACTAAAATGGAATGCCTCGTCACCAGTAATAAGGATATCTAAATAGTTTATATATGTTAGGTTTGTTGATAAACCCCTTATCTTGTCAATGAATTGTACATCTGTAACTGTATTTTTTTTTAAAATACCTATAAAACAGTTGATGTATTGTATTATTAAATAAATGGTACCTATACCATTGATTGTTGTTATAACATTATTGAAATTAAATTGACACGGAACTGGGTAAACCTTTAAATGGAGAAACAGATCATCTTATTTAAACATGTTAAAATATTATTCGCAAATTAACCTTAAAATTATAATGTTCTAACTAATGGTATACATTCATTGACAGTATACTTACTGGCATCGGTTATTTCTATTCACGAACTGAAATAAAATAAAAATAAAAAAAATAAAACAAGCGGCAAAGAACAAAACGAAAGATAAAAAAAAAGGATTTAATCAAGACAAGTGACCATAGAGGAAATCAATTATATGTTATGGAGATAATAAATGAGAAAAATAATAAGGTAGTAAATAACAATCTAAATTTATATAAATCAAAATAACTGCATCTGTGGTCTGTCAAACCTTTAAGTTTAGATTACAATTATATTATAATAATAGTTTGATTGTAATTTAAAGAATAAAATGTCATAAAAATATTGTTGCTCCGTGCCAGATACATCATCCGAATGAATGTGACAAATTGACTACGAATGGTTTTTTTTTAAATTTTTATATTGATCATGACAAAGGCTGATCAATGATATGACACATTCATCCTCGACAAACCGTGAATAATTTTAAGAATTTTATTCTTTAATTGTATATGGTCGTGAACCGTCTCCTAGCATAAGCGTTTTAAGCTTAACTGTCTGTCGTGGTTAACCAGAATGTTAGTTAGTGTCACTGTTAGCGGTCTTTCGGACATATATTGCCAAATTATAATACAATTACAATTTACCTCATTTATCCCTTACTTAACTTACTTACAAATTTCTCTATGACTTATAAATTGACTTATAAATCAGATGTGTTATAGGAATAATATATATATTTTATTAGATAATGGTATTGTATATATTAGGTCCAAAATACCTGTTCACAAGTAATAAGGTTTCCGCTAAATATTTTACCCACCAGACGAAACACAGGAGTTAAGTTAGAAACAGTATTCCTTACCGTTCACTGTGGATGTACGTATAACAATGAGACCAAACTATTATGTTTGGGTGGGAAGCGTTAGTATGATTCATGTGCCTATTTTAAACCCTTTGTCCACACAATAAATGTACAATCCAATGTTACTGCAATGTGTTTCTCTGCGTGATCGATTAAATAACGTTGATATCGGCAGAAGAACTAAGGTAACCGACATAGCTCAAAGGATCTTTAAACTGAAGTGGTAATGGGCCGGCTATATATCTTTTTTAGTTATAGAATAGGTGGCAAACGAGCAAGCATCCCACCCGATGGTAAGTGATCACCGCCGCCCGTGAACATACGCAACAACAGAGGAGTAGCAAATGCGTCGACGGCTTTTAAGAAAGGTGTGGGATCTTTTCTTGAAAGTCCCTAAGTCGTATCGATTCGGAAACACCGCTGGCGACAGCTGATTCCACAAAGTAGTTGTGCGTGTCAGGAAATTTCGCCTGAAACGCACAGTGGTGGATCCCCAACCATCGAGATGATGCGGATTTGAATTCTGTCGTGATGTACCTACGATGTTTAAACTCACACAGCTGGAATTAATCCGAACAACTTCTATCTAGTAGAACCGATGATGGATAGGAAGAACGGTTCTCGAGTGGCAACCACGTATTTGTGATCGCAGCGTAAAGGAGGCCCAGCAGTGGACTAATGATTGGCTGAAATGATGATGACTACTGCCACGTGTTGTGTATATGATGGATGTATAAACAAATAGGATGTGGTATATCCAAGAGGGTGTCTATCACCGTATCTATTCTACGAGTAATAAAAGAAATAGATTAAGGAGCTGTATTTCAAATGAAAGACGATAAGGAATATCCTGGAGACAATTTGGATTACTTAGTTATATTTATTTTAATTGGCTTCCTTTCGATAACGAGAACGATAATCGTAAATGTTAACTTTGTATTTAAATATTTAATAATATATATACTGTTTATATGTAATTATTGTGACGCTATCCGTTAATATCATAAAACTCACATCTGACAGTTTGTCTAGTTCTTACATTAAACCGGATCGCGGCGTTGAGTCAGCTGCTGTGGTGACAATGACTATTAGTATATCGAGGAAAATCTGCAACGTTTTTTTATTATGTCGGGAGTAACAAACCCGATGGCGAGTGATTCCTGCAGCCCATGATATCTTCATTCATCCTTGACAAGGAGTCATAATGAAGATGCGATGTCACCCTTGAGCACAGATGGAATGCCTCGTCACCAATAATAAAGGTCTCCGGATGCCTACACTTCCCAGATGTGTGTTTGTATACGTCGAACACAACACGGTATGAAATGAATTTGATCATGTGTTAAAAGATATTGTTTGTTTTGATAAAATTGATAATCTTAATAGCAGAAATGTTTTAAGTTAGTATTGTTTAAATTTTGGAAAGCTTTACTCAAAAGTTATGTTTAATGAGTTACTTCTAAGTTTTTAGTTTCTATATAATTGGTTCTAGTTCACCGAACGCTATGGAGAGTTATAATGTGCACATGCTTTTAGGAAATGGGATACTGAAATATTTAGTTCTGGCAACAATTTATTTAAGAATTTATGGTATAAATTTTCTATAATATTATCTTAATTTTCCTTCGATTATTAATATAAAAGCACCTAGGTCCAGATCTTAAATTCCCTAAGCATTCAACTCTCTTCACTTACTTGACGCATCAATTTGTTATTAAGGATATTTTTAATATGAAATCATGGTTGACAAACATCCACAAACATTTAGGATATACATGCGCGCATACCTCTGGGTACGTGGTACTGTGCGCCTCGTTAGCCACGTAACGGGGTCTCCGGTCACCAAATTAAACAACAGGCTTGTTTTATTTCACTGGTAGTACATGAGCGGTTGACACTTCCTCGGTCGAGTCGACCCATGTATAACTGCAGTTCAGAAATAAGCTGCGTCGTGACTATACGAATTTAAGAGTCTATATTAGTTTGGTTGTTAAATGCATATTATGGTTATGTAACTTAATTATTACTTATGCCACAATGACATACTGTGCCCAACGGTGTAAAATTTTTTATAAGTTTTTTTGTTAAAATTTGGTGTCATTAATTTAATATAATAATTAGTATATTGAGTAATAGTTTTTTAAGCCAAATAACTTTTTAAAAAAGTTTAAATAAAACACCCAAAAAGTAATTATTTAAATAATAAATACTCATTTATTTTCTAAAAATCTTGGTTACGGTTAGCTTTTAAAATAATTGATTCCTTACAAATATTATTTTTTATATATTTGATAAAGATTTTTTTCCAAAACAAGCTGTTGAGTTCCAAGGGTCATAGATTTTCCAAATAATAGAAAAACTTACTCTCTGCAAATGGAGTCCCTAAGCTTACTTTAATGTAAATTTAACTTGCCTAAATTGGTTAAACAGAAAGCCTCTGAAAAATAATTATTTCGGAGTCCATCTGAGCAAGTGCTAGTAAGCTGGTTATCTCTCCTCGACGTTTAGTAACTCAACGCAGTGTTCATAAAACATTGTGTTTGACTTTGTTTAGGCAAGCTGTTATCTCTCCTTCGCCAGTGCCTTATTTGTACTAAGCATAATATTAAAATATACAAATGCTTACGCTTAATTGAAAAATAAAATGATTGCAATTATACGTAGTGAGTACGTTTTTTTGTAAGAAATTTGGAATATCTAATGAAAAATCCATTGCATACCTCGCACACACATTCGTTAATAAGTAAATTAAATAAAATAAAAGAAAAGGCCACATGGACACAAAACAACTTATTTTAAGTGGATAAATTTCGTACAGTGATATCACTTCTTTTACTAATTGAAAGAAACATAATGGTTATGATAACGAAATTCAATAGGGAATTCTAGTACAATAAAACGTACTAGATTCTCGTTGTATGTAATAAAAGTAAATAGATTCAATTTATTATTTAGAACGAAATCATGTTAAGGTACACATCCCAATTTACGTGCACAAAAAAAAATCAAATGATATCAGAATGACTAAATAGGATTTCCTTTTGATAGTAGTGAACTGTTTTTACTATACAAGTATTGTATACTATTGAAATTTAAAAAGTGGAGATGATTTTTACTGCGTTAAGTATTATGATATGTTAATGTTTGTCATAGAAGATGCTTATTGAATATTGGCGCCTCAGTATCTAGCAGGTGCGTCGTGGGTTTGGAATTGGCCAGCCGAGAGACAGTCATAAACTGTCGGTACTTGGGTCTGGATATACTATATTTATGTTCCGTTTCGTGTCTCCGCGTGTGAATATTTCTTCAGCCGCGTGGTGCACGTGGCTGCGTCGCGGGCCCTGCGTTTGATTCCCAGTCGAAGAACAATATTTGTGCATCACTAACTGTTGGTTTTCGGATCTGTGTTTTATGTATGTCCCTTGTCCCTGACACTGCCTCTGAATCTTTCCCCGATCTTAGTGCGCATGAATTACATCTAAATAGGGAAGGGGACGATGAGTGAGTGCCCCTGTGTTTGTGCAAATGCTCACGGCACTATAAAATATACTGCGCAGTTGATATCATCTGGCAATAAGCGGATTGAAGCCGTGGTTGAAATCGACTAGGAGGACATCGTCATTCTCATATAGGCTGGAGAGTTAATATCAATTGGTAACAACCACCCGAAGATATCGCCGTGAACTAGAGGATCTTGGCACATCTCTCTCCAAATTCATCGTCCCACACAAACAAAGGACATGCTATTTAGTTTCATAGCGGAATATCTTTTGTAGTGTTGTTGCGTGGTTTTCCTACACTGCAGTCCATTGGGCGGGGATTACGAAGGCGGACTATTTTGGTCCGGCACGTGCATGGCATTCCCGGAGTCGACTGACCACGTCGGTTACGTGCACCAAATTCAATAATGAAAATGCTCCTTTTGATTGTTTGAAAATTATGGAAACAAATATTTAAATACTTAAGACTTAGCTTTATATAGTTTATTGCTAAACTTGTCACAATATCTCACTACACCTTGGCTTGACTGGTGCAGAATTCCTTTGACATTACGTCTGCCCTTTTATGAATCTTTAATTCTGTCAATAAAGAATAAATAAAATAACTGTAATATCTTTCTGGTTCATTTAAGAGCATTAATTTTAGGGATATGCCTCCTCATTGGAGACTGGAGCTGTATGGTGGACTATCCAATACCCTCTGTATTGGATAGTCCACCATACAGCTCCACCGCGGATTGGCAGACTTTACATGTCTTCGAAATATTATTTTGTGTATTATTTCTAAGATATGCAGGGTTCTTCACAAGGTTTTCCTTCACCGCATTTAAAATTGCGATTAACGATGTGAAAGATACTGAACTACCACGGCAAATTTTTATTTATGCAGCGCCTAAACTCTTTTTATTCAAGGCACGCGAGCAAATAGAGTTCGATGACCGATGCCGGAAACAATGAACATTTTTAATTACAATTTTGTGCATTAAAGCAACATCTAACATATATATAAACCCCACTGCAGGACATAGGCCCTCCTCCCTAGAGAGAGTGTCTAGAGAGAGAGAGAGAGAGAGAGAGCGCGCGTCTTCCATGCGTTTCCACTGCGGATCGGCGGACTTCACATGTCTTCGGATTTTTTTAAATTATTTCTTATACATGCTTGTTTCCTGACGGGACTTGGGCGCCGAGCACGAGATAAATCTGCATTTAAAATTGCCATTAACAATATCACTGATGCCGGCACCAGGGATCGAACTCGCTTTACTCGCTTGCCGTGAATTAAAAGAGAGTTTAGACGCTGAGCTACCTACCACAGCTCCGAATACCTCGTTGTCAGGTATAAGGTAAAAAATGATGGAGCGTCTGACATATTCACATTTATGAAAGTAGAAGAACATATAGTATAAATAAAAAACGCCGAATTTTGAACCGAGTAAACTCTATAAAAATATCAACTCATTTAGATTCCGGAAATTACAATACTTTTTACGTACATCCCGTGGTCCGGGGAATAGATTATTGACGTCACTACCCATCAGGTATACTGTGTGCTCGTTTGTCATAGAATCCTTAGTCTCATAAAAATTACACTATCTTGTTTTATAAAACGTACGTTCAGAGTATTGTATTTAGTTGCATCTAATTTATCTGCCACCTGTAATATAAATAAATAAATAAAAAAACCAGTCACACCACTTAAACACGAGTGGATGAACAAACGGTATCATGTCGCGAATCACTATCTATCTTTATTGATTTCGGGCCGGTCCTTCACGGTGATTTGCATTAGATAAGTTGTTCGTTTTGATTTTCGATAGAGTTTATATATTCACTTTTTCATCTTGTGTGTTATTTATTTTATTAATACGCTTTTATTAGCTTGACATTGAACAATTTTACCGTACCTTGGACGGCGTTTCATAAAGGGATTCCCATTTTGATCTTAAATTTTGTTTATATATTGTTATAGTTCAGATAGCGAAAGGTTATTCCACCAAAACATAATTTACATAAAATCCACATTTCCATAACCAGTTCACAAATATATAACACTAAAACACTATCGAATACTTACTTTACTTCAGTATTTTTTTATTACGTTGAGAGTAAAAACGAGCACACAGTTCACCTGTGGGTAAGTGATTCCTGCGACCCATGCCATCTACATTCATCCTTGACGAGAATACGTAATGTAGATACGTCCCTTGAGGACTACGATGGAATGCCTCGTCACCAATAATAAAGGTCTCCAGATCCCTCACTAATCAGTCAAACCACAGCAGCCTTATGCTGTTATTTCACGTTGATATTCTGTAAGGGCGTGGTACTCTACACCGGTCGAGCGGACCCATTCATTTTGAAACTAGAAACAAACTGCAGTGTAGCTTTACCACTGTTAATCCTTTTATTTATGTATATCGGTTGTTCTGACGCCATGTTTTAGTCCAAAAATAAAAGTTTATTTTGGTCAATTATTAAAAAAATAATAATAAAAATAAGAAATTTTATTAATTATTATTGAATTATTTTTAAATTTATGGCCGACGATAGGTCAGTGACTAAGCGCTCGCTGTAATTTCACGTTACGTTAGCAAACCGAATATGAATGTAATGGAATATCTCAATTTAATTTGCACTGCCTTCCACACTTTGTTCACAGTTATTAAGAACAAACGACAATATTTTATGCTAATTAAATTATTCCTTTGTCATCGCTATTTAATTTTGATACAGCGCTTGGCATCGAGACCTAAGTTGACTATTATAGATTCGAATCTACATTCGCTGGAGTTAACCATCTCCAATCATAAATGTTAGTAATGTTCAGCATTATTTTTTTATATTTCTGACAGTTCTAACTAAACATCAAATGAATTATTAGCAAAGGGGTAATATGTGATATTTAAAATAACAAACGGCCATGAGTATCGTAACCACCCACGATCAAAGAAAACTGACAGTGAAATTATCGTATTAGTTTTTTATATTAAAATCAACATTGTTTCATCTATCAATCTTCATCAACAAGAAATGATGGACCATGTATGGTCCCTTGTGGTAAACAGAATTGTTTTACAGAATATAAAACAAATCTGCTAATAATGTTACGGGTAAGAAACAATTACACAGTTTATCAGATGGTTAGTGATTTCTGCGGTCCGTGATAAATTCAGATTAGGAAATGTATTGCAGATGCGAGAACCTCTATAGACTGTTCCGGACGTCTACGGTAGGCGCTCCCTCTCGGGAGTCCTTGTGCTGGTTAACCACTAATAGAGATCTCAACTGAGCGCCATAAGCGTTCGGTCACCGCTGAACCCGGTGAAACTGTGAAAGCCCTCGGGCTAACAGCGTCCATCAGTCCAAAAAAAAACCATGGCTGGTCTATAAGGGCTCAATTTCTGAAATCGTGATCTTACTCTGCGCTGATCTATTTGTGCTGCAGATATTTGTTTAGTTTAGTAACATTTTAATTGAACTTAACCTAAATATTTTGTTTTGAATGTCATTGTATTTGGTAAATTATATGATTGTATAAAGTCTAGTTCCTAATCGTCGCTACACGAATTGGTCGGTCCGACCGGAGCCGTTCTATACTTCATCCAGGTAGAATACCTGATAATGCTGCTGTATTTCGTATGATGAGTACAGGCATTCCATATAGACGTCATGGGCCGCAGTTATGTCTCACCATTAGGTAAACTGTGTAATTGTTCGTCACCCCTAATATTATGTAAATAAAGTTTGATGGAAACCACAGCGCCTGCTCTTTTTTCTCTAGTGGGATTACACTCGATCTACATATTTCCAATATTGTCTTAAATGCCTAAATTCGTTGTTATTGAAATTCCAATGGCAGAAGTAAGAACTTCGACTTGGGAAACTGTAAAAACGTATTTTGTTTTGCTATTAAACAGGATATTTCTAGATTACGCTGACGTGTAACGAGCACATAAATCAAACGTTTACTTCTGAACAGACTTAACGAAACGAGCAATAGTTAGCCCGCCCCGCGGTATTCGCAGTTTTTGCGTAACTGCGTTAGCTACAAATTATGTAAATAAAGATTTAGTGTTAAAATGAGGTGAAGATTTGTGGGTTAAGTTATGAGCGGTTACGGCGAATACGTTTAATTTTTATTGTGTGCGAGTATTGCTGTTGGTCCAGAGACCTCTACAAGCTTTATCTAATTAGAGTCGCGAACGGGAGGCCCGCTGAGTGGGGAGACAACAGCGATGCTGCGAGGCTGGCGCGGAGACTGCTGCTACACCACCGCAGCACACTGACCCCTGTGGACGAAGACAGTCGACTACAACAGAGGGGGAGCGATAATACGATCCGAAACCTCGACTCGGATCGCTATCTAAAGGGAGGAAAGGAATCGTTTGAACAGAGTCACAATATAAATAGGTTCCTACTCCTACTTCGTACTAAGAGCTGTGGTAGCTCAGTGTAAGCGCTTGATTTAATATCACGGTACATTAGTAAATCGAGTTCAATGCTTGCACCAATGAAATTGTTAATCGCAAAATTAAGTGCTACTTTAACACGAGCAAACCTGCATGTCTAAGAAATAATAATAATCAAAAAGAAAAAGAAAAATCATAGACGTGGAGTCCGCCAATTCGCAGTGGAGCCTAGTGGAGGATAGTGGACTATATTCCAGACAAAGAACGACAGCAATTCGTTTAACTTGAGAAGGGAATTACTGTGAAACAATCCGTAAGCCGAGCTCTCAAAGAGTCTTGGAGTGAAATAGGTCAATGCACTTCTCGTGCAAGCAACGAATCGCTCTCGCCTAGTATTGCCAAGCGCTACTCTATTTTGTGCCATTCCTTTCATAAGGAACGTTGTGCAATTGTGGAAAATTATCCGTGAAGCAATTTTCATTTACGGCCGTTTGTGATGTCCTTTTATTTGGAATCATTGTATCTTGCAGATTGGAGAATGGAAATGAGGTATTTTACATTTACATGTAATCCAAAAACAACTTTTAATTCAGAGTACCGGTGAAATTGTTATTTCAAGTCAATCACGTGTTCGGCGGTAAAGTAATTCATTTCGTGGAAATCTGCAATAATTATTTTATTTTTATGGTTCCTTACGTCGTGCTGAATTCATTGTTATACGGCCTACTGTGAGCTTACAAATATAAAAGACCCTAGTTTTGAAGAAGTATGTTTGGTTGGGATTTCATTTGGGATATGTATCGATAAAATATTTTTTATCAATGAGTATTCATATAAATATAATAAATTTATCCAATTTAAGTTCATCAATGTATCTCTCGCTATTAATACATCTTGTTTTTTTTTACAGATAATTAGTAGTAATTCAATTAGACTATGAATATACAAAATGTTTGAAACCAAACAGACGTCGTTAAAGTTATCTCGTTGATAGCTACTCAACAATTCTCCCTGAGGCAACGACCTCCAAACGGAATAATTTTATACTGAAATAAAAAAAAATAAACAGCGGCAAAAGAATTCCGGAACTAAATTCAAATACGTCGAGAGATTTCACGTTTCAATCACTTCCAGTAAATTACTACCGGCGTCTCTATTTACGACGAGATCGGTTGTTTTCGTTACGTTCCTCGACGCATTGATGGCCAACTTGAAAAAAATTCATAAACGATTGCTTATATAAACATAATGAAGATGAACGGTGCGTGGAGATATAACTGATTTATTTATTTAAACGCTAATTGATTTACACGTTAATCTCATTGCCGGTAATAAAATACAAACAATTTATTATTTTTTTGTATAAACGGTTTTTAAAGTCCGGGCGTTTATGATCTATTAACATATATTACATTGGTTGAAATAAGAAATCTGTATTTTTTTATTTGAAGTAGATCAAAGTAGACAAGGGTTCTAAAGTTTTATATTATTTTTTTATTAATATAGTATATCCATAACTTATTTTTGTAACATGAGAGGTAATGAACGACCACACAGTTGACCTGATGGCAATCAGCTAAGATTAAAGATACAGGAGTTGTCACCCCTGGACACTGAGACGGATTTCCAGTACCGGTGACTGGATCCATACTCTCATCATACGAATCACAGCTGTTACACGCAAATACAAACTAATGCACCATGAATCTACTTATCATAGTACCACCTTTGGTTTAAATATCATACCACTACATACATACCACTTTTAAATATCAATATCTAGTGTATATGAAAGCACTATGATAATTATGTACTTTTGATCGATTTGGACCACGGCGATTGGCGATTGGCGATTTCTTTTGATTATTGCCAGGTGGCATCGACTGCGCAGAATATTTTATAGTGCCGTAAGCATTTGCGTGAACGCAGAGGCACTCACTCGTCAACGCCTTACCTATTACGATGTAATGAATCTGCAAGAAGAGCAGAGGAAGGTTCAGATACAGTGTCACGGGACACGATAAACACAACACACCTAGACCCGTAAAATCAACAATTTGTGATATACAAATATTGTTTCACGGCTGGGAATCGAAACCTAAACCCGTTACGCAGCAGTACCCAGCGTAACAGCACGCGGCCGTCAAATGATGAATGATGCAGTATACCGAGGAGGTTCTTCATTATCAATTTTTGTTAAAATTGGCAAAATCTCGGTGGCTAGTGATGGCGAGCTATTCAGACGGGCGTAGCACTAACGCAAGATGTCAAACGCAGCGCTCACTAACCCGACCGCCAACTTGTTTATATATATTTAATTGTTAATATAAATTAAAAATAATTATATAAAAAGTAATTAGTAAATTAAATTAGACGTATCTATATGCAGCATGTTTAAAATAGTATAATTTCACAGTATTTAAAAAAAATAGAGAATTACTTATTATTATAATTAACACTTTATTTTTTGGTCTGACCCGTACAGTATTTTGACGTCTTGCAGCGGTATGTCTGCATTTTTATTACATTTTATTAATCACAGGATCCCAAGCCGATGGTAGCCACTATCTTTTCTATTGAAATTAGTATATTATTACAATTTGAATAGCCTCACAGTATACTTGGTTTCTCATTATCACATCTTCTAAGGTATGGTCACAAGCTGCAGACACATAAATATTAGAAATCGTAACATTAATAATGTTATGGTTGACAAAAATAAGTTCTTTCTGGTGTCGACGTTAGAATAAGCCACCCACCCTATATCATCCGGAGGGTGTCGCAAGCGGCGACTAAGGAACACGAGCACAGACCTTAAAAACTGAGACCGACGATGGGCAGTTAAAGGTCTATATGGAAAATACATTTGCCAACCAACTTGGCAGGCGCAGCAGCTGTGGCATTAAAAAAATGTTGAAAGTCTGTGGAGGACGATGCTATTGACTAATGATCGTTTGAAATGACGATGTCAAAATATATAAAAATATAATCGATAATGACCGGAAGTGGTCATTTACGTCAAAGACTATTCGTTGGTCGTTACTTCCATTAGTATTTTAAGATGGTTTTACGAGAGGCATTTTATCGGCGTTAGCTGCAGATTCAAGTACATTTTCCGTTGTTGAACCAACGTAGGAATCTTTAGAGCCGGCCATTTTGTTCAATGGAAACTATTGTGTTTTATTGTATTTAAACAAGCTCACTGCCCGACCGGACAGACATTAATATGCGATTTACAGCTCCCATTTCCGGCAAGCGCGGCCGATCTGTCGCTTTGAAAACAGCAAAAGATCGGTTTATTTTGTTTATGTGTTCGCTGTTTGGAAGATTTTATTACGTCGGTTTTTGTGTGGATTCGATGGAAAATACTAATTCCTATCCCGTCGTTATCAAACGATACTAGAAAAGCTTTTTGCAGTTTGTGTCTGCCTGTAGCATTAATGGATTTTTTCGAAAGTACCACTTGCTTGTGGCATGATGCACTGGCATTGCGAAGAGATGTTACATCTCTATGCATTTTTCATCTAATTAACCATGTGTTCTGAAGGGTTGTTCGGATTTATTACGGCCGCTGAGATTAAACGTCGTACGACACGACGTCGAATTCATAATTTCATCCTCATCATCTCAATGGTAGGCAATCCACCACTGTGCGAAATTTTCTGCCACGCACGACTGCTCTGTGGAATCAGAGATAGAACCGATACGACTTGGGACCTTAAAGACCGGCAGCGCGTCTACGTCTCAACAACTCTTCTGGTGTTGTCAATATTCATGGACGGCAGTGATCACTTATTGTCTGTCTGGTGAGCTGCTTGCTCGTTTGCATCATTATCCTGCTTTCTTTCGGATCCGAAGACATTCTATCTTAGCCTTCAGGGATTGTTACATCTGTATTATGATTCCTCATCGATCACCTAACATCTACTGTTACTCTTCGATACCCTGAATACAATTATAACAATTAATAGGACGATAATGGCTGATTTTGACTAAATCACCTAACTGCTGGCAATTTGGAGTACCTGTCATTTTTAGTATTAGGAGTGGTGAACAGGCACATAGTTCACTTGTTGTGAAGACGGTCCATGACTTCTACATTCATACTAATAAAGTGTCACGATTCAGATGCATTGCTTCCTCTAAGGAATGAGATGAGATTATTGGGTCCCCGGATGCCAATACTCACCACAGATCGTTTGAAGACTAAGATGGAATCTCGCGTCGCCTATGATAAAACCTACACTTCCCTGCGCTCAAAAATCAAAACACTGCAACGTTATGCTGCTATTTCACGGGGGCATACTTCGGGGACATGGTGTTTTCCGGTTGACTCATTTTTTTGAGCTGGCTGGATCGCGCGTCACGGATTAGATTCCCAGTTGAGGAACAAAGGCACGTTTGTATGGAATGTACGTCAACGTTTTCCTGACACTGCATCAGTAACTTCCTCCCCTATTAGTGCAAATCGATTAGTGAGTTTTATCTAACTGCAGCGCGAATAGGTCGGTTGGAACGGGGTAGGTTCTCGTCACGACACAAAATACCAGCGTGAAAGACCAGTATAATGCTACTGTGTTTCGTCTGGCGAGCGTAGGGATCTTTGCAGGTAACGTGGCATCTTAGTCCGTGGTAATCACATCAGGCTGTTTTTATAGTGGAGAAGGAAATAAGCTGGCACCTCACCTGATGGTAATTTGTCACCGCCAGCTACACCAGAGTGCGTTACTGACCTTTGAGACGCAGTTAAGTTCTTTATTGAAGGAGAACTGTGTGCTCGTTTGTCACACTCAATACAATAAAAACAACAGTTTCTATTCTTAGCGGATCACGGGATCGTGTTTTACTTGTAACTGGCATTGTTTAATGTAAAACTTTACGACGGACAGTAAAATGTTTATTGTAGGAGTTGATTTTCTCAAGTCGATTGATTAAACGCGTAAATCAAAGTTAGAACCGAGAAATTCTAACGACGCACGTTGCCTGCTGGGGGATGCAGGGTTATGAGGGATTCGTAACGACTAAAAGCCCAACGGTAGCCACCCTCGGTGCATTGGGTCTTCGGGATCTCCTACGCCACGCTATGCTACGGCAACCAGGGACCACTCCATGTTGGCGTCTTACTCCCATGCGTTATCTTGGACCCTCAGTGCCCCACCCAGATGGCCCGCGGACCGTTATCCCCTTTTAGTCGCCTTATACGACAGGATGCCTATTCTTAAAGCCCGGCACTAAAGTGCTGAAAGTTGTTGAAGCTTCTGGTTTAGGCTCTATCTATCTATTTTTAACGTACCAAAGTACATTACCTTAATTACCCATCGTTTGAATGTGGACAAATTTGGCAATTGCAAAAGTATACATCCAATGGTCAAATTTTTATAAAAAAAAATTACTATATGTGTTGTATAAAACTAACGCAGATGATTAAAACTAAAATCGTAAATCTCTTTATGCTCTGTAATCGCTCAAAAGTGAACTAAAGTGTAAAGTGACTAACTAGGATGCTCAGGGGAAACACAGATCACCTGATGGTTCATTTTCATGATCATCCTCAAAAAAGATTCAAAATACACATGCGTTGTCACACCTGGGTACAAAGATAGAATGCCTCCTTACGTGTAACCGGTTCACAACTTCCCTACCCTCACCATACGAAAGCAGCACCAATATTCAGTCATTGCACGCTGGTATTCTATGAAGACGTGATTCTCTAAATGCTGCATCTGGGAAAGATTATAGCTACGTGGTGGCATTTTTATCTGGTATACTGTGCGTAGACCGATCTATTTCACGCCTTCTTATTCCTGAACAGTTAGTTTTTAGATACAGGCAGTCTTCGATTTATTTGCCAACAACTTTATACTACGATACCGTAGACGAGTAGACGGTCAGTTTTAATTTCTAGATATTTCCGGAGAGTTGTTTGCTTACGTAAAAGGTGAGCGGTCACTGGTTTGTTATCACGATGGGAGCCAAAGCTTTATCTTTGAGTTCAAACGACCCGTGGCATTATAAAGCTTCCATAAATATAGGTGTCGGCTGCCAATTGTGTAGTGATCGACGTAGCATCTCTACGAAGCCGATTTCAATGGCGAGTCAACAAACAGGCGTAGTGATGGACGGAGGTCAGATATATTTAGATTTTGTTTTCACTGGACGCTTCCTCTCCTACGTTCGGATTGTGTGTGACGTTACAGTTACAAAATTTTAAGTTTTTCACCTTATTAATTGCTACTCTATGATGGCTACTATTTTTGTAATTTGTTTTTCACTTCTAATATTGTAAAAAAAGAGTAAACATAGATGCAATGTATCTATATCTATGTATCTATGTATGTATGTACGTATGTGTATATATATAAACCATTTTGAGGTCATTGTATATCCAAGACTGTTAAAATGTAACCCAATTTTAAAGTTAAGAGAGTGCATTTACTTAGAACTTAAACTATCCGAAATACATAGTTTTGTTTACGTTTTTAACAAAGGAGTGCTAAGAATGATATCCCTCCCACCCACACTGCCCACAAATACTAAATTCCTGAACCACCTGAGTTCATAGACTTCCCCGTCCCCCATTGGTTCTAAGAGTTACATGACCAGCTCGTTACCACTTCAGTTTACTAATTCTTTGAGGTATGTCATTTATCTTAGTTCTACTATGGAGATTTATGGACATTGCGAATTCGATACGCAGAGAAACACCAAGCATTGTCTCCTTAGCTCTAACTGATGAAGCGTCAATAGCCTAATGGTTTAGGGTACGGTCTGCGATACTTAAGGTCGTAGGTTCCAAACCGCCATTCTCCTATTGACGTGAACCATCTCCTAGCACAAGCATTTTCAGCTTAGTTGGAGTGGCTAATACTCCGGATATTAGTAATGTTAATAGTATTGCTAATATTCCTTTAAAAAACAACTATATATATCTATATATATATATATATATATACATATATATATATGTATATATATACATATATATATATGTATATATATAATATATAACATGTAATGTATAATAGACTATCATGTTTTTTTATTTATAATTTGTTATGTAACGACGGAACTTTGGCTCAATTGGTAACTAATGTTTTATGTGTTCTTTTATCTGACTGGTATATAAAAAGCAAATAAAGAAAATTTATTATTATTATTATTTTGGTGATACTTTTCTATTTGTCTGGTTGGTCAAAAAAATTAAATACTATAAACATATAATAAAACAAATATATACAATCAGACGGAGGAGTCCAAACGCTCGAGGATTAGGGTGAAAGAAAGGGACACCTGCGGATTATTATTTCGGGGATATTTTTTTTATTATTATGATTATGAGCTTTAGTATTTACCTCTGCGTACCTGCTTACTACACTAATAATATCCACTGGATAACATTAACTTCGCAGGATATGTTATAGTGCTTTAATCAGAAGATGTCACCGTGGATTACAAGGACATCACTCGCTGGAAAAATAAATAAAAAGAACCAATTTCGGTAAACACATCACTAGTTGGCACATCACTAATGGGCGATGAGTTCAAATGATCGTGGGCATGAACAAGTGGGTAAATATAGCAGACACCCCCGTGTCCGTGTCACCGGTCAGTTGGGATCCGTCGCTACGCGAGATGATTTCGTACATTTCGCAAAAGTGCAACGAAACATCTGTTTGATTGCTCTTAAGATTTGTAACGTTGTATACTACAAAACAATTGTGAGAGGTATTATAAATTAGTACCCAAAAAACGTTAGTAGATTTTACGTACATAACTCTTTTAAATATGCTTTAATATCATTTGCAGCCAGGATAAATAAAGAAACTGCTTAACCCTGTAGCGTTTTGTCTCGTGAGTGTGTAGATCTAAAGACCCTTATACTGACGAGGCATTCCGTCTTAGTTCTTAAGGTAACAACGCATCTGCATTATGGTTCCATATCGAGATGTGGGTTCACGGACGTTAGTAATTTTCCTTCTCGTATCACTCGTGGACAGAATCATGTTTAAAGATCTAATTCAGTATCATTTTTTCACTTCAAGACACAAATCTTTAAGAAAGCATCAATAATGTTGGTATTTCTTGCAAGATTCGCTTAGAGCGCCTTACAGAGATTAGCACCTCAGCGCCTTACGTATCCATTGTTAGTTATGTCCATTTTTATTGATATCCAGTAAAATTTATTCTTGTTTCAATTTGTTTAGATCAGGATAGAAACGAGTATTCTGAATTTAGGTTGTCTCGAGATGAAATTTACTTCATTTTGCCTATAAATCCGCGAATCGTTTGTGACAAAGAATCGATTCCACGAGACAAACCATTACGCAGAAAAGGGCCTTGTGTGTCCACAAGGTCATGAGAAGTCGTTAGAATCTGAGAGGGTGAGGTGCTGCCCCTCACGAGTCGACCCTTTTACACTGCAGCATGGATCAAGCTGGTGATTATTAACACTTTTACTAACGATATTAATAAATATGAGTTTTTTATTAGTTGATGCGTTGTCGGATCCCTACACTCCAACAAAACACAACAGCGTTATGCTGGTATTCTGCGAGGGCGTGGTCCTTTTATTATTCTGCGGTAATAAACAAAATTCAGCATGACTCTACCATTGTTAAGTTTACGTTCTTTATGGCGTTCGAAACGGACGTATGCTGTTTCGCTTTGCTGTCAGAGCCAACAAAAAAAAGCTTCGATGATTTTTGCTTTTTGAAAGTTATAGAACTGTTCCTGTACTGAACTTTGATACTGGCATTTTTCTTATACTCTGATCATATCAAATAAGTCGTTATCGCGTAACTATGTTTGTCTTTCGATTTTATATATTCACGCGAACACTACGCATTGAAAGAAACTAATTTTACGGAGTTTATCGCGTTTATTTTAACCGTATTTTAGAGAGATTAGTTTTATTAACGAAAATTAAAAAAAAAGTAACACCCTATACACATAAATAGAGAGTAGCCTTAGAGTTTTGGAGCGCAATCCACCACGCCGCTCCACTGCAGATTGGCGTACTTAACCTTTTTTTAAATTGTATTATTTCGCAGATATGCAGGTTTCCTCACAATGGTTTCCCTTTACCAACTAGCACGTGATAAATCAGCACTAAAAATTGCGATTAAAAATTTCATCGGTGCCTTTCTTCGAACTCGGTTTGCTCAGGTACCGTGCATTAAAAGCGAGCGTTTAGACACCGAGTAATCACACGCTCTTTGAAATTGAATACAAGAATGTAACTAAAGGGAACACTACAACGCTTTTTCTTTATCATATTAATTAAATAGAAAAAAAAATACTATAATCGTATTACGTAAATTATATAACCTTTACTTTGTTTTAATTATTTAAAGAGAAAAAATATATAATATTACCACTCTTATATTCTTGTACCATGTATACTTGGTTAATAAAGAGAATTATTTATATAATATTGTAATATAAGTAGGATTAATTCTGGTATATGGAATAATCATGCATGTTGCTTTTACATTACAATTCCTAGCCGTTTATTTAAAGAGAAAAAATATATAATATTATAATATAAGTAGGATTAATTCTGGTATATGGAATAATCATGCATGTTGCTTTTACATTACAATTCCAAGCCGTTTATTTACTTAACAATGTTTCGAATCCTGTGACCTATTAAATATGCGCTAGTAAATAAATGGTGGAAATAAATATCGATGTTTTTTTTTTATTATTTCACTTGGTATGTAAGTCTAATGAATTTGACTAGTTGAGCTTTATTTTTATGTTCCAATCAGTTTACAAATGTGTTGTTATTTGTTAATCTATCTATATTTGATTATATATGAGGGACTATAGTCTGCGAAACCTAATATTGTAGGGTTGAATCCGTATTGGACCTACTATATAAACCATCTATCATTAAACTTTCGTCGTAATGGTAAACAGAAATATGGATAATGTTAAACACGTTTCTTAAACAAACTATTGGGTTTTGAAGCGGAATTGAGATGATGTTTTATTTATCAAGATAATGGCCGACATGTAAATAAAGTACTAAATAATTATTTTGTACATATAAATATTAAAACATCATCATAATTATTACCTCTTCAGAGCATACTAGTCCACTGATGTATATGTGCTTCCCACACAGACTGCAGGCGTAGCACAAATCTGAGCCACCTGCATCCATCGAATTCCCGCAGACGTGCATAGGTTGTCGCTCCACATCTGGGTTCGTCCTACGCTGCAATAGCTGGTTGCCACTCGAGAATCTTACTTTCCCATCCGCTATCGGTTCTACGATTACATGGCCGGACCATTGACCCTTCAGCTTACTGATCCTTGGAGCTATGTTATTCAATTAGTTCTTCTGCGGATATCCACATTCCAAAAAATAAGAAAATATTTCCAGCAGTGGATAATGATAATGAACTATAATGATGATGTCTATCAGTTTTAATTTTTAAATTACAGTAAGAGTAACAAACGAGCACACAGTTCACCTGATAGTAATTGATTCCTGTGACTCATGACATCTTGTACATTCACCCTTGATAAGGAATCATAATGTAGATGCGTTGTCACCCTAGAGGACTGAGATGCCTCGTCACCAATAAAGGATCGGATCTATTTGGTGTTCTAAGAGTGGTTTTACCACGGTCGAGCTTACCCATTTATGCTGCAGCTAGAAACAAACTGCACCGTAACTCTACCACTGTTTTGCTTTAACCTTTTTAATATAACTTATTATTATTTATTTAAAAGAATCGTGTTTATCAATAGTCTATAAAGTCTTTGTTAGAGCAACCCTATGAAAACGTTTACTGCGTAGAAATGGCACTCTGTTATAGAACTATTGACGTTTTATCGGCGACGTACAATTCCCGGGCAATGTTGAGCCATAACCTTGCGACAGGCTTCCCTTATGAAGTCTGGTGATTTGAAAATCAATATATATATGATAATATCGTAAACGAATTTTATGTCTGTTTGTCTGTGTGATAGTGCACGTTAGTACCAACCATGGCTGAACTAATAAGGATGTGGTTTTAAGTGAGTAATGTGGTTGAAGTAATGGGATGCCTTGCACTCACCATACGGAACGCAACATATTTATTCTGCTATTTCACTGCCCACTGCTGCATCTAGATACAAGCTGCAACATGGCCTTATTTTAACTCAAATTTATACATTAAACCATTAAAATATTAATACATCTTTACACTACCATCACTTAAAACATTAGCAGAAAAACTTAAAACTAGACATTTCGATTATGACGTATTTTACGCACGGACAGTTTATGCTCATCCCTCTTTTGTCGCAAGCTCGTTGGTCACATAGTGGGCAGTGTGAGAACCTCTGGTGGCGGTTGCATGTCAGTTAGTATTTTACGGGGCCCTGATGGTATTTAATTATGCGTCAAAGGTCAAGTTCGTAGACAATTGTTTGTGTAGTGGTGTGTAAAACCTTTGGGACGTTTTTTTATTTTTGTCTAAGATATAATTAGAAAAGATCTGCATAAACGTGTAAGAACATATATTTGACTTGAAACATCGACGTCCTAAGAAGTGCAATCTGAGATCATACCTTACGATCTAGAGGTAAAGTGTTACATCATATTTGATAACCTACAAGTCCTCCCGTGACCTTGATTCTTACTGAGGATCAACAGGCTATTGAATTAAAAAAAACAATATATCCTAATTTCAGTGGAGAATGATGAATGATGAATGAATGAAAGATGTTGCCATTCACCACCAAGCATATGTTAAAGCAGCACTTAAATACGATTAACAAATCAATTGGTGCCGGGTATCTGGATCGAACTCTTCTCGCGTACCGTGAGTTAAAAGCGAGCGCGTAAACACTGCGCTGACACGGCCCATTCCTTTCATGGTATTTTGAATTTAATATTTAAAGATATAAATATGTTATTAACCTAATATATACTAATTAGAAACAATGAAACAAGAAATATATTTTTAAAATTTTGTATGGAGTCAACTCTCGCAGTAATCAATAGAAATAGGGTGTAGTATTAATATTTATTTATTTTAACTTAAATATTATTTTAACCTCTTTTAACTTTTTTATTATTAAAATCTTATTGTATTTTAATGTAGTAAATAGAAATGGTTTTAACTAGAAGTAGAAATAGTGATAAATATATTGTGATATTAGAATTAAGAAATTTTTGTAAAGTTTAAGATTTTTGATCAATAAAGAAATAAAGAAACACCCGCACCCCAGGTCCCTGACCCAAAAACATGTTAGGGGGAACGAGAGGGCGGCATAAAGCCAAGCCGTTCATAAAAAAATAAAAATGTAATATATAAATATAATATTAAAAATGTAATATTAACCTAATGTTATCACAAAGTAATTACAATTAGGCGTGTATATAACACACCAGCACCCCGCACCGATCACCTGACGCTTATGTGAAGACAGCCACATTACATCCACATCTTCAACAGATATTCACACACATGCATTGTCATCCTTGAGAACTGTGATGAAATTGGTCGTACTTTTATTGGGTTCTCGGACTGACCGTACGTATCACAGCAGCGATATGCTGCTATTTCATGCTGGTATTCTGTGAAGCCTTGGTCCCAACCACTCGTCCAACTGACCCATTCATAACCACAAATACTAAAGTGTGGCACGTATCATATATAGCAATATGGTGCGTCACGCCCATGACACTCAACTTATCTAATGATTATAAACTCGCCGAAAAGTCCTCATAAACATTTATGGCTCTTCGCACTCCATTAATATTTATTGACGCAATAAATGTAATTCCTGTACTTAAAATGCTTAAATATGATGTTTAATAACATACAATTTCATAATATATATACATAAATATACAAACCTTGGTTATATATATATATATATATAAATAGTGGTATATTTCTGGTGACCAGGCATCTGCCTTATGATTCATTGTCAAGGATGAATGTAGGTAGATGTCATAGGCCGCAGGAACCACTTCACATCAGGTGAACTGTATGCTCGTTTGTTACTTTCAATAAAATAATAAAAAAAAGTGAACAACTCTCAATAAGCTTAAAATGCTTGAACCAGGAGATGGTAATGTAAACCATATCCTGGTTCACTGCATATGCAGACGCAGACGAATACAGTGGCAGTTTATTAATTCCCTATTTTTCCTAATTTATCGCTAAATGTCCCTCAGCGGTATATACAAAGGTTCAAGGATACTAAGATCATAACATTTGAACGTTAATAATGACATCACAGTTATGACATCATATCTAATTTACCACGCGGCACGATCATCGTTAATATCTTTGCGGGTTTATTTACCCTGGACAATTCAATTTGGAACGACAAGCGGTACATTCTTGGGTCGTACGAGATACGTGGTTCGGTGTTCAGTGGACAACCAGAGCAGCATGTTCTGCCGTCATCTGTTTTGACAACCTTCCGATCACCTACGGCTCCATCTTACGCCAACTGAAGGACCTTCAGACCCAGCAGCACTTGGCTCTTCGGTTGGTCGTGGGAGCGACCCGTTACGTTATATCCTCCAATAGTTTTTACGTGGTAGAGCTACACTGCAGTTTGTTTCTAGCTGCAGAATGAATGGGTCAGCTCGACCGGGGTAGGACCACGCCCTCACAGAATACCGGCGTGAAATAGCAGTGTGTGTTCGGCTGTGTTTTGTCTGGTGAGTGAAGGGATCCGGACACCTTCATTACTGGTGACCAGGCATTTATTTATTTATAAACTTTTGTACAACTAACATATGCACAAAGGCGGACTTAATGCCTAAGGCATTATCTACCAGCCTTGGGAGGGTTCAGAGAAATCAAGGTATGAACGGAAGAATAATAATAAAGAAAAATGAAACATACAGTACACCAAAATACTAATACAATTATATATACATATCATTATATATTATCTTTGGAATTATTTACAATACTAAATAAAATAATTAATATTTATATACATTATAGTGATTAACCGGAATATCGGTAATGTTTTAATAGCATTGCTAATATTCTTAAAAAAAAAATCATATTGTTACGCTTAAAGAAGATTTAATAATGATATAGAACTACGATATCAAATAGCAGCGTAATACTGCCGCATCTCGAATGGTTGAGTGTAGAGATTACAGGCAACGAGGCTTTCCACTTTAGTCTTCAGGGGTGATCACGCAGGAGAATCTTGAACTTTAGTTGAGAATGGACGTAGACGACGATGTCCTCCTGGTCGATGTCGACCACGGCGACATCTTCTAGCTATTGCCAGATGTCATCAACTGCGCAGAATATTTTATAGTGCCGTAAGCATTTGCGCAAACAGAGGCACTCACCCAGACTCGAAACCCAAGAAATTGTATTGCTATGTTCGTCGGCTGAGAAACGAACCAAGGATCCGCGACGTAGGTACGCTAACCAATACACCATGCGGCCGTATATAACAATAAAAAGTAGATACTCATCCCATCAGGGTAACTGTGTACTCGTTGGTCACCCTAATATTAAAAAATATATATATTTACCATTACTAATCGTTTTACTGGTTGAACTGTATCAAAATAAAAGCTAATATTAGCCGGACAAAGTGGTCAGTAAATCATTGGCAGCAAACACGGTTGTTGCCGGAGGTCTGCGTTCATTTTTTCGAGTGGCCATTTAATTGGTTTACAAAAGCACTCGAGTCCGTCTGTTCGTTACAAACGCCGCCGATACGCCCGATCTGAGTTAGGGGGCTATTGATTGAGTTATACTTTTCGTATTTTTTCTTATTTAGGACCAATCAGTTAATTAATTTTGTAAATATAGTAGCTTTTAGTTGTTACGTGCAGTGGACTAACCACTAGCGCACTAGCGCCCGACTGCTTCATCGCAGGTCGTTAGTGAGATTGCACGCAGATCAACAAATGTAATGTTTACTGAAACAATTTCAACACAAAAAGGATGGAAAATAGGTAATCGCTCAAAGAGAAAAGAGATGAACTACGCTTTTTACGTTGCTGAGCCTGTTTTCGTACTTTTCTTTTGACCCCTTACAATTTTTTTTACTCAATACAAAGAATATATAAACTTTTATTTAAATGATTCAATTATTACGAACGTAGTATATATACTATATAATATATACTAATTTATACATAAAAATATAATAAATAGTAAGGTGTAAAACGGAGGAGAGAGAGAGAGAGAGAGAGAGATAGTAAGAAGAAAGAATATAGATGAACATAACAGCATCGTGGGAATAAACGATGAAAAAAAAGGAAAAAGTATTAATTGCTGTAAACAAAAAATTTAGTAAAAATATTAGATTAACATGCAATCTAGATGTATATCAAGTTATTTACCCAAATGACGATTTAACTAATGAATATATATTATTTATTACATTTATTCACTCTTTAAATGAAAAAAAGGTTTTTTTGCACTCACAATATATTCTCTGCTCGACCTCAAGTTAGAGGAATGCCTTTTGGCCTTTTTGTACAATGTTTATTTTACTTGTGTACATATGGAATAAATAAATAAATTGTGCATATATTCATATATATATATATATATATATATATATATATATATATATATATATTAAATTCTCTGCATACATAAATACTACATAATACTACAAATATACTACATAAAACACTAACGAATTTTCATCATGGCGGAAAACCTTCATACTTAGATGGCATCGCGTAAAATAATTGATACAGCACTTTACGACACATAAAGACAGTTATACAAGTCATTCGTTTACGATAATTTGATGGCTTTTGGCATCTCGCATTTTGGATACGTTATTAATTTTAGGCGTAAATAGTGCAACGGTTTAGAGGTACGGTCTGTAAACCTTAAGGTTGTAGATTCGAAATCGCTTATCCACTTACGTCGCCATCTCCAAGCATCTAAACATATCTTGAGTGGTTAAGCGAATATAAGTTATCTTAATAGTGTTGCTAATATTCTTAAAAAATCTATTTAAAATACTTTTATTATTATATTTTATCGTGGTCCCTAGTTGTCACATGAATGAGTCAGGATCCACACCCTCAAATAATACCAACCTGAAGTAGCAGCATAATGAAACTCACGTATGGTGGTTAGTGAAGGGATCCGGTGACGCGTTGGGTCTATCGATCTATCTTCAGGTGCGATAAGGCATATGCATCTTGAATCTTTCTTGAGTATGGACGTAAATATCTAGGACCGCAGTTAGTATTTACATCAGGTCAACCAGATTCATTAAAAAAAAACAATAACGGAAAAACATGTCCCTGTATAGAAAATGTTATAGTTTCAGAGCACTCCTCTGAAAAGAAAAAGAAAACTTAAATGATGTTTATTTTAATAACAAAGATAAGTTTATCAGAAATTCTTTCGCACGACGATTAACATACGTTTCATAAATATTTTTCAGTTTTAAAAAACCTCATTGTTATATACGTTTCAAAATTTCAGACAATTCTGACGTCCGCAAGTGGGTGAAAACTGTATTAAATAATTCCATTACATTCATACATACAGACATCCATCCAGGTCAAGTAATTAAAGCGTCATAAATTATGCAGATGGAACAACGTTAGCAACACAGTGAAACGATAAAAATAGGAATTACTTATAAACGGAAAATCACCTTTGATGCCATTATGACTGATAAATCTCATTATGATAAACGGCGCGTTATTTTCACATTGAGAAAGATATTGATATTGGTTAAGTAATGAGCAAAATACACAATGACTAAATTAACAATAATATGAACAAAATTGGCAGCGGTACGAGTGACTGGCTCAAGACATTCCGCGCCTTCACAGAATACTGGCTGTTGGCCTCACCCAATACTAGCCTAAATAACGTTGCTGTTAGTGTAGGGACCCTCCCCCCTCTCCCAAAGGGTTCTTTACGCCATGTCGTGACGGGGGTGAGGGGGATTACTAGCCGTGGCTCGGTCATGAGAGCGTCAAACCGCGAGGGTGCGGTTGCGATCCTTTCGCAGATCCCGCGTCCAATTACGATCAACTAAACCAACCTAACCTAACCACCACACCGCGCTGTCATATTTTACAATTACATAACATTAAAAACAGCTAACATTAAAATTTTGAGAAAATAATTACATACGAGTACTCAAGTTCCGCAAGATGAATCGAATGCGGGTGCAGCAGCTGTACGTAGTATGCTAGTAACAAATCTAATTTAATTATATGTTAAAACTATCTTAGGCTAACGCACGCCAACTCAGTATAGGTCAATCTATTTTGCATGTAATGTAATTCAGAATTACGTTCTACGCATTAGGGATGCCAGTCTTTTGCGTATAAAAGCTTGAGTACGAACGAAAAAAGTTTTATATAAATTTTCTTCATTGTTGTTCCTACATTATCTACAAGTATAATAAAAAACTTTTTTTATTGTATTGAGGGTACATTCACAGCTAACAGTTTAGCTAATGGTGATTCTTACGTGGTCTAGTCTCATATGCGTCTCAGTCTGCAGATGCGTTATCGTAGGACTAAGTTCTCAGAGGTGACAACGAGTAGAGATGCAGTATCTCGCTAAACAATAACTGTGACCATATTAAAGCTGCAGCGAGATACAAGTTGCAACGTAGCTCTATCGAAGCTAGTATACTCGGTATAAATTTTAGATACCACCCAAATTTCATGATATTTTTTAATTATTCTGTTGTTAAGTATATCTTCATTACCTAACCAATATTTTCTTCTTTGTGAAAATTACGAGCTGTTCCGTAATGAGATTTACCAGACATAGTAGCATCCAAGGTAATTTTCCGTTTATAAGTAATTTAAATAGAAATTGCGGAGTAGCTCCGTTATTGGATGAAACGGACAATTTGCAAATCAAAAATGTATAGAGGACAAAAACTCCCTCGCGGTCGAAACACGTGAGAAAACAATTATTTTTATCTTGAAATGGGAGACATAATAGGTTCCCACGAGTGGTGTCAGAGGAATAAGAAATGACAAACTGTCAGGGTTCTTGACACAGGGAGGGTCGGAAATCAAGTCCCATCAAACATTGTAATGCGAGCTTTGTAAGAATCCCGAGGGTTCTCAAGTTGTCATAATAATGACCCTATTAAAATTCCGCTTTATTCTTTGTGAAGCTCGTTTTAATATACATCCGTTAAACTTGTTATCACTGTTGGGAAGAATTGTAGAGACAGTAGAGATAGTTGTACTATTCTATCTGTATTGTTCTAGAAATTATATGATCACGTGAAAAGTGTATAGCGTTTATCTAAATTCGATTGGGATGAAAAATATATTCTATTAGATTAGCAACTAAATACTTTTCGTTTTTCTTCCCATTCAGGGACACTATTATGGGTAAACTCCTATCTTAGCCCTCGTGTCATCCCTAATCTTACAAAAAAAACTGTCCTGTCAAAAAATACAGAAAGAAAGCAATTTTTTTTTCTGACTACAGTTAGTTAACTAATATATTTCTTTTATGCAATAGATAAGATTCACGGACAAACTTCAGGGTTCGACGACCATCCCTTGTCCCCCATACATAACGTAATTTTTTACGACACCCATGGGACAGGGGGGAGTCTTGATCTACATAATTGCTCGACGACAAACCTTATATAGGGTTTCCGTTCATTAAGGTAATAATATTATTTTTTATAATATTAAAAGTAGCGAGAACACAGTTTGAAATCTGTAGCTGATGATATCGACATCCATCCGCAATGAAGATTCAGGATACACATGCGTCGACAAACTTAAAGACTGAGATGGAACTAAACATCATCATACGAAACACACCAGCCTTATGCGTCTATTACGCACTGATATTCCAAGTGCATGATTCTTCCCCAGTCGTGCCAACCCATGCACGCTACAATTAGACACTAACTGCAACGTGTCTATATCATTGTTACTAATACTACATACAATATATATACATAAAAAGGGCAATTGTCCTTTCATAACGCAATTTAATTTAGCAAAGTTATTTGCTTCATAAAACATAATGTACTGGGACAGTGTCCTTATTATTACAAGCATTATGCGAATGCGACTTCGGCTGTATGCCAGATACGCCGGCGCCGGGTTTGTAATACTCGGTTCCGGCGTTTGATAAATATCTGCGTAGTGCGGGCGCATTGTCAGGCGACAGCGGGGGCGGTTTGTGGTCACATTTATAAATAAGCATATTGACGCTACCTTTAGCAAAAAATTAAGAGGAATTATGACCAATAGGGGGCAAGAGACAGATTGAGAAAAAGAGAGATAGGTCTGTCAGGAATAGATAGAACTGTGTGTGTGTAGAGAAAAAATGAAAAGACTAAAAATAACTAATATACAAATAAAGAATAATACATACATATGTAGATATTAAATACAATATATATATATATATATTTATATATATATATATAAACCTATATAGAAACATAATAGAATACAATGCATTAGCGGTAGATACCAACAAACGCGCGCACACATACAAAATAGTAATTTTTTTTATAATATTCGGTGTGACAAACGAGTACACAGTTCACAAGATGGTCAGTGATTCCTACGGCCCGTGATACTCACGTTCATTCTGGGTAAGTAATCATATGCGTTGTTACTGTTGAGGACTGACATGGAATACCTCGCCACCCATGCGAAACAGCAGCGTTTTTTTACGCTGCCTGTAAGGACATAAGAGTGCGCTAGATTGTCATCACTAATTTTTTTAACATTATAAAATAATCCTTACCATCATCATCAGCCCCTATCAGACTACTTCTGGAGGAATAAGGCATCCGATTATACGCCATTGAGCAGGTCCGCCTCCTCTGTATTTTTTATTATTTCATACATACAATTTTAATATCACTAAAAATATAACATTATTTTAAACCTAAATAAGGTTTGTCTAGACACTAAGTTCTCACGTAAAACATTTACTGACAATACTTTAGAGCAAAATTTTAGTGAAAACTTGTAATTGGCCTTAGTGTAGTTTTATCTTTTTGTAATTAGTATTCTAGCTGTAAGTTTTCCGAAAACTGTACAATAAAAATAAAATAAAGTGAACGCTATGATTTTACACAACAACATACGAGTAGGTATGTAGTGCATTTCTCAGAAGTGTGGGCACATAGCAACAATACGAATAAACGCTCGCTGGCGCAGTCCGGAAAAATTGTTCAGTTAATAGATATTCTACTCTTTTATATATATATATATATATATATATATATATTAATAAAAAGATAAGGAAAACATACACAAAATTTTAATGTATATGTACATATTACGAAGGATGTTAACCCGTTATCTCCATCGCCTATTTACTACGGCTACAGCTCGTAGCGAAAGGTATCGAGTGTGCAGTACGCAGTCGCTACGTCGTAGCAACTACGACATGGTTAAGTCCATCTATTTTTACAGCCCTTCGCTTAAGTATACGACGCAGTTGAACAGGATGTCAAATCGGCGTTGATCTTGTTCAACATACATTTTCCTTACTATTTTTGTTGTGCAATTATACTGTTAATTTGATTATTATATTATATTAATAAATATATTGGTATCATCATATATAGTATAAACTTCAAGTCCTACTTATGCCAAATAATTGAATTATAAATTATTATTTATATGTTCCATTTTTGTTAATTAAGAAGTTTCCTTATTTTTTCTCGATTTATATTAGTTTCCAAACAGTAAAACAATTGTAATCTCCCTATTGATCAATGATAATCTGAATCAGTTATAGTCAATATTTAATCTTTATTTCTTATTATAATTTGTTAATACTATCATTACATTTGTACGGTTAGTGTTTAAATCATTATCGAGTATCAAAGACGTTGTATCGTGAATGACAGTTCAGTTGTTGTTTGCTCGCCATAGAATAACACGGTGCGGATGAAGACTCTGCCGGCATTTATTCCACATAAAATATAAATTGTTTGATTGCGATTGATGCTACCCTGATACATATATGGTTATAATGTAGAAATTCTCTTTAATTCTACAAAAAGGAATCCGACCGTAGGAAGCAGAAGTGTGCACACCATCAGCAGAAAATTGGCTACGGAACTCAAATATAAAGGATTAATTCATGAGTGGCAATCTCGTACTGGCAGTCGAAGTTTAGAATCACTAGATGGTGTGCCGACCCATGCAAGCTTGCGGGAAGTCGATGGATGTAGGCGGCCCAGGATCGTTCTTTGTGGTATTCCATGGCAATTGATGATGAAATTATAGGCAATACGTATACGCTTTAATATTATATGGGCAGTATAATTACAATACGCTAACTTTAGTGCTCCGCGAGTGCTGGAGCAGGAAGAATATGATTTGACCACTATATATACACAACAGGGTGACAAACGAGAGCACTGTCTAATAGTAATTGATTACTACGACGCACGCATACCCTCGACAGGGAATAATAATAATAATTTATTTGCCACTTACAACAACAAGTTACAAGTCGTGGTAAGCTACCACGACTTGTATTATCTAAGCGCTAGCTTTTAATCCACGGTACGCGAGAAAACCGTGGCCCGGCGTCGGCACCGATAAAATAAGTAATCACCAAACTGCTAGTTCATCACAACCTCGGCGGTGAAGGAAATCATCGTGAGGAAACATGAATGTATGAGATGAAAAAAAAATCGGAGACGTGTGAAGTTCGCCAATCCGTAGTGGAGTCGCGTGGTGAACTATACTCGTAACACCTCTAGAGCTTATGCCTAGCAGTGGGATTTATATAGACAGGCTGTCACTTTACATTGTATAATACATACATACATACCTTGTATAATAATGATATAAATTTTAATTTATACATCTGTTTCTCACATGGATAGCCAACGCATAGCATGCAAATTACATTACATCAATAAAATATATAAAATAGAATTATAAAATGTCAAAATCATTAAAAATTAAATCAGGTTTCAAATATATATTTTATATATTTATAGATTACGTACAATTAACACAACTTTATTCTAATATTCATACTGGTAACCTGTACCTACAACGAGGCACCACCAGTGTAAAATTTACAACGCAAACACGTTTATTTACCAACTCGAACCAATAACTAAATTAAAATTAACTAACTAGTTTATACGAACCTATTCAACTTCCCTTTCCAGTTTAAAACACTGTTTAAAATCCAAGAATAAACTGTTACAACCGACAAAGTCACGAATGCGATCGATAGCAGTTCGAAAGCTCGCCGACATCGAGACTACAGTTCTATATTTAATTACCTTCCCGCATAAATAATTGCTTAAATACAATGAATTGTTAATGTTCTGTATAATCGAATAGTGTTTGAAGGTTTATTAATATTATAAACATTAAATTTTTCACTTTTATCTTTACAAACGTTTGAAAGAGTTTTTGAGGAGCATTTGAATCCCACCATCTCGATGGTTCGCGCTTACGTACCCTTTATAAGATGTTTTGTACTACACACAAATACTTTGCGGAATAAGCTATCGCTAATTATATTTCTAATACGTCCTTAGGGCCACCAGAGATATTGCCGAAGTTCATGGTCGGAGGTGATCATTGACTTTTAGGTCAACTATTTTTCGTTTACCACCTCTTTCGTACAAAATGATAAGAGATGTTGTAAAATGTATGGAACGCTTTTAAAAAATAAACAAACTCCTTTATCTTATGCTATTTACCTAGTTGATTACTACCATTGTGATATCTTCTGGTTATAATCAGACGATATCACATATAAACTGCACAGAATATTTTATAGTGCCGTAACATTTGCGCAAACACAGAGGCACTCACTCCTCGTCCCCTTTTTTATTCCGATCTAATAATGCATGCGCAATAAGATCGGAGGAAGGTTAGATGCAGTGTCAAGGACACGGATGAACACACCAAGACTCGAAAATAAACAACTGGTACGCAAATATTACTCCTCGGTCGGGAATCGAACCAAGGACCCGCGACGTAGCAGCTTTTCCCTTATAAAGAATAAAGGAAGACCCATTTCACATGAACGAGTCATCTCGCGACGGTTGAAAAGAAAATATAATGACGGGAAACAAAGAGAACTTATTCAAGATGGTGAATTTATAACGGCCATTCGTTTTCATGTCTTAACGTTTAACAGTAAAAAAAAAACGTTAATAACAGCGCTTTCCGGTCATAAGATATATTTAATTTTGTATCATTTGTTTAACAGCGTTGTTACTAACTGGGGCATAAATTGACTCGACCGAGGGAGGACCGCGGCCTCGCAGAATACGGGCATATAGCCGTGTCATCTGGTGTGTACGGAACCTGAGACCCAGGGTGACAAAGCATCCGCATCACGATCCCTTATCGAGGATGAATGTTAGTGATGAGCCGTATCATCACCTCAGCGTGAACCATGTCCTGAACACAAAAACAAACAAACAAACATTGGAGGCAGTTTAATGTTTTAAAATATTTGACAGCCGCATTGCGGTTAGTGTACCAGACTGCTGCGTCGTGGGTTCCGGGTTCGATGTGCAGACGCAGAACAATATTTATGTATCACAAATAGTTGGTTTTCAGTTCTGGGTATAATTTACGTGTGTCCCGTGTCCCTGACACTGCATTTAAACTTTCCTCCACGGGACGACGCGCGAGTGCCAGTTCTCAATTCATTACTACAAGAAGAAACTACAAGAAATTCGAATCGAATTATTCTTATTATTACATTGTGAGTAACAAACCAGCACACAGTTCATCTGATGGTACATTCATGCGGCCCGTGACATTTGAATTTATCCTTGACAAGGAATCATAATGAAGATGCGTTGTCAGATGGAATGCACTACAATACTATACTGCTATTTTAAACTGCTATTCTGAGAGGGTGTGGTCCTACCCCGGAAGAACTGACCCATTCATTCTAAAAGTTCTAATTGATCTTTTTTTTTTAAATAATTTACAAAAATGTCAGAGTTGTCCAATATTGAACCCAGAGCTCAAAGTTCAAGCATATTTGTCACACAAATATTCTAACAAAGAGTAGTAAGATCTATTGATTTATTGGTTTTTAACCAAAATTTTAAATCTGTTTAATCTGGCGATAATAGAAAACATCGACATAGTCAGAGTCGACCTGGAGTACGTTACCATTGTTTCATATGTGTTAATACAGTTGTAGTAATAGTGAATAGAAAGAGATATATTATTTTTATTTGTGCTTGTTTAAAGCTATTCGTTTAGAGGTTTAATGGGTTAAGTACATAAATGCCAGAGTTTAATGTAGAAAATCTATTTCCTTCATACATTTAGTATTTTGTAAATCGTTTCAAAAACAAACCGTTAATTCTACAGTATAAATTCACTGTTAATGAATTTGTTTTAGGTCGTAGTTTTAGTTCTTTTTTTACTCATTATCGAATAGCAAGTTGGTAGGGAATAACAAAAATAATCATATTTATTATTAAGGCAAAAAATATATATTCAGTTAATAAAGAAAAACGAATTAATACTGTATTCACGTCTAGACATGTCAACTGTAATAAAACTCGATAAAGTTGACTATTGATTTTACACAAGTTTAAATATAAATTGTAATATCGACGTTAACAACTTCTACACAAAGCAGTTTGTTCTGGGTAATGAAAGGATTTTATTTCAAATACCTTTTTTATAATATTAGAGGTGATAAGTACAAAGGACTACAACTCGGACTGTACTTCAACCGCCGTGTAGGTTGAACCCCCTCTAGATGGAGGATCTCTAGGACTCTGGGATTTGCTGGAACTAGATGGATGCAGGTGGTTCAGGGTCGTGCTTTGTGGGAATCTATGGGGGAGGTCTATATTCACCAGTGGACTATCCGTAGGTCTCAGAACTGTCCGTATTGAGCTATTACATCGCAACTAACATAGTTGGCCTATTCCGAAACACCCTTTATTTCATATTGAATTAGGCGGTGGCGAGTGTGACTTTTTGATTGCACACACACGACGTAAATTGAAGGTTTAAGTTTATTCTAGTTGTTTCCTAGTGTTGCAGCCGAACTTTATCTCCATTTTATCGCAAATACAGGATATCTTAGTAATAGCATAGTGTTTAAGAAGAGCCGTCATACTTCAGTGTTTAAGAAGAGCCGTGATAGCTCAGTATCTAAGGAGAGTCTTGATAGCGAAGTGTTTAAGAAGAGCCGTGATATTTCAGTGTTTAAGGAGAGCCGAGATAGCTTAGTGTCTAAGAAGAGTCGTGATAACTCAGTATCTAAGAAGAGTCGTGATAGCTCGGTATCTAAGAAGAATCTTGATAGCGAAGTGTTTAAGAAGAGCCGTGGTACTTCAGTGTTTAAGGAGAGCCGTGATAGCGAAGTGTCTAAGAAGAGCCGTGATAGCTCAGTATCTAAGGAGAGTCTTGATAGCGAAGTGTTTAAGAAGAGCCGTGATATTTCAGTGTTTAAGGAGAGCCGAGATAGCTTAGTGTCTAAGAAGAGTCGTGATAACTCAGTATCTAAGAAGAGCCTTGATAGCGAAGTGTTTAAGAAGAGCCGTGATATTTCAGTGTTTAAGGAGAGCCGAGATAGCTTAGTGTCTAAGAAGAGCCGTGATAGCTCAGTATCTAAGGAGAGTCTTGATAGCGAAGTGTTTAAGAAGAGCCGTGATATTTCAGTGTTTAAGGAGAGCCGAGATAGCTTAGTGTCTAAGAAGAGCCGTGATAGCTCAGTATCTAAGGAGAGTCTTGATAGCGAAGTGTTTAAGAAGAGCCGTGGTACTTCAGTGTTTAAGGAGAGCCGTGATAGCATAGTGTCTAAGAACAGCCGTGATAGCTCAGTATCTAAGGAGAGTCTTGATAGCGAAGTGTTTAAGAAGAGCCGTTATATTTCAGTGTTTAAGGAGAGCCGAGATAGCTTAGTGTCTAAGAAGAGTCGTGATAACTCAGTATCTAAGAAGAGCCTTGATAGCGAAGTGTTTAAGAAGAGCCGTGATATTTCAGTGCTTAAGGAGAGCCGAGATAGCTTAGTGTCTAAGAAGAGTCGTGATAGCTCAGTATCTAAGAAGAGCCTTGATAGCGAAGTGTTTAAGAAGAGCCGTGATATTTCAGTGTTTAAGGAGAGCCGAGATAGCTTAGTGTCTAAGAAGAGCCGTGATAGCTTAGTATCTAAGAAGAGTCTTGATAGCGAAGTGTTTAAGAAGAGCCGTGATAGCTTAGTGTCTAAGAAGAGTCGTGATAGCTCAGTATCTAAGAAGAGCCTTGATAGCGAAGTGTTTAAGAAGAGCCGTGATACTTCAGTGTTTAAGGAGAGCCGTGATAGCTTAGTGTCTAAGAAGAGCCGTGATAGCTCAGTATCTAAGAAGAGTCTTGATAGCGAAGTGTTTAAGAAGAGCCGTGATATTTCAGTGTTTAAGGAGAGCCGAGATAGCTTAGTGTCTAAGAAGAGTCGTGATAGCTCAGTATCTAAGGAGAGTCTTGATAGCGAAGTGTTTAAGATGAGCCGTGGTACTTCAGTGTTTAAGGAGAGCCGTGATAGCTTAGCGTCTAAGAAGAGTCGTGATAGCTCAGTATCTAAGAAGAGTCTTGATAGCGAAGTGTTTAAGGAGAGCCGTGATATTTCAGTGTTTAAGGAGAGCCGTGGTACTTCAGTGTTTAAGGAGAGCCGTGATAGCTTAGCGTCTAAGAAGAGTCGTGATAGCTCAGTATCTAAGAAGAATCTTGATAGCGAAGTGTTGAAGAAGAGCCGTGATACTTCAGTGTTTAAGAAGAGCCGTGATAGCTCAGTGTCTAAGAAGAGCCGTGATAGCTACACTATGAAACGGTGTAGGACATAACGTAGTGAAGAAATATACATGTCTAAGAGATAATAAAAAAAACCCTTTCGATGATATGTCAAGGCCTCCAAACGCAGTGGAGCCACGTGGTGGACTATAACACCCTGTAGAGTCTAGGCCCCAGCAGTAGTAATTTATATATATAGGCTGTTATTTTACTTTTACCAACAGTGTTAATGAAATGTGTATCAATGGGTAAGAACCGCTTGGTCACAGAATACCATCATGAAATAGCAGCAGGTATTCCAGTTCAATCTGTTCAAAACTTCAACAAATCCAAATTTGCTGTAGAAGTCGTGGGCCCAGTTATGATTTATCACGAGGTGAACTCTGTGCTTGTTTGTCACCGCTAATTTTATGTATGAAAAAGTTTTATCATAGATTTTTGATGATTTCATTTGATCTTATATTAGGTGAATTTTCAGGAATACACAATGAATTCTCAACACTAACAAGGGTTATATATATATATATATATATTGAACTATAGCAGGGTTTTACTAGTTTAGTTTGGTCTTTTATGCCAAAACAAACACGAAAAACACGCCGTGCCCCACGACGGTGGCGGTGCACGATACTAACAAAGAATATTTTTAGAAGTGAGTTGTACAAATATTTGCAGTCTACTACGGAACGGACAGAAAGGTAACAATGGTCGGTCCGATTCCGTCGTGCAAGCAAACTGGACGGAGTTCTTGCAATTATATAGTGAAAATGTTACAGGATGTTTCAATCTTCTTTTTTTTTCCAAAATTTCAACTGTATTTTAGATTTGTATGTGAACTGTATTTCGCTTCTTTTTTAAGATTGCTAGCAATAAAAAGGGAGTTTTAGTAATGTTCGGAGTTTTTCACGACAACTGAGCTTACGTGCTTGTTCTACGACGTAAGTTTCGTAGACCGTACTCTTTTTAAAGCACAGTTACACTCCATATATATAATAAATGCCACTGCTAGGGGCATGGGCCTCCTCTCTAGTGAGTATGTTAGAGCGTAGTCCATCAGGTGGATCCAATGCGGAATGACAGATTTCTTCTTCTTTAAAATATTTTGTCGTATTATTATATCACAGACATGCAGTATTCGTCACGATGGTTTTCATTCACTGCCGAGTCATGAAGAAGTTAAAATTCCAATCCAACAACTTCGTTGGTGCAGGCACCGTACCGTGAATATGAAAGGGAACTCAGTGTGAACTTAAACACAACTCACACCATACCCATAGTCTAAGCCATTAAGCTATTGACGCTTTTGAAACAAAGCTTTTAAAAAGTTAAGTTATCGAGAGTTGGAGTGCACTGAAGTTATCCCATATTCCGACACTGCATATGATGCAGACATACTGTATTTTTATTTATATTTTATTCTCATAACCAGAGAGAACATACATTTTATAAATAGTAACGACATTATATAAGTATGTAATGATGAACTCTCTTTTCTTATATCTACTTTATTTTGTTATATCTACTAGATGACCCGAAACAACGTCCTGGGCAAATTTCAATACATTTATTTGTTGCGTTATCACCCTTGAGGACTGAGATGGAATGCCTCGTCACCAGTAATAAAGTGTCTCCAGATCCCTTCACTCACCAGACGAAACACAGTAGCGTTATGCTGCTATTGCACGGCGGTATTCGGATGACCCATTCATTCTGTAGTGTAGCTTGGTAGATCTGTTAAAATTTTCGGGCAACTTTTCCAATTTTTCGTAAATAACATATATATATATATATATATACATATATATGTACACACATATATATATATATATATATATATATATATATATATATATATATATAGATGTATTTACCAGAATGCAGACAGCATAGTCCCTCAACCTATCTTCCGCTTAAGTATGTCGTGCTACATACGGGACATCCTGTATATATCGCATCACAATTGCGTTGCGACCAGACATATAAGAAATCAAACAAACAAATAATTCTAACGCAAACAAATTTCACCTTCAATTATATTCGTCCTTGTCATTATTAGAATGTAGAACACACTACTGTGTTTCGTGTGGAGAGTGTAGGGATCCGTAGACGTACCTATATAGTTATGTATGTTAGTGGTGAGGCATTCCATCTTAGTCAATTCTTTTGCTTTATTATTTCTTATAGAGGATAAATGTGGGTATCATAATAGCAGTGCAGGTGGACCGGTTGTCACCCTAAATACAACATTCGGAAACGAGCTAAGGTCTCATCTGACGCTCGCTGATCACCATCGTCCAATTGAAGACTTGGAAGTGCGTTGCCGTCCTTTGAGAAAGGCGTAGGTTCTCCTCTAGAAAGTCCCCGAGTCTTATCGGTTGGGAATTTTCGTATCGGGTCGGAATAGATCTGTGAGATCGTATATGATCTAATAACGGCAGCAATGAGTAATTGCGGATGTTAATTTCTTTATCATTTAATATTTAGTTACCCATTTGTATCGCTTAATATTACTACTACTACACTACTATTACTACTATGGTTGTAGCAATTTTCTCCTAAACCTGAAAGATCTAGGAGCAATGAATAAATAACAAGTTCACACGGTGATGTGATACGGATAAGTCGTATACAATTGTTGGACAATAAGAAAAAACATTCTTAATGTTAACATATGATTATGACGTCACGCACGCAAAGTGTTTAGTGACTGCCATCACACACTACACATGGCTTCCAACGTTTTCAGTTTACACATTCTAATTAACGAACGGTGAGTCACCGCTGTACGTTTTTGCGAAATGGACGCCAGCGAACACGACGCTTTCGAATAAACAATCAAATGTATTTACCCACTTCGGTCTGTTTGTTACAGACAGAATTGCGAACAATAAAACTACATTAATATATTTGATGGCCGTGTGGTGGTCGGACTGTTTTGTAAAAGTTCTTTGGTTAGAATCCCGGTAAAGGAACATTTCTAGTTCATTATGAATAGTTGATTGAGTAGATTTAGAATTGGCAACATTATTCTTTTCATGTTTTGTGTCATTTGCGCATCTCGTATCTCTAAGACTGTATTTGAACCTTACTTCGATCTTACAACAAATGTATTTGTTATCTTATAACGAATGTATACATTGAACTAAGAAAGTGGCGAGTGTCGTTGTGTCCTGCGCAGTTGACGCCACCTGGTGATAACCGGAAGACATCGTCATGGTCCACCAGGAGAACATCTTGAATATACGTTGAATCTTTTTACTTTAAATGTTAATGTTTATTATCGGTCGTTATGATTTTCTTGTTACTTGAAACGTCAATTTTCTAATAAGTTATGGTACTGTGATACCAAATCGTAGGTTCGAATTCGTCATTCTTATCGTGTGTTACACGATAAGAATCGAACAACGAATTTCGAATTTTGATTTCTCAGCTTAGTTTGAGGTGGTTAACCGGAATGCTAAAATTGCACTGCATCATTTTTAACAAAGAAAAAACAAAGTTGTCATTTTATTTATCATTACTCTCTCTATATCTATATCTAAAGCAATGGTTAGATAGATCTCCTCAAAGGTCCTGAATCTCTTCTCAACAGCATGCACAAAGAATTTAGAAGAATTTTCTCTCAATCAAGATTAAAAGTTGTTTGAATGTAGCCAAGGAAAATAAATACTATTTCTCTTGAATTTCTTATATACTGACTATTAATATATATAATAAATGGCAATCCTTTGCTATTGGATGTATATTAGTGTGAACGATTTTGGGTAGTGTTGCCTCATTTATTATTTTAAGCAATATAATGGCCCTTGTTAGCACGTAAGATCGAAATGTATATTTCTATTTAAAAGATATATCATTAATTTTCTTTTAATTAAAGAATCATAGCCAACTTTAACTGTAATATAAACCGCAATCTATGTAAACGACAATAAGTAGATATAACGACACAAGGCTTGATGGATAAAAGATAGAAATATTTAAACTAAAGTTTATATACACACGTAATTATATATTATATTTAACGTGTAGTGTAACGTCTAGTGTAATAACAATTGATTTATAACTAACGTATTAGATAAATCTTGTTAACAACAATAAAGAAGTATTATAGCAATAAACATGTAGTACCGATACGCAATATTGATTTTAACTTTAAAATTAAACAAATATATCAAACAATACAGTAGAGTAAATGCCGCTTCAAAATTAGAAACTATTTAGATAAGGCTAATGGTTTCATTAGAAATAACTCGATGAATGCTACAGGTGTAATAAATTATCCACCTACTAAACGGTTATTTTAAAATAATATATAAATAACCTGTTTAACAACAAAAACAGCCATAAAAGTCCTACCGGCAAATCCCTATTTTAAAACTAAGCATGCAACACATTTTAAAATATTTACGCCAAAAATCACAACTCAAACAACGACAGAAGCAAACACGCTCTAAAATTAACATAAGGCGATGTTTAAAAGCGTAAAATAATCACCTGGAACAATTTCTTTCACTGCGGCCAGCGTTGTACCGGCTGCATGACGGGATGTACGGAGCACGGGCCGCGGTGGGCAATCGTTCGTTAGCGGGCACTGAGCGAATAACACGTGCACAAGCGACCACGGGCGTGACGCGACTGGGACTGGTGCCTCGCCCCAATCGATAGGTTCAGCCCCCCCTCCCACCCTCTCCCCTCAATCTCCCCGCCCCCCGTCCCACACAACAGGTTAGCTTGCGTGCGCCGTCAAGTAAACAGTGGCCGGACCAATGCACGCGAGCGATGCAACTCCGAAGCTACATCGCCCGCACTTTTTCCTACACTATCGTCTCGTAAGGATTCGTGTATGGCAAGCAGGGACGGCGAACCTTTATCGATCTACGTTCCATTTTTTTCTTTTAAATTTAATTAGGAAAAAAAATAAAACTGAATAATTTCAATTTAAAATGCGTTTTAGATTAGTCAAAAACGCATTCCGCTGTATCCACTTTATTAATAGTAATAAATGGAAATATAATTTATTTTAAACTTTTTGTTTTTTTTTACCAAACTAACCATGTATACTAAGAATACGTTAACGAAATTCGTTTTAAAACGACAGAATTTATTCGTTATGTAAATTTCATTAGACGACGTAAACAAAAACAAGTGAAGCTTATATGTAAATGAAAAATTATATTTTTTCGTTGAGATACATAAATGCTATAAACAAAAAAGCTCACCCCTTTGCCAGCGGTTCGCTAACGCTGATTATGGACATGGAGTTTTATTAAATATTGGAAGACAATGACGGAAAAGTACTGCGACGAAGCGGCACCGCTGTGACGAAGACCTTAGAAGGTCATCTTGCCTCTTCTACTGTTCCATTGTCTGAAGCAGGGGTGAGCAACCCGCGGCCCGCTTAATAATTTAATGCGGCCCGCCAAGCGTTTATTTATATTACAGGTATTTTCCCGCTAATATATTAAGTTGTAATCTAATGTTTATAATATGAATACAATTCAAAATACTGTTAAGAAGTGTGATTTTGGCCCGCCAAAAAAATTCAAAATTTGGATAGGTCCGTAGCTAAAAAGGTTGCTCACTCCTGGTTTAAAGTATTGTTTCTCAAGCATTTTCGTGTCGCGACTCCCGTAAAAGCCAAAAAGGTAAAAAGTCTTGCGATCCCTTCACTATAAAGTTTTAATGACATTTTAATTAATAGTTTATTTAATCAAAGCAAGACATAGGTCTAATTTTTCCCGTTCTTATTAAATGGTAATATTTAATTTTGTAAAACTATATTACAATTCATTCCTATATTAAAGGTATTATTTATTAAATAGATTTCGACTCGCTGAAATAACAAACGCGATATAAAAATGGTTGCCAGAGTAATTGCTTATTTATAGTGATATCTAAAAGTTGTAATAAACCTCCGAGCACCTTGCTTAGTTGCTCGACCTTCTTAAAGGCCCGCAACGCATTTGCGACTGCTCTGGTGTTGCGGGTGGCTCTGGGCGGCGGTGACCACTTACCGTCGGGTGGGCTGTATGGTCCTTTGTCGCCTAAACTATAAAAAATAAGTGATTCCACTGTGATACCCACATTTAATCCCTAAAAGGAATAATAATGCAATTGCATTGAGGACTGAGATGCAATGCGTCACCACCAATTTATGTACATATATATGTACATATATAAACGTTTGTAGGGCTCCACACTCACCACACGAAACACAGCGGCGTTATATAGTTAGTCAACATCCAGACATAAATTCTAATAACGAATGATTAATATAGTTCTAATATGTTTATATGTAATAAAATTTTTAGTATAATAATTTATAAATATAAATATCATATAACATAACAACATCATCGATATCTATACTTACACACAACCGAACAGCGTTCGCCTTTCGATGGGTTTTTTGCTGAAAATCGATGCTGTGTTACATGTCTGTAGCACAGCATATGCTGAGCCAACCCCTTTTTCGGCACAAGATTTTTTTTTCATGTTTGTTAATTTTAATTTCTTTTGTCATTGTTCTGTTTTGTTTTACATTCTTGTGCTTGTTTTGTTTTGTGCTCTTGTTTATTCTATTATATTCTAAATATAATTGAAGGTGGAATTTGTTTGCGTTAGAAGTGATCACTTACCATCGGGTGGGCTGCATGCTAGTTTGCCAGCTATTCTATAATATAAAGACCAAGGTCGGCAATGGTAATAATCTAAAGAAGTCGTCAGCTATGCGACATATAGGTATGCAGTAGCGAAATATCGTGTTCTACTTATCTTTTTATACAAGCAATCAACTATTATAAGGTATAATATACTATACTATAAGGATATTATAATATGATATATGAGATTATAATCATTGTGACAGAACATGTCAAGTGCGGGTTGACGGACTTCATCATTTTCGATATTTTTTGAACTCGATATCTGTGGTAATTCAGCATTCAAAATTGTAATTGTCAAATTCATTATTAGGGAATCGAACTCGGTTAGTTCGCGTACCGTGATTTTAAAGCGAGAGCTTAGACATTTAGTTACCACGACCTGTAATAATATGTATGTAAAATTTAGTATTCTGTTTTTGCTGCTAGTCTGTCGCTACAGCGTGATCTTACTAATATGTTATGGTCTCCATTCAACCCTTACTTTTCATGCGGTCTGTTCGTCACTCCTAAAAAAATAGGAAAAGAATCAATTTCGGAATAATTCATTCCATTTATAAGTCGCGTATATCTAATGCATATACTAGATTAACAAATATGAATATATATTCCACTAAGACCTACCACGGCTAAGACCTAGAAAACCCTTGTTAGGAGCTTGAATAGTCATGCTTAGCAAACTGTGTGTGCAATATCCGGTTTATTCCCTTACCATTCGCAGGGTGACCATTATTTGGTGGTGACGATTGACCGCTTCGATGCTTCGTGACATATTCACGACATGATTAGAGAGTGAATAAGCTGTTTTAATTCATAATACTCGAGCAAACCGAGTTCCATTCTCGGTACCGGCACCAATGAAATATTTAATTGCAATTTTAAGTGTCAAGTTCTTTACATCTCTCATGGTAACGGGAAGTATTTCAAAACCTGATGTCATAACCCGAACTATTGTCAGCTTTTAATTATTTATTGTTGGTCTGATCTACGCAGAAGCAACTCATAGTATTTTGAGGTAAGTGATATTTCTGAATTGAGATTTAATTTTTCTAACTATCACCAGATCCAAAGCCGATGGTAGCAACCAATCGTCTCTATTAAAATTAGGAAGTGTTTTAGTTTCAATAGCCTCACAAATGATCCTTGATAGAAATCGGTGGTCCTCTATTTTATATTTCTGCTCGAGTGTGTTGTTAATCAATTTGGATGAAACGGTGGTCGGATCTAAGCTATAAATAAATAATGTGTAATATTAAAAAAGTAAAAATTAGTTTTATTCACATAAATATAAGAAATCATCAAATAATGTAACGTGGTTGGGAATCAAACAGATCTGCACCCCGAACTTCTGGACAGCATCTGCATTACGATCCCTTATCAAGGATATGGAAAGCGGTCAGGGATAGAGGAATCAGTTATCATCAGGTTAACGGGGGCTTATTTACCCTTAGTTTCGGAATAAACTTACGATTACTCAAGGTTATATGAACATTATTCTGTTAGCAACAATTTAATTTAACAAGATATTTAAGGCATTTATTTTAAACTCGAACAAATTTAAAATAAGCTTCCTTTATAGTATAGACTATAGGGTGACAAAAAATAGGTCAGCTCATGGTAAGTGATACCTGCGACTAATGATCCACATACATCCTAGATAAGGAATCATAATGCAGATCCTATGTCAGTCTTGAGGACTGAGATTGAATACCTCTTCGCCAGTAATAAGAGTCTCCGGACCCATGCACTCACCAGTCTAAACACCATTATACTGCTATATTACGCTGGCAGTATAACGGTGACCCATTCATGCTGAACCTAATAGCAAACTGTAGTTTGGCTCTACTACTGATTTACAACACAATCATATTGAAATAGAAATTACGCAGACCGCAATATATAATATGGAATATGTGTGTTCGATTATTTCCTTCGTATTTTTTAAATATTATTATTTTTTATTATTTAAGAAATTATTATTTAAAATTTTAATTATTAAGTTATTATTCTGTGTATGATTTCACAGGATGTCCATAGTCCACTGCTGAACACAGGTTTCTCCATAATTTTCCATAAAGCACAACCCGAGCCCCCTGCATTCATATACTTACGCAAACTTGCCTAAGCCATGGTGCCATTTAGTGGAAGGTCGTCTTACATCGCGACTCCGAGGATTCGGACCGCCAGTCCTTGAGGTTGCCATTTAAGAATATTTATTCCTCATGAGTTATTGGGTGTACGGGCTATATGACCAGTCCTTTGCCACTTAAGCTCGCTGATCTTTTCACTTATGTCAGCCACCCTCGTTCTATTACGGATATCTATGTTGCGTATTAACACTTGATATCAATAATTATATTATTAAAATTAAATTTTCACATTCTTCACCTAGGATATATGTAGGTGTAATGGGATTCAGGTGTCACTTGCCATTAGGCGAACATGGTGCTGTTTTGTCACCCTTGTATTCGTATAGCGTAAAAACAGAGTTATCACATATTTCTTTTGTCATACAAATGAAGGAAAACCGCTAATAAACTTAAATTAGTAAAAAATATTGCATACCCTGTGTCCAATTATTAAACGAATCGGTAAATTTCAAAGGGATTCTCTTTTTAAATTCTCAAACGGAATTGACCTATTTAAAATTCGTGCATTTACACAACTCTCTGATATCCAGCTTTTGTGGTTTCATATTTCTTTACTAATTAGGCACGCTAAAAAGGGATTTAGCAGTCGCTGTGTGCGAAATAGTGATTCATGACTAAATTAAAGAACTAGAACTACGAAAAAATATATGATTAATATATTTTTTTAATTTAATTTACAATTATTTGGTAACCTTAATATGATATGCCTCAAAAAAATTCTCCAAATTGTATAGTCTAAAAATAAGTTAGTAAAAAAATATGTCCTCATGGTCGAAATAGATCATCGATCATAGACAGCGATAACTTTTGATCATTGGCAGAAGACATCAACTGCGCAAAATAATCTTATAGTGCCGTAAGTATATACGCAAACATAGAAGCACTAACTCGTCATCCCCTTCAATAATATCAGAGGAAGGTTCAGATGCATGTTCATGTGTCAGGGACACGGGACATGACATAACACACTCAGACCTGAAAACCAACAATTTGTTCCTCTGCTGGGAATCGACCCTCAGTCATTTAACACTAACCACCACACGACGCAGCCATTTAACACTAACCACCACGCGATGCAGTCATGTAACACTAACCACCACGCGATGCAGTCAAGTAACACTAACCACCACACGACGCAGTCGTAGCACTAACCACCACTCGACGCAGTCATGTAACACTAACCACCATACGACGCAGTCATAACACTAACCACTACACGACGCAGTCGTAACACTAACCACCACGACGCGGTCATGTAGCACTAACCACCACGACGCAGTCGTAACACTAACCACCGCGACGCAGTCATGTAATGACTAACCACCACATGACGCAGCCATGTAGCACTAACCACTACGACCCAGTCATAACACTAACCACTATACGACCCAGTCATAACACTAACCACTATACGACCCAGTCATGTAACACTAACCACTATACGACCCAGTCATGTAACACTAACCACTATACGACCCAGTCATAACACTAACCACCACCAATGACGCAGTCATGTAGCACTAACCACCACCAATGACGCAGTCATGTAACACTAACCACTATACGACCCAGTCATGTAACACTAACCACCACTCGACGCAGTCATGTAACGACTAACCACCACATGACGCAGCCATAACACTAACCACCACCAATGACGCAGTCATGTAACATCAACCACCACACGACGCAGTCGTAACACTAACCACTATACGACCCAGTCATGTAACACTAACCACTATACGACCCAGTCATAACACTAACCACTACGACCCAGTCATAACACTAACCACTACGACCCAGTCATGTAACACTAATCCACCACACGACGCGGTCATGTAGCACTAACCACCACGACGCGGTCATGTAGCACTAACCACCACGACGCGGTCATGTAGCACTAACCACCACATGACGCAGCCATAACACTAACCACTACGACCCAGTCATGTAACACTAACCACCACCAATGACGCAGTCATGTAACACTAACCACCACGGCGGAGCCATGTAACACTAATCCACCACACGACGCAGTCATGTAACACTAACCACCACATGACGCAGTCATGTAACACTAACCACCACGCGATGCAGTCATGTAACACTAACCACCACGCGATGCAGTCATGTAACACTAACCACCACACGGCGGAGCCATGTAACACTAACCACCACACGACGCAGTCATGTAACACTAACCACCACACGACGCAGTCATGTAACACTAACCACTACACGACCCAGTCATGTAACACTAACCACCACACGACGCAGTCATGTAACACTAACCACCACACGACGCAGTCATGTAACACTAACCACCACACGGCGGAGCCATGTAACACTAACCACCACACGACGCAGTCATGTAACACTAACCACCACGACGCAGTCATTTAACACTAACCACCACACGACGCAGCCATGTAACACTAACCACCACACGACGCAGTCATGTAACACTAACCACCACACGACGCAGTCATGTAACACTAACCACCACACGACGCAGTCATGTAACACTAACCACTACACGACCCAGTCATGTAACACTAACCACCACACGACGCAGTCATGTAACACTAACCACCACACGACGCAGTCATGTAACACTAACCACCACACGACGCAGTCATGTAACACTAACCACCACACGACGCAGTCATGTAACACTAACCACCACACGGCGGAGCCATGTAACACTAACCACCACACGACGCAGTCATGTAACACTAACCACCACACGACGCAGTCATGTAACACTAACCACTACACGACCCAGTCATGTAACACTAACCACCACACGACGCAGTCATGTAACACTAACCACCACGACGCAGTCATAACACTAACCACCACGACGCAGTCATAACACTAACCACCACACGACGCAGTCATGTAACACTAACCACCACACGGCGGAGCCATGTAACACTAACCACCACACGACGCAGTCATGTAACACTAACCACCACACGACGCAGTCATGTAACACTAACCACTACACGACCCAGTCATGTAACACTAACCACCACACGACGCAGTCATGTAACACTAACCACCACACGACGCAGTCATGTAACACTAACCACTACACGACCCAGTCATGTAACACTAACCACCACACGACGCAGTCATGTAACACTAACCACCACACGACGCAGTCATGTAACACTAACCACCACACGACGCAGTCATGTAACACTAACCACCACATGACGCAGCCATGTAACACTAACCACCACACGACGCAGTCATGTAACACTAACCACTATACGACCCAGTCATGTAACACTAACCACCACACGACGCAGTCGTGTAACACTAACCACCACATGACGCAGCCATGTAACACTAACCACCATACGACGCAGTCATGTAACACCTCCTAACCACCGTCCCTGAGCTTCTTAAAATACTATCTGCCTACATTGATAGGTGAAGTCAAGCCAACATTTTAGTTCTTCAGTATCGAAAGCAAATCAATTTTCATGGACCTCCGCATACGAATTGTGAACCCTCATTTTTTTGTCACGCCAACGTAGAACCCGTCGAGTCTCCCGTTCACCACTTTGGGAACTAAGGGTCAAAGGCTATCTCTTTTGATCTTTGTTTCTCAACCTGAGGGTCGTGAACCCTGGGGTGGTCACATTTGTTATTAAAGGGTTTCGCTATCGGTTTAATGAATAAGACTTGTATACAAAAGATTCGTTTATTAAAGAAATTAATTTTAATGTAGTTTTATAAAATTACATATTTCTGTATTATACCAACAAGTAAAAATGAACCTATAGCTTGCTTTGTGTAAATAAAATAAAATAATAAAAGAGTCTCAAAGTTGTTAACTTAAAGTATTGGCCTTTTCGTGGGTCCTTTACATAAAAATGGTTGAGAAATAATGGTCTAGATGTTTTCGGTTTATTCTATAAAAGATTAACCTAGCTTCATTTACTTAATTAGTTGTGTGATGGAGAAAACTAAACTTATTTATTCTCTTTTTTAATAATACATAATAATTAATACATTATAGTATATAATACATTATAGCATAATAAATATATGTAAACATACAACATTAAACCGAAACGATGGGAGAATGCCCCTTTGCTTGCAGGGGTCTATAATAAATCCTGTACCGATAATTTCATCTGGTAATAACGAGAAGATATCGTCGCGGAACGTCATTTCTTTAGACTTTTAAAAAGTATATCAAGTTCTCAAAATATAAATCATAATTAAAAGTGAATTTAATGTCATATCTGGATTAAAATAAACACAAGTGAAAGAAAAGGAAATGACAAATCATGTCTTATTAATAAATTCTCATATTTATAAGTACGTCACTTACATCTGACATACGCATTACGCCAATAATGTTAATTTAACATTAGATGACGCTATTATTAGACTGGTAACCAATTGTACGTTTTACGTTTTTGTCTCTATTTTTTTTAAACAAACGAGCACGCAGTTCACCTGATGGTAAGTGACTCCTGTAGCCCATGACATCTACATTCTTCCTTGACAAGGAATCATAATGCACATGCGTTGTCACCCTTGAGGACTGAGATGGAATGTCTCGTCACCGGTAATAAAGGTATAAGTATGCCTACACTCATTTATACTATTTCATTCACGCCGGTATTCTGGGAGGGCGTGGTCCTTCCTCGTACGAGCTGACCCATTCATTCAGTAGCTAGAAAAACACTGCAGTGTTCTACCACTGTTGTACAAGTAACATTCATTCTATTAATAATATTTCGCTAATAGGAGTAGTTTTATTAGAAAAAATCGAACTGATTATGTCGAGCAATTCCATGGTAGTCCTTGGCGGTGACTACGTATCTGCTGCTGGTATGATTTCTAATCGTGGGTGAACGTGGCATGACATGGATCGACGATAGGGAAAGGAGCAAACGCACACACAATATTAGAAATAGCTCCTTTCCTCCACGGACCCAATTACAGGTGACGAGACATTCTATCTCGATCCTTGAGGATAATAATGCATGTGCATCTTTAATCTTTATTGAGAATCAATGAATACATGGGCCGCAGTCATCAATTGTCGTCAGGTGAACTGTGCGTTTGGTTTGTTAATCGTAATATTTGAAAAAAAAATACATTTAAACATTAGCAAATGAAAACAAATAATGTAAAAAAATTAAGTTATTATGGAGGTGCTGGGATTTGAACCCAGGACTTTCAGCATGCGAAGCAGACACTCTACCACTGAGTTACACCCCCTATAACCGTAATCCTCAATATTTGTAATTCTTTAAAGTTAACGTCGTTAATGTGTCAGAGTGACGACTTTCACGTCGGCGCCAATGATACTGGTGTTAACTTGTTTTGCCATTTCGTGTTCTAAGCCGCTTTTAAAAATCAACCTGTCCTCCCTTTAGATAGCGATCCGAGTCGAGGTTTCGTACCTCCTTATGAGGGGCCCTCGGATCGTATTATCGCCACACGTCCACAGGGGTCGGAGTACAGCGGTGGTGCAACAGCAGTCTTCGTGCCAGCTTCGCAGCATCGTCGTTTTCTCCCTACTCAGCAGGCCTCCCGCTCGCGAGTCTAATTAGATAAAGCTAAAGTAACTGCTGGTTGAGGTCTTTGGACCATCAGCAATACTCACAAAAAAAAATTGTTTTGCCATTAAATCATGTCCATAAAAGGTAAAATTTGCTTCAAGCAGGAGGTAAAGAATCTTTTTATAAAAAAATCGTTTGACGCTAAGTCGATGTTCTAACAAAATGGCGGGCTATATTAACAGAATATAAAACGTCATGTATACTTAACCCTATTTACAATATAACTTCGAGAAGAAATGAAGTTTAACTTATGCTCTAACCTTTTTTAACATTTTTCCTTTTCACCTTTTCTAATTAAAACTAGATAAGAAGTTGTTAAAACAATTTCAATCTTTATATACATATATACGTGAAAGAAAAACGTTTTTAAGCACATTGTACCAACGGAGGAATGTGAGATTTGGTGTAGTTAAAGTTTATGTAGAGAACTAGTGCGAAAACCTTTTTACAAATTTATACAATACAAAAAACATTGTTTACATTCATGTTGAACGTGAAAGACTTGAAAGTCTGTGGTCAACAATCGCGCGGAATAAAGAGTATCACTAAATAATTTATATAGAAGATGTATTACAAATATATATTACACTAAAATGTATAATAATAAAAATATATAATTACATTAAATTAAACTAAAACGCTCGCAGCTGACATAATAGAACAAATTTTAAAATATATGCAATTATTATATAGGTTTTATATTTGATACAAGAACCTCTATAACGTTCAAACTTAAAAATTTAATGGATTACAGGCAAATTTCGACCACTAGTTATTATAATTTTCATTTAGTAGGTACCTTCAGTTTGATAAGAACGGTGTACACAGAACATAATTTCTTTCGTAAGTTCAAGAAGAAACTGATTGTATTGTATCTTTTGAATATATTAAAAATAATTGCCACTTATTATTAACTCTATATAATAAAAAAAAGCCTGCAACCCAGTACATGTTACACGATACAATTTAAACTTTTTTGACAATCTATATCTCGTGTTGATACAGTAAACAAAACAAAAAGTATGGAATAGACAGAGACAGCGAGAGAGAGGAATATTGAAAACAATAACGAGCTAAGTATCGTATAAAATACGACGCTGTACATACATCTCTCTTTTTCTATATATGGCCAAATACATATTTTCCGTTTTCTTCGCGTCAGAAATGTTTCATTGAATATATAGAAGCGTTTTACTAAAATCGACCTTGAATTCCTCTCTCAAAAAATTTCACTTCGATAACAATTCTAAAAATATAAAATAACTTAAACTATCTAAAAATAGATATACTTTATGAAATTATTTGTTACTTACAGCCAATTTAAGGAAATACAACTCTGCGGAAAAACAAGGGAGAGTTACCAACAAACTTGGAACAAAAGAAAACGTAATAACAAACTTTATGATGAATTGTAACATGACATGTCTTTTAACTGAAACGTTGGTAATACTATTATTGTATATACAGTCTAGATAATTTTTTTAAGGTAATTTATTATCATGTAATCGTTTATATCGTAGTTATGGATCGTTATGGAAATTAAGTTTGTAATGAGGATTTCATTTATTTAAAAATTATTGATCTTGGTGTGTTGTATGTCACTTTTGACTGCATTTAAACCTGCCTCTGATCTCATTACACATGTACATATTTCATTTGACTAGGGAAGGTAACGTGCCTCTGTGTTCACGTGATATCCTACTGCACTATATATCCTGTGTAGTTGTCTAATTAGAGGTCATTGCCATCGACGCCCTAGGGCATCATCATCATAATTGGGCTAAAAGAAGAGCATCCGAATACTGAGCTTTGATGATGATGATATTAATTTATCCCTAATGGGAAAGGCAAAGGACTTTAGTCCATACAGCCAGGTCTTGTTCGTATGATGGTTGGTCGTACTGAGCTATGAATTAATGATTTACAACAAAACTTTTTTAAATGTCAAACAAATGTTCGAAAAACAAAAGTTCGGAAATATGCAGCCATAGTGAACGAGTTGAAAACTTTACTTTGAATCGAAGCATAGCATTCGTTACAGCTGATGCTCATAAAAATTGTTTTACAAAGTTATTTTAAACCCATTCAGAACAGGCAGTGTTCAAATTACGTCAAACAAGTTAGTCCAACATCCGCGACCGTTGTCATTTATTATCAAAAATATACTATATTTTTGAGTAGTAATAATGCTATTTTTTTTATAAACCTAGGTTCTCTAGAAAAGTACTAGATATCAGTCGTTTCGATTTACGTCGCATATTTCCAAAACCTAACCTACCTTAAGTACAAGGGCCCGTTAAGTTCCATTGCCATAGTCGATAACGTGGTTCCACTGCGGATTGGCGGACTTCACATGTCTACGATTTTTTTTATTTCTGGCCCGACTCGACCGTGAAAAGACAACGCCCTTAGACAGTACTAATTTGAAATAAAAGTATAACGTACGGTCAAACTAGGTGCCAGCGACCGAATTACAGGTAACATTCTAGGAGATACTACATCTCAGTCCTGACAGATAGTGCATTTGCATCTTGAATCATACTTCAGCATAGGTATAGTTGAGCATATGTCCCGTGTGTGTTCGTGTTTAATATCCTTAAGTAACAAATATTTGATAGCTCGTAAGAAATTATTAACCGAACCGAATTCTCCGCTGAATTCTAATTTAAATCCATAGTACTCGTAAAGATTTAAGGGCTTCTCGACGGAAGTGTCATTCGAGTGCTCAAGGATGCTCTTTTTTATTGATGGTCTTTAACATTTCTTCTCATCCCAAACTTTGAAATGTTTTAATTACGGAGGAACGTTTAATGTTTGTAACATGTAACAATGTAACAACAACACAAAAATGTTTTTGGGGATTATAGATCATCGATAAGTATGAATAAAGAATATATGAATCAATAACATTGCATCTATCTTCTAGCTACAATATGATTGGGTCGTCCTTAATCTAATAGACTCACTAAAGTGAAGACCAGCCCATGTGGGAGTTATATACAATGTGTCATACAATGTTAAATGCAATGTATATACCCGTTAACGGGTCACCTATCAGACAAACATAAATACCATAAAAGTGCCACCATTTTCGAGATATCGAGATTTTTAATTTTTTCTAAAAATAATTGACCTTCGACCTGTCTTTTGTTTGCACAAATAAGCAGATAATTTTGTTATTATTTTTTTACATAGTCTCGAATAATTGTTCTAATATCATTTTGACTAATTTCGTTGTTCAAAAACTAGAGAACGACTAAGTTTTGTTTTCGTAAACATTTGCCCTCATCGGTGAAAAAAAAATGTACCGAGCTGCTACTGCATGTTGCATAAATGTACCGAGATGCTAGTGCATGTTGCATAAATTAATTAGTTTAGGTATAATAGAGATTTCCTAAAGTTGAAACATTCATATATTTTTTTCATTTCTTGGTATTTTTAGAAAAAATTAAAAATCTCAATATCTCTAAATTGGTAACACGTTTACTGAGGTTTCTTTTTTGATTTGGTAGGTCGTCCCCTTAAGTTTCTCGTGCTACTTACGGGACACCTGTATATGTAGGCTTATTACACTTCTTGACCACTACGTATGTACGTTAAAAGCAATGATATACGGGCGATGAATTTCCCGGTCGAGCTACCAAATAAGGCTGATAACAGCAGGGTCAGCCACTGTTGAAATACTATTTAAAATAAAACACTGTACTGTAAAAGGTCGGGGCAGTTTAATGTACAATCGCTCGATTTTAAATCACGGTACGCGAGCAATCCGATTTCGAGTGCCGGTATCCTTGAACATGTTAATTGCAATGTTAAGTGATGCTTGAAAAAATAAATAATGAAAACATTCTAAGGAAACCTGCATGTCTAAGAAATATGTAAAAAAATATATATATTTCGTCTGCCAATCCGCATTCGAGCCGCGGGGTTGACTATGCTCTAACACCCTCTTTAGAGAGGAAGCTTATGCCCAGCTGTGGGATTTATATATGTAAGCTATTACTTTACATTTTACTTTAAATGCCAGATAATTTATCGGACGAATTTTCTAATTCCGGAAATTAAAAAAAAATAAAATCGAAGTTCTCGCAAATGACTTTACATGACCCAAATTGTTTGGGAATCCATCTAATGTGTTGCAGACCTAAAGTGGTCAATACCGTCAACCGCCTATCCTAAAAACTCTTTTTGTCTTTTTAACATAGCGGACTACACTCCAATCCTCTGTATTGGATTCTCAATCCTATCTATGGAGGAGGATTTCGAAGTGGTAGAGCTACACAGCACTCAGTTGTTTCTAGCTGCAGAATGAATCGGCTCGACTGGGGAAGGACCGTGCCCTCACAGAATATCACGCCGGTGCTTTGTTACGTCTGGTGAGTGAAGTAATCCGGAGACCTCTATTACTGGTGACGAGGCATTCCATCTCAGTCCTCAAGGGTGACAACGCATCTGCAATATGTTTCCTTGTCAAGGATGAATGTAGATGTCATGAGCCGCAGGAATCACTTGCCATCAGGTGAACTGCGTGCTCGTTTGCAACTCTAAAAGTAATAAAAAAAAAAGCAACACTGAGCCTTTACAAAACTGTGTACAGAGGATTGTGTACCTTATACTATTAGTATATGGCGTCAGTTTTAGAAGCGGTGGTGTAACTGGATTAAATATTTTATGTTTAATACAATTGACACCATTTGACACGGTTATGGCGAACCTTTACAGTATGTATATTTACATATTTGATGTTAAGTAATCCATAACGCCTACATTCATCTCCTATGAGGAGTCATAATCCCTTGTTACCTGTCCTTACCCCGTCCTTAACTCATGCCGTGTAGAAGGTAACTCCAACGTAGCTTTACTTTAAAGTTTTTAGTTATATAAAGGTTCTTATTATATTAAATAATCAATCTAATTATAATAATATAATTAGTAATGAAGACTTATCAATTCAATTTATTCAAAATGAACAGAGATATATATATATATATATATATATATATATACATAATTTCAAAAAAAAATAGGGAAATTAGTAGTAAAAATAGTAAAAATAGTCTTACATTGTTCAACTAGTGAAATACCCTCAATTAAATTTTATTTTTGAAAATCTGTCTTTTACAATTTCTATGGAACAATCTTTATTAATGAATTTCTTGAGTAACCTACAAAGCCTAGGTAATATGAAATGATAACTGATATAAATAATAAAAATATATTAAATAACTAGAAAATAAGAACGATGATAACAGTTCCAACACCAATAGAGCTTCGTGTACTTAATTAAGTACATGAAATAAAAAATACCGGTTGACTTTGATTTACAAAGGCGTCAAAGTGAATGTTCTCAACCAGACTTTAAACTACTACAAATATTACGAACGTGTAAGTACAGGGGGTGTAACTCAGTGGTAGAGTGTCTGCTTCGCATGCTGAAAGTCCTGGGTTCAAATCCCAGCACCTCCATAATAAAATTAGTTTTTTTTACTTATTTCCCACGACATAATTTTTGTTTGAACGTAAAACAAAAGAATACAAAGACAATTATTTTGCTATATTTATATTAGCATTTTATAATTGGAATTTGAATTGTATGACGTTTTTTTATTTCAATAATAAATTTGCTGGATTTATTTAAATTAATAAAAGTCTCTCAGGTGCTTTTACCTCGATGCATTTATTTAATTAAGTTACAAACTTAATATATCTCATATCCAATAATTTGGGCTAGTGATAAAATCACCAGATCACAGCCTCTCAGATCACCATTTTTTAAGTGCCTGAAAACAAAAACGGATAATGTACACTAGAATAGGTACGAGGTTGTAAATATGCAATCAGAATTTATGCGTACTTTACAATGACATAGTTATTTAAAATAAAGTGTCCAGATAGAGCTATTAATATTAAAAACATAAATAATTCTTATAACATTTATTAATGAATAGCATCTGACCGCGACTCCGTCTGCATGGATATCGACATCGACTCCAGAGAGAAATGACAAATGCGTGAGTCGACATTGCATGATTTATTATTTTCCGCCAGTATGTGTAAGTTTTGGACACTCGAATACTATATCCGAATACGGCAACCGACATATAACTTTGTTTAAAACTATCTGCGAGTCAAATTTCATTCAAATCCTTGTATACATTTTTGCGTTACTGAGTAATAAACATATAAATATTTATCGAAATAAAGAGTATCCTTAGAGTTAATTCAGGTTATAAACTATCTGCGTGCTAAATCCGTACAGACGTTTTTGCGTTATGCAGTAACAAATATACAAACATACACATATATCAGCAGGATAACGTGTCAGCGCGGCGGGTGGTACAAGCGTTGGTGGCGCGAACAGGGGGTGGGGGAGGGGCGAGTCTAAATGTGACTTTGCCAATCGATTTATCAATGAAATGCCAGAAACAATTTTAAAGAGTCTTGTCATTGGAATTCACCAATATTTCGTTTTTTTTTGGGATGAGTGTTCGATAACTATTAAATTTCCATAGATGTGCTTAGAAAAGATATTTTTTCTGGTAATTATTAAAAGATATCCCACAAATATCTCAGTCCAAGACAAGTTAAGGACAAGCTGCTCTTCCTGAAAGAATTAATGCCTCGAGAACTGTTGTGCTATTTAAAAAACTTGTGAAGGAACACTACTTTCTTTATTCAGTTGAATATACCATAGTAATAATTAAATATTATGTTAGCTTTATGGTATGGTATAATATATTTATTATTAATGAATTCGCTATATGTTATATATACTATTATTTAAGTAGCTATATACATGTGTTTGTAAATAAATAAGATCTGTATTTATTTATTTTTTCACTATTTTAATGAGTACACTGTTTCTTAATTCCGATGATATGTCCAACAGCAGACCTGCTGTAAGAGATTTTTATTTGATTATAAAATAAAAATCTCTAATACTGTTTACATAAAAGTTTTAAAAAAAAAATAATTATTATATATTCTTCGTTGTTGTTTATAACAATCTCCCACCGTTCAACAAAATTTAATTTTCATTTACAATATCTCGTTGGGAGAAATCACTCGTTTTCCAATCGAGACATTCACACAAGAATCTCTGATCTCTTGAATGATCTAATTTTTGCAGTAGAATTAAACGAAACTATGCGGAAAGAGATCATGTGGAATGATGGCATGTGGAATATAAAATATGAAAAAATCTTATATGCCAACCTAAAATAGTCCCAACCTAAAGTAATCCCTTCATATTTGTGACAATTTCAAACAGATTATAAGATTCTTTTAACGGAAGAGGTTATAAAAATCCTTTTTTCGCGTATTTATTACGAAACTTCGATCTTTGTACTTTTGTAATTTATTTATTTTTGCACAAGTATAAACAGACAGATTTAATGCCGAAAGGTATTCTTCACCAGCCTACGTTTTGATTGAGCAGAGAATATAATTTGGGTTCTAGAAATGTATAATATAATTTAATTTAAAGAGTAGTTATTCTTATTGGAACACTATCTAAAACTGAATTTCATTTGCCTAAAATATCTGTAAATAGAAGTCAAAAGTAGCGACTTTAAAGTTTATAATGTACCCAAATAAGTATTACGAAACTCTGCTCAAAGAGACGTCATGTTTCATTTGTGCAAGTTGGAAATTGCAGGCCTTTGTTCTGTTATGTCGGGCATAGCAGTAATGTACTTAGCCGATTTAAAAACGAGGGTTCTGAAGTTGATACATTTATAATAATAACTGCATTATTTATGTCTTTGAGTAAATGTACGGAACGTGTTAAACGAATTTAATATATTTCGTATATGGTGTATGTATATATATATAAATATATATTTAAATATATGGAATACCTCGTCACTAGCAAAAGGTCTCCGGATCCCTACACTCACCAGACGAAAGACTCACAGCAGCATTGTGCTGCTGTTTCACACTGCTTTTCTGTGCCAACCCATTCATTCTACATTCATTTTATTTCTATTGTAACTAAATTCTGAATTATTATTAATATTAGGAACCCTTTTTAAATAAAATAACCAATGGTAGATTATATAGATGTTCGGACGTGAGTGAAAATTTAATTGAAAGATTCCAATACATACAGGCCAAGCTAAGAAGGCATTCTAATGATAACGTTTCTTTTTTTAAGAAGACAGTTTTTTTTATACTTTACGAGTTACAGATATTACGTTAACTTTTCTCAACACATGAGGCATGTTACTTTTCTTTAGGAGAGACGGAAAGATACAGAATCGTTTAAAAACGTTTTTGTTCCTTGAAGGCTTCTCTCATTACATATTCTTTCTGTCCGAGCCGAGCGACTACTATGGTCATCCTCTGAAAAAAAAGATATTACGAAGTAACATAAAAGAAAAGAGTTTTTGCAATTTTCTTTTTTAGTAGTTATTTAATATTTCATCAGACTTTGAGAATACTTTACAAATTTGTTAAATGATATGAAATAGAAAAAAAAATCGTGCGAGAAATAAGTATTTTCTTTAATGTTTTTAACATATCGCATAAAAATTAATGACATAATTTATTTTTATAACTGTTTAAAAATGTCTCAAATTAACTGAAAACTACAAGTAAAAAGAAAACAATCGCTGTGGAGGTGCTGGGATTTGAACCCAGGACTTTCAGCATGCGAAGCAGACACTCTACCACTGAGTTACACCCCCGGTACTTAAACGTTCGTAATATTTGCAGCTGTTTAAAGTAACTAGCTCAGGACTTTCACTTCACGCATGTGACATCGAAGTCAACCTGTTTGTATTTTTATCTTCATGTACTTATGCTTTGCTTGGTCGTGAGACGGTCAGTTATATTTATATTTATATTTTTACTACTATTTTTAAAAATTCTGTGCATAAAAAAAATATGTTGTTCCTTTGAACTTATTTACTTTTTTTTTAATATTTTTTTATAGATATTCAGAAATCATATTAAACTATTACCGGCCTAAACCTTAAGGATGAGAGAATGCGACGCTAAATGCATTTCTAAGATTTTGTTAATATGTTACTTTGTTTTATTTTAATGCTGCAACAAGGTATATATATGTATATACATATATATATATATATATATATATAAAAGGACAGATTATAAAGATGAACGCATATCGACGGACTGGAAGCATATTTACATATACGACTTAAACTTGTATAGCGATATTATATAAATATAATATTGCCTTTGGGAGGTTTAAGTCTTATTTCGCTATACCAATTTAGGTTTTAGATTTTCAATAGTTATTAAATAAAGTGAGCTGTAATAAAGCTTTGAGAGCCGTGATAACTCCGAAATGAAGCCGTGTGGAGACTTTTCCCCAGGAGTGGGATTTAGTCAGCAACTTTATTTTCTAAATTATCAACGAAATTAGGGACATAAAATATACATCACGGACATACGGACATACGGACATACGGACTATATATAAATCACGGATTGATGGACTTCACGTCTTAGAAAAAATATATATCTTTCCTAGACATGGAGAATTCCTCACGATGTAGTTCTTCACCGCCGAGCCCTCTGCTAATCAGTACTTTAAATTAAAATTAACAATCACATTGGTACCATTGTGGCATTGGGGATTGAACTCTGTTTGTTGGCGTGCTGTGAAAAGCGAGCGCTTAGACAATGAGCTACCAAGGCTTACTTTAGGATCGTATGCGGCTTTATTTGATCAATTTTATTTCCAAGTAACATTCTATGGGTCCCCTTCCGAGGTCACGTAGGAGGCACTAACTTTCTCCTTCGACCACTTTGGATCAGGCAACGATGTTCGAAGCGACCTCGTTAAAGCGTTATGCCTTTTTTATTTTTCTTCCATCCCATAAAAAATTCGTTACATAAATTACATGAAATAATCCAGAAGCATCGTTTCTCAACCAGGAGGTTGCCAACCCTGGGAGAGTCGCCTTTGATATTAAAGGGAGAGAGAAAAAAGATTCGTTTATTATAGCAATGCATTTTAACGTAGTTTTATAAAATAAATATTACCACGTACATAAAAACATGAAAAAATAAACTTATAGGTTGCTTAGTTTAAAGTTATTATTAAATTCTATTAAATAATAATTTTAGATTAATAATAATAAATATAATAAAATAATAATAATAATATTTTTATAATTTTATCTGGAACTGATCTCAAGACTTACCTTTTTGGTTTTTCGTGGTTATCGACGAATAAATAGGTGAGAAACAATTTCCTAAAGTAATAAAATTCTATGAGGTCCAGGTGAAAGTAAATAAAATGTATGTTTTATTTGTTGATATATTAGTAGGGGTGACTAGGACATTTTTCACCTGATGGTATGTGATATATGCGGCCATGACATCTACATCTATCCTTGAAAAAATGTTTAATGGCATAGTTTCTGGTCATACATCTTCTAAAGCGATCCAATATTAAAATTTGTGTTAACTTACAAAATACTATTTTTAGAATTGGTCTATTCAGAGTACGAGTAATTTTATTTTCACTACAAACACACACTTTATGTAGTGAAATATATCATGTATGTAGTATAATTATGTAGTTCATATATGTACATATATTTCTACTTGATCCACGAGCCGTGGCCGTTGACCCCCGAGAGTATGCCCGGGTAATGGGGACATCCCCGAGATCCGAAAACACATACACTTTACGTAGTGAAATATATTATGTGTTATACAATTATGTAGTGAATATATATATATTTCTACTTAAACCGTGGTATACAGGAACGGGGGAGCTGTTGACCCCCGAGAGATTGCCTAATTCACCCATCCTCAAAGATTCAAGATGCACATGTATTGTGTTGAGATTACTTGGTAATTGTTATTGCGCCTCTAAGATTGGTATCCTCTGAGGGCGTGGTCACTCACGTTGCTTCTAGAGCTGGTGAGTGTTCTGAGTTGTTCGGATTAATTCCAGCCGCTGTGTATAAAGTTTACGTACATCACGACAGTTCAAAATTTAACCCTCGTATCTTGATGGTTGGCAATCAACCGCTGTGCGCTTCACGCGAAATTTCCTGCCACGCACAACTACTCTGTGGAATCAGCTGTCACCAGCAGCCTTTCCAAACCGGTACGACTTAGGGAAAAAGACTCTACACCTTCCTTAAAGTGCGGCAGCGCATCTGCGACTCCTCTGGTGTTGCGGATGTTCATGGTCCGCGGTGATCACTTACCACCGGATGGGCTGCTTGCTCATTTGCCAACTATTCTATATAAAAATAAAACCAGCCGTAACGTGAACCTACCGTTGTTAATATTCAACATAGCGTTGTGTTAATTGGTGAAGAAAAATAATTCTGTAATTATCCGACATCAAATAACAGCGGAACAGTTCTCAACAAACTTTGCGCCTGAAATTACAAAATGTAACATAACATCAAATAACTCCTAAGAAACTCGGAAGAGACTTTCCGAGTTTCTTAATAATAAACTTTATTTGTAACAACATGATGAGCTTTGGCTGTAAGCTACATTGTATAACTCACATGTTCCACCGGTGAGGCAAGAGAAATATAACTCACATGTTCCAGCGGTGAGGCGAGACAAGTATAACTCACATGTTCCACCGGTGAGGCGAGACAAGTATAACTCACATGTTCCACCGGTGAGGCGAGACAAGTATAACTCACATGTTCCACCGGTGAGGCAAGAGAAATATAACTCACATGTTCCACCGGTGAGGCGAGACAAGTATAACTCACATGTTCCACCGGTGAGGCGAGACAAGTATAACTCACATGTTCCACCGGTGAGGCGAGACAAGTATAACTCACATGTTCCACCGGTGAGGCGAGACAAGTATAACTCACATGTTCCACCGGTGAGGCAAGAGAAATATAACTCACATGTTCAACCGGTGAGGCGATAAGTATACACACTTGTTATGGTTCTTTGAAATGTAAATAAATCACCTATTATCACTACACAATATATAGAGCATATTAATTTATTTGTAATATTATATGATTCCATATGTGAGTATATAATAGAATTTTTAATTATATTTTATTTATTTATTTAAACCTTATTGGTCACATCAAAAGGGAGACAAAAGTCGGACTAAATGCCGTAAGGTATTCCCCCCAGTCAACCCGTGGCGTGGACAGACATTGTGGTAGGTGTATTCCTTGCATTTTAAAAAAAGAAGTAAAAAAAACTTCATATATATATATATATATATATATATATATACATATATATATATATACATATATATATATATATATATATATATATATACATATATATATATATATATATATATATATATATATATATATATATATATACTTTCTACTATATAAATAGCATACATAATATCATAATTTAGGACATTTTAATAATTGATATATCATACTCGAAACAATTTTAAATTATATCGATCTTTACATGTAAACTTTATAATTATTAATGACAATATTAAATGATTAACGTTATCAAGAAGCGGTTTGTGGTTAATAAAGTAAATATTATTTGACGTCAGTTAAAACATACTGAAAGCTTGTTAAATTTTCGTATTGCCATTCAAGCTGTATTACAGATAACTTTAATACGTTATTATGGTCCAATATTTTCGGTATCTATTACTTATGTAAAACACATCAGATTTTTTTGGAATATATAAATGTTTTTGTTTGTGTATGTGTAAACATGAAAAAGACTTAAATATAATAATAAAAATATGTTTATATTTATTTTTAGATAAGACATTAGTAACAGTTGAGTTATGGGTTTAGTTATATTTAGCGTTCTTATAAAAAATATAATAACAAAAACACGAACATTTTCATTGCGAAGTTGCTTGACATGAGAAAGACCAAATCCTCACAGAATACCAGAGTTTAACAGCAGCATTACTCTACTGTCTTTCGTATTGTCAGTGTAGGGATCCAGGGACCCAATTGCAAGGAAACTGGATATTCCATCTTAGTCCTCAGGGGGTGACCACGGATCAAGCACATGGATCTTAAATCTTTGTTGAAAATGTTGATGTTATGGGTGGCTGTTAGTCATCACCTTGTCATCGTTAGTTTAAATTAAGGATTCCCAAAGAGCTCGACACAAACGAAAATTGATTTTGTGTGTGACGATGTCTAAAACTCGACCTTTATTAATTAACACAAGTTCTTATTTGAAACTTCTAATATAATAACGTATAAGTTGTGTTACGTGTGCCAACTTTGAACAAGAATGACTAATGTTTTAGTAGGAAGTATTTGTTGTACTTTTAAAAAAACTCAACAAGATCGTACATGACGAAAAACTCTGCAATTTTATGACTATTTATTTTTTAAATTTTGATGAGAATATTATGTCAAGTTTATTCATTTAACCAACCGTAAAGTTTTCAAATAGGTAAGTACGAGCATTTTGTATCAATAGGAAAATAAATTAGAGATAGGATTTTTAAAGAAATTTGGCTATGGGCGTCTGAGGTATCAGTTCATTTTGGAAAAAAGGTCGTCTTAGCTAAAATAGTTTGGGAATCCGTGGTATAAATGAAAACGAATACTTAACTGGTAACATATTCTTATTTCTCCTAGACTTGCCATTACGTGGGTTCGTTACTTTCCTTGTCTCAATGTAGCACTAAATGAACTGACTATATAATGAAAGACAAATATAAACAAATTCATTTATTTGTGTCACTTATACTAAGAAACTGAATTACTTATTGGTGTATATATGGTGTGCACCATATATCACATTGCAAGTCATCATACACTGATATTCAGTTGAGAAAGTTCGACAAAGAAACTTTTCACTTCGCATTCAGCGCTCTCTGGCATCAACTGTCCTTCTTGCTTTTAAACAGCGCGGTGAACTTGCCAGCTTCGTAGGTCGGCATGAATGGCAAGTAGGTTGTCCATTTCCATCTGGAAACATTTAAAATGTTTAACAATGTTCCTTGTTATTGTATCCTGTTCAGCTGACATGATTTTACTTTAATTATTTTATTGTCAACGGTTCTTAACATGTTTGCAAAAATTCAGACTATTCAGACGTCTGGAAGTGCTTGAAAATTAAAAAAAACAGTTGATAAAAAAAACTTTTACATTCATATATATATACATATATATATATATATATATATATATATATATATATATATATATATGCTGAAGGTTTAACTTATATAAATAAATCGTCATCATCATCACAACAGGTCCATAGTCCAGTGTAAATATAGACCTCCCTCACATAATGTACACTCAACACAGTCAGACCCGAAAACTAACGTTTAATGATATACAAATATTGTGTACTTCGGCTCAAGATCAGACGAGGGCTGATACAGCATCCAGGTACTGATGGTGAAGTAAAGTGTGGTGGTTACCTGCGTATGAGTGTCATGCCGATGGGGAAGTCGTAGGTGTCGCCGTGCTCGCTGGCTCCGGCCGCTTCCAGTGACATCTCTTTGGCCCACGCCGCTAAACCACGCTCTTCATCCGTTCCTATAAATATTTGTACATATAGTCGGTGTCCCGTTAGAGGCACGACCAAACCTAAGAGAAGATAGGTTGACGAGTCACTTACTAGACTAAAAACATGACCAAGTGTCACCATTTTTGAGAAATCAAGATTTTTTTTAAAAATATCAAATATAGTCGGTATTACAACATACTGAAATCTCTATTACACAGGTAATTTATTTATGCAATATTCAACTGCAGCTCAGTTCATGTGTTTTCACCGCCGAAGGTCAAAGTTGAATAAAATCATTTATGGTTTCTTTTAAAAAAAGTCTTTCCTCTAAACTTTTTCCAATGCAATTGATCAAAATGATATTTGAATATGTTAGAACAATTATTCTAGAGTATGGTAAAAAATAATAATAAAATTATCAGTCTGTTTGTACAGAAACAACAGACCCAGGGTAAGTGTATTTTTAGAAGAAACAAAAGATCTCCGTCAATATCCAGAGCAGATAATCAATAAGCATAATTTTTTGACAATCTAAAGGGGTGGTTAATATGTCTAGGAAGCAATAGATTGTAAAACAACAATTACCAGGTATTAAGTTATCCAAAAGGCAGCCAACAATCCCCCCCACGAGGATGGAGGTGGACAGCAACACTTGAAGGACGGCGTCGAGCGCTTCGAATCCCGTGCTGATAGCCCCACTGTGGGCGGCCATCCATCGCGTCAGCACCAGCGGAAAGAACAGACTGAAGCCGATGATGTACAAGTTTCGGGAGCTGTTAAGGTTCACGTACTGCAGTGCGGATAGACCTGAACACCAGCAATTGAGGACATGCCTATATACTGCTAAAATATTTATGTAAATTCTTAAAAATAAAATATAAGACCCTAGTCATACATTTCATTTTTATTATATATTCCTGAATAAGAGTCAATTTCAATTCAAGCCGACTTCGATCGACACCAATGAAATTGTTAATTGCAATTTAAAGTGCCGATTAATCGGAAGGAAAACATCGTGAGGAAACCGACATGGCTAAGAAATAATAAAAATAAAATTTCGGAGACATGTGATGTTCGCCAACGCGTAGTGGAGTCGTGTGGTGAATTATACCCTAATACGTTTAAATAGGAGGCTTTTTACTTTTAAGATGAGAATCAAAGTACAAACTGCTGCAACGAATAACTTGTTATAGGAAAATATGTTTACCTCGACAAACGTGACGATGGCCAAATACCAGCATAAGATAGCATATGGAATTTTGAATATATATATATTTTTAATTTAAATTAATAACTTGACATTGAACAATTAGCTGGATTTTTTTAATGATAATGACATTCCTTAATAATTATAACGTTGCTTATACATGAGGTAAATGCGTGAATGCCATAACGGTAGAATGTTCTGTCTAATTAAAACAAATTCGTACAACCCATATTCTTGCAAATAAAGATTTTGAGATATAGAACAGTGTATCTGCTCTATATCTTAGAATGAGAAGAAGTGGATACTGAAGTTCTGAAACGAGATATTCCACATTATTTGACAGCCTAGGATGTTGTTCGCTTAACTTGTTTCTCTATTTCCATGGTATTTTGGGTTACAAACAAACAACACTTGCGTGATGACAACCACATTCATCCATGATAGCCAATCCCAATGCAGGTGTGTTGTCACCTCTGATGACTACGAGGGAATGCCTCCATGAAGTTTATACTGGATGGATGTTGATCTTTCTTTGTATAGAATACGTGGAAAACGAGCAGCATCTCACCCGATGGTAAACAGTCTCCGCCGCTTATGGACATCCGTATCAGAGGAGTCAGATGCGGTACCGGCATTTAAGGAAACAAGAGGCTCTTTTCTTGAAGGTTCCTGAGTCTTATCGGTTCGGAAATACTGCTGGCGACAGCTAATTCCACTGAGTAGTTGGGTAGTGTAAAAGAAATTGCCGTGAAAGTGTAAGTAGATTGCCAACCATCAAGGTGGTGAGGATGAATTCTGTCGTGATGTACGATGTTCAAACTCAGCGGCTCGACTTAATCAAACCAATCGACTACAACCAGTGTTTAAGATTTCCGGTTTCTTCAATTATTATACAACCATAGCAAGAAAATTTAATTTAGCCTGATATTCTGTGACAACTATGTTTACTCTAAGAAAATATCAGCTTGGTCGAACATGGTGAACCATTAAATTATCCAAATATGTTGTGCTGTGCTCTCACCAAAAGCGGAGATCATGCCAAACATGACGCAGAAGAGTCCACCGACGACGGGCTGTGGGATTATGATGAAGACGGCACACAGTTTCCCCACCACGCCCTGCACTACCATCAGCAGCGCCGCCCACTGTACCACGCGCCGGGAGCCCACCTGCACCGTTCGCAACATGGAAATGATAACCATTCTCTTTACTTAAGTGGCTGACAAACCAGCACAGTGTTCACCTAATTGGGAAGGAATCCTGTGACCCGGGAAGTATACTTTTATCCTCGAAAGGGAATCAATATATAGATCTGTACTCACCCGTGAGAACTAAAGTAAAATACTTTATCATAGATAATAAGGTCTTTGGTGATCACACAAGGCCACGGTCTGACTTTTTGTATCTGGTCTCGTGTAGAATGTGCTGGATGATGAGTGAAAAACGAGCTACGTTTTTTGTGGTGTTAAATATTATCTCAACCCGGTGAAACTGTTAAAGCCCTGGGGCTAACAGCGGCCATCAGCCCGAAATCAAAAAAAATATTATATTTTATTATTATATATATTATTGTTACTTCATCCGTCAGGTGTGAGATATGCTCCAAACTCAGATAATTTGCATATAGATATACTAGTACCCCTTCTGTAATTGTCGAGCTTTACACGTAACTAAAAAACTCCGGATCGATGCGGCACGACACGGCATTATCTTTAGTTTGTCATCAGATAAGTGACACTAGAAGTCCTAAACATTGAGCAAATACAAAGACACACTCTCGCCTTCGCGGTGGTCGGTGAATTAAATTGGAAGACGATTCAGATTAGGGGGACATACTATATATATTTCATCTAGAAAACAATCTATATAACTTGATTTATTTCTGTATGGTTGCATAGCTACATAAACATTACAGCAGATATCATCACAGAATAATGATTTGCGCTGATGATGATAATGATCTATATAAATGATCGTATGTGTGATTGATTTCCTTAGCCAGTTAGTATAAGACCATTTGTCAGCGTACTCTCTGTGTATTGGCAGCGATAACATTCAACAAATCTCATTGGTTGATGTAAAATCAATCAAAGTTATAAATAAATAAACGAATGACCCACGCTCTTTGTTTAAATATTTCAATCAAGGACGTATTGATCCGTCTGAAGGCGGTAATTGTAGCTATCCTACCATTAGTATGTACTGTATTACGAAATTAAATAAATACCAATTCGTTCAAGCTTAGCTTAAGTGTTAACTTTACGTTTTACGTTACTTTAGCGACAAATAATAAAATATCACATCTGAAAATACTAATAGCGTATTAACACCTTGAAGGTGGCCACCGAGCGGGTTTTAGTAGGTACAAATTCCACATAGCCCTGTTTTCCCTCAAGAGACAGAGTATCTTTTGAATATTACCCCCCTGGATCAAAAAAATGGATTTGAACATTGACGAAGAATAATTGCTATATGTTGCGGTTTATCTGCTTAGAGTTTTAGTATCTATCCAACCTTGGTGACCCCGATAGCGCCGACGTTCTCGCCAAAAGTGTTAGTACCATTGCCGGATCCCCATAAGCCTGCCAACATGGTGCCCAGGCCTTCCGTTCCTAGACCACGGTTGATGGCATGCAGAGGTGGTGGAGGTGCGGCTGGAAAATAAAATTTTATATTAATTTCAGGAAGACAAAATCTATTGACTACCAAATGACGAATATAGACGGCTGCCCAATATCGTATGAGCAAATCTTTAAAATATAGTCAATTTTTGCTGACATTTTGTTCGAAAGACCTTGGGCCATAAATAGTAAAGGGGAGATCCCAGCCATGGTAAGTGATCAGCATGGGTACCGTCAAATGTTCTGGTTTTTGTATCGGAGCTATATGTACTGGTATACATATATACGAGGTTGTTCGGAAACTGTGATATCGTGATTCACGCGTCTCGATCGTTGAACGTGACACGACGGTTAGATCTTATGTCCTACAATGCTTGACTTGAATTTGCTAAGGAATAAGACACGAAAATTCTCTATGTCATCAAAATTTCATCCACTTCATCTCGATGTTCGGAATTTCACCAATGTGCGCTTTACATGATATATTCTACGACGCACAACTATTCTCTAGAATCAGCTGTCGCCAGCGGTATTTCCGAACCGATACTTAGGGTCTTCCAAGAAAACAGTCTACACTTTTCCGCCAGCGCATCTACGGCTTTTGTGATGTTGCGGATGTTGCCGGGCGACGGTCATCACTTTCCATCAGGTAAGCTGCTTGTTCGTTTGCCATCTATTCTATAAAAAAATATGAATAGAGTAAAGTTGTCAGTAGAATGAAAACAGAATAGAACGAATTAATGTTGCTAGCGTATAGCGATAAAACCGAGACGTGGTGCATCACTGCCGGACGAATGGGACCGCTCAAAATCACTCAACGAGCTATGCTCGATGTTTCTCTAGGTGATCAAATTCGAAACTTGCATATCCGAAGCAGAACAAAGGTAACTGACATAAGTGGCAATGGGCCGGCCATAGCTCATACAATGGGATAGAAAGGTTCTCGAGTGGCAAACTCGTATTAGCCATTGCATTGGTAGGTGGCTCGGTGCGTTCAGCAGTGGTCTAGGGATGGGCTGAGATGATAATGATTATATTCATATAGTGGGACTCACCACACATCCTGGCAGTAGTGGGGTAGTAACTGATGGACTCCACAGTGCAGGCCAGGACGCCCGCCAGCATGCCCAGAACTCCGGCCACGCTCACCGTCGGTGCTCCCCACTGACCTAATATCATTGTTTAGTGTAAAGAACATCATGTGTAAATAAAAATTAATAATATATAGATTTCAACAGCACTAGGGTCACGTCTTTCTGGCAGCAACATGAATGAGTCCGATCAACCAGAGAAGGACCACATCCTCACAGAATACCACCGCGAGGAATAGAATAAAAGCATAACGTCGCTGTGTTTCGTATGCTGAGTGTAAGGATCCGGAAACTCTGTCTAACGATGTAGTCGCAATCGACAATCACTTCACTATCTAATACTATAAATAACATAATTCGTATAATTGTCCTGTTAAGATAATGTCAAGGTTTTTATGTTCCTTCATATCTACGAATAATTTTATTTTTATTTATTTATTAATTCATATTAACTACATAATGCAAAATGTAAAGTACCTCAGTTAAAGGTACCAATGGAAAATTAAAATCGATCTACTGCAAAGTAAGCCGTAAGCGTTTGGGCAAATAGAGTCTATTCTAGTGATCGAATCTCAAACGAGGTTCAGACAGACATAATAATAATAAACATTTATTTCAAGTATCATAAGACTCATATATTGTTAGTAATCACACTCTTTATATCTAGTTAGTAATAATTACATACCAACCACCAAGTGGCCGCCAGATAGGGAAATAAAGTGAATTTGACAGTAAAGTATAAATGAACGTGTAGTTTACCTGGGTAAGGCACTCGGAACCAGGGCGCGTCGTAAATTATGTTGAGCTTGAGGTCAGTCCGCGCGGGGTGTTCCGCATGGAACACATCTGTCGCTGTTAGTATTCCACACACCGTCCACATTATCGCAATCGTCAGCAGAACCTGTGACAAGATAAAGACAAAACCGTAACCACCCATAGTCTCCAAGGATTGGAGATTAGTCATCTTGACTAGTAGTAGTTCAGCGTTCAGGCACCTCTTCTGGCTCTCCCTTTCTGGCATCAATACAATTTGCACCAACACCAACTCTACAGAGGAGACCTATGCCTAGGAGTGGGATACATATAGACTACATATGTATCCCACACATAAACACATATTACCTTATGGTCACAGGGCAGGGAAAAATCTCCTTCATTGAATATTAGCCTAAAATAGCAACATAGTGTCACTGTGTTTGATTTAGTGAATGAAGAGACTCGGAGAATCACTGAAAGCGTCCATCTCATTCCTCTGCAGTGATAGTATTGACATGCCTGCATCTTGAATCTTAGGTAGGTGTGACATTTATTTAAAAAAAAAGAAACATGCTAGCAGTAGTGCTTTATTGGTAGAACTCATCACTCACCATCAGATATAAATTAAATATCACTGGTACAAAGTATGAATACTTACTGGAAACAATTTGAACAGCGGAAACCAATCAATGCTAAAACCGGAAGACTTATTGTACTTTAAAGTTGGTATCTTCACTTCGGTCATGCACTGTGAGAATACTGTCAGTAATGTGAACGTTCTGAAAAAAAAAGATAATGTTAAAGAAAAATACAGTAAAAGGAACGAACTAACAATATTGATTAACGATTGAACATAGGAAGGAGATCATATGAGGATTATAGTTTCTATTTTTTTTGTATATTTTTTGACACATTATATATCCTACTAATGTGAAATGTAGATTTTAATGTTTTTCACTCAATCACGCAAACTCGACGGAACAGGTTTGAATGACATTTAGAACGCAGATAGCTTATAACCTGGATTAACTCATAGGATACTTTTATCCTGGTAAATGAGATCGCTTAACGACTGTTATCAATTTATATTAAAACTAGCATAAGCGTCTCCGTATATATGAACTTTAGAATTGGATCTAGAGAGAAATGTTAATCAGGGCCACCGTTAGTTAATTATTTATCTTTGCACGAAGATTTTGCAATAATAGCCTAACAGCTTAGAGTACACCCTGCGGAACCAGAAGTTTGTGAATTCGAATCCGCCATTCAACTATTATCCACCATCATTGTGTACCATCTGCCAGCATAAGCATTTAAGCTTAGTTCGAATATTAGTAATGTAAATAATCGCCTATATATAATTAAATATAATTTTTTTAAACTTTATAGAAAAAAGAGAAAACACAGGAGCTTTATGCTGACCCATTTATCCTGCGACAAGAATCAAAATGCAGCCAGCGTCTAGTATTGTTACATCAGACTCAACACAACGATCAAAGGCGTTTTATAAAATTATATAAACTCTGTTAGCGTTTAGGTCTTTGCAAAGTTCCAAGAGCTTAAATTGACATACAATTTTGTAAGTCCCTCATGACCATCTTTAATAGAAGCGTCAATACTCTAATGGTTTAAGGTACGGTCTACGAGAATAATAGCCTTCAGGCGGGTGTGAATCCACCATTGGTTAAAAACAAGCTGTTAAAAACGAAATTGTAAAGGTATAAACTTAACCGGTATATTCTTTCCTAAATTTAAAGCGAACCTGCTTATAAAATAGAACAACCTAAAAATATTTTACAACATACTGTATGCAGAACAAAAGCGTTCAAAATTGCATTATTCGTTTGAAAGCCTCGGATAAGGTGTGATGCAGGGCCTTCATTGGCGGGCCTTTGTGACCTATCGTTTGCACACACAGGGGACAAAGCGGTTAGCTGCCTTAATTACGCAGTGGACTTCATTTCGACAAGGGGTTGTGGTACAAGGGATGAGCGAGCATTCAACCAGTCTCTACTTTACAGCTACATATTATCGTGGGACAAATAGTTGGAATACTCGACTCTTGGTTCTGGGTTCGAGTCAAAATCAAAACTCATTTATTTACAATGGGCTAAATTTTAATGTTTTTCGAACATTCAAATTTATTGAAGACTAAAAAGCACTAAAATTTGAAACACCATTCATGAACGTTAATTTGTGAATGTGTAATGAATAATATTAACACTGATAGAGCTACGCTACAGTTCACTTTTAGCTCCTGCATGAATGGTTTGGCTAACCGGGAAAGGACCACGCCGTAACATAAAAGTAAAGAACAACCTATACATATAAATCCCATTGCTGGGACTCCTCTCCTAGACATGCTGTCAGAGTACAGTCGGCAACAAGGCTCCATGGCGGTTTAGCGAACTAGTGGACACATGCTTTTGAAATAGTTTTTTTCATTTATTTGAAGCATGCAGGTTTCTTAGCGATGTTTAATTCACAGCCGAGAACATAACGCCATCTTAAAATAGCTACATAGCACTGTGTTTCAACTGGTGAGTGTACCTGCACCCTTACTGGTAACGAGGCATTCCATCTAAGTGACAATGCATCAGCATTATGATTCCTTATTGAGGATGAATGTAGGCAGTCATCACTCCCCATCAAGCGACATATGTATTCGTTTATCACCCTGAAAAACACGAAAAAATATTGAGAAAATTTTGGATTTGTTCATGGGAGGTTTTTGATCTTCGGAATTTTCTAACTGTATCTACGTATATTTGTCTTACAATGTCATACAACCATCACTCTCCTTAATGTAGCTGCAATGTTAAGTACATTTAAGTAAAGGTAACTTGGGGCATACTCCAGCGACGGATAATTAAGTAACTAACACTAAAAGCACCCCTGTTTCATCCCCGTGCAAGTCACGTAGAGTTATTGCTTACACCCCCACTCTCTTGTTTAATACGGACAGTAAAATCGCATTCATTGTGTATACATGTTTAAAAACCAATTCATAAAAAAATTATTATTATTATAATGTTAATTAATTTTATTTAAAAAAAAATTGAAGAAAAAGAGCAACCAGTCGAGTTTCTTGTAGTTTCTTCTCGCTACCAGGACCAGGACCTCCCGGAGCGGTTTTCCCACCTATTATTTTGACGATTCAAAAGTGTTTTCTATAAACCTACTTGAATAAAACTTCTTTTGAAAAACTTTTTCTAATATATATTTATTAATTTATTTACTCTTTATTGCATTTACCTTATCAAAATTTGAGGGGGGACTTAACACTAAAGAAATTATCTACCAGTCAACCCAAGGTGTGGTGAGCAATAAACTAATTACTAAAAGGAAAGGCTAATAATAACTAATATAAAAATAAAAATAAATAATAATACGTACATATATAGATAAATATTATAAGCATATTACAAATATATGAATACAATACGATAGCGGTTGCTACGAATAAATTCCATGGAGGCTGGAATTATCGTACTACGTACTTATCTTAAGTAAGTAGTCATGAACCAACCTTAAAAAACTGCTTTTATTGCTGACCTTCCTGCTGTCATTGCGTAAGGAATTCCAGAGTAGTGTAGCTCGGACAGCAAATGAATTTGTAAAAATACGGTAAAGTCGGCTGGAATCCAGATCTTGTTTTTGAACGAAGATCGAAGAAGTCTGTCATGAGATAAAGAGAAATATATGTGTATCATTTAAAATGGAGAAGAGTGCACCCAAAATTCTGAAATTACGCCTTTGTTGTGTTGTGTTCAGCAGCCAGCTTATTAAGAACACACATCTGCATATGCAATATGCAAATATGTACATATATATGTATATTGCATATGCAGATGTGTGTTACATTGGCATTATTTCTGAATCATGAATGGATCTCCCGGACTGATGAAGGACCACGTCTTCGCAGGATACCTTCGTGAATGAATGTGAATGTGGCGATCTGGCGACTCCTATCATCAGATGAACTGTGTTCTCTTATGTCATACCTAATATACTCGTATACTTAACAACTGCATCAGATTTATTTTTGGTTAGCGTAAGTTTGACCATATCTCTCAATGGCGAACTCGGGTTTAATGGCTTACTATCCTGCATAGGCGCAATGCTAGAATTTTGCTTGTTCTTTCTCTATCTTAAACGATTCATCTTCACCTTCCTATCTGGCACTTATGGCAACATCTTACATGTCATGACAGGTTTATTCGATCTTTGTCTAATAATGAGATCTGTATTCCTTGCCAACTCGTTCACTGCTCAGGCTTCAGTACCCTGGAACTCCTTGCCTGATAATATAAGATAAGCATTGATCAAGTGCCTTTTGAAGAAAATAGTTCGTGACCATTTGATTAATGATTCGTTGGGTTGTATAACTTAGTCAACTACCTTTGCATTATTGGCTACCGTTATAGATATATAATATATTTACATATGTTTGTATTTTTTATATATTTATAAAATAGAATATTATACGTTTATATAATATTCAATTATGTAAGTAATGTAAAATATATATTATTTATAACTGTATATTATTTGTTTTGTTTAAATTTATTATGTATAATATTTTCATTTTATTAGTTATCTTTGATCGCTACGCCTACCAAAATATCTCACCTCACCATAGGTTGACTGGCAGAGAATGCCAAATGACACATTTTGCATTAATGCACAATAAGTCTCTCCTTCGTAACCTTTTTTTTATTAAATGAGAATGCAATAAAGTGCAAATAAATAAAATATAAATAATATTATTTCAAACAAAAAGTGAGACAAAGTAATCCGATCCGATACGCTTCCAGTGAAGCATGCGATCGTAACAGGTAAAGACAAAACTTTACCAGCGGAGAGAACAAACACAAACTACCAGTATTATAGAGAAACTATTGGACAGGTGGTTTCCTTTGTTAAAAGGTATATTCCCCGACACGATTGTGTCGTCCATGCTATCAAGAGCTTAATAATCCATAATCTATACTGTGCTCCGACTTCATCCAATCTAGAAAAAAAAAAATAACTACGTCTCGTTGACATGTCACGGAAATAGAAATTGTGTATAAGCACTATTTTTTATTCAGTAAATCTATATTACTACTATATTTTTCTTGAATTTTTTTTTGAAGTTGTTTTCAACTACTGCGATATCTTCGCTTCGCGGTTGTTTTTATTATTATCACAAGCATCAAACAGTTTATTGCTGAACAAAATCGGCTATTAGTTCAAGCATTTGTGGCAATCCTCGCTGATCCATATCATCTTATAGCCATCTGATCTGTATATTATAAAGGTATGAATACACTTACTCCGAACAGTAAATACGGCCATATTTGGCCGAGTCTGCGTTGTATAATATATATAAATGTTAGAAAATTTATGAAGGTTTTTAAAAACCTGAACAAACCCTTATGATGATGATGATGTCCAACTGGTCGATTGTGGTAGAGCTTCATTGCAGTTTATTCCTAGCTACAGAATGAATGGCTCTGCTCGACCGGGTTAGGACCACATCCTCACAGAATACCAGCGTAAAATAGCAGCATAATGCTGCTTCGTTTCACCTGGTGAGTGCAGGGATACGGTAACCTGTATTACTGAATTGACGTGGCATTCCATCTCAATCCGTAAGGATGACTTGCGAATGTAGATGTCATGGGTCGTAGGAAACACTTGCCGTCCGGTAAACTGTGTGCTCGTTTGTTACTCTCAATGTAATAATAAGAATAATTCGATTTGAATTTCTTGCTGTTTCTTCTCGTTAGCGAAGCGGTGGTCCTAGTAGATATTACCTATTATCTAGACAATTCAAAAGTGTTCTATATAAACTTACTTGAACAAAAAATTCACGTCAATATTTTCTGGTGACATCAACTGCGCATAATATTTTATAGTGCCGTAAGCGTTTGCGCAGGCACTCACTCGTCCTCCCCTTCCCTATTCCGATGTAATGCACGTGCAACAAGATCAGATGCAGTGTCAGGGACACGAGCATACATACATCACAATCAGACCAGAAAACCAACAGTTTGACAGATACACAAATATAGGGAATGAACGGCTCTGAATGTAAGGGAAGCTTTCGTTTTAAATAAAGCTACCAACTAAGAAAAAAAAAACTACTCCTTTTCATGCTCGAAAACTTCAATGATTTTTTTTAACTTTTCTCAATACTGAACTTAATAATATAATACAGCACAAACTGAAAAACAACAGAACAAAGTGTCTTGACCAACTTGAGAATTATTCATAGAAATTGAAAGAATTGTTTCAAACTCGTAAACGTTCAAACTTTTTTCGTTTAAGTGAAAACCTGAGTAAGGACTGTATTCTCGGGAATAAAACGTTCATTGTTTCAGTTCTAAATTATAAAAAATATTAGCACTCGAAGGGTATCGGGTTACGGCGCCTTAATTATTATCTTCAAAACAAGTTTAAATAAGGAGGGAATAAAAACTGTATTTAAATCATAAATGATTCCAAGAATATCTCATTGACAGAGATACGTCATAGAATAATGAAAATTATAAAATTAAATATTTTTATATAAAATATATTAAATTTGCATTGTTGTTGATTTACATTATACTATGAAGACTTGAAAGCTATATATATATATATACATTGTGAATAACAAACGAGTTCACACAAAGAACACTGTTTACCTAAAGGAAAGTGATTCCTGCGACCGGTGACATCTGAATTTATCCTTGACAAGGAATCATAATGCAGATGCGTTTTCACCCTTGGGGACTGAGATAGAATGCCTCATCACCAGTAATAAAGGACTCCGAATCCGTGCACTCACCGGACGAAACAGCATTATTATACTGCTATTTTACGCTGGTATTCTGTGAGGATCCTATGATCCGTGGTCCTACCTCAGTCGAACTGACCCTTTCATTCTGCAGCTAGAAATAGTGTGCAGTGTAGCTCTACCACTGTTATATAGGTGTTATTAACACATTTAGGACCACACAAAACGTGGATGTCCGCAGAAGAACTAAGGATCAGAAAGTTGAAGTGACAATGGGTCCACCATGTAACTCGTAGAGCCTGTAACCGATGGGAACGAAAAGTTCATTTAAAAAAAATCCAAATCCGTGAAGCCGTTCTCAAGTGATGTGCTTAATTCTAAGTACTTTCTAAGAGCTTGCCGACTAAGTACGTCAGCAAACCTTGTTTGATCCCCGGCGGCGGCATCAATTATTATATTGTTAATTGCAATTTTAGGATCATTTACCACGAATTTTACAAATAAATTAAAAAAGTATTTCGAAGATACGTAAAGTCCACCAATCTGTAGAGGACTATCTATACTCTAACACTCTTGGAAGAGAAGGTCTGTGCTTAGCATATTATTTATATATAAATATATAAATTTCATATAGATATATATATATATATATATAAATATACATATATATATATATATATATATACATATATATACATATATTATTTTTATTATTGGTCAGGATTTATAAATAAGGACACACCAAAACCTAATCAAATGTTGGCGCGTCCGCCTCTTTCCAATTTCCAGGGAAATCTAGGTTGTCTATATAGGGCACGTAGATGCAATATACACACACATAACAGTTCACACAAGCGCATTCGTGATGCAGATGAAATCAATACAGCTCACTTGTTGCGGCGAGGGCGCCGACCCGGTTGCCATGGCGACATCGCACCTCCGCCCTGGCTCTGCGGCCCTGGTACACGACTAGATTGAATATGACGTAGGGCGGAACAACAGAGGCATTGGTTAAAATTTAATAAACTTATTTTTTAATTTGTCTGATATAATAATAGGACATTATTGATTTCTTTTGGCTTTGTTTGTTTTGAGATTTCTTTTATAAATTTATTCAAACACAGTTTTATTGTTAATGAATAAATAAATAATGAACGAATAAAAAGATCAGCAAGCTGAAGTGGCACGAGGCTGGTCATTTAGGGTAGATACGATAACTATGGGGAACAAAGGCAACAAAGTGCCAACCTTGGACTGTCAGTCACAGTGTAGGACGCACATCTCCCCACCCCATCCCCCTCTAGATAGAGCTACGACCTATGCCAGTTTGCTTCGTGGCAATCTTTCTGGAGGTCTATGTGAGAAGTGGACTTTGGATAGGCAGTGAAGAATTAGCAGAGGAATAAATAAATGATAGACAATTTAATAAGTAATGAATGAAAATAATTTTACGTATTTTATTGCGTTTTTTTTAACTCTTCAATTCATAACGAGTCTGTCTAGATCCAACTAGACGGTAAGGCTAATAATCTGATAGCCCGGGATAACTACGACATTAATTAGGACGGCAAACACGCAAATAGTTAGGTTATTAATAAGTCGATAAAATCACCACGCTTCTAATCTAAGAATTCAAATATAATAAATATAAGAATTCAATGAAGAAATGAAACTATTTTTTTTAATATCTTGAAAGGGTGCATATATCTAGATTCTGTTGATGTTGATGTTGCCACGAAAAAGCCAAAAAGTTAAGTAAAAAAATTAATAGTTTATTTACACAAAGTTAGCTATAAATAATGTTTTTCATGATGTTATTATTTTATTAAACTCCATTAAAAATCGTTCATTTAATAAACTAATCCTTTGTATAAAGGTCTTATTTATTGAACAGATTGCAACCCCATGGTTGAGTAATGATTGTTTTAGACTTCCATAGACTAACTAATTTAGAAAGTCTCAGTAAATACGGTATATTGTCTTTAGTGTTCACACGAACCCAAAGGCCCGAACATGAAGACAGAGATCCTCAATGCGATCAAACCATTTTTCTTGGGCTTATTTGCACATTATTTCTATCCTCTATATATAATCTATTTATTTATATTTCCTATGTAGAATTATAATCAAATGTTGTTCTATAATATTCAAATACACCACCCTATTCACTCTTAAGTTATATCAGTTGAATACGCTTGGTTTGTTTGTATTTCCGGTGAAATCGTTTCCAAAGCGATAACAGCGCCTGTTATGTCGACTTCTATTCCGTTTTTCATTCCTATTTCTATATACTTTGTTCGGGGTCTACTTTTAATCGTAATAATTATTATTTTTTTACTTTTTTTATATGGTATGCTGTTTTCTTTTAGACGGATTATTACTAATTATTATTATTAGAATTTAAATGTAATGCTACATACCACAATTTCTCTCCACGATGCGGGCTGACTGGTAGAGAATGCCTTTAGGATATATGTGTGTCCGCACTTTGTACCTCTTTATGAATTTAAGTAAATAAAAAAATCGTGTACGATAAAAATATATTATTTGAGTACTATTGTTGGAACATTAAACAGACTTTTAAAGTATCTTCCCTTACATTTTTGTAGAGGAAATAAAAGAATACTCTACTCTCAATATGTTTTTATAGAATAGAGATGGTAAGTGAACACCGATGCCCATGAACATCTGCAACACCAGACTAAAGCCGCCTAGGGAATTATTGCTGACCTATCAAGATCGGTGAGCCAGGGAGAAAGCCTAGATGTCTATTATATATAGGTCTTATTATATAGGTCTCATTTTATACCTTTAGATCTTAGTATTTGGTATTTTATTGAATACTAGATATTAAAACTTTTTCACACAAATAAAAGTATGATACAAACTACATATGCGTATCACACTACATACACATTTTTACTTAAATGGTATACAGGGGTGCCGTTACTCTGGGGAAGGACAGATTATGCCCGGGTAATGGCGACATCCTCGAGATCCGCAAAACATGTATAGGCACTTTACCTATTTGCAGAAGTTTTCTCACACACACCAGAGGAGTCTCAGATGCGCTCACGGCCTTTAAGAAAGGATTTTCTTTTCTTGAATGTCCTTAACTAATATTGGTTCGGAAATACCGCTGGCGACAGCTGATTCCACAGAATAGTGATACCACAGAATTTAGCGTTAAACGCACAATGGTGCATTGCCAACCATCGATATGGTAAGGGTAAAATTTTGAATATGAGACACTGTCGTCTAACGATTTCCCAATAGAATATCGATCTGTTATACGGGAAACCTCACTAAGGTTTTTAAAAAGTAAGATTTTATTAGCTAAAAGAAAACGTTATATTTGGAAATGGAATTTAGTACAAACTTGGAAATAGTGACTTAGAATTAATATAATTATTAAAGAGGTCCAACCCGGACCGAGTCTATGATTAACTGCCCGTCTTTTCTGACTCTGCTAGACTCAAAGTCTCAAGTCTGCTGACATGATGGTTAGAAGTATGATTAGCCCTTCTGCTAGCATGCACGGGGTATAACAATTCCCCGCGGAAAATGTAAATTCGGGGTTAAAGGCTGCATTGAAGGTAATTGGAAAATTTATTTAAGACGTGGTAAGGGTATTAGTGATTCTTTAATCTGAATGTTACTATTATCATCTTTGATAGGAGTTGGTCTCGTAGATGGTTTACAAAATAGTTTCTTAAATCTAAAACAAAAGTTACGTAATTTTAACATTATGAGTACTACAACAGTTATCGAAATTAAAATAATAAAAATAGAATAGTGTGTCCCATATTTCACAAAGACAGGTGAATCGTCAAACTCAGTCTAGTTAAACATTTAATTTATGTAAAGTTTTTTTTAATTACAGACAAGGAGTTATAGGACTAGTGTAGTTAAGGATTCATTTACTTTAGTGTAATATACATTATATCATAAATTTAACTGAAAAATTATTGATAGTGTTATCAGTTGGTCTATATCCCATTAATTTTCAATAACGGTTCAAAGGCCAGGAAATCACTGGACAGAAGAAGAAGGAGAACGGTTCAAAAGACATTAACAAAAATCGATGATATTAATTTCCTTAAAGTTTATGATCAATAAGAGGTAATTTAAGATCTCTTTTGTAAGAACGGTCAACCGATATAATTTATGTTGGAATTGTTGAAGGAAACAAGATATTTTTTTACATTTTTTTTTGTGCACTTTTGTATTTTAAATGTCTAATTGTTACATTTTTTCCTAACAAACACGTATTTAATAATTTATATTGGTGATTATATGGTGTCAACAATGAAAAATATCGATTTTTTTTACAAAAAAGATTGGTTGAAAAATAATTGTTGGTATTTAATAAAAAAATATGTCTCAATTATAAAATTTTATATATTACTAGTGCTCAAACTTAAATATAATAGGAAATAAAATCAATATAGATGCGCTGGCGGATGACCTCGTGACCTCTCGGCCCCAGCTCGGCTACGTAAAAAGGCTCGAAAAATAACAGCCTTATTTGTATCTTTTACACCTTGTCAACTTACCTAACACGATAGCAATTTTTAGTACACATGGCGTAATGGTCAAAGTCCTTGACGTCTCAGTCACCGGTATTAGGTTCAACTCGAGCATCAATTGAATATATTTTGTAAAACGGAACACTTTGTACACTGCTGAACTTATGCCTCCCCGACAGACTGCTACAACGTATTAACCTAAGCCACCTGCATCCATTGAATTCCCGAAGAATTGTTCCACCTGGTGAGGGTGCGTCCTAGATACGTAGTACGTAGATTCTTACGCCACTAATAAACATACTATATGTCATCTCCTAACAATCAAAAGATGTCAGTGTTGTCGAAATTTAATAGGAGAGCATTATCAGCACTACGCTTTTCGGTATAGAAGTTAGTTGGATGTCATGTTTAGATAATTAAATTTTGGATGTATTAATGTAAAAATAAAATACGATAGACGTTTAGCTTTCGTTTCAGGTAGGTTATTGTGTAATACAGATGATTCTTTTAAATTATGAATAATGTTTAATCTCCTAAACACAGACTGTCTACGAGCCGCGTATCGTAGCAGCAGGTTACGGGGAAAAAAGTATGCTTTTAAAAAACATTTTATTCAAAGCACGTAAAGTGTAGTAAGTCTTCAAGTGCACAAAGTGCTATATCTATCTAGGAACACACGCATACCTAACATTATGTAAGATACTTTACCGCAATCGTTTTTATTTTTAAATTAAACAAAAAATAGGACAACAATATGTTCAAGGATTTATTATTTATTAGAATAACAATATAAATCTCATTACACAAGTGCAGTTTCAATATTACATTACGGACAAACATTTAAATCAGTTTTAAGGTATGAACAATAATGGTCAACTAATTAGAAACAAAAAAAAAGTATTAAAAACAATATTTTTTTAAGTTTTAGTAATTAGTTTTGTTATTTACGAAATATCTACTATCCACAGCCTACCAATAGTTATAATTAATATTTAGTGGCGTATCCCTTATTTTCAATAACAGCACTGCAACGACGTGGTATTGATTCAATCAATTTCATACATTTTTCTAGGGGGATTGAATTCGATGCTTCAACAAATGCTTCATATAGTTCGCTTTGACTGGTGTTACGTTTGTTTGAGACTTTCTTTTTAACAATATACCAGAGATTTTCTATCGGGTTTAAATCCAGACTATTTGCTGACCAGTCTAAAATGGATATACGCTGTTCGCTAAGGAAACATTTGACACTATTGGCCGTGTGTTTAGGATTATCGTCAAGGCTGAAAGATCCAGGTTACAGGCAAATGATCGTCCAAATAGGGAATCATTGAGTGCTCTAAGATATTTTTGTATTGCCATTAATCCATTGTACTTTCAATCTTCCGAACGGGTCCAACTCCACATCCGGAAAACCCCCCCACTTTAATGTTACCGCCACTGTGCTTGACTATAGTCCTTGTGCATTTATAATAAAAGCATTGTTTACAGGACGTCTAACGTAGCGCTTGAAAATAACACTTTTCCATTCTCGTACCGACAAATTAACATATTTTTTAGCGAATAATAATCGCTTCTCTCGGTGTTGCTTGGTAAGATGCGGTACCTTTCGAAAGATTCTTCCAAAGCTTAGCTTCCACTTATCTTCGGCGTATCAGTGTTAACGAGATGTTTCTCGGGTCATCAGGCGAAAAAACTTAATTTTTAATCTGGTGGGAGCATTTACTTGGGTCTTTTTTTGCAACACGATAGATTATTCTTCTCTGGGAGAGGTTTTATTGACCGAACCTTTTCAACAGTTCCATGTATTTTATAATGATCAACTTTCTTAACAGAACAATTTAAATGCTCAGCTATTCTTCTGTGTGGGCGCACTTATGATCTATATGTAAATTAACAATTATTTGCCTAGTTGACGCGTCACAACTTTTATTTTTGCCCATTGTGAACAAACACAATTCAGATTAAATTTTGGATGTATTAATGTAAAAATAAAATACGATAGACGTTTAGCTTTCGTTTCAGGTAGGTTATTGTGTAATACAGATGATTCTTTGAAATTATGAATAATGTTTAATCTCCTAAACACAGACTGTCTACGAGCCGCGTATCGTAGCAGCAGGTTACGGGGAAAAAAGTATGCTTTTAAAAAACATTTTATTCAAAGCACGTAAAGTGTAGTAAGTCTTCAAGTGCACAAAGTGCTATATCTATCTAGGAACACACGCATACCTAACATTATGTAAGATACTTTCCCGCAATCGTTTTTATTTTTAAATTAAACAAAAAATAGGACAACAATATGTTCAAGGATTTATTATTTATTAGAATAACAATATAAATCTCATTACACAAGTGCAGTTTCAATATTACATTACGGACAAACATTTAAATCAGTTTTAAGGTATGAACAATAATGGTCAACTAATTAGAAACAAAAAAAAAGTATTAAAAACAATATTTTTTTAAGTTTTAGTAATTAGTTTTGTTATTTACGAAATATCTACTATCCACAGCCTACCAATAGTTATAATTAATATTTAGTGGCGTATCCCTTATTTTCAATAACAGCACTGCAACGACGTGGTATTGATTCAATCAATTTCATACATTTTTCTAGGGGGATTGAATTCGATGCTTCAACAAATGCTTCATATAGTTCGCTTTGACTGGTGTTACGTTTGTTTGAGACTTTCTTTTTAACAATATACCAGAGATTTTCTATCGGGTTTAAATCCAGACTATTTGCTGACCAGTCTAAAATGGATATACGCTGTTCGCTAAGGAAACATTTGACACTATTGGCCGTGTGTTTAGGATTATCGTCAAGGCTGAAAGATCCAGGTTACAGGCAAATGATCGTCCGAGTAGGGAATCATTGAGTGCTCTAAGATATTTTTGTATTGCCATTGATCCATTGTACTTTCAATCTTCCGAACGGGTCCAACTCCACATCCGGAAAAACACCCCCCCCCCCACTTTAATGTTACCGCCACTGTGCTTGACTATAGTCCTTGTGCATTTATAATAAAAGCATTGTTTACAGGACGTCTAACGTAGCGCTTGAAAATAACACTTTTCCATTCTCGTACCGACAAATTAACATATTTTTTAGCGAATAATAATCGCTTCTCTCGGTGTTGCTTGGTAAGATGCGGTACCTTTCGAAAGATTCTTCCAAAGCTTAGCTTCCACTTATCTTCGGCGTATCAGTGTTAACGAGATGTTTCTCGGGTCATCAGGCGAAAAAACTTAATTTTTAATCTGGTGGGAGCTTTACTTGGGTCTTTTTTTGCAACACGATAGATTATTCTTCTCTGGGAGAGGTTTTATTGACCGAACCCTTCTGAGAACCTTTTCAACAGTTCCATGTATTTTATAATGATCAACTTTCTTAACAGAACAATTTAAATGCTCAGCTATTCTTCTGTGTGGGCGCACTTATGATCTATATGTAAATTAACAATTATTTGCCTAGTTGACGCGTCACAACTTTTATTTTTGCCCATTTTGAACCATCACAATTCAGATTAAATTTTGAATTGCAAAATAATCGAAAAAGCCAAGAAAGAAATTTTATTCTCCAATTTCAAAAAAAGAACTAGCTATGCTTTTTTAAAATGTTTCTAATTAGGCGTCCAAGCGGCCAGTAACAGAAAATAAACTCCCACATGTGTAAGACTCATTTTGTAATTAAAAGGAAGATATGTTTTATATTTTATGCATATAATGAGTTTTTTATTTGAGTGGCTATAGTATTGCATGATTATTAATTATCGAATGTGTATATTTTTTACGAACATTTGTACGTTGAAGTTATATTTTCCTTATTCATAAGAAGTGTTTCTAATTATATGACCACAACTGTATATATAATATATATTGGCTAGTTTAATTGGTTTCATATTATTTTTGTAATTAACAATTCCTTTACTACTGGCCCGATATTTGTAATAACTTACATACTATTATGAAATTTAATCCTAACGAAACAGAAGGTCTAACTTGTTCATGTTGAAGTTCATATGGGTCAATGAACTCGCCTACGTGGCTGGGGCGTTTGCCTAGTTAATAATTTCGCTCCAGCGTCGCCGGGGCATGGGGGCGTTACTGACCCGAGGCAATTCGGATATTACTTCGCTAGGTTACGTTGCATCGTTATAATTCTAAGTTAGTTAAGTTCTTGTTAGTGGCTGCAGATATTAAACAACCAGCTGCGTCAAGAATCGGTCGGCACGACTGAAGTAGGTCCACGCCCTAAATAACGTGAAATATCACCATAACACTGCTGTGTTTTGTTTGGTGAATGTAAGAATCCGACTAACCCAGTCAATTGTTCGAGGCATTCTATCTCAGTCCTCAGGGTGACCAAGCATATTCATCATTAACTTTTATTGTGGATGGATGTAGGTGTTTGTGGGCTGCAGTCATCGCTCACCATCAGGTCTACTGTGTCTCCCTTAGTTTCGTATAATAAAAAAGATATCACCACAGTTTCAAAAGGAGTATATACGAGTATCAAAAGCATTGGTCTTTCTTGCTCTCTACTTCGTTGGTGCTACATCTATCTGTGAATGGCATTGCAAGTCATAAAGCAGTATTTAAACATCTTACCCTACCATCTGATGACCTCTGAACTCATTCAAGGGCCTTATAATCATTGTAAATATAGTTATTAACAACTCACCCAGCCGCAATGCCCCACTGCTGGGAAGCGGCCTCCGCCGCGTGGTCGAACAGTGTGAGTCCCACCAGGGCCACCGTGGGTGCAATCGTCAACGGAGTCACGAACCGAAGGAACGAACCGATGATGCCGAAGTAACCTTAAAGTTGTACGATAAAAAGTTGTATACATGTACCTATATGGCGGACTTTAAACTTAGAGCAAAGTTAAAGTTCTTGTGTATGTATACATTCATACATAAATGTATACATTCATACATAAATGGGCAAGGTATATTATAGTGCCGTAAGCAAACGCACGCGCATAGAGGTATTTACTTGACATTAGCTTTTCTAGTCCAATTTAATTCATGTGCAATAAGACTTGAGGAAGGTTCAGATTTACACACGAACATGGGATATACTTGCACACATTCTAACATGAAAAGCATAACGGTTAAACAAAAGAGTTACCTAGAAGAACACGAGCTGATTAGCGATCGCGACTACGGTTTCCGTCGGGGTCTCTCAGTTGGTGACCTTCTGGCCTACTTGACTAATCGATGGGCGCAGGCTGTTGAGTCCAAGGGTTTCGATCGGGTTTGGCACAAAGCGCTTCTTTCAAACCAGCCTTCCTATGGGCTTCCCGAGAAATTGTGCAAGTGGTACACCAGTTTTCTCTGGAACCGTAGCATCAAGGTCGTAGTCGACGGTGCATGCTCTTACTCCAAACCAGTGAATGCTGGTGTTCCACAAGGCTGTGTGCTACCTTGTTTCTTCTGCATATCAATGACATGTTGCAAATTAATAACATTCGTTGCTATGCGGATGACAACACTGGGAATGCGTTACACACTGGCCGCGCCAATATTTCTCGAGAAAATGTCAATGAGTGCCGGAACAAACTTGTGTTTGAAGTCGAGACTTTGTTAAACAAAGTTTCAGATTGGGGCCGACAAAATCTAGTCCAAGTTAACCCCACGAACACAAAAGTTTGCGCGTTTACCGCTAAAAAGATTCCCTTTGACGCATCTTCTTATTTTGTAAACTGGTTTCGGAATCCTAGGCATTGACATATCGAATGATGTTCAGTTCCGCTGTCACTTGAAGGGTAAGACCAAATTGGTCTCTAAAAACTGGGCGTGCTTAATAGAGCGAGACAGTATTTCATGTCGGCCCACTGTTTGCATCTTTGCAAAGCTCAAATTAAGCCTCACATGGAATACTGTTCACATCTCTGGGCCGGGGCACCCAGTACCAACTTCTTCCGTTTGATCGCATTCAACGGAAAGCGGCTCGAATCGTTGATGGTCAGGTTCTTTCCGATGATTCACTGGCGTTGCGAAGAGTTGTTGCATCACGACAGAACTCTATGTTTCATCCTCTTCATCTCGATGGTTGGCAATTAACCACTGTGCGCATAATGCGAAATTTCCTGCCACGCAGAGCTACTCTGTGGAATCAGCTATCGCCAGCGGTATTTCCGAACCGATACCGATAGGGTCCCTATCAAGAAAAGAGTCTACACCTTCCTTATAGGCTGGCAACGTATTTGCGACTCGTCTGGTGTTGCGGATGTTCATGGGCGGCGGTGATCACTTACCATCAGGAGGGCTGCGTGCTCGTTTGCCACCAAAAGTCATACACAAATATTTTTCCTAGGCTAGGAATGGAGACTATAACAGCAAGGTACTCTAACCATTACGCCATGTGGCCGTCAAAAATACTTACCACAGAACAACTGGAACAAGGCGGACACGGCGATCGCACCAGACAGTTCGCACATCCGACTTGTCCACACGGAGCGCCGTTCCTCATCAGTCATCGCCGTCAGGACCTCAGGGTCAGGGCACTTCCACGCCGGCAGCCCGAGAATCGCTAACGTCGGTACCAGGAAGGAAATCGTCCCACCTTGGACTATTGGCAGACGACATCCGAATGTACATTGCAACCACGTTATAAGACCTGTGGAAGATAAAGCTTTTGGATGAATGATCTACATTCGACTATCATTAATATCTGCTGTCATCCTCCCCTGAAGACTGATATCTTATACTTGTTTACCTATAATTGGGTCCCTAGATACTTACTTACTGGTAGATCCATACGAATGACAGCAGCGTTGTGCTGCTATTTTACTCTTGTATTCTATGATTGGAGTGTTTAATATATGAATCATCATCATTTTAGCCCACCAATAGTCCACTGCTGAACATAAGTCTCCCCAATACACTGGCACAGAATACGACCCAGAGCCACCTGCATCCATAATGCACTTGCATAATTCGTCTCTACATCTAGTGCGAGGTCGTCCTACGCTTCGATTGTCAATACGAGGTTGCCACTCGAGAACCTAAGTACGGTTGGTTATATATATACATATCCCCGGTGAATTCAGTGCTAGCCCTAAACTTCATATAAAAAAGTTGCTACACCATACTGTTCTGTTACAGTTAGTGATAAAAACCGAAACAAATCATTAAAACAATCCTTGTCTTTCAAGAAAACATAGAAAAGGTTAGTTATCAGAATGTAAGCATAGCCGTGGTAACTTAGTGTATAAGCACTCGCTTTTAATTTACAGTACGCGAGCAAACCGAGTTCGATCCCCGGTTCCCATGCTGATTTAACACGTGCTCGGTGGTGAAGGAAAATATCGTGAGGAAACCCCAGGAAATAAATAATATAAAAATACATTTCGAAGACATGTGAAGTCCGCCAATCCGTAATGGAGCAGAGTTAGAGTATACTCTAACCGCCAGCTTTTAGTAATAAAATTTCAATCCGTTCTACGCAGAAAGAGTTCTAAAATTATAATTTCTACAAGAACTTTACTCATTATATTAAGTGAAAAAAGAAACACTAATAATCCCATCTTAAGCCATAATAACCTCCTGGTCGATTTATGCCATTGTTATATAATTTACAAAATGACGTCAACCACAAAGGATGGATTATAGTGACGTAAGCATTTGTGCAAACTGCGTCGTAGCAAACCGCTACGCTAACTACTACGCCGTTCTTAAAAACATCTATTCGGTCAACACAGGAATTAAGGCTCTTTAGGCCCTACGTCAAAAAATAGCCGTTAGCCATGACCTAAGCCAACATGGGGATGGTGTATACCTTTTACTCGTCAAAGCCACTACTACGTACTAAAAAGCGGTTTCTTTCAGCGTAAAAGTTCAAAAAAGAAAATATTCCGTAGAAAAAAGCCTTTTATAAACGTTCCCATTTCGAAAAGTTACTTTGCGTTGCTTTTGAAATCGTCGGATTTATGATACTCGTTTTATAATTTATCATTAATATTCAATGATTTATTGTTTATCGTTTAACAGTTGTAGAGTCACGCGGCAGCTATTTTGTGGTGCAAGGTGAATATTATTTATATACACGGTATATAAATAATAAAAAACCTAAGTAAAATTACAGGTGATAAAGGTATTCTATTTCAGTCCACAGGTGTGTAAACGCACGTACTACATCTTGAATCTTTGTTAAGGATGGAGGTAAATATGATGGGTAAGTAATTACTGGGAATTACTGTTGTTCTGGATTGTTTTACCATTACTAATATAAACAAAAAAAAAGTCCTTTGAAGTTAAAAAATTAAAAAGTAATTTGGCTAATTAAATTTACGCAATATTATTTCATCAAAATATCATAATTGCTTATAATTAAAAATTGTTCCTTAATTAAATAAATACCAATCTCGAAATTAAGCAAAATATTTAAAAAAATATGAAATCTAATGTCAAGACGTGCTGGGATGTACACTCAGGACTTTCAGCATGCGAAGCAAACACTCTACCACTGAGTTACACCCCCATGTTTAAACAAGCTGAAATTTATTACACTATTCCAGAACATATTTAAATTATTCTGTCTATAGATACATTAATAAAGCCTACTTAGTAAGTTACCTTCGAAGCATTGAACCTAGGACGTCGAACTCTCGTACATTGGGTACATTATTTTTTTTTTGATTCAGTCCAAAAAATCTCTATAACATAACCGCTTGATGTAAAGCATGTTTCTAGAGACAGAGCCACACTGCAACTAGTTTCTAGCTGTAGCATGAATAGATCGTACGACGACTCGACCGTGAATGGATCAATACCTCGCAGCTTAAAATGGCATCATATCGAGTCGGTGTTTAATTTCATAAGAGTAAGGATCTCATCACAAACCTGAGGGTTGACAATGCTTGTTTGTGATTTTTGTTGCGAATGGATGTAGATGTTTTTTTCTATAGAATAGGTGGAAACAGCTCTCTCAATAAGTCATCACGGTAAGTATTCACGGACATCCACAACACCAGATGAGCGGCAGATGCGCTGCCGGTCTTTAAGAAAGGTGTAGGTGTCTTGAAGGTCCTAAAATCTTATCTGTTCGGAAATACCGCTGGTGACAGCTGATTCCACGGAGTAGTTGTGTAGAAAATTTCGCCGTTAAACAGTAGTAAAGTGGTAGATTGCAAACCATCGAGATGATGAGAATGAAATTTTGAATTCTGTCGTGATGTACGATGTTTAAGCTCAGTGGCTGGAATTAATCCGAACAACTTCTCAGAACACTCTCCATTTTAAGTTCTGTAATAATAATAATCATGCCGATTGGAAAGATCTGGTCATCAACGATTCGAGCCGCTGTCTGTTGATTGTGGTTAAATAGAAGGAGCTGTTATGAACCACAATAACATCATTACATCAGATCTATTTTGTGCTGGCCAAATTATTTGTATAAAATATAAATAACATAAAACAACTTTTCAGAAAGAGGTGAATGCTGATAAGAGGACTAAACATAACTTGATTTTATTATCTGTAATACATACAGGCTACCTCACGACGTATCCCAGCAGAGCACATGGAAATTCAGCGCTTAAAATTGAAATTAACAATTTAATTACTGTTTGAACGAACTATACAATCTCTGTTTGCTCGCGTACCCTTATTTAAAAGTTAGACACTGAGGAGAGAGCTACGCTCGATGTGTAACCGACATAACTCAAAGGATTATTAAGATAAATGGCAAAGCTCGTAGAACCAATAGCCGGTGTTCAAAACTTCTCGAGTGGCAATCTGGTATTGGTTATAGCAGCGTAAAACGACCCCCACTGGATGGAGTGACGGTTCTGCGTGAAGTTGATGGATGCTCAAGATCCTACTCTACGGTAGTCTGTTCAGCAGTGGAGTAGTGATGGGTTAAAATGGTGATGATCAGTTTTCTTATTGTTTATAGTCTAACTAGTATGGCCATAAATACTTTTCTTTTTTTCAACTTTTTAATTATTTTGAATTTGGAACACGTATATTATTTTAAAAACATCTTTCGATTTTGCGCCATTTCACATTCGTGTTCATTATCAAATTACAATGTGGGAATGGGGTGTTAAAGAAATGTATGGGGCCGTCGGTCATATTCCAGACACTTCAAAAGCTTGGTATCAGCCGTATCTTCGTATATCGTACTATCAACAGATACAACAACACTTCCTCTGTCGAAGACCAGAGAAGATCGGAGCGGCCGCGTGCTATTAGAATTACAAAGGCTGTTAATGCTGCTAAAGCCAGAATTCGTCGAAACCCCATTAGGAAGCAAAAAATCTTATCGCGACAAATGAAGATTCCCGCTAGGACTCTGTCGCGTATTATAAAACAAGACCTGAAGCATGGTGCTTATAGTCGATATACAGGACACGCCCAAAATCAATATTTACAATCAAAGAGAGTGGATCGATCAAAACGCCTTCTGTCGCGAAAGGCACAGAAATATCCTCTTTACCGATGAAAAGATTTTCACGATTAAAGAACACTAAAATAAGCAAAATGATAAGGTGTTCGTTCATAGTTCTAGAGAAGCTGCTCAAGTGGTCGGAAAGGTTCAACGTGGTCATCATCCTGCATCAGTGATGGTTTGGTGGGGCGTGTCTTATGAAGGAGTCACGAAACTACATTTTTGTGAAAAAGGAGTGAAAACTTCAGCCAAAGCGTATCAAGATACAGTCTTGGAACATATTGTGAAAACTCTCAGCAATAAACCTTAAAAATATACCGTGGACTTTCCAGCAGGACTCTGCACCTGGTCACAAGGCAACTACCCAAGCCTGACTTGAAACCAACGTTCCGGACTTTATAAGAGCTGAAGACTGGCCCTCATCTAGCCCAGACCACAACACTTTAGACTTCAAATTATGGTCAGTTTTAAAGGACATGGCGTGCTCTAAACGACACGGCGACATAGAGTCTCTTAAAATATCTTTGGAGCAAGCAGTGGCGAAATTTCCCTTGGAAACAGTGCGTAAATCCATAGACTCGTGGCCAAACAGATTAAAGGCCTGTATAAAAGCCAATGGAGGCCATTTCGATTTTTTAATTTTTAACTGAGACTAATAAATATGTAGGTATAAATTTTCATTACTTCTTTAAAAAAATGCATTATCATTTGTAACAGAACTTATTGCCGGACTAGGTATATTGCTAGATGTGAACAACTCTAAAAAGTAATCTTGATTTTTTACAGTATTAGGGGTGTTATATCTGGTATCCAAAAAACTTTTTGCTATTTTTTCAAACAAGAATCGGTCATTTAGATGTATTTATGAAACAATTTATCCCTTCAATTACTAACCTCGCATTCTACATTTCATTCCTAACAAGTACAATATACAAGTGTATGTCCTCCCTATTACAATGTTTTATTTTTAAGAGACAATAGAAATAGAACAATAGAAAGTTCAAAAGAAGTTTATTCATTATCTCGTATTCCCAGGGGCCTCATTACATATAGCGAGGGTTTCAATGGCATTAATTAATTCACGTTAGAGGTTTGCTCCTCATCGTGGTGGGCTGGCACTTTGGTGAGAGTAATAGCAAGACCCTTAAGCTATAAATGCATTCATAACCTCAATTCATAACCATTTCCAATTAATAACCTCAGACATTTAGGTTGACTATATTCCTCTGCGTGAGAGAATACGCAACTTTATTGAACGAAGGTGACTTAAACAGCTGAAAGCATCAGTACGATGAAGTGGTAATTGATTGGCTACGTAGCTCGTAGCACCAATATTAAGACACCCCTCTAAATGGAGAACTATTATACAATATATAGGTATAAATCATACATTCTATTAAAAGATACCCTGTCTTCTCACAGAACCTGTTTTGTGGGATTTATACCGACTAAACCCCTTCAGCAGCATCAGCTCTTCAGCGCATTGGGGCTCATTAATCTTCTATGGTTCCTCTGCAATGAACTTAAGCATGTCTCAGGAGAGAGTGCGCTGTGCTACAGCAACACGCGATCACTCCTTGTTGCTATTCTTTCCAGCTTCAATATAGTGCACTATCAGGTCACCACTTTGATTCGGTATAAATAAGGTATTCCTAGCCTGTTGGATAAGCTAACTAAAACGGGATGCACCTTATCCAACAGACTAGGAATATCTTAGCCTTATTCTAAAAAAACCTGAGACTTCAGGCCTGATATAGAGTATACACGTATGCAAGTTTGAGAAAAGTCAATTATCGTAGGTGGGCCGAAGTCGTTCTTCATTGCTGGTGGAGATCTATGTTCGTATTCAGACGGATTTGCCACATCTACTAATAGCCAAAAGCCACCTCCATCAAAATGAACCGCGGGAAAAGTATGACCGCGTTTTACTATTTAGAGAAAAACCTAGCTATAGGTATATATTATTTTATATTTAAGTATTCGCTGATAAAATATTAATATTTTTGCTTTAATTATTTTTATATTTTTATTCACTTAAGATATCTACTTAATTCCAAGTTAATTATATTTTATGAATACTTAAAACATTGCAAGCAGGATTAATTTTCTTGGAAAATTATTTTAATTCCGTTACAATGTTTTTCCACGGTTTTATTATACGACCGGTTTTAATTAAAGATATAAAAAAAGTAAAGCTTGTGTTTAAACGTTGAATAGTTTGATAATTAGGATTAATGTTAACATAAAATAAAAGAGAACATTATTAAAAATAAAGAAGCTGTGTATGTCATTGTTGCCATCTCACACTACAAAGTCTTACAGTGTGGCATTCCACCTCGGTTATACGGAGTGGTACTTGCGCATCTTGACTATTTGTTAAGCATAGATCTAAATTTGGACCGCTGTCATAATTTACCTTCAGTTGAACTCTGTGCTCGTTAGTGTACCCTAATATTATAAAAACTGGTTATCATTATTTAGTGCTAACCAATTAGATGGTGCTAACTGTAGAACTGTCCCTCGGCTGGCTGTCTGTTGGCATCACGCGTTCTCCACCGACAGTTTTCAGTACTTCAAGATAAATTACCGCTTCAGTTTGCGGATGATAGCACTTGTCCTACAACTCTTGTGGTGGCCAAGATGTGTTTTTCTCTAAACGAAAGTGGTAAATAGACTTAATTAAGGACTATTAAGGGATTATCAGTTAATGGCAGATGACGACGAGAACGAATTCCTCCTACGGCGATATGTTCTGGTTTAAGCATTGGCGCATACACAGAGGGGTTCACACGTCCTTTGCCATTATATATTGGACATGCATTATATCCAATAAATAATGCATGTGCATGAAATTTTATTATATACGATAGATAAACACTTTATTACTCACATTAAAGTAGGTACAGTCAATTGACTGAACCTAAACTTATCTGTATATATAACGTAACCTAAATGTGGGCAAGGGCGGCCTTATTGCTGTAAGCGATCTCTGCCAGACAACCCTGTAGGACAGGAGAGGTAAAATAATCAAATAAATATCAGGGTACAGAATAAATAAATAAGAGCAAGAATTGTTTATAATAAAGATAGAATTACTGAACATAAAATACGATTATTATATACGATTTCAGGCTCGTACCTACAACACGGCTGAAATCAAACATTTGAGCGACGCAAATATTGTTCCTTAGCTAGAATTCGCCCCTAGGACCACTACTGGATAATCTTACCGCAACGCCACACAATGGTACACATTGTAATATATCACCATCGCCACTTCAGTCCATCGTAAGATCATAAAAGAACGCAGGCAAACATTTAGGCCATACATCCATAAAGCACAAACTTAAGGCACAACATTCCTACATTCCCGCGTCCATTAAAGCTCGAAATCTTTATTGCGAATGTACTCCTTATCTATTATTATGAGTATAAGTTATCAGTCGTGTACACAATATTCTAAGCCAGTGTTAATTTTGTAACAATCCAAGTACCGGGGGTGTAACTCAGTGGTAGAGTGTTTGCTTCGCATGCTGAAAGTCCTGGGTCCAAACCCTTTTTATAGTTAATCTTAATTTATGGTATAATATATCTTTGTTCTGTAGTATATTTCAATGAATTACAAATCTAAAATGTTCAAATTCAATTCAGCCATATTTTATTTATGTAAGGAACTGGCGATTTGGTTAAAATTGAAGGAACTTTGAAAAAGGAAAAGTACAAAATCATTTTGGAACAAAATGCCGTTTCTTCCGGGTTGTGATTAATTGGAGATGGATTCAACAACAACAAGATAATGATCCAAAGCATAGCTTAAAATGATGTAGAGGATATTTAGAAGAGAAAGAGACACAAGGGGTGTTAAAAAGCATGGTTTGGCCTACTCAGAGCCCGGATCTCAATCCCATTGAACTTTTGTGGGAAGAGCTTGATTGGAACGCCCGTAATCGTGGCCCATCCTCGCGAGAATAAATGTGGAATGCTTTGTAAAATTTTGACCAATATATCACAAGACACCATTAACAAATTGATTGCCCTTATACCGAGACTTGTGATAAAAGTCATAAAATGTAGAGGATTTTTTGATGAAAAATCAGTTTAGCTAACTATAGCCTTTTTTGCATGGACCTTTAATATTTCTTTACGCTTTTAAAATATATTGTGTGTCAATCAACGTTCTATTAGATGATTAAAAGGTTAATAAAACATTTAATATTTTATTGGAGTTTTACTTTATTTTCATAATTTAATTAAGGTGGTCTTAAACTTTTGGCCGGCAGTATTTCATAAAATAATATATTAACAAATGGCTGATAATTTTTGACTTTTCTAGCAATTGTATCCTAACAAAACTCTTTGAAATTATCTTTAACAGTAGCACAATACAATTTTCTTCCTTTCATCCACTGTACGAGGCTTTTCCTCAATTTTTCAGGGTTTAACGGACAGAAAGATTCTGCCATCATAGTCACGAATGATATACGTTTCTTTCATAAGCCTGTAATCAATCTCGTCAAAACCTCGTCGTAAATTGGCATCCTGCCAGTTAGGACAGATAACCTCAAAATGAGATAAAAAATTTAGACTCTGTTACCAATCTTGGTACTATGACGTCATTGTGGTAGTAATTCCGCCATCTATCGGAGGTAACGAGATTCTACGGGCCTTTCAGCTGCTCCTTGCATTGGCCACGGGACGCCAAGAGGTTGGAAACTTGCTTACATCTCTAAAAGACGGCGTGTTTATTTGTGATTTCCAAAAATATTGTGGAATAAAATTTATAAGAAGTTTGAATTATTAGTCTTCTATTGGTTAATTGTTTAAACTTATCAGCAAATTATTTAGAAATAAGCAGTGTACAATAAAATAAGCTCATCGGATAGTTTAAAAGCAAAATGTAGTTGGAGGTGCTGGGATTCGAACCCAGGACTTTTTACATGCGAAGCAAACACTCTACCACTGAGTTACACCCCCTATGTTAAGGGTGCTCAATTTTAAATCTGTTTACGCCATGTATTGATTTTGATTCGTTTTATATCTAGGTATAAGCTCATTGCGTCTACCTTTCCAACTCATGCAAAGTACTATAGATTATGTCAATTGTATTAGGGGAGTGGTTACAATATCAGACTCGCTAAATATAAAAATAAAATAAAAACAATATATTGTCACGGAAAAATAAACAAATTTACATAAACAATATTATACATTTGGCAAACGGAGGTGACTCAGCTTTTGCTGGCACAGGACTAGTCCCGTGCAGCGCTGGTGTCCAGCCACTGCCATCTCCCTTGGATGTAATGCGGGAGTCGTGAGGATTGAGGGCTTCCCGATCACCATCTAAAAGTTATACTTTATGAAGTGTTTCTACGCAACAAAGGAAAAAATAAGTTTGAGCAGAGAGGAGACATCTACTAGTACTAACTATTACTAATATGTTCTCTTGCATGCGCGTGTGTCAGCTTGATTGGGTTTATGAGTATGTGTTTGTGTTAATGTATGTGTACGATTTTTTTTGTTTTTTGGGGTTATTATGGTTGTGTTTTTTTACAAAAAGCATTCGTATATTGTGATATATAATATACGAGATATTCTTAAAGCTGTTTTCATACTTTTATCTCAAACTTTTTAACTTCCAATCATGACGGAGATAAAACAAGGAGTGTTTTTAAGTGTACCGATAAACCATTCGGTACTAGGCAGTAGAGTTGGGGACTAGTATTTTTACCTATTTCCGTCTTCTCTCAGATCCATGTTAACTGTGGTAGTTACATGCTAAAATGAATAAAATAAGTTTTTAAAATTGCTACGCTTATGACGTTAGGCAGGTTGGAAAGCACAATATGGTGGTGCAATAGCCGTTTACAACCAATTTTTACGACTCCAAGTGGATGGGGAGAGATAACAAGCTGAAATAATAAACATCAAATAAGCAGGAACGAAATAAAATCGTCACGCATACGTTATAAAAATACCTGAAAAAGTTTTTTATAGCATAGCATTTTCTATTTTATAGCACAGAGAAATCAAAACAAAGAAACTTAACTTTCAAATAAAGCAAATGTTGCAAACAGTAGTAATAGGTAATTGACGCTCATCTCTTCTTTGTCAGTATCACTCTTGACAGAGTGGTCGTGGTCATCCCTTCAAGTGTTGGTGGCAAGCTTCACAAAACGCCACCACTGTTCTCTGATGGCCTTCCTCGTGCATTCATGTAGTGATGATGAGCCATTTACTGCTGCTTTTATCTGGTCAGTCCACCTCATAGGCGATCTTCCTCGTGGTCTTGAACCCTCAACCTTTCCCTGGACCACAAATCGCTCAATACCACCCCAAATCCTCTCGGCGGCATACGTGACCAAAAAAGATGTGGATACGAGACTGTACCAAAGATGATAAACGCTGCTTGATGCCGAGTTCTCGAAGTATAGACTCGTTGGTACGGAATTCAGTCCACGATACTCCGAACATTCTCCTCCAGCTCCACATCTCTTGGGCGTCTATCTTCTTCTTCTCTACTTCCCGCAGGGTCCACGTTTCAGGAACTAGCCGGATTTTTGTCAATATATGTTGCGATTCCTCCATATTTTCCTCAACTTGTCCATTGCAGTCCTAGAAATTGCCATACGCCTCTTCACTTCGTCGATACATCCACTGTTGTCCATAATTAAAGCTCCCAGATAAATGTATGATTGCACCACATCACAATTAGCAATTTGTGTAGTTTCCGGAGATTTGTTATTCATACGGCTGACAATCATCATTTTTGTTTCATTCCGATTATCTTAAGTCCGAACTCAAGGCTAACGCATTCCACCTTGCCGAGAAGTTGTGAACGCGAACAAAGTGGTAACAGTGTGGTCTGTATATCACAGGTTGCAGGTCTTCAAGCCACCGATCGAGATGCCATCTGTCCAGTCTTCAAGAATAGTCCTCATTTTGAGCGCTGTGTACAGGGTGTGGAAGTTTTGGACACCATGTTCACCATGCCTTGATCGTCGCAATTGGTATGGCATCTGCCCCTGTGGCTTTGCCATTCTTCAGATGTTTAATAGCGCCTCATATTTCTTTTTCAGAATATCGGGCTCAAGATCTTCGTTTCCGTGTTCCATAGGGGCGTAACACGCTGATTGCGGGTCTTGAAAGAGGGACTTGCAGTATTGTCCACACGTTTCAGCTATTGTCTCTATGTTTGTCACCGTCTCTCCAGTAGAATTTTCGATGGGCAACTCAGGGTTTTTGTGATGGCACGAATTTTTTGGTGTAGGTCCCTAGATTCATGCTTATTTGCATGGACTTCCACTTCTGCACAAATGTCCCGAAGTTGGTTGTTCTGGTCTCGCCTACAAGTTTCCTGAATTTTAGCGGACTTTTCATTGAGGGAGCTTATATCAGCCCAGATGCTTCCATGTTTCACCTTTTCTCCATAAGAAGATGATGATCTGACCCGCAGTCTGCTGCCGAGAGCATTCTTGATGTTTTCCACCGCAATCATCATAATCAATTTGATTGCGATGTTTGCCGTCAGTTTGGTCGTCGGTGATGTTCAAAGAATGTATTGGATATCACCAAGTCATTATCAGCCGCGAATTGAATGAGCCGGTCCCCTCGCTCTTTGCGTTGCTCTAAGCCAAATTTACTTACAGTGACTCAGCTGATGAATATCTGCTCCCACTTTTGCGTTGTGATCACCCAAGATGATCAAAACTTCTCTATTGGCGATCTTTTCGATGATATTTTCCAGTTCTATGTAAAAACTTTCCATCTCATCATCAAGTGCAGTACTCGTCGGTGCATAAACCTGAATGAGGTTAAAATTCACAGGTGTAGCTTTAAGCTTTATCCTAATTATCCCGTCGCTAACAGGCTCATACTCCATTACACTATTCCTTAGATTTTTTGAATAAGGAAGGCAACTCCATTTCTGCTGTTATCGTCATTTCCAGAGAAGTATATGAGTCTCTGTGATAAAATGACCGTTGGTCTTCCAGTCAGTTTCACTAATGCCGCAGATATTAATGCCACACCTCGTTAACTCCTTCTCTAGGATCTTTAACTTGCCTGGTTGAGGTAGACCGCGAACATTCCAGGACCCTATCCTTTGGATATGTCGCATCTTCACGTGGTCTCCAGTAGCATGTTTTTCATACGTTTCCTGGTCTCCTACAACCGTATGGCCGGTAACCAATTTCCCACCGTCTGCCCCGGATGTAGCACGGCACCAGTTGCTAAGCGGATCGCATGTCCTCTTCTGTGTATTTGAATGTACCTTCATGATGACTTTCTTGAGAATTTGTTATACAGTGGTTTCCCCTTGCCTTCTGCATTTAAATCTTTTAGGGGTTATTTAAATTCCAAGGCCGTTTTAGCCTCTTGCAGCCGGTTGCCCAGCCAGTTGAATGGTTATTTGCTCGTTCGCCAGAGCCTCTTCTGTTGTCTAGCAGGGAGCACCACAGGGCAGCGCCACCCCGCCGCCATCCGGAGCGTGCAGGTAAGGTTGACAATAGGGTCGGACAAGATCTTAGTTCCTTTCTCCCCTCACTCCCCTGACCGCTTGAGCCTCGTAGAATGAAAAAAAGTAAAAAATAAATGGAGGTGCTGGGATTTGAACCCAGCACTTTCAAACGCTCTACCACTAAGTTACACCCCCTATAATGAAACGTACCCAATTTAAACCCGGATGAATGAAAATCAATACATGGCGTAAAGCCATTCTATATGTAGGATCGCACGTAGTATCCCGTCGATCACGTTCATTTTCATTGTCGGCTGTTGCAGGGTGGTTACCATGATAGACTTCTCACATAAGGGTCGTGGTTTACAATCCTATTGACTTGTTTCGAAATATATTATAAAAGTATTGGATGTTGTCGTAAGAATTGAAACCATCTACCCTGGAAAAATAAGTATAATATAACTTGAATGTACTGTTAACATTAAGTAATTTAGAATACTTTTAAAGTTGTTTTCACAATCGGGATCGCCAAAGCAAACTTACATCACGAGCTTTCTAAGTTCCGCTGATGGCTGGTGTAAACCGTGGTATATATTAATAAAGTGCTTTTTATAAGTAATAATCCTTAACAATAAGTGGTAGCTCTTTGGTACTAGCCGCTATAATTGGGATCTAAAATTATCAGATGATTATGAGCTTTAGTCCGTCATTGATTAGTATTGAAAAATGACACATTAAATCTATGGCTGCCTACTCTCAGACCCGTGCTGACATGGCGGCTAGACCTCAGTGGAGCACACTAGAAGCTTTCGCGATCGAGATGTGCAATATTAATTTTCAGGGGCTATTTGCAATGAACCTACACAATTACTTACTACTAGATATAAAAATCAATACGTGCTGTAAACAGTTCAAAAATTAAGCACACTTTAACATAGGGGGTGTAACTCAGTGGTAGAGTGTTTGCTTCGCATGTAAAAAGTCCTGGGTTCAAATCCCAGTACCTCCAAATATATTTTTGCTTTTATACCATCCGACGAGCATTATTTTATTTTATACTGTATATTACCGAGTATTTTACTGGAAAGTTTAAACAATTAACCAATACAAAATGATATTCGGCCCCTAATGATAATTATTATTCATATTAATTTATAAAAAAAAACAAGTAAATTCCTTCCACAATACCTAATTTGTTAAGTCTCAATAGGTGGTGAATTTATCCCTCATCACCTCGTTGCAATCATAAGAATTGTTCCCGGAAGCCCTTTATTGTTCAATCATATTGCAGTTGCCAATTCGCCTGACATGCATAGCGATGTTAAATCGATGTTTTAATTTATATACATTTTCTAAGGATGTGCCTTAAACGATCGAACGACATTAAATCGATGACGAAAAAATAGGGCATATTTTCATTACGAAATAAAGTAAGCTTTACTGAAAAATTCAAGACATGTAGGCTGAAGTTAAAGTAATAAAACAGACTACACAAGTATCTCCTGATTGAGGTGTGCCAGCTGGTGCCAATTTCTTCATCATTTTCATCATCACAGTCTGCCCACAGTCCAATAGTGCCGAACATAGGCCTCCCTTATACATAGCCGCATAGCACGGTCACGCTGAGCTGCCTAGATCCATCGATTTCTCATAAACTTGCTTCGTTCCATCTAGTGGAGGTCATAGTGAGACCTTCTTTCCTTCCTTCACTGCAGGCTGCATAAGCTCAGAGGGCTATGCTCGGTTTATCTCCGCGTGATAGAATACGCAACGCAGACATCCGCAGCAGAACGAGGGTGGCTGATATAGCCCAAAAGATTATAAAGCTTAAATGGCAATGTGCTGGCCATATAGCTCGTGGAACCGATTACCGATGGGGAAGAAAGGTTCTTGAGTGGCAACCTCTTACTTTATTTATTTTATTAAAAATAGGTTTTACCTGAACTGAAGAACTGAAGGAACAAAAATTGAATCGTTTTATTATTGTTATAACCTGTATGATGAAATGTAATGACCCTGTATTTCATGAGATATAGTAATCAAGTTCATGTATTTATATATACTGTTAAACCTGTTTTCGTCGATGGGGTTTTCGTTGCAAACTTTTCTGAGGGGAGGTTGGTTGCATATTTAACATTGTGCCTGTGTGTGTGTGTTTCCACGAATTCCACTTATTTCACCATAACATATCCTGCGCAGTTGATGTCATCTGGTACATGCATACATAGTATATATTGGCAACGGCAATGTGATTGTACAACAAGTATTGCTGAATATGTTTACGAAGCCAAGTGGATGAGGACTGACGAATACACCTTCTCTTGGGACTCTTATCTTAATAAATTATGTGTACTGAGTTAAAATTTAACATGTTTTTTTTATTTGTTTGTAGTTAGTAATATGAAGGCCATAACTTTCGTTTTATATTTGTTATCTATTGAACTTTTTCAGTAAATTGCTCAGTACTATGCATTATACAATAAAAATAATGCTCATTGGATGTTTAAAGAGCAAATAAATATTTGGTGGTGCTGGGATTTGAACCCTGGACTTTCAAAAAACTCACCACTGAGTTGGCAATTTTAGATCTGTTTACACTTTGTATTGATTTTCATTCTTTTTATATCTAGGTATTTGTTTTTTTCATTGCATCTCTACCCCCTGCTCCTACTAATTGCTATTGGTTTAGTACATATTCATTGATGGCTTGTCGTCACGCCATCTAGCGAGGGGTCGCAAACACCGCGATGGCCAATACGACATTGCCTTTCGAGAACCTTTCTTCCCCATCGATTATCGGTACTACGGGCTACGAGCCTTTGAGCTATGTCGGTTACCTTAGTTCTTCTGCGGATAGCCTTGTTTTTATCTCGTATCAAGATTACATTTAGACTTAACTTTAAATTAACTTAAATTTAACAATGGTAGAATCAACCTGTAGTCGCTTAGGACCTGCGACGCGAATCGTCCATGCCTACACAAAATAGTAGCAAAATGCTGCAATGATCTGGAGGTCCTTAATACTGGTGATGAGGTAATACATCTTTATCATTAGAGACAATGTGCCTACATCCTTATCGAGGATATATGTGGATGTCATGGGCCGCAAGAATCTTTAACCTTAAGGTGAACTGTGTCGTCGTTGGTCAACGAAAATACAATAAGAAAACTAACTTAGTCCATATTATTTAAAAATGGCACCTATGGTTGCCTACTCTTAGACTGATTTTCGGCATAATTGCTGGTCTGTATCCCAGGAATGTACGAGGAATAAAAACAACGATTTTAAGATTGCTACGCTAGGCAGGCAATATGATTGTAGAACTTCTTTGCTGGATACGTTTACGACTCCTAGTTAATGAGGAGGAATAAATACCATATCTTAAGGCTATTAACACATTGTATTATATTTTTTTTAACTCTGGTAGAGCTATGCTGCAGTATGTTTCTAGCTGCAGAATGAATGGGTCAGCTCGGCCGGGGAAGGACCATGCCATCACAGAATACCAGCGTGAAATAGGAGCATTACGCTGCTGTATTTCACCTGGTGAGTGTAGGGATCCAGAGACCTTTATTACCGTTGACGAGGCATTCCATCTCAGTTCTCAAGTGTGACAATGCATCTGCATTATGATTCCTTATTAAGGATAAATGTAGATTCCAGGGCCGCTGGAATCACTCGCCGTCAGATGAACTGTGTGCTCATTTGTTACTATATAATAAAAAAAACAACTGCTACGATATAATAAAAAAACGGACTCTTCAAAATTTTACTTGAATTTGTTTTGGTAAATTTATAGTTACTATAAAGACCACAATATTAATGTTATATTTATAAATAAATTAAAATTTTCAATAAATTACTCAATAATATGTATTTTATAATAAAATAATTCTCTTGGGATGGTATAAAAGTAAAAACGTATTTGGAGGTGCTGGGATTTGAACCCAGGACTTTTTACATGCGAAGCAAACACTCTACCACTGAGTTACACCCCCTGTAATAAAATGTGCTCAATTTTAGAACTGTTTACGCCATGTATTGATTTTCATTCATTTTATATCTAGGTATAGGTTCATTGCATCTCTCACCTCCTGCTCCCACAAACTGAAATTTCACATCAAAATTCGTTTATATTCACTAGTTCTTGCAGAATGGTTAGAATGTCAAACTCGCCACCGACGTGGGTTACATCCTAATGAATTTAAATTAATATGTAACACGAACTACTTAATGAAACTTTTGAATGTTGTTAAACCATCACGATTGTGAAAATAGCGTTAGTAACGTTATATACGAATGATGTCAAAGAAGTTCCATGAGGATAACCTCCTTATTCATATTTTTGATATTGGCAAGTTATACGCAATCGTAATAGATATTGTATAGCTTATTTGTTAAAAAATGGAACACTTAATTTTTTGGAAACTAGCGAGAATTTGAAGTTAACTTTATCTTTACTTTATTCACTTTTAATATAATACATAGGAACAATTTTTTTTTAACTTTTAGCTAGCAACAGCTTAAAGTCAGTCTACTTGTTTACGAGGTATTTTTTAATGGGTTCGCTGAATTAAAAAAAGGGGAAGCTCTTAGAAGAAAATACATACTATGATATCGCCTAAACTGGTGAGGAGCATGTTGGCGAAAATTACACTCAATGTAAAGTTTTTAACCGACTAGATGTATTACTACAATGAACTTTATTTTTATTGTTATTATTTTACACTATAATAGACGTATGTATGTATAAACAATTTCTTTACTTTTATTTGTAATATATAAAATTAATGTTCTTATAAACACCGTTTTAATTTATTCTTAACTACATTTTTATAATATTTAATGTGATCATCACTAAGCAGTTCAATGTCATTGTAAATTTTTTGAAGTTCTGAAATCTGCAGTAATTTGCCCTTTCTCTATGTTTAGTATTGTATTGCGAAAGGTGAAAACAGGTCAACTATAACGGCGGTTATTCAAGAAAATGTTCAAGCTGTCGAAAAATTTATTCCTGAAAACCTACAATATATATCTGTAGAGCTCGACGAGAGTAGCGAATCGGTTCCGCAGAATTAGAAACTATCATTCTTGGACAACGGTGCCTGCATAACCGTTGTTTGAAATTGGTGCTGTACAAGCCTAACAATGAGCAGAAAGAACTTCGTGTGTTTTTTTAAAGTATTTTAGTAGTGCTTTTAATATTTCTAACATTCTGGGTAACCACTCCAAATAAACTTAAACGTTTGTATTAGAAAATGATTGACGAAAATATTCGAATGATTATATCGAACCTACGACCGTAAGACCGCACCCTAAACCATCGTTTCTCAACCTGGGGGTGTTTGTTATTAAAGGGGTCGCAATCTGTTCAATAAATTAGACTTAAATTGAATAGTATTCAAAAGATTCGTTTCATAGAGGAAACATTCATTCCTCACATTAATCACAAAGTAATTATTACCATGTAATAACAACATGGACAACAAAAATGAACTTGCTTTGTGTGAATAAATTATTAATTAAAATGTTTTTATAATTTTATAGTGAAGGGGTCGATATAGGTTCCCAGGGGTACATCGACATAAACAAAAACTGATTTTATGGGTCGACGAGGTCTAAAAATCGGCCCCTATTAATTACCACAAGTTCTTAATAGAAATTTTCATAAATTGTGTTACGTGTACCAACTTGTTATAAGAATGACTAACATTTTCGTAGGAAGTATCATTGTTGTACTTTTGAAAAAACTCAACAATTCGATAAGCGTGCACAAGTTCCTAAAGTATAAATAGTTCGGCAAGTAAATAAGCGTGGACAAGTTCGTACAAGATAAAGTGTTCGAGCGTACAAGTCTTTCAGGCACGTTTTGACTTACTCTGTATTTGACGCATATACGCGATTTAACACGAACGAAGTTTGCACTTAGGTTGAAAGTTCATTTCCGTTTAGAAATTCGTTGGAGCTTGAATGACAATATACTCTATATCTATTAATTTTATTAATTATTTCAAAAGATTACAAAGTGATTACATAGCTAAATAAAGTGATTGTAAAATAATATACAAAATGCTTGGTTACCTATGCGTGTTAATGGCGTAACCATGTATTTCTGCAGTTTATGAAGCAGGGTAAGTACCAAAAGACGTTTTAATATTTTTCTAAGTATTTTTTTACAGGTTAATTAAACATTTAATATTTTATTAGACTTTATTTTCCTACTTTAATTAAAGTGGCCTTACACTTTTGGCCTGCAGTATGTAATTATTAACAATTATTTGCCTAGTTGACGCAACTTTTAGTTTTGCCCATTTTGAACAAAATAAAATTCAGGTTAAATATTGCTATGGATGCTTTTTTAAAATGTTTCTAATTAGACGTCCCAGCGGCCAGTAACAGAAAATAAACTCCTACAAGTGTAAGACTCATTTTGTTAATAAAAGTAAGATATGTTTTATATTTTATACATTTAATGAGATTTTTATTTGAGTAGCTATATTATTGCATGATTATTAATTATTGAATATGTATATTTTTACGAACATTTTTACGTTGAAGTTATTTACTTTTTTTTTTCATAATTTTCATAATTAATTCATTAGAAGTGTTTCTAATTGTATGACCACCATTCTATATGTATTATAAGTGTATACATAATTCTACAAATATTGATACATTGATGTTGTAATTTACTTTTTCTTCTGTTTTTATGGCTGTTGCCCGATGGCTATTACAGCATCACCGGGTTGAACGGTGGTCGAGCGATACTTGTTCCATAATTATTTTGTATTGTGCTGCAAAACTGTTATAGTCAACGCATTATGAATTATGAAGCTTCGGGTCATAAATCATATTTATCTGTCTGTCTCGCTAGCACTTACAGGTCTTATGGAGAGGTGTAGTGATGTGCGTAAGAATTGTAGAGCTGCATATCGATAACGGGATAGATACGATCGATATGCTAAATTATGTTAAGTATTAATAAGAATAATTTTTCGCTATCTGAAAATATTTCTTCGAAACCACGTGAGAAAATAAATTCTCCATTGTGCGTATTGCGTTACGTAGCGTAAGTAATGTAATGAGTGTCATAACAAAAAATCTTATATTTATAGAAAAACAACAACCCTTACTCGCAACGACCAATCAGGAGTCAGAGTGCTAATGGTCAAAGGTCACGATGACGCATCAACCCCCCGTGCGCAGATAGCTAAGTATCGATAACGGGTTGCATTGCGTACACATTCCTACTGCCAGTGACATTTATTGCCCGACGACTCAGTTTAAAATGCGTCGACTATAGTAGAAAATATATATATATAAGCACCTGCAGGTATATATGAGTCGAATAGAGATTGAAGGATAAACTATAAAATCAATGCCTATCATATTTACATTAATAAAAGAAATTGTTTTACGAAATTGTAATTTTAGATTCTTCTCGGCATGTAAGGTGGGTGCATAGTATATGTAAACAATTTTGAAATTATATAGAAACTGTACTAATAATAGAAGCACACAAAATATTTTTTTCTGACTTATTTGAGTGTTGTCTCCGACAACATCTAGCTGATCCTTCGGAACTAAATAAAATATTGTCACAGTTTTACAACCACTAAAATCATGTCCTGAATTTCATTTTACATCTACGAAACGTGTTATTTGAAAGAAATTTTTTAATCATTTGTTTTTATCTTGACTTGCCCACAGACCTGACATCAAAAGAATGCAAGCCATTCAGTTTTATGATTACACGCCTTTTTGAGGTCAAAGGAAACGCTTCAAGACGAGACACTGTTCGACAAACAGTCTTTGATGCTTCGAAGGTGACTTTGAATGAAATATCACACACTGTCGAGATATGAGATAATATAAAATGTAAGTGGTCACCAGTAAATACTATCACACATCTCTGTTTATATTACACTCAGTTACAACGAAGCTATAGTACTTGATTTTATTTTAATCGTCATCATCATGTATTTTTTCACCAATCATCTGAGATTGGTTGGTGTGGCGACCTTAGTGCAAGGACATTAGATCGGATTAGGAGAAGAGATGCCGATTATCGGGATCATTTATTTATTCCATAGAAATCGCTATCAACGTACTTGTTGTATGTTACCTTGCTCCATGACATGATCTCGGTCACATGGACATCATTCACTCCGATACTGAGCAATGATTGAAGTTCAATGTAAAGTGTTTTGCACAGATATATAACGTAGGGTGCGTTCGGATAAACGTCGTTCTATCTACCACTGATAAAATTTCCCTTATTCTATAAAATTGAATTGTTCGTGAAACACGGCCTTCATTCGAATACAGAACAATGACAAGCATTGTCTTCCAGTACCTAATGTAATGTGTTTTTAACAGATGTAGTGTAGCTACAACGCGTATCCGAACGCACACTTTTCTGATGGTCAAATTTGATGTCTGTAGCAGCAGTTTTCCTCTAAATAACATATGATGCGAGCGCTCGGGCCGATCTTATGATTACAATGGACTTCCACCCGTTTGAGAATCTTGCTTGATTTTATCTATTTCTGTCCGGTTTCGACAGGATTAGGTCAATCTTAAGCAAATCATATATGTTTGTAATATATTTTGAACTTGAATTGTTGTGTGACCTTGAGTTGCACGTGTAACTGGACAATAAACCTTTTTGATGTATTGCCACGTGAAAGCTTTGTTTAACGCGATTACGCATTTTGTCGTTGCAAGATAAGGAATCTGCATTTCTCTTGAAGATAAAAAGTGTGAAAATACATTCTGGTACTCACCTTCCTTTTGCATATAATAAAGACACAGAATATGATCGATCTTTCTGGAATGCTTCAGATATGGCTCACCCACTCGCCGCAATTTGGTAAATATCAAAGACAATGACGTATATTCACACGAAAAATATTCTTTCAAGATATTTCAAAGGTAGGAGAGATCTTCGGTAATTTCTTAATTTTTCTATAGCTATATATAGGATGGTATTATTTTACTAAAAACATATTTCATTTCACGCCTGCGGTTTTCAAAGATTTTTAAAAAATATGTTATAAATTTATTAATAATTAATAAATTAAACAAAATATTTCAAGTCTGAACCCGACACACGGTACTCTGACCGCTCAGTTACTCTTCGATGATCACGACATTCGTTTTAACCGTTCGGTGATAAGATATTACCGAACGGTTAAAACACGTTGTTATCGAAATGCCTTAGTTACATTACCTGTACTTGATAATCTTCTAACAATCGGCGCATTATTTTCTAAGGTGTTGTTATTATAGTATATTACTTTTAATATATAAAATAATCAAAGACGCGGCCTGTTCCAATTTGTGCTTTCGGTTTTTTACGTATAATAAATAGTCTCGTAAGAAACCAATTCTACACTGTCTTACTGTTCTCAATCATTTGACTTGTATGTCGTATTAACCATACCTAGACAATATATTTCATCACGACAGAATTCACAATTTCCTGCCGCGCACAACAACTCTGTGGAATCGGCCGTCGTCAGCAGTGTTTCCGAACTGACACGAATTAGGAAACTTTAATTTAAGAGCGTCCTCCTTTCTTAAAGGTCCACAACGCACCTGCAATTCCTCTGTTATTGGTGATGTCCATGGGTGGCGTTGGTCAGTTATCATCAGGTGCTTGCTAGTTTGCCACCCATTCTATTTAAAAAAGACACACACTTACCAGTGACGAAGATCATTGTAGAGATGATGTTAGATCGGTCAGGGTCGGTCTCTTGCATGCACAGCGCCGGGCACAGGATAAACGGTATGGCCACTATGGCACCAATCATGGTCAGGTAGTGCTGTGGGAGAAATAGGCAAGCGATAATAGACGATTTTCCTTTCTGACAAACTATAGTGACTTAACGTAGGATGTTAAGTATTTTCAGCGTTGAAATAGTCTTGGTCGAATTACACGCGATACTCCAGTTATTGCCAGATGACAATAACTGCGCAAAGTATATTATAACGATTGGCCAAAAATATAATCACCAAGCATACTAAGTGCTACTCCAATGCCTTATCAAAATCAGAGTAAGGTCAGAATACAGTGGAGGTTCATGGAAAGGACACGAGACTTCCACACAACTTACCCAGACCCGAAAATAAATCATTTGTGTTGCACCAATATTGCTCCTTGATGCTAGGTACTCTGTCTCTACGAGAGACTACCGCTACTTATTAACATTAGAAATCTAGACAATGCTAGTACTGTGCCATAGATAGTTTCTAACTACATCCTGAATGGGATGTCACGCCCGCTCAGAATACCAGCGCAAAATAACAGCATAACCCTGCTGTGTTACACATATTTGATGTAGGGATCCGGAGACCTAATCACAAGCGAGGAGGCATTCCATCTCAGTTCTCAGAGGCGACAACGCATGTGCATCCTGAAACTATGTTGGCGATGGACGTCATGAGCCGCATCACTTACCATCAGGTGAACTGCGTGCATATTTGTGTGGCTAAAAGTTTAACTAAAATTGTTCCTTATACCTGTAAAGCCATGAAGATGCAGAGGTACCACGGTGGAGTGTCATCGATGCCATAGGTGACGGTACCCTTGCGTTCCTCAGTATCTTTGGTTTGCGTCCGATCTTCTGGGTTCTGATGAAGAATAATTTAACAGTGATAGAGCTACACTGCAGTATGTTTCTAGCTGCAGAATAAATAGGTCAGCTCGGCCGCGTAAGGACCACGCTCTCACAGAATACCAGCGTGAAATAGCAGCATAACACTGGTGTGTTTCACCTGGTGAGTGTAGGGATCCAGAGACCTTTATTACTGGTGGATAGGCATTCGACCTCAGTCCTCAAGAGTGACAACGCATCTGCATTATGATTCCTTGTCAAGGATGAATGTAGATGTCATGGGCCGCAGTAATCACTTACCATCAGGTGAACTGCGTGCTTGTTTGTTACTCTCAACATAATAAAAAAAAAAGAACAGCATAGACAAATTATTTTTTTGTTATAATAATATTATCTGAAATACTCATGTGCACATATACTCCACGTACTCGGCAGTAAAGAAAAACATGGTGAGGAAACCACAAATCCACGTTGAAGCCACGCGGTGGACTATACTCCAACACCCTCTCTAAAGGTCTATGACCAGCAGTGCAATTTATGAGTATAATAAGCTAGTATAACTTAACCCTTGATGTAATTCATTCATCTTAAGTCTCAGAAGAAACAAGGCATGTTCAGTTTATCTAAGGGTTACTTAGTTTTAAATAAATAATTGGTCTTCTAATTTATTATACATTCTTCTATTTTCTTGTCTGATAGAGCCACGTTATAACTAGTCTTGGTGCTGCATTAATGTGACCCATTAACACCTTTATCTATCCTCTATAAAGGTTTAATCTGCAATGACGCATGTATTTTCTGAACGCTTTACTAAAATGAAATGCTTCTATACCAGTAACCGAGTCCTCATCTAACCTGGAGTGATAACCTTAAATACTACCCAAAAGATCGCAACAAAGCAATAACGTTGTAATAAAAAATATATTTATTACATAGGAAAAGTACGTTAGTTCGTATATGGAAACGTTGGTCTCTACAATTAATTTCCAATGACTTCATATTCAGTCTATAAGATGATCAGTTATTATTAAAGCTTTCAGACTAAGATTTAAATTGAGCGATTTATGTCGTGCATTTTTGTTTTTTTCTTAAATGTTTACAAGCCGGTGCTTGTCTACAATGCCACTCGATCTAAAATGGTGATGTAAACGTGGTGGAGCACTCTTCTATTGAAGATATCCACTTAAAAGATGACGAGAGTTGGAGGCGCAACAATAGCCTGATGTTACAATCTCACGTCCAAAATCGCGCGGCGCGCGAATGACGTCTCGCATAAGTGACGTAATTTTTTTTTATATAGTCAAGGATACGAGCGAGCAGCGCACCTGATGATGGTGATAGCCGCTGCCTATATACACCAGAGGAGTTGTAGATTCGCTGCCATCCTTGAAGCGAGATGTAGGACCGTTGCTTGAAGGCCTGGATTGTTTGGCGACATACCACTAGCGACAGCTGATTTCAAAAAGTAATTGTGCGTGGCAGAAAATTTCGCGTTATTAGCACAACGTTGATTTCTACCCGATCGAGATGATGAGGATGAAATTTTAAATTCTGTCGTGATGTACCGACCTAGTAAAAATAACTGTTCTATAAAAACTATAATGGTTATAAAATGGTTAAAAAACAGTTTTCAAGAAACGATGGCTGCAAGGAGATTAGACGACGTCGTTAGCTTACTGACTAAGCGCATAAGTATTTATAATAATAATAATAATAACAATTTTCATTTATTCCTCTTCGCCACATATAAATAGCAAAATCAGTTAAAGTAAAAACAATTAAAACAAACAGGTAAAATACTTTTATCTAATTGAAAAGAAAAACAATAAATGATAAATAAATGGAAGACAAATGAAACCTGCTGTGCGACAAATAAAGAAAAGATCTCCACTCAAGTACTGCTGTGATTTAGGGTCACAACCCTGATCTTCCGTGAAGGCTACACGAGAGAAGTGGTTTACATACTATAATACCAAAGTTGACAAGATAAAGTTATTGTGTTTTTGGCAGCTTTTTTTTATCGGGTGCACATGGTTAATTCACACGTGGCAACCCTAAACATTTTGTTGATTTCCGGATCTGAGTGTATTATAATTATCGCGTGTTGCTACAATATAATAATATACTTTCTCTTATCATAAATTTTATCTTATCGTAATTGCGTTATGCCGGATTAGGGAAGATGTGTCTATCTTAATGTGCAATTACGATTCTGTAAGAAACACTGCGTATTTGACGTCTTCTAGTATTAAGAACGGTAGATACAACGCTGCAGTTTATATCTATATATATCTAGCTTACACAGACTCAACGCATAACGTAGTGTTTTAAGTAGTAGCATATATATATATAAATGCTAAGTATAAATATATAATACAATAAGTATATATGATATATATTACTACCATAGGAGGTTGCTGTTTGGGGGTTGGGGTTGAGTACAGCGTCAAGATAACAAGACATACATACATATACCACATACAAAGCAGAAATCAAAAAAAGATAATGATTTTAAAATATTGTTTATTGTCTGGGAATAGATTACAGGAGTCTTGACGCAACCCCCGCGGCAATATTCGATAACGACCAAGGTACACGAGTAGCAGGTACAACGAGATCTTTGACAAGGTTTAATTGTTAAAACAGAACTAGGCGATCCGATATCTCTTATTTAATTAGGATTATGTTCTAATTTATAATATATTTATTAATTTTTTTTATCACATGCACGGCGGTGAAGGGAAACATTGTGAGAAAAACCTGCATATCTAAGAAATAATAATAGATATATAAAAAATATAAAAAAATATATTTCCTGGACACGTGGAGTGCGCGAATTCGCAATAGAGCCGCGTGACGGTCTAAACTCTAATATAAGCCCAGCTGTGGGACTCATATATAAACTGTTACTTTGTTTTATGTTTAAATAAGTAAGGCTAATTATAAGAAATATATTTTTAAAAGACTGATTTTTGAGTATAACACGAGGGAAATGATCTGAATATGTTGTCTATTATTATTTATATTATTTTTTTAATGTATCTATGTGTATACTATATATTTATTTATTTACCTTTTATGTACACAAAGCATTTATATTAGGGAAGTAAAGCATATTTTACAATTAAAGGCCTGCTGTTGACAAATTATAGGGGGAAAAGATGAGTGTACTCACAAAAAATGATGGAAAATTGAGAAAAAAATTATAATAATAAAATAAATACCGGACAATATTTACTTACAAACATGTATAAATACATTAATTAATACATAAATAATAATAGATATAATATATAATGTAAACATAAAAAATAAATATATATATACTAAGCTATGTATATTTATGTTTATTTTATTTAAAATCTTACAGATATTGTTAATATTCGGATAAAATAATATTTAGGACTCTTTTATTGGCAATAACAGCCAAAGTTACCTCAAAGGTTGGCTGGTAGGGAATGACAACCCATAAGTACTGCTTGCCGCCGTACTATTTCCGCCTATACTTTTTTTTAAACAATATGATAACACAATAGAAGGTTAAATAAATCCAAGTAAATAAAATTTACACAAAATTACCATTCAAGTTACAAGTTCATTCGTTTTGGACACTAATAAGTAACTTGCTAAATCTATTCAGGCGTAGTAACCTTGGTGGAAATATACATAACAAAACTTCTATAAAGACCGTGCCGGCAGTACATTCTTCTAATTTAATACACTTGTTCAAATCTCACCACATTGACGGGAGTGTACGAACATTTTTCAAACGTGTTCGACATCGGATTATCCACGCACTGCTTTAAGTCCTTTTATCACTATCAAACTATAATATATAACATATATATCACATATTTATATATATCCTAATTAGAGCCGTGATATCTCAGTGTCTAAACGGTAACATTTCATACGCGAACGAACCAAGTTCGATCCGGTGCCGGTACCAATGTGAATGTTAATTGTAATTGAAATCTGAAGTTCTAAGAAATAAATCAATAAATATAATACCTTGATATATTTGGAATACAGAGTGTATTAGAGCGTAGAAGACAGATGGCCTATGCCCAGCAATGAGATTTATATAGGTATATGTATATAGCCTATTACTTCAAGAGAGGGTATAAAAGCATAGGCCACCACGCGACCCCACCACATATTGGCGGATTACATTTTTCAGATGCAAGCTGGACGATGATTTTTATGCCGCCAAGTATATAAAATATCATCATTCAAAATTGCGATCAACAATTACATTGATATCGGCACCGGGGCTCGAACTCGGTTCGCTCGCGTACCGCAATTTAAAAGCTAGCGCTTAGATACTGAGCCGTCACGATGCAATTTAATTAAACAAACTTATCGTAATGAGCAATGCAATACCGATAGAGACAGGTTAAGATCACGAATCACGCAAATGATCCTGCCAAGGTCCCAAGGTTGAATCGTTTAGTTTTTCAATCCAAAATGTTTACTGCATCTTATCCATTAGATACTATGTGTCAATATAAAATGCTCACATTTTCCGCTTATACTGTCGAACGAATCAATAAAGAAATATCCTTATAGCATGATCCTTTTAAAAGAATATGATAGAGGTCTGCTGGAGCTAGTTTCTAGCTATAGTGTTAATGGACTGCGGGATGACAGGAAGGACCATGACCATGACCCCAACTATAAGTAAAGGGGCTATCATCTCAGCTCTCATGGACGACAACGCCATTTCCATCTGGAGCCTTTCTTGAGGACCGATGTAGGGGCTCCATCACTTACCATCAGGAGAACTGTGTGGTCGATCGTCAACTTTGTTACATATAAATGTGTGTTATTTCAGTTAAAAGTTTCACTCCATCAATAGAACTGTCAACACAAATCAAATGGACTTTTCGTCTACACCATCATGTACGTTCACACACATTATGGCACACACTTCATCAGCATCATCACAGCCACCAATAGTCCACTGTCCTCCACATAGCTGATCGTCGAAAACACGATCCTGAGCTGAATATATATCGACTTCCAGCAAACTGCCATGGGTGGCTCCATTTGTGACATTGACGCTCCATTAAGTGGCGGTTGTCCATCACTACTCAGTTTTCGGTCTGGTCATTGCCAGATGATATCAACTGCAAAGACTTCCGAAGTGATGCTTGTGCAATAAGTTCGGACAGAGGATAAGATGCAATGTCTGGGACACGGAATTATATATAGTACATTTAACCCAGGTCGGAAAATCAATAATTTATGGCGAACAAAAATTGTTCCTCGGCTGGGAATCGTATTATATGAGACACAGCGGCCAGCTACTCCAACCTCTACACCACGCGGTCGACATCGGTACTACAAGACATCCCAATGTCACTTCAGCTTGCTGAACCTATGTGCTATGTCGGTTACCCTCGTTATAATGAGAATTCTGCCTACACATTTACACGTGAAATCTATATGACTTTTCATGACAGGAAGAATAAACGAGCTCAGTTTAGTGAAACACAGTTAATGTTAAGTGATCACCGCAGCCTCCACTTACATTTCCATCTATCTTCATCAAGTCAAGAGTCGGGAACGTGTTACACCGGAGAACTTAAGATGAAATACATTTTAATCAGTGATGAGATGTCATATGAAAACTGTTTAAAACAGTTCTTCTTTTGTTTTCTATAAATAAGATATGTCTTTTTCGTTTTCTTTCTCTATTTTGTAATAGATTTCGTTATTTATTCTAGCATGTACCAACATAGAATAGCATTACAACAATACGGCGCCCTTATTACTGTTGACAAGACATTTCATACTACCTTTTAAGGGTGACAACCTATCGGGATTGTGATTACGTATCCAGGCCAGCCAGGCCACATCACGCGGCCGACATATGATATCATATGATCACATATTTGATCTGGTTAGACAAGATTCGAAAGTTCAGTTGGAATTCTGTAAGTAAACATAGCGCCAGGTATTGCACAGAAGGTGATAAACGAGCACACAGTTCACCCGATGGTGATTCTCAGGGCAAATGACACCAACATTCATCGCGATAACGAATCATAAGGCAGATACGTTTATATAATTGTATAAGTATTTAGATGTACTGTATGTTTCTTTTTTCTTTATTATTATTCTTCCGTTCCTACCTTGATTTTTCTGAACCCTCCCAAGGTTGACTGGTAGATAATGCCTTAGGCATTAAGTCCGCCATTGTGCATATGTTAGTTGTACAAAAGTTTATAAATACGTCTTAACCCATGAGGACTAAGATGGAAAGCCTCGTCACCACTACGTAATAAAGTATCATCTTTATCATTCATCACATTTTAATGTACACTAGCGCCTTGGTATTTCTTCACAATATTTTTTTTAATTTCCTACACATGCAGATTATCATCATCACTTAAAACTAAATACTAAATAGGTGGTATTTATGTTATTATAAATGTTTTCAGAGAACAACAAACATTAAAATATATAACCAAATGATGATATTAAAAATCGCATCGAAAACTCGGAAGATGAAAAAGCAAAAGCAAGTATAACGTTACAGCTAACATCATAACACTCATGACCATTGGCGTACTTCAACGTCTTCAACGTCTGCGCACGCGCAATATGAGTGAGTGAGAGAGACAAAGACAAAACAAAACAGAAGATTTTCACCGACTAGTTTATTACGATACACTATGCGAATGAACCTAATTGGCTTGGAAAAATTTAAAATGTATATTGCGTTACATGGTAAGTTTAAACTAACCTTATAATATAAGGTTAGTTTAAACTTACCATGTTACCGGACCAAAACATTAACAAAAGAACAAGCTAAAGCAAAAATTACATTTGTTAAGTCCCGTATCGAAACAAATTAACCAAACCTCTTTACTCTTGGCCTTGAAAAACAAATATGCATAACAATACCTGCTATAGATTACAAGCCAACAATTACAAAATACATTATAAATATTCTGTACAGTATTTAATCTTACCGTATTCACAACCGTATATAAGCATTTTGAAGACATTTAGATACGTTTAGAGCACTAATTTATGTCACAACTTTCTTCAATAATTTAATTAATGTAATTTTTAATAAATATTCAGTACTATGTAAACTGACCCACAGCAATTGAACTAAAAGGCCATAAGTCAACCCATGTGCACTTTAAAATGATACTTAGTACATGTGCAGTAAAAACTCGTAAAGAGTGCAATAAATTCATGTTGAGTGTGTTGCTATTAAAATATTTATTTGGATACATAGTTAAAATCTTTATACATTTCAAACTTTAGAAATTTAAAGATACAGATGTAAAATACAGACTTTTTAACTATAAGAAAAATATTTAAAAAACCAAAAGGCTTTTTAGAAATATCGTTTACGTTATTCTACTCGTAAAATCTTTTTATTTGATACCCTTCAAGGAAGTTGAGAAGAAAAAGACCGTCATATGCCTAGGCAACCATTATGAAAAAACTAATTCAACAGTATCTTTATAGTAATTTCATTCCTATTTAAGTTTCCCCCACCAATTAATATATAATGTAGTAAAATAACATTTAAAAACCTATTAGGCTCATAGTATAGTATATACTATATAGTAATAGGATACTAGTTGACTAAGGTAACAATGTAGTGAGGAAAGACTTAGTTATAGATTATTATAGCGGATGACGAAATAGCCAAGTTTTGTTTCCGTCGCTGAATACTTATGTAAACGCCATTTCTAAAGAAAATTAAATAATAATGGTTGGGTGGGCATTGGAGTATTGGTATTTTCGGAAAATAGTATAAACTATAAAGGTTCTCAAGAGACTGAGTTTCTTTCGTTATATAGTTTTATTTCTAAGGAGTGCGGAAACGTTATAATTTTGGTATAGTATATTATATAATTAATATTATTAGACTTTTCTTACTTTTTTTAAATGTAACGGGTAAGACGGTCATGAAGCATTAAGTTCGCCCTTTGTTACCCCATTTTGTAAAGTGTGTACAACTTTAATTACATAAATAAAAAAATCAATACATGATTTATAATAAATATGGCGTCTTATCTTTCCCTGGCTTTTTTATCTGTCAGTATTTTGTTTTGTTGCCAGCAGTACTATTGTATGTGCTATTGTAATATAAAAAATAACGTAGCTGTTTATGAACTCGAGTGGCATTCTTAGAAATTTACGCGCCTCAAAGATTTTATTGAATCTTTTTTTTTGACAAAATTTTTTACAAACGTCTAAATAATGACATATTGTTTCGTGTAAGTGATGACGTTTCGTTTTTTTTGGTAATCGCTGATGCATTATAAAAAACGCAGCAACAAATAGATTAAAAAAAAGTCACCTCTATTTGTATAGATTAATGGAATATTTACATTATTTAACCCATAAACAAATAATTTATGAATTTTGTATGTATATATATATATATATACATAAATAGTTTTTGAAGGAGATTGTATAGGAGCCGCGGCGTAAGGCGATTAATTTGAGCCAAATAATCATCGATATACATTTAATCAAATAAATTAATAAAATATAATATTATACTGCCATCAGGACCCACACAATCGCAAATGCACTCACCAGACTTTCATGTCCATAAACTTCGGAGATACAGATGGTAGTACACACCAGATATCCAACAATCTGTAGTACATAAATCTATTTCCTCAGATGGGAATCAAACCCTGTGGCGCAGTGGCCATACAGTTATGCCACCCGGATAATAGTAAAATAATAACAATAAGATGTAGAACATGGTCAGTTAGACAGATTAATTTTAATTAAAAGATAAATACAAAAGTCACGAAGAAATACTTAAAATAAAATCTTGTAACTCACCAAGTCTCTGAACACGTTATCTAGACCGATGCTTATATTATGATGTACCATTTTTAAACTGTAACAAAAGAGTTTTTATGTTTTTTATCTTATTTTATTTATTATATACACACATGCATAATAAGCTGAGGCAAAAAAACTAGGGAGAAAAAAAAAACGTGAAACAAATAGAAAAGGTTGGATATGTATATTTTCTTTTTTCAAATTTCGAAGCTTAACATAACTTAACAAGGAATTTTTAATTAAAATTTTCCCCCATTTTCAATTTATTATCTGAAATTTTGAAAAAAATATCAGAAAAGAACCGACGACAATACTAAGTCTACTTCTTTTAAAAAATATATATTATCTCTCAACAGGTTCCGTATAAACAATATAACTTCGAGACCAAAAAAAAATCACAAACAATATAACAAGGACTGTTTAAATCATAATAGACATGTTTGTGTAACATATCGCAAAACAGGCCAACGTTTGGTACCTGTGTCAAATTTAATGCGTTCCTTTAAATGTCTTACAATTTAAAATTGCTTTGAATTGAACAGCATTCTCGTAAAGAATTGATGTTTAAAATAAATTCGTAAAGTCAATGTTTAAATTATAATGGTTTATCCTTTAGTGGTGTAGCCACGTTGCAGCTTGCTTCTAGATACAGCATGAATGGATCAGCTCGACCCGGGAAGACCACGCCGTCACAGAACACCAACATGAAATAGTATAATAACACTTCCGTGTTTCGTATGTAACAATATATATAAAAAAAACTTAAAGTAATAGTATAGATTTCAGATTCTAAAAATGTTTGCACACCTGAATACATGTTTAATACGTATGCTATAAATTTAAATTAAAGATAAACGAAATGACACTATACAGGAATCTGATCTAAGAAAAGTATTTAAAATTTAATATTAATTTTGTAATAGAAAATGCAATGGTACAAAATAGTATCTGAATATATAAATAAAAATAAATTGTTTTAGGGTCATATTCTTTCAAATTTAACATTTGTTTTAGTAATTAGAAAATGAGTCGAAAAAGTTGTTAATTTAATAGAAACGTAGTTTTTAATTTTAATGCATTCAATGTATTATATACAGTCGCCTGCAATATCACCATCTAAAATGTTGGAGATATACGGTACAAGTTCCCAAATGTTCACATATTATGCGCACAACTGTACATTAAAGACTTAAAATGAAAAAAAGTCTCATTATTCGTAATTTTTTCCCCGCTCTTATTATATCCGTAAACCAATTAAAAACTTTAATAGTAATAAGTAAATAAAACAAAAACAATATGGTTGACACTCACCCTTGTTAACGAAACTATTAATTAAATGTCTGCACTAAATGATCACAAGCAATAAGCAGTCTCTATCGCGCACCCATCGGAGCGGTAATAATGATCGGTCTCGTTTAGATAAATCACTTGTAACGAACGGAGGACAGGTCCACACTGGTGTGGCGTGTATAGTTACACTAAACATATATGTATGCTAATAAATTGTCAAAGTCAGTCGCTCTACTTTTTTTTAAAGAACGATTATAATGTCCTGCGATATCTTCTGGTTATTGCACAAATATTGTTGCTCAGTTGGAATTCGAATCCAGGACCCGCAACGCAGCCAGGTTTTTTTAAGGAAATCTGTCAAAATACTTTGTGCAAATAAACTATTAAATAAAAAATTGAAAAAAATCTTGAAATAAACTCATGCTGTGAAGCTAGTGACGACCGCCTTGAAATCACAATTATAAGGTTCAAAGTTCGAATTCTATTTATTGAATTAACATTACCTTACTGAATTAAATGAAGAGACGTAAAAAAATATTTGAGTATCAGTCAAAAAGCCATTCCCTGTCATCATTTGCCACATTTTTTGTTCAACAATTTACTACGGGGAGCGTTCAAAGGAGTTTTTCGGAATTTTCCAACCGCTGAGTTTAAACATCGTACATCAAGACAGAATTCAAAATATCACCCTCATAAGGTCCACGGCTGAGAAGACTCCAATGTGCGCTTTATCCTAAATTTTCTACTGCGCACAACTAATCTGTGGAATCAGTTGTCGCCAGCGGTTGGCAGCGCATCTGCGACTCCTCTGGTGTTGCGGATGTTCACGGGTGGCGGTGATCACTTACCATCAGGTGAGCTGCTTGCTTGTTTTCACCTATTCTATTTAAAAAGTATGAAGAGACGAAGAAAATTAAGGCTTTGTATGAAATTTGAATAAATCCACTGAGAAATTTGGATGGATTTTGGGTATGAAAATCATAGCCGTATCAACATATGTATATAACGTTCAGTTCGACAATTCCGCTGTGAACATGTTTTCATAGCTTAAATGTTATATATTTTATACATACTTCATAACTTCCATTAAATAAATTCCAACGTACATTATTGTAATTCACCCGGGCGACGCCGGATCCGAACGTGTAATACAGAAAATGCACTAAAAACATTAAAAATAAATACAGTTGCACAGTTGTTAAGAGCATATATACAATATTTAGTTTACCTTATATTTCACGGCTGCGTGCTACCAATGCCGTCTGATAGGTAGTCGTAAAATATAATTGACAATAATAATATATGTTACGTAACGCTCCATTTACGACTTTTTCGTGATTTTGTTACATATTGTAAATACAACATATTTGACATACAACATCTTCAAAATAACGAAGGTAACATAACATTAGAAGTATAAAAAAATACGTGTTTCACGTAATTAAAATGGTTACACAAAAAGTAAGCACGGTGGCCGTGTCAATCACATCAAATCACAAATTTCTTTTAATATATATCGATTACAAAATATCAAGCATACAATTCACTTGATGCCAAGTGATGACTGCTGTCCAGGATACCTACATCCATTCTCATCAAAACAAGAAAAATCAAGTACATACATTTGTATGTCAAGTACATACATTTGTATGTATATGTACATACATTTTCTCAGGTTACCCAATCCGTTCAATCACCGTACAAACCACAGTGACTTTATGCTGCACTTTCACTCTGGTATTCCATTTGGTCGTGGTCTGTTGAGCCGACCCGTCCATACTGATGTCCTATAACCATCACGTACGTACGATTACTCTCGCTTTACAAAACTTACATACAAGTTTAGTCAAGCGAGAGTAATCGGCATGCCCCATAAGCCATGGTTAGCGATGATGTCAAATTTTAAACGACGGTGACATTAGTAAGGTTAAAAGTAGAAAAATTATTTACTAACCTCGGGAAGCATTAATCCGAGTCACCAACATATACCTTTACTAAAACAAATAAATAATAAAAGCATTTAGTTACTAAAAAGTGTCTAACCCAAAGACTAAAGAAAAAGACTAAAAAAGAAAAAAAATGATATTTTTTTAATTCAGTTTGGCTATTGTTTCTGTTCTGTCAAATAAAATATACGAAGCGCTATTGGTATTCATTATTAATGTGGTAACTACATCACTTTCAGCAGAATTCTCATAAAGCTGGAAGACGGACGAAGTCTGCGGGTGTATTATCGACTGCCGTTTATTTTTTTTATTTTTTTTTCAGGTAGATGGCCGCAGTTAGCCCGAAGGCTTTTACAGTTTCACCAGGTTGAGAGGTGACCGAGCGCTTATGGAGCTCAGTCGAGACCTCTATTAGGGAATAACCAGCACAAGGGCTTCCGAGAGGGAGCCTCGGCTTGGACCATTGCCCTGTTTCGAGCATCTGCCTCAAGGGTGCCCGAGAGGGCCGAACCTCGACTCGGTCAGTCGCTTCTGGCTAATACTTATCTAAATTAATATCGCTATTATTATTAGCTATCTGTACCACCACTTCGGAATGCGTGGGCGCTGGAGAAGATGTGGCGCAAGAAACTCTAGCGACGCTTCTCATATTATTGTCTGGCCGCTCTGTGACATGGCGGTATCGCGAATAACCTTACATGCGACGCCCTCGCCGTTGGCGGGGGCTTGGGACCTCGCGTCGTTGGAGTCGTCAGTCAGCGGCACTCGGTCTCCTTCGGAAGCGGGTTATGATTCGCGATGGGATTGTAAGTCCTGGCACTTACAATCAAGGGGTTTGGGTTTGGGCAAAGTCGAATAGTCGGAAGCCTGCTTCTGGTACTGAGATATGCTATGGCAGTTCAAGATCTATGTGTAGATTTTCATAACGCAAGAACCACGGCGCACCTGTGGCCTGGGGTATGAAACGATTTTTTTTAATTACCTGAAGTCGGTGAATGAGACGCGGGGCGGAGTGTGCAAAGACGGGTCTTGCGTATGTCACTATGGGTCGGTTGCATGATTTGTTTAGTGTAATTTTATTACGTAGGGACATTTTACTATTTTTATTAAGTAATGGGTGCAAAAGACCAGGGGTGAACGCTGCTCAGTTTCGTACGTGGTTTGTATGCGGACCGAAGATGAGTCTTTCACCTAATGTGACTCCTAAGTATTTGACTGTCTTTTCCCAGGAGATTGGACGATCAAAAAGTTCTGTGGTTAGGAGATGCGGTGTTTTGTTGTGTCGAGAGACGTTGGCTGCACTTTTGGTGGGTATACCCTCAAACCTCCATTTCCGAAACCATTTCCCCAAGGTATTGCCTGCGGATTGGAGGCTGTTTATAGATAGCGTCTGGTTTAAATCCAGGCGCGTAGAATCGAAGATCTCTATAAAGTAAATCCAGGAAACCAGCTCTAACATACGTACACCAGGCAACCAGGGTTCGGGTGTAGGATGGCACGGTAACATCGATACTTGGTCAACCTAGAAATTGGTTTCTTACGGAATCTATACTAATATATCATCTTCCACGCCCTGTAGAGAGCAACCCAACTGCATGGGTTGTTCTACACATATCTTGTACTACATATAACACGAAGGCTTGTTGAAGCTAATTTGAAACCATTCACACATCATTAACTGGGGAATGGGTCTCATATTGCGAGATCTTGAATTGAACTCTCGAAGATAACTCAAGACATATTTGCGACTGAAAGTTTAACTGTATAAACATTACGCAAGCTTGGATGAGAGAAAAAGTTTGGCGACGCGGTACTCGTGTGGGTTGGAATATCACTACGATATGTCAATAAACGAGCACCAATTTATGATAATCATGGGTGAGAAAGCTGTTGTGAATGCATGACGATGCCCGTCCCTATACTTTTTTTTTATTACATTAAGAGTAACAAACGATTCCTGCGGGCCATGACATCTACATTCATCTATACAAGGAATCATAATGAAGATGCGTTATCACCCTTGAGGACTGAGATAGAATGACTCGTCTCCAGTAATAAAGGTTTCCGGATCCCTGCACTCACCAGACGAAACACAGCAGCATTAAGCTACTATTTCACGCTGGTATTCTGTGAGGGCGTGGTCCTACCCCGATCGAGCTGACCCATTCATTCTGCAGCTAAAAACAAACTGCAGTATAGCTCTACCACTTTTTGAATAATGAAGAGATAAGATGAATGGGATAGGAGGTGGGTGTTTAGGTGCATGATGTGGCCAGCTCGCACCTTCGAACTAAATCCGATCGAGTAGACTACGAGAATCGACGCGATGGAATACCAGTCCAATTACGTTGCGTGAGCTTTTGAATTGAATTTTTTTCTTCTAAGAAATTGTCCGAATTACGAAAAAAGTGGTATTCTGTGGGAGCAAGGTTTGGAAAATATGGTGATTGCCGGAGACATTCCAAACGCAGCTCCTCTAATATGGCGTCCGTCTGTCGTGAAGTATGAGGTCTAGCATTGTCATGAAGCAGCAGTGGGCTAGAGCATTGACCAGTCTCGGTTGTTTAACGGCTTGCTTTTCCATCATGGTTTGCAATTGTTGACAATACAGATCTGCCGTAATCGTCTGGCCAGATCTTAGGATGCTATAGTGAATGACACCAGCACTAGTCCACCAAACACTCGCCAGTACCTTTTTCCTAAGTCAACTTTCAGTCGCTTGGGACAGGATTTGGCCGGTTAACGATGACCCCGGAGGTTGAACCACTATAATGAGCATTTCCGACTGTCGTACAGTATCCATTTTTCATCACAAGCAAAGATACGATTCAAAATTCCCTTATTATTGTGACGTTGTGTTTATTTTAGTTTTATTACGTGTGATTATTCAACATAACGTAACACAGCATTCAATGCGTGTTTGTTGGTGTGCTTCACTCAAATCATGCAGTACCCATTTATCGAGCGATCTCTTTTTCGCTTTTCAATTTTGTTTCAAGTGAATTAAAATTTTTTTGTCACTCACTTCGTTCTGCCGCTAACTCTTATGTGGTTAGCGATGGATCAGCTTCCACGATCACCTTTAATTCTTCATTATCATTTTGGGCGTCCGGCCGTCCGCGGTGTTTGTTTTGGAGGTTAAAATCTTCGGAACGAAAACGTTGCAACAAAAAACGTAACATGCTTTCTTTTACAGTAGCTTTCTCTACATATACACTAAGTACATCATTATTCCTTCGAGTTATTAATATAATCATATTCGTAAATAACACGACATTTCAAGTTTTCCATTTTGTTAACAGAATGATGTCAAAGAAAAAATAAATGCGCGGCATTTATTTATATACATTGAATTTGGAATTTCTAACCAGATGCCAGGTTATTTGAGATCTTAGTGGCCAATTCGAAAAAATGCCAATTTCATATGGCAGGACCTAATATATTCCATAGATTATCGAGACCTAATCGGTGTCTAGGCATTCCGTCCAATTTCTCAGAGCCACAAAACATCTGCATTACTCACCATCAGGTGAACTATGAGCTCGTTTGTCAATACAAGAAAAAAAGATAAAAGATTTAATATGTTTGTAACTCATTTCGTCTTTACTTGTCCATCAACCAATTCCAATGAAATTATTTTCAACATTAAACACCGCACAGCCGCAGAAACTCACTAGTAGTGGGGTGCGTGAAATGAAAGTTTTTCATACAACGCAAGCATCCAACACTAAAATTAAATCCACTCCTCACGGGGGGTGTAACTCAGTGGTAGAGTGTCTGCTTCGCATGCTGAAAGTCCTGGGTTCAAATCCCAGCACCTCCAAAAAACTTTTATGTCGCATAATTAACGAATTGTAAGTGCAGTTTTCAATTTATGATTTTAGTTCTTCTTTACCTGTTTTGATATCATGAATCTTACTTTAATAATAAATAAAGTTAACTTTATTTAAATATGAACAATATATTTCTTTTTCCGTTAATATATGTTTTAAATAATATAGAAAAAAAACATATATAATGTTTACATAACTTTATGCGATGACTCAATCAATTTTCTACCACGGCGATTTCTTCTATTTATCACCAGATGTTATCAACTTCGCAGAATATTTTACAGTGGCGTAAGCATTCGCGCAAACAGAGAAATTAGTCCGCACCTGTCCCATTCCAATGTAAGTAAAATACAATAAGGTCGGATGTAATGTCAAACCACGGGATATTACAAAAAATATTAGTCTATATATTATTTATTTTATTTTATTTTATAATAATAAATTTAATACAGCCAATTAAAAGCTTCCACATTTAATTATGTGGAATAAGTGGCCAAACAATGCAAATGTTTACAAATATAAATAGTATAATGTTTAGGTCATGTTATTAAAGTAATTTTTGCTTAATATATTTTTTGCTGCATTTGGTAAGGTGCAGAAAGGGTATCCGTGCCAAGCGATTTTATATAATTGGCAGTCCTGAACATAAAATAGCTACTTCTATAGTTCGTACGAGTCGCAGGCACGAAAAGCAGTTACCTTCTACGAATTTTCGCTGCGGGAACGTTTAGTTGCATTAAACAGTAATTCCGGAAAGTCTATTGAGCCGTTGCAATTTTGAGATAAAAGCATACGTCGTTGATGTCTCGTCGTACAGAAAGAGTATGAAAATTATAGCGTTTGCATCTTTTATTATAGTTCTAAGATCTCTTATGCGTTCTATAATCAAGATAGGTTAAGATTTTTTTCTGGATAGCCTCAATTAGATATTTATAAACCTCATATTGAGGGTTCCAGACTTGCGAGGCATATTCAACAATAGGTCGTACAAAAGAACAGTATTTTAATGGTTTTTAGGTTGCTGAAAACTGAGGAACTTATAATGAAACCTAATGCTTTGTAAGCTTTAGAAATATTGTTATTTATGTGCTTATCCAAAATTACTTTGGAAACATGAAGTATGCCAAGGTCTCGTGACTCATCTAATCTATCAATGAGAGTACCCTTTAAATGATAATTGCCATTATATATGTGGGGTTTTCTTGTAAATTACATAAAACAACATTTAGTGACATTTAAGTCCAACTCATTAGTATTGCGCAATATGGCACAAATCTGTACAGATCAGACTGAAGTAATTCAGTATCCTCTTTATTGGCAATTACTTTTAGTATTTTCATATCATCTGCGTATAAATATATTTTAGAGTATAAGAAACATTTCTCCTCTATATCGTTCACAAAGATGATATAAAACAAAGGGCCCAACAAGGAGCCTTGTGGAACTCCTGAGGGGTTGGCAATGAAATCGATATGTAACCATTGAGAAAAACAGATTTATTGCAGAATTACAACGATGTTACACAAAATAATTCACCGGTTTGAAAGGTGACCGACCGAGCGCTTAGGGCGCTCAGTAGAGACCTTTATACTTTTTCCCCACTAATAAAGGTCTCGGCTGAGCGCCCTAAGCCCTTAAGCTAAAAGTGACCATCAGCCCGAAACAAAATATTAGACAAAACATTGTAGAGCCGTTGTAGCTTAGTGTTAAAACGTTCACAATTCAAGGGATCCGAGCAAATCAAGTTCGATTCCCGATATCGGCATCAACGATTTTGTTCTTAACAATTATAAGTGTTGATCTACGTAAAGGAAAACAGTGAGGAAACATATATGAATATGTAAGAAATAATAAAAAGATATATCTCGTAACTCCCGTAATCCTCAGAAGAGCCGCTACTATGCTCTAACACCCTCTCTAGCGAGGAGTTGAGATTTATATATGTGTGCTGAGATGTATATATAGCCTGTACTTTACCATTTAGACGAAATAAATAAAACAATAAGAAATAATCAAATTGGTATATTAACTCAGTAATTTTTATATATTACAAAGTATAGTAAGAAACAAGAGCTTTACAAATCAAGAAATAACTAGTCAGTCTGATAAATGTTTATGTAATATATTTCTTAAAAAATGTGCTACAAACAATACAATCCTCCCTCAACTGATGACGGTGTTGTTGGAGACGAACTATATCAAATTCTGAAAGGAAAAAAATAAAAGAAGAAAAAAGAAAAAAAAAACAAAAACATTTTCGCAATATATTAGCCGCTCGCACTTCCGCCGAATTGCCCCGCCGTCGTCAGGTCACAGGTCAGTACCGTTAGCAATGCAGTCGCGTATTTACGTATGCGTCTTTTAATTCATTCCCCTCTCTCCGAAGTATTGGGAATAGGACATATTCGGAGAAATTTACGATCGCGTTAGTTATTTCTGAAGGTCAAAACAGTGATAGCGACTCCACTGGACTAAATACGAATACTGAAACTGATACAGCTGTCTAATACTAATTCAATAGACTATAATGATTAAACTATTATTTTATTGCCTAGTTTCCTTTATTATATTATAAAAAGTCTATATAACAACTCCAAGGTTTTGTATTCATAATCTTTCCTTTATTATTTTTTTTCAATTTTTTTTCTACAGCATACTATCAACGTGTGACGTCAAGACGTTTTCGGCAAACATGCGGCTAGTACGTAACAGTGTTATAGTAGTAGTAGCGTTTACTATCTCACTGCAAGCGGGGTTGTAAATAATGTTTAGCACGTCATGGCACGCATTATTAATAAAAATCCTGACTTCGTCTGCGTGAACTTGGTGATTGTGTCCAGAGAGAAATGAAAAATATGCGAGACGAATTTGTATGATTTGTTATTTTGCTCCAGTACATGTATGTTTTGGGAACCCAATACTATTGAGTAATCAACATAAAGCTGACTATGTAAGAAGCAATCCTGAAGTCTACACAGACTAAGTCCCGGCCAAATGCTTTTATTACTATACACTTCTATATTACTTGTGACTACTAAATAGAGAGTTCACTTGATGGTAATCAATACCTGAGCCCCGTGTCACTCCCGTTTTTCCTCCAAGTTTTTTTATCCACTGTATGATTCTATTTAAGGTTTACAAGACTGCTAAATTGCAAATAAAATCTTTTCTTAATAGTATTTACCTTTTGCATCAATTTTTTCCATCATTTTTTCAGTTTTAGAATGAAATTCATTCTGCATACTCTCCTTAAGCTTAGTTCTTTCTAAATATCTCTTATAATACAAATCAGCCATAGAGGATGGTTTGTAGGTACTAAAACTCTTAGATGAAGCATTCATGTTCTCTTCGTAAATATCATTCATAAGTGTGTCAGGGCTTTTCTTTTTGAATGAAATACTAAGTTCCATTATTCTAGCAGATTCAGAATTTATCAATTTATTTACCACTGCTATCGTTTTACCGTTTTCGTTTTTTGTTATGAAATGTTCAGGCTTTAGTAGTTTCATATGGTGATCATTAAACATTGTTTCACTTTCATCGCACTTACTTTGTATTGAACTTTCTTTGGAATATGTTTCCAGGAGTGATGCTATAGCCACATTCCTTTGTCTTTTCTTTTTAAGCACTATAATATTACCATTATGTACATTGGTGGTAATATTTACATGCGCATGTTCACATTCTGAACTAATTTTATTAATCTCCACAATATGTCCGGTATCATATGGTACAATGTCTGGGCATTCACTTGTTTGTTTAACCTGAAACAAGAAGGGTAAAAACTTTAATAAACTCATCATCTTTTACCACAATAGATGTAGATAGGTTTGAGTGCTCTCATTGTTTCACCTGATGCAAATATTGGCATAATGCAATACTGGAAGAACACAACTTATGCTCAACTAACACCAGTGATATGTCTGTATGGGTATTAAGTTTTTGCAGGTTGAAGTCAATTATATGAAGTTCTACCTGAAACACTTTCATTCACTCAGTAATTTTATTAAATTACTAAAATATTAATAATTCTACAAGACTGTGAACTTGGAGACCATTTCAAGCTTGGAGATAATTGGACAATCAAAAAACCTTTGTCCAAAAAAGCCAACCTAGGTAGTCTACAAACAACCAGAAGATAACTAGAGTAATTATGACTTAATTAAATGAAAAAGGCATTACCATATTCAACATTTCCTGTATAAGTCCTAAATCAGGCCCACTTTGAAATTCTACATCTTCACAACAATTACCAAAATGTTCTATTTCATTTTCTGAAAATTAACAAGCATAATGTTACTTATAATGATAGCATGTAAATGGATATAGGCACTAGGAAAAAAAAAAAAACAATTCCTGCACTTAAGTTAAAAGGAATCACTACAACTTATATATTTAATAATTTACGACCATAGCAATATCTTCTGGTTATTGCCAGATGACATCAATTGCACAGAATGTTTTCATAGTGCCAAACATTTGAGCAAACTCAAATATATATTTACAATATTTTTTCTCAACAATTTGTGCGAAGAAATATTGTTTCTCAACAGGGAACTGGAAGTCCTGCATCACAGTCATATACTCTAAACTCTAACACCTACACATGTGGCCTTCGATGACAAAACAAGGATATAAAGAGTATTATAAGTGAATCTACTTTTATATTTGTAATAAGTTATTTAATAAATGTCTCACAATAATTTTAATAATTGTACTATGACTTTTATGAGGTAGGATCTTATTGCAGCTAAATGCATCCAAGGCCTTTTATTAGTGGAGTGAAACTTATGATTTCAGTCCTATCCCTATTATATATCTGCATTATTTCTTAACTATAATAAACAGGGGTGTATCGGGTCCCAAGAAATGTTAAATATTAAACTTTATGCCTAATATGTTAGGAATGAGAAACAAGTTATTCCAAGTTAGCATTATAACATAACAATACTACTCAATACATAATGTAATACTATATATCAAGATAGCTAAAATGTCTCTACCAATGCTTTGGAAGGCAGCTACTAATGAGAAGAAATAGAAAAAACTCGGCTAGTTGCTTTTTTTCAAATAATAGATGTAGGCATAAAGTCCTGAAGTTATCCAATATTGAAGCCAGAGCTGAAAGCTTAAATTGTAGAATATTTATAATATTCTGACTTTTCTGAATTTTTTTATATATGCATATCCTATTGTCCAAGATTTATCTAACTTTCTTGCATTGATAGTGTGTACATCAGCTTTTGTAGAAAACTTTTGTAATTTCTTCCATGTTATCGTAATATTGAATCTTTTGAATTAAATCTTTGTCCCATAATATTTATATCGTATTATAATTTTTGTATGGTAAATTTCAATTTTGTATTATCGTAATAACCGTAAAAACGAGAGTATCAAATTTTATTTAAACTAGTGTTAATAAAGCTATAGTTTAACGAAACCTAAATATATATAAGGATCAGGAAGGGCCAATCTAGTGATGATAGATATCTTCCAAATTTACTGGCAATGAAACAAACCATCTTCATACCGCTGCATGTTTCTAAACCGAAGATTGGTTGTAGAGGTTGAACTACTTAGAAAATCGTTTGTTTACTTTAATTTTATACATAAAACTTTAGCATGGAAATTTTACCTTCATATATGATAAGGTCTGGAGGTTTCGCTCTCGCAGTAACGGCATTAGTAATATCTACGGGTATTCTTCCTTGTGCTATAACCAAATCACGCTTAATATCATGTTTATTTACCCACTGAGAAGTCATCACTGTGTAAATACTCTGCCAAAGTGTTTAGATCTAAGTCCTTATTAATTTGATACAATATATGCAAGTATTTTACTTGTTGCTACTTATTCTGACTAGTGACTGCCCACATAATAGGGTTGTTAACTTGACAATACCAGTGTCACCAACCGTTCAAAAACAATACTCATAAAGCAATTGCAAATCCACAAAACTAAAACCAAATATTTGTAATTGTAAAAACTATTTGATAAAATAAACTTTTTCATTAAACATTACACAGTCAAACAATAACAATATATATATACACATCACAGATGAATAAAGGGAAGCACATCTCACAAATTCACAAAAACATTGATTGGAATAATTTAATATCATCCCTCCTTTTACTCCAATTAACGGTCAATAACGATGTCTCTTTCTTTTCGCTCTAGCAACATTTACACACTCGTAGATGAAATAAAGCAGTCACCATTTTATTAAGTTGCGAATAAGTGACATATGGCGTTAAAAACAATGGGCAAGTGCTCTCTTTTGCGTGTATTTTCTGCGAAGTGCAGTGCGGCAACGCAACATATGAAAGGTCCCGAAGTTACTTTCCACCGGTCAGTTTTTTGTGCGTTTTATTCATTCTCGTATGATCACAGTGATATTTTTTGTTAATGGCTAGATATGTTATAGCAGTAAGTAATTGACATTCTGTAAACTACGACTGTAGTTTTTCTTTCGATTAACATTATACAATTGACAAATTTAACGCCTGAGACGCTCAATTTGACGTTTAATCTACTTGCATATTTTGAGGCCCGCATTATGTCATTTAACACTTATCAATAATGCATTCAGTTATTTGTAATGGGTTTTGAAAAAAAAATGGAACTTAATAATTTAAACGAAGAACAATGGATATGCATTGTTTTCTTGAACATATTGATTCAAATTTGAATGTGTCACCATGTTTAACACATCCAAGGGGTTTTGTTGGGATCACTATATTTCAGGTTTCATAGCTAGAAAAATAATTAAAGATTAATAATTTGTTATAAATGTTAATGGTATGAGAAAAATAATATTTCTTTAAATTGTTAAGTAATAAAAAGTACAGAAGTTTATCATTACTTTATGATTTTGTTCAAAAATAAATGATTCTGGAACAGTAGTCTTTTCTTCAACTCCATCCAACTACAACTATAAGGTATCTATTAATAATGTGCAGTTTATAACTAGTATGTTTGATAAAGACATCCAAATTTGCAGTCTTTTAATCAGTTTGGCCTAGTATATTGGTTGCATCTAAATGTAAGGAAACCAAGGATATAGAGACTAGTTCAAAGCTGGATTTATCCGCTCTTGCTAGTATTATATTAAATTTATCAGAATAACATCACCCGGATCTTCTCAATTAGATTTATTAAATGAAACATTGAACTAATTTCTTCTTTTAGTCATTCATTAGGACAGCCAATCTTAGTTTGATATTACAGTCAGACCATTTGAAGCCCACATATTTACAATTTATTTATCAGATTGTACTTCAATTTTTGTTTTGTCAAAACAGCTTTTAAAAGTGGTAGTACACTGCAGTGTTTCCAGCTGCAGCATCAAATGCGCAGCCACACTCTCACAAAATACCGACGCAAAATAGCAGCATAATGCTGCTGTGACTGCAGGATTACAAAGACCCTTATTACTGGTATAGGTTGTGGCACATAAGTAGCAGTGAACAAAACAGGAACGACGCATGGGGTACTGTCACAAACCAATTGTTTTATTTCTTCAAATTGATTACAAATTGTTGCTTGTTTATTTAAGCTCAATATCATAAATGCGAAAGTTTGGATGAAATTTAGCAAGGATATAGATTATAGTTTGGAAGACTTACTTTTTTTACGCGAACGAAGTTGCGAGCAGAAGTTAGATTTTTTTTATTAATTATAAATGTACATTACAGTGTACCCACTTACCACAGAAATAAGTGTGACAATTTTCATTTACAATGACAATTTAGAAAGCAGCTGTATATGAGAAGAGAGTGGGGTGTTGTTTCGGTGCGCGGAGTAGAGTACGACTGGAGCGCCAATAAGCGCTTACGCGTGGTCTCCCGCGCCCACCTGGACTGTCCGGGATACGTAATTTTCGACTTCTGCGCATTAACGGTAAGGGCTAGACTTATTTGCCGCAACTTATAACAAGGCATTCCATCTTAGTTCTCTAGACTGCATTATGATTCTTTAGCGACAAAGAATGTGGATGACAAGGGCTGCAGTCATCACTTACTATGATATTCACCCTTAGTAAAAAAGTTTCGTTATTTTAGAGTAAATAGTGCAAACCACGTTGAAGTTATAGCAAATAAAAAACGCAAGTATTCAAAATCATTTATTCAATTCAGACCTATTAGATATTTGTGGGCACTACGTCCCATTAGCAGTCTTTGTACTTTGTCAACATCATTTGTTTACTTGTTTCATAAAATTATAGTAGCAATAAAAGATTATCATACAATGGAAATACAAAAATAAATAAAACCATAATATTTAATGAACCTTACAACAAAATAAAATAAAGCAATATTTATTGAATAAAACCTACATCATTGAATAAAATATAAAAATTATAATTATCTTTAATTGTGTAAAATTATGTGTCAGTTTTAATAATTTTATATACTGATTATAATAAAAATTATCCACATCCAAATATACCACCGTGACAGATGATTGTGAGATAAAAGCAAATCTTAGTGTCAACTATTGAGTTGGCCATAAGACTGAGAATATTTTTCATGTTGAGTGGATGTTAATTGATTATTGATACGTTGCTTGATTATTTCGTCCCTTTCTTTTAAGTCCTTTTCTAGTTTTGACCAAATGTCCAGTGATGCCTTGTCCCTAGCTTTATTACGGGCTATATATTTACGTTGTAGTTTATTTGAATACTCTGTGGGTACAAATTGAGTTGAAACTATTCTAGTAGTCTTGTCTGATGTGTCGGAGGTTGGTATTAGAGGTTTTACCTTCTCCTTCTTTTTGAAAGTAATGGGTCCTAAAAATAATGTTTGTTCATTTGGTGTCCGTCTTTTGTCTTCATTTAACCAATTGTTTACTTTTGCAAGTGACTCATGCACATCTTGCTTAGTTGTGTTATCAACTTTATCTTCGAGACTGCTTTCAATACAATGTTTTTTTAATGATGGCCCTGGCGAAGATGTAGTTGAATAACTTTGGGAACCACTATCAATCTTTAGTTGGTTCGAGCAAGGCTTCTTAAAGTACTCAGGAGTAAATAACTTAGGTTTTTCACAAACAAAACTTGTTGTTGCTGCATCTGAATGTAATTTAATAAGTGTTGCAATAGCTAAATTCCTTTGGCTTTTCATTTTCAAGCAGGCTGCTTTAGTTGGGCTGATTATTTTACTTTTGAGTTTATCACTCATTTCTTTCAATTTTCCTGCATCAATATTTTCTTTGGAATGTGATAACATTTCATCTTTTTTGATATCATTATAATTTTTTAATACATTGCTTGGTTTAGTGTTATGTGTTCTGTCATTATCTTTAATCACCTTGGTGTTTGGAATAAAATCTGGTATGTCAGGATTTAATTTTGTTATAGAAATAACAGTACCATTATTATTCTGAACTGTTTTATCATTCTCATCACTGTCAGAATTGTGAAATGTATCGACCTGAAATGTTTGAATTTATTACAATAATTATGATTTGATATGGGTGTAAATGTACCCTGATGATAAATAATAACTGAGGGTCATAGAACTGTGATCATTTTAATTTCACCTTTCTTTATGTTGAAACACTATCAAACCTCTAAATAATGATAAATTCTCTAGGAATGTGTTGAGAATTGGTACACTAATTAATAAGTATATAAATACAGTATTTTTGCCATTTTACGATGTGATGTTAGCTAAAACCATATGCAGAATGGTTTTACCTAACATTTGGTTATTTTTATACCCCATCAGATCTTATTTATTGCTGTAGTGGCCATTAGGGCCAACAGCAATTCACATACACAAAAACAAAATCTTCTATACCTCAATATAAGCAAAAAGTTAACAGCTAATGGACTTCAATAAAAAAAGTCATTGTTGACAATTGAAGTGTAACTGATAGGTTTGTTTTTGTTGACAAATAGCTTACATTTACCTGGTAAAGAAAACATTTTAAGTCAACTATAATGTTTTTTTGTTATTACCATTCGCAGCATTTCAGTTATGCCAGATAAGTCTGGACATTTACAATTTTCGTCAGCCACCTTGTCTCCAATTTTCCCGCCCAATCGTAACAATAATTCATCGTCTTCTGGAATGAATAACAATTGATAAAGTAGTTAGATAGGTTAAATATAATAAGGAATGAAAAACGGTAATTCAAAATTTAGACAGAGTATTACTATTGAAGTGAGCACAAAGTGTAAGGTTAAGTTTTTATAGTCGACGCATTTTAAACTGAGTCGTCGGGCAATAAATGTCACTGACAGTAGGAATGTGCATGCAATGCAACCCGTTACTTGCTACCTGCGCACGCTGGGTCGATGCGTCATTGTGACCTTCATTAGCACTTTGACTCCTTATTGGTTGTTACACATAAGTGTTGTTGTTTTTCAATATAAGATTTTTTGAAATATATGCCTTAGATCAGCTGGCATATGAAAGGGGTCACGAAGTGATAAGACTGCCATGGAGGCATCACTGTCAATTGAACCCCATCGAACTCATCTGGGCTCAAGTCAAAGGAGAAGTTGCTGCAAAAAAATCATACATTTAACATTGCTGATATTGAAATTCTTCTTCACAATGCTATTGATAATGTTACTCAAGAAGACTGGGCCAAATGTGTGAGGCATGCCGAGCAGCTCCAGGATAAGGACTAAAGGAAAACTATTTTAAGAGATCAAGCACCACCTCTGATAATTAACCTACAGGAAGATAACACAGATGAGGATTTATGAAGAACTAAGAAATATCCCTAGAAAAGATAAAAGGACCACATTACGATCTAAACAGTTTCTCTATGACTATGTTGAAACAAACATTTTATCTTACAAATTAAAAACTTTTATTTTCAGACAGTGAAAAATTATTCCCATTACTACTTAACATAATTTAGCATATCTCATTGTACCTATCCCGTTATCGATATGCATCTCTACAATTCTTACACACATCACTACACCTTACAATAAGACCTGTAAGTGCGAGCGAGACAGACAGATAAATATGATTTATGACCCAAAGCCTCAATTCATAATGTGTCGACTACAGTAAGTTTAGGTGTGCAGGTACGAAACTTAGTCGTAGTTTCAAAGCTGCCAATCGACTATTGTCAACAAGTGGAAAAAAAATCTTAAAAAGGTGTAGATATTGAGGAAACTTTGTAGATCTACAGATGCTTCCAACCCAATCAATTACTTCTTCAGTTTAATGTTAATAAATGAGTTATTATGACCACATGGTGTAAGGGTTAGAGTACCAAGTTGCTGCATAGCAGGTCCCATATTCAATTCTCAGCTGAAGAATACTTATGTATAACTTGTAAATTATTGTAAAATAAAACATTTAAAATTTTGATTAAAAACCAATTAATTAAAAAATCTTACTACTTTTAGTCAGAATATTTGTCTGACAAATATGCTTGGATTTAAGTTTTGAGCTCTGGGTTCAATACTGGACAACTCTTGGACATTTTATAAATTATTATTTAAATAAATAAAAAAAAGAGTGACTAGTCAAGCCATTCTTGCCGTTTCTTCTTGCTAGAAGGTGCCTTCCAAAGCAGCGGTCCTATTTACCTTCTTGACCATTCAAAAGTGTTTTGTATAAACCTACTTGAATAAAGCTTCTTTTAATCTTGTAGCTTCTCGGATCTAAAGGTGATGTATGTAATCTGACCTTTGATGACTAGTTTTGATTCTGCTGTTGAACCAATGTACTAAATTATATTCTAAAGCAGATTCCAAGAGTAGTCCCCAAGGAGTAGATATCAGTTGCCCAGGGGTCAACATAAATGAAAACTTAATTAACATTTGTGTTTGTAACTTTCAAGATACTGTATGAGTTGTGTTATGTGTACCAACTTGTTATAAGAATGACTAATATTTTAGAAAGAGGAATCATTGTTGTACTTTGAAAAATTCAACAAGTTGATAAGCATGCACAAGTTTGTACAAAAGTAATACTCAAAATTATGTTTCAACAAAATTTACAAATGAATTATGAAATCTTTTAGTAAAATACTTGCAGTAAATTTAATGTTAATAACTAAAGCATAAAATGCTAGCTAGGAGATGGTCCATGACCATTGTCAAAATATGGATTCAAACCTATTTTGAAGATCATACCCTAAACCATTAGGCAATTGGCACTTCAAAAAGTCAATCTTATAATTAAAAATCTATTCTGGTCACAAGGAAAGTAAGCAATGTTCAAAATTGTCAATACTGCACATGACATTTGAGAAAGTTAATGCCCTTGGTAAGTTATTATGAATGTCTAGAAGCGCCAGAATATTACCCATGTGCTTACCTTCTTCATTTGATATGCAGGGGTATGCTGGTGGTCTCTCATCAGACACTATGAATTGCTCATCAAAGTCTTTTAAAGTACCTCCCATGACTTCCGCAAGATCGTCGAGGACGTCCTTTTTCGAATACCAGCTCATTTTTAATTAGAGAGGCTGAAAAAAATTCGAAATAATAATTTTAAACAATGGTAAATTACTAAAACACCACACAGCTAGTAATTCGACTGTCTCATATGACGTTGACGTTGCATAAAAAATAATGTTCACGACCTGTGACAAGTTTAAAGTTCCACTAATATGTTTACCATAAACACTTGCAATTTTAATTATATTAAATTAATTGCGTTTTCCAAAAATAAAAGTATACCATATTTCAGCCATATGTTGTAACCAACCAACAGATTTATGTATAGTGCAATATATTGCCATTGTGAAAACAAATCCAAAACGTAAGCTATGAGGCAATGACATTAGGGTGGCCACCTTTTAAACGTTGATTTTTAATAAAATGTATGTGATATAGATGATGATATGATATGATGTTATAAACAGAATATGAATTTTAATAATGATGTTTTTTAAACAATAACTAAGAACTCTAGCTCTCGTTAAAACTTGGGTGCCATAAAAATGAATGAGAAAAGAACTTATTATATATAGGCAATACAATGTGCAACATAATGATGATATTAATTAATCCCTAATGGGAAGGCAAAAGACTTTAGTCCATACAGCCAGGTCTTGTTCGTATGATGGTCTGAAACTAATTCTGTGCAACATAAGACTTAGCTGTCATCAAATAAATATTTTACAATGACATTGACGTTTGTATTGTTTATGAATCTGGTATAATTATTCTTTTTTATAATAACTATACTAATTTAATTTAACAAATTATTAGAAAGGTGATGTAAACAACTTTAGATGGCTGATGAAAAACCAAGTGACGAATTACCGCAGACAGATTTGTCTAGCGCAACAGAAAACCTTAAAATTGATAGTGAGCAAAAAGAAAACGGAGATTCTGGAAAATATGATAAAGTAAAAGGTAAAATCGTCTTTACCCATACATTTTTGTTTCTTTTTACGATAAGAAGGCAGACAAGCAAACTTATTGATCACCCAATGTTGAGAATGGCTAATTAATTCACATAGGCATGTTTTTAAGATCCTACGCTGAGAGCTAAGATGCGACGCTCTTTGCAATATATCTACGGTTCCTTGCCCAAAACACAAAAGATGGCAGTCTATTCTTGGCCAATAAATAATATTTATTTCATAAAATGTATTTATATAAAAAATTAATATTTGCCTGTGAAAATAATTATTTGCATTATTAATTTTTAATGCACGACATGTCTTGGCGAAACACAACCTAAAGGTTTTCTTTTGCATTCCCTCATATAACAATATTATAATTATTTTAACATGCCATAATTTTTTATGTCTTTCACAGTATGAATAAAACCAATTACTTAATTTTTTTCTGAATCATGTTTATTTTTACCTAAATATTCACACAAAAATGTTTAATATTGTTTGGAAAAGCCTCCTATCATTAAGTACCAATTCATATAGTACCATTACAAACCACAAGTCATGCACTATTTGTTGTTTACATGAGTTATTTTCTATCATATTGGGAGTGTGATACACCCCCTGGGATTTAATTGATAATGCATGCTAGACATGCTCATCATTACGCAAAACATGACTTACAACCAAACCTACAGTGATATAGCAAACACACTATAGTAATTTCTCTTTTCAGAACTGTCTGTCTCTTAGTATAATATAATTGTAAGTCCATTACTTTTTTATAAAACTCAGGGTGACAAACAAATACACCATGTATTAAGCCTATTATACCTCTATATATTAAGCTGTGCTGATGATGATGTATTGTCACCCCTGAAAACTGAGATGAGAGAAGATAAAGATGAAACAAGAATGTCTCATTACCTGTAATTGGGTTTCTGCATACCAAGCTAACAACAGCATTTTGAGCCAACCCAATTATGCTGCAGATTATTGTGCTATCTCATAGTGTGTGTGTGTGTACAGTGGAAGAGGTTTGGAGAAATCGAATTGTAGTGACAAGTGCTCTGACTTGCATTGTAAATGAAACTTAATTGCACAATTAAGTTTCATTTACAATATAACATCATATTTTTAGTTGACATACTATTGAAAGCAACTGGAGATGCTCCCATAATGAAGAAGAAGAAGTGGGCTGTTGATGCTGAGAAACCCATAGGCTGGATCATGGAGTTTGTGAAGAAATATCTTAAACTTGAGCCTGAAGAGAAATTGGTAAATGACCATCTAAGTTGTGTATATATTTGAAGGTTGTTTTAGTGTAGAATAACATGCTGCGTTTCATATGGTGAGTGTAGGAATCTGAGTCTGTGCAGGTCAACACATGTGCATCTTTAATCTTTATTGGGTATGGATGTATATGTGATGGCTCCAGTTGCTTGGTTGTCATTCCTTATACTATAAAAAATATATAGGGGTCAAACATAGCCAGTTCTGTGGCTCCTTTGTGGACTGCCATGTTTGAAATGTCTTCAAAACATGTATGTTTTCTTATTTTTCCAGTGTTTTCCTTCACCATGTGCACTAGCATGTGGTTAATTGTTGATTTTCTTGTTCACCATGTTATTAAAATCAATTACTTATATTAACTATACACTAAAACTTTTTACAAACCAAAAAGTGTATCAACTTGGCTGTCCACTTTCCATCCGGTAAGTAATGGTGGCTAGTCCAAAGATTGCAATATAGCATGATTCTGAGCCACCTGAATCCTTCAACTTTCTGCAAATTTGTAAAGTTCTTCACTCCATCTAGGGGGGGCTTACTCCATGCAATGCTGGTTGAGTGAAAAAGCTGACTCACTCAGTGAGCTGTGGAGAGTTTTATGCTCAGTATTTCTCTGCATACAACTTCCGCTGTATAAATTTCATATCATCATTTCAGCACATCACTAGTCTACTGTTGAACAGAATACCACATAGTATGATCCATAGCTGTAAGCTTACTCATAGGGCCATCAGTGAAGGACCATGTTTCGGATCTTTAGGATCTTTAGGTTACTGGTTATTGACTTTTGTCTTTAAGCATTTAGTTTTATTCGAGGAGAAGATATGCACCATTTTTCCGAATTTTCTTTACCTATAGTGAAATAATTAAACATATTTTCAAATAAATATTCTCTAATTACAGTTTTTGTATGTAAACCAAACATTTGCACCATCACCTGATCAAATAATCAAGAATTTATACGAGTGCTTTGGAACCGATGGTAAACTAGTACTTCACTACTGCAAGACCCAAGCATGGGGCTGATATCTAAAGAATTGGGTCCAGTCACAGTGATCTCGAATGTTGCCAGGGCTTATTCATAAGGCTTTAAATAAATAATGTAACATATTATAATTTCGCATTATGACATTGTTTTTGTAAAAAATATTGTTATTGTAAAAACATCCAAAGAGAATATTATAGTTTTTGTAATAAAACAAAAATTTTTTCAAAAAGAGGAAAGTTGACTCTCACAAACCAATCCATATCAAAATATTATTTGAAGAAAGCTTGATACAAAAAAAAAGTACTAAATTTTACAGAATTAATATTTAGGCATTAGCTTGATTTAAAAGATGAAAGATTTCATCATGTTGTGAACAAGTTATCAAATTGATGGCGAATATCCAGTTGTGTATAAAATTGCCATTTAAAAAAAAAATTAAAAAGTTAAGATAAGTTGAAACTATGCAATTGTTAAAATTTCTTGGTATTATTTAATAATAAAATATTGTTTTTTTTAAAAACAAGTAAATAGAACAATGCTCGACGAAGGAGGTACCACAGCTACAAATAATAGCAGCATAACATAACACTGTGTTTTGCCCTGTGAGTCTAGGAATCCAGAGATCCTTATTATGGATGACAAGGCATTCTATTTTAATCTTTGAAGAAGTGACTAACGCATCAGAATTATGATTCCTTATCGAGGATGAATGTGGATGTGGGGCCGCACGAATCACTTTCCAGCAGGTGAACTAAGAAAAACATTATCACAGGTCGATTTACTTTAAAATTGAAGGAAAAAACTTATTGAAAACTATTATTTTCTAATAGTATATTGATACCAGCTTTTATAGAGGCTTTTAAATAGCTAACACAATAGTAAAATAATGGATAAATAAGTCAGAACAATACATGTAAATTAGAATCCTCACAATCAGAATAGATAGCTATGTAATGATATGCTAAGTAAAAATCTATAAATATAACATTTTAATCAATTATTGTTTTTATTTTTAAAACATTTTTATTAGCTTCACCTTTCAGCAATCACCATACATATGATGATTGCTTATCGACGGTGGGTGCTAGCTTTGCTATATATGGATATCTACACAACTAAGGTAACCAACATAGCTCAAAAGATCAGTATGCTAAAGTGGCAATGGCTTGCCATGTAGATTCTAGAATTGATAACCGATGGGGGAGGAAGGTACTCGAGTGGCACCTCGTATTGGCCATTGAGTGTAGGATGACCTATGAAAATCTGTGGGAAGTCGATGGATGCTGGTGGTACAGGATAGTACTCCGAGGCAGTCTGTAGGGGAGGCCTATATTCAGTAGTGGTTTAGTGATGAGCATGTAAGGATATATGTACAAACAAACTAAATTAAATAAAATTTAATTAAAATAAAGTTAATATGAACACATCTGGAAATGTTCACTTCATTTTCTGTCTCCACCGCCACTGATGTAGTCTTTGCTCGTGGTCCTCGTAGGTAGATTATCTGCAATTATCATCCATTATTTCAGCATGTTATGAGTTCATTATTGAATATAAATAAAATTGTCCTAATGACAATGTCCAGCAGTGGATCCACTATTGATATCATGGGCATACATGGGCTGATCCTGAACCACTGGACAAGAAAGGTTCTTCGATGGCAACCTCGGACTGTCAGTCACAGTGTAGGGTGACCACACATTAGATGAAATATATAATTATAAAATGTTCCTGGAACATCAAGTGAATTGTGTATTATTAAATTTTTCAGGTTGAGAAGACCGATCATACTTGATCGTGTGGACTGATCAACTCTGACTTAATAGAATTGTAAAATTTCGTAATTGGCTTGTATATATTCGATACGTTGTATGCTTCGGCTATTTGTTCGATGGTATGAAATCATGGCCACGTTAAACCTATTATATAACATGAAGATATTACATTTAGATCATCGATTTAAATTGATATTCAAAATATATATTTTATATTTAGGGGTCAATTACCCGATGGTGATCCGTAAGGCCCAACACATCCAACCAACACAAGGAATCATAATACAGATGCGTTGTCTCCCCTTATTTTTAAGATGAATTGTCTCGTCATTACGCATGTCCATGACCGCGATCGTACCACGTAAAAATATATAGTATATGCATGTTTATATTTTATTTTTAATTTTAGAAAATACTAAGAGAATTTCTCAGATCAATACATAGTTACGAAGCACCGGTAGTCGATTATATTGAAGACCTGTTCATCTTCATGCTGTGTTTGTAATAGCGAAAATAAATCGATTCGAGGTCGAGGAGGTCCTTTAGGACCGACCAATTTTTGAATTGAATCTATTTAAAGAACAATTAATTATTTCGATATCTTTTCTATATTAAGCGTTATAAAATATAATATACCTGGTGGCCTACAACATTTCTTGGTGCCTGTTTTCGGCGTGCTTTTCTTCGAGTCTTTAGACCTTGCAGTGGCTTCACACGGGCAACATGAATGGACGCTGCTTCGCGACGTGTCCATTGCCTGTATCTTCTCCACCTTAGTAACCATGGAAAGAACATTGCTAATGATTATATGTCCTAAACCATAACTGGTTTAGTACATTTTTTTGTCATTACTTTAAAAGTTACTTTTATAGAAATCCAATTGGAGTCAGGGCTATATTAATATATAATGGATTATATATGAATATATTATAGCCCTTACATTGTTGATTCCAATAGGATTTCTTTAAAAAACCTTATATAGTATTTGGGATATAAAACGTTTTCTTAATTAAAGCTCTTTCATTACTTTTAAAGATTTTTTAAAAAAAATCATATATAATGGATTATATATGAATATAGTCCTAACATTGTTGATTCCAATTGGATTTGTTTAAAAATAACTTTAAAGTAATTAATTTAAGAGCTTTAATTAAGAAAACGTTTTATATCCCAAATACTATAAGTTGTCGATGTATCTGAAGACTGAGATCTGTACATCTATCAGTGGACTGCAATGCAATGAAGCATGTTTTAAGCTGTAATTTGTCGGCAAACTCGTAGTGTTTCGTATGGTGTATATAGGGAGTCAGAGACCCAATTACAAGTAACGAGGCATATTATCTTGGGTGACAATGCACTTCATTTCATTCACCACTTATAATTAGGTGAACTGAGCTCATTTGCCACTTCTAGTATTATAAAAAAAAATCATGTTAGAACAAGCAACAATCAGGAGGTCTGCAATCGAAGTAACTGTAAGTACACTATTATATTTTGAGTTATTGGAATGGATTTTGAACACTCAAAGAGTGGGAGAGTGCACAATGACAAACGCCAACTTACATTCAATCAGTCACATATAATGACACCGTCAATCTTAATATATAAATTCTCAAACATGACTCGCATCGCCATTTTCTTATTAACAGTTGGAGTATCACATTATAATTCCTTACTCAGCGGCCCGCGAGTCTGATTAGATAAACCTGTAGAGGTCTCTGGACCAACAGCAATAATCGTACACAAAAAACAAAACATTATAATACATAATACAGTCCTAGTAAGGACGTTAAAGCCCACGTGTACACTCGTCTCGTCTGTAGATATCAAATTGAATTGTTGAACGGGTCAAACCTTAGATGGAGCGGCTGGTATCTTATGCTGACGTTCTATTGAAGGTCTCTGGTCGGTTTTGTCTTCGAGGGGCAGTCGCAGTTCTTGTTGTAAAGTCTTTGGCATCTCCGTCACGCTCGCGGCAAGTGAAGTTGGCTTTTTGGTTGGTTGGATGTAATTCTGTGAAAAGTTAGGACTATGAATATAGCACCACAATGCTTCTGTGTTTCTTATGTTTTGTAGAGATCCGTTTACCTCATTACAGGTGACATTCAGGCATTCTATCTCAGTCCTCAGGGTTGCGAAAGCATTGGCATTTTGAATCTTAGATGATGACGAACGTAGCAGTCATCGCTTACCATCAATCTACTTGCTTGTTGTTCACATCTATTAATATGAAAAAAAAACTATATCTTTAAACGTATACTAAACATATTCTATAATATTTAAAGTGAATGTTGATTTTCTACCCACGCTTTCCAGTCCAGTCCCAGTGGGTGGTACAGATAGCTAATAATAATAGCGATATTAATTTAAATAATCGATCCTTAGTCAGAAGCAACTAACCCTCTCGGGCACCCTCGAGTCAGACGCTCTCTTGAAACAGGAAGACGGTCCAAGCCGAGGCTGTGGCCCTTGTGCTGGTTACTCATTAATAGAGGTCTCGACTGAGCGCCATAAGCGCTCGGTCACCTCACAACCTGGTGAAACTGTAAAAGCCCTCTGGCTAAAAGCGGCCATCAGCTCAAAAAAAAAAAGTCCATTTTCTTCTTTCTTTTAATAACATCTGCTCCAATGTCATTTGGGTAAGTATCCATGTACACTGGATGCGCAGGTACGTACATCGGGCACGCGCCACACGACCAGCCCGCCGGCCGCACAGGCGCTGACCACGTGCCGCGCGTCGGGGCTGAAGCGGCAGCAGGTCACCGCCGCCGCGTGCCCAAGCCCCATGTGCGTGTAGATGCCCTCCTGGTACTTCCAGAGCTACGTACAGCACAAAGATTATATAACACTACTAAATAGGATATTGGGAGCGAATTCTCTAACGCGGTTCCACTGCGGATTGATAGACTTCACTTGAGACATTCCATCTTAATCCTTAAGGGTAACAATGCATCTGCATTATGTTTCCTTCCTCTCAAGGAATACCTTACCATCAGGTGAACTGTGTGCTCGTGTGTGAACGTTGGTCATCCAAAATACAAAAAAAAGGTATTACTAAAAATATATTAAAGCGTTATTTAATATATATATAATGTTCCAACACTCTCTTGGAAGGAGGCTTATGCACAACAGTGGTATTTATATATATAGGCAGCTACTTAACTTTATTTAAGCATTTAGTTTATGTTAATAGGAAAAATTAAATAATTTTAATAAAACAATAAAATTAAAATAATATATAATATATTAATATACAGTTAACTAAATATCATTGTATATTTATTATATATGTTATTTATTAAATATATTGTTGTATTAAGTTTTTGTTAGTATATAGAATACACACTTAATTTCCATAAACGGTCAACTTCATACATAATTAATTTTCGTTGGCAACTACCGTCGCCTAAAATATTACTATTAACGCGCCAAAAGAAATACAACTTAAAAATGTCTATACTTGGTCTATACTTTGTTGTCGAGATTAATAACTAGGGTGGAGTCGATTAAAAAACCTATTTGAAATATATCATACCATGGATTGGCAACGAAGTACTTTCCGCAATTTATTTTCCATATAAAATAACTATTTATGAATCGATCATGTCTTCTTCCTTGTTGTTTTTTTGTATCTTTCTCCCACCGATCAATTATATGATTTCTACCAACGAGGTTGTAATAATACCTCTCACACGGAAAAATTCAATCAATCGAAATCCCATTTTTGCATCAGTATTAAACGAAACTTCGTGAGTAGCATTTAAAAAAGTCGATCTTTTTTGGGGGGTAGAAATCCACATAAATTAACTCGTACAAAAAACAAAAAACAAACAAACCCTTTCAAACAATCTTCAACATTACGCCAAAAACATGCGTATCATCACTTGCCAACGTAATAGATAAAAAAGTAAAAAGTTATTTTCTACAAGAAAGATAGATAATAGTAAGGTACCTTAACCATCTGATCATTACCACCGGTTACGAACAGTTCACCGTTATGTGCGATGTGCAAACCGTTAATGGCGCCCGCTTTACTCGCTTCCAGCTGCAACGAGATATTTCATTAATTGATTTCAACTTCAAATGTGTACATCATAAATTAATTACGAAAAAAAAACTACGTAGAACGGAGGCGTGGGAACTAATAACGTATGTAAAATAATCCTAACTTGAAGTGCCAATAGTATAGGGTACATAAATAATAGTAACGTTAATAACATTGCTAGAAATATTAAAAAAAAAAATCAGTCAGCTACCTCTCGTGCCAGGTTCCCGCTGGCCGTCTCCCAGTAGGCCACGCGTCGGTCGGTGCCGCCCGTCAAGAGCTGACACCCTCGCGGCTCGAAACACACACACATGAACAACGTGTTAGCGTACATCACTTGACGACGCGACAGCGAACTGGATCAAGACTTCAAATTAATTTTAAAAAATTCACCCACTACAATTACTCTTCACGTCACCGGCTGACTGGCAGAGAAGGCCTTAAGGCATCGTACCTTAACCATTTTTATGTCACGAACCACAAAAAAACTAAAAAGGTAACTGAAAAGCCTTGCGACCCCTTCACTATAACATTATAATAACATTTTAATTAATACTTTTTTAATAATATCACCCAAAAATATAATAATATCAACACACAAAGAAAGCTATTCGTTTATTTTTTCATGTTGCTATTACATGGTAATATTTAATTTTATAAAAATTCATCTCTATAATAGACAAATCTTTTGTAGGTCTTATTTATTGAAAAGATGGCGAGCGTCTTTAATAACAAACGCGAATTGCAGGTTGAGAAACGATGCCTTAAGGCATTAGGTCCGCGCTCTGTTCACCTTTTTGTATAGTGAGAACGATAAAGTATAAGTAAATACGTTAAAAACAGGAAAGAAAATTTAACAGGTTTGGAAAGACAAGAAAAAAGTTTAAAAAATACAAACATTCAATTAAACTAAATTTACAAATTCTACGGCGTCACATGGATGACTCAAAATACTCAAACATTCGGCAGTTAAAAAATAAAAAGTTAAAAGATAAAATCCGTAAAATATGTTATATTAAATAAAATTCATATATAATTAGTAAATTTAGTAACATTTTACTTTTAACATTTTGTTAAGAAATTAAAAGGAATTCACGTACAAAACGTGTATGAGAAGTTTTTTTATGGAAAAGTAAAAAGCTAAGTATTGTAGGGGGAATTTAGTATCACAACGTATATCTTAATAGATATAAAAAGTCGTGGTAGCTCAGTGAAAAACGCTCGCTTTTAATTTCTTAGTATATGAGCAAACCGTATTCAATCCTCGGTCCCGGCACCCAAAGGCGTCTCTAGCCCATGCAGCGTCCGTGTGCAGTCATTACCCTAGTAAGGGCGCGGTCAAAATAGAACAGGTACAAATGTTAACATGTCTATATTAATGATATCAATTTTAAAAAATGGAAATTGTAAAAAAATAGAAATGTTTTACGTTTATATCTAGTTGAAACAAAAGTTACTATTGTAAGAGTCGCTTGTGGCGCGTATAGTGGACTCATATAAGAAGAGCTCCGGAAGCCATACAAAATGTATGCAAACCGATCCGGTTCTTTTTACGTGGGGTTGAGTTATAACGCGGGTGCAGATTCATTGAAAGTGCTTCTTATAGGGATAATCACTGCGCCCGTGGCAACGCACACCTAGGTAAAAAATATTGTTTAAAACATTCTCAAGACATGTAATGTCTGCCAAGAGCAGACTGCGTGGCAGACTTTAATCCAATATCCTCTATAGAGGAGGTATGTGCCCAGCAGTGGGATTTTGATACATAAATATATAGCCAGTTACGTAATTTTTGTTAAAAACAATCTTTCGCTTACATCAAATCCCAAATAATGGCGGAACCATCTGTCCCTGCGCTGACCGCCTCCGTGTCGTTCGGTGACACCTGGATGGCGGACACGGGACTCTTGTGCTCCTTCAGCACTTTCTTCAGGGTCTGACATTCCGGCTTAATGTCCCAAACACGGACCTTGATGGCAAAGAATTAAGACATTAAACCAAAAATTGTGTTGTAATTGTCAATGCGATGTTCAGAATAGACGATTTTCGAGAAGCGGTGACAAAAACACAGTTCACCTGATGGTAATTCATGACTGCGGACCATTTCAAATCCTTAATAAAGATCCAACATGCACATGTGTGTGCCCTCACTCATTAAGATTGAGGTGGAATGCCTCGTAATCTTTATGTTCATATAATATGTCCCTAAGGACATGTACCTAAACATATATATATATATATATATATATATATATACATATTATATATAAGTTAAGTACATTTTTCGCATCACGCTTGTGTCAAAACATCCTATATATGTAAATACGGATACTTTTTCAGCACGGGCAAATGAGTTTGGGAGTTACAAAATATTCAGTACTGTCTGATAGTAGAACTCGTAATGTCCAAATTTCAATAAATTTCTTTGTGGTCAATGTATAGTCTCGAGTTTATACAAAAATTCCATAGGACAGAAAAATAAAAGATTTTCCCGAATTTGCTAATTAAAAAACAAACTTCCTATTACGAGCATTTAAATAAAAATAACCAATTCCGTGTAGTCGTTCTGGAGTGACATGCTTTTTTTATTACATTGAGAGTAACAAACTCACACACAGTTCACCTGACGGCAAGTGATTCCTGCGGCCCATGACATCTACATTCGTACTCGACAAGGAATCATGATGCAAATGCGTTGTCACCCTTGAGGACTGAGATGGCATGCCTCGTCCACAAGTAATAAGCGTAAAGGAACAGTATTTAATTTTTATTATTATTATATAGATACGAACTATATCACCGTTTTCAAATAGGAAAGTATGACGCACCTGTCCCTCACAGCCACCGGATATGAGGGTGCGACCGTCGGAGGTCATGTCTAATGCGGAGGTGCCTTTGTTGTGCGTGTTCAGGATGCAGTACATCAGCCGGCCGGTCAGCGGAGTGAAGGCCCGGATGTTGCCATCGTTCCACGCTAGCATGGGTACACATTCATTTTTTTAACTTCATAGTTTTACATACATTTGGCCTGTATCCCGTAAAAAATACTCACATTTGGCCATTACCTCTCAAAATAAAATATGGTATGAAAGATAAGCCAAATGTGATTTTTACATTTGGCTTTTCTTTCATATCGTAGTTAAGATGGTCAATAATATTTTTCAACGAAAATTTTAAACAAAATACTAATGACAAAACAATATAATCAACTGAGTTAGACCTTAGTTCGTAGGGGAAATACCGGTCTTCTATGACGCGCACTGTTGCCCCTCTGTACAGATCCTAAGCTCCGACATCATGTGCTACGGCAACACTGGCCCACTCTATGTTGCCATCATACCTGAGATGGAATAGACAATGAAGGTCCCCACCCTGATTGCCCGTCAACCCAAAGTTTTCGCTTTTATTAATCTTATACAAATCCAGGATAGGACTGGGGACAGAGATCTTTGTACCTAAGCTTGTAATTATTGCCTTATGTAGCTTTGTAAAATAACATGTGGTTTTGTAGCCTTAACTTAAAAATAGAGACAATTTTTAGCTTGAGAGCTATGAGAAAGTATCAAAACATTAAACAAAATCCCGTATAATTAACTGCTAGGGTACATTTTAACAATTAAACTATTTTAAATTCTAAAAATTTTGAATAACTCAGAAATTACAAAATTTCAGACGCTATATCATCACCATATTTGCTGCAAATGTGCTCTACTTTAACTCCTAGAAAGGAATATATCGTATTTCCTCTCACGCTGTAAAAAAAAAGCAAATTTAAAATATTAGCTTCATGTACAGACACTTACCGGTGACGATGGACTTGCCATCACCCGAGAAGAGAACGGAGGAGCAGGTGAAGTTGGGCACCACGAGGCGCAGCAGTTCGCGTGCTGTTTGCAAGCACCACACGCGCACCGAACCCGAGCCCGCCGTCGCGAACACCCCAGACATGCCCCTAAAAGTGATTTGTATAAAAATTAACTACCTATATATTATATAAAATCTCCTGCTGGGCATACGCCCCTAAGAGAGAGCTTTACAAAAGAAAGTGTACAAAAATCTTTTTTTATACATTTCTTGCAGGTGAGCTTTAAAATAAGCACTTAAAAGAGTAACAAATTCATTGGTGCACCGGGAGTCGAACTTAGTTTGCTGGCGTACCGCGAATTAGATACCGAGCTATCACGGCACTAAGTAATATGTGCATCGTAATAAATTTGAACATATATATAAATTTCTGTTAACGCTTTGAATACATATGTAATTAGTAAACGAATCTGTATGTGATATACGACAATTATTTGTATTTCATTGAGAATATTTATTCTTCTTGTTTCTTAAATGAGGTTTACAAGGGCAGACTTACTGCCCAGTGACTCTGCCGATCTCTGTCGGTCAGACTTCAGTCCATACGCATATCAACCCTATCATCAAGTATAATTTTATATATAAATTTTATTCCAAAACACGATCATTACACAAAAAACAAATACTTTCATCGAAGTACATAAATAGTTAACAAGAATCTGAAAACTCTAGAAACCATTTTTATATATAATTGACGACGTTGGCCCATGTCTCATGCAGGTCATCCCTGAGGCATGAGATGGAATACCTCGTCACCTGTAACTGGGTCTCCGGATTCCTACATTCACTTTTGTAAACGAGTCGAGCCATCTTGGAAATGTACAAAATAGCTAGGCCGTAGCTCTAGCAACTGAAAAAGACGTAGGTTTTCTCACACTTCTCTTTATCGGTGAGTTAGTGGTAAATTATTTTTTCTATAATTAAAAATATTCGATATTATTATTATCAATGAATGTAATATTCTTAGGTATATTCTCACGACAGAATTCAAAGTTTCATCCACACCATCTCGATGGTTGGGGATCCACCACTGTGCGCTTAACGCGGAATTTCCTGCCACGCACAACTACTCTGTGGAATCAGCTGTCGCCAGCGGTGTCTCCGAACCGATACGACTTAGGGATTTTCAAAAAAAGAGTCTACACCTTCCTTAAATAAAGACAGGCAGCGCATCTGCGACTCTTCTAGTGTTCCGAATGTCCATGGGCAGCGGTGATTAATTATATCAGCTGCTTGCTAGTTTGCAATTTTATTTAAAAAAAACCGTTGGTAGAGCTGCACCACAGCTTATTTGTTACTGCCACATAAATGAGTCAGCTCGACCGGGGACCGAAGATACTGTTGCAAAATACCACCATCGTATAGCCACAGGTGGAGATCGGATAACAGGTAACGTGGAATTTCATCAGAGTTCTTAGTGATGACATGCATTGTTGAGGATGAATGTGGGTTGCAGTCATCGTTTACCATCTGGTGTACCGTGTGCTCATTTGTCACCGTTAATATTATAAAAGAAAAGTCTACAAAAATGACATACCTGGGAAATGCGATATCGTTGATGGCACATCGGTGACAGGTGACGACGAGGGTTAGCGTGAAGGTCGCCATGTCTATGGAGTAGATCTCACTGGTGCGCGTGCCCACCAAAAGAAGGCGCATGCCCTTGCTCCGCTGCGGAGACTCGAGCAACTCCAAGGACGTTATGCTGCCGTCCACCTTGACGGTCTTCAGCTATGAAGTTATAAAGCGTTTAGCGAGGTGTAGTCGTGGCTATAGAAACAACAGTGACATTGAACAGTTTAAAGTTTATTTATGCCTTACAATAAGTTCCGTACAAACACAATAAGAAGAACGGGCAAGGGAGTACTACGTAGTAGTACGTGCTGTAGGGTTCTTTGGACAGAGAATAGCCTTTAATGTGACAATAAGTTTATTAATCAAAAAAAATCACTGGTAATACAAATCACTTTAAAAACCTTCAGAAATTCACTCCCTAAGTCTTCAACTCTGTCCGATGTGCATCGCGTCGTATCTCAATCGAAACTCTCTGTAGCCGCAACTCTACCGCTTGTATATGTATATATTTATAAGTATATATATATATATATATATATATATATATATATATATATATATATATATATATATATATATATATATATATATATATATATATATATATATATATATATAAAAATGCTGTAAGGGACGGAAAATTAAAAAAAATATGTTTCCGTTACATCTTCTTTAACCCATCTCCGTAACAATATGTTATTTGAACTGGCAACTGCGTATATCACATTCTTTATGGGTCATTGTCATGTACCTATTTCCCGTGTGTTTGACACTGCATCTTGTCGTTCCACCGATTTTATTGCATGACACCGGTCTAGGGCAGGGGTCGGCAACCTGCGACTCGCGGGTCACATGCGGCTCTTTGGATGTGAAGCTTCAACTCTTTAGTTCGATACGCAAATATTATATATTTTATAAAAAAAAAATTAAAAATCGTGAATAACCATGCAAAGCTCCCATTGCATTTGTTTGCTCATTGGTTTGTTATTGAAGTACAAGTTAGTATTCAATGTTTATTTGTGTTAAATTTTTACTTAAATAATAAGTAATTATCTAATAATACCATATATATATTATCTATTTTTTGAAAAAACATTTATATATGAATCAATGGATAATTTTCTTATGGATAAACAGATTAGTTTTTTTATGCAAGTAATAAGTATAGTTGGCAAGAAAAATATTTGTGGCTCTTTAAAAACTTTGAAATTTTGTAAATTGTAATTTTTGACTCGTGAATGCACACGGCTATAATAAATCCTGCGCAGTTGATATCATATTCCCTACTCAGCGGGCCCCCCGCTCGCGAGTCTAATTAGATAAAGCTGTAGAGGTCTCTGGACCGACAGCATTACACATACACAAAAAAAAAATATGTCATATGCTAATGACTAAATGATATCGCCGCGGTTGCGACAACAATTTTTAATCAGATAAGTGACATGGATAAGGAAAAATAAAAATTTGCTATAAAATACATACAGCTTTAAAATGCGGTTTATTAGGTTCCAGAATCTTGCCCTTGGGAAAGTCCCCCTTCCAGTTGATCTCGTCCAGGAAGTCGACGGTGCCGTCGCCGGCGCCGACGACCAGACACCCGTCGTCCATTATAAGTATCGATTCTATACCTGGAAACGACGAAAAGTGCCAAGTCAAAATTTGAAAATACACTAGCGTGCATAAAAAATCGGCTCACGCCGTACGCTTGCGAAAAAACATTCTCGTAAAAACATTTTTTGGCCACAGTAGATTAAAGGTGAAGGTTTTAGCTTTAAAATGAGTTGACATTGATACTTAATTCTTTTATATTAATAAAAAAAAATATTTATACAAAAATAGTCTTAAATATGGAAACATTCACTCTAAAAAAATCAGATAAAAAGACAAATCAGTTATATATTAAATAATAAAAACCAATTCAAAAGCTCCTAATTGGTTCTTCATAGACCGGATTAGATTTTTCACTGTCTCTTGGGAAACGACATCCCATTCAACGTCGTGCATGACGCTTGCATTCGTTGAGTCAAGATTTTTTTGCTTACGAGTGTATACATTGTAAATAAAAAATGTTATTAGCGTAAAATCTTTCTAGTAGATTTGAACCTACTACCTTATGTTTCGCAGACCGTACCCCAATCCATTAGGATATTGACCATTAAATTTAATTTAAAGTCCGTGATAATTTATGCTAAACAAATAAATCATTTTTAAAAGATATGCTACCAATATTTATGCATATATGTATATGAGTAATTCTCAGTGGCGGCCGAGGGGCGTAGTGAATAGTGTACTTACTTATTGCGTCCTGGGTTTGATTCGTCACAATGTTTTTTGTTCGAACTCAGTTTATGAGATAACCTAAATGTTGTTTTAATCTTAGAGCCACGCTATAGCTAATTTCTTGCTTGACCGGGGACGGACCACGCTCTATCAGTATACCAGCGTGATTTTTACATCATTGTAAATTAAGCTTAAGTAAATGGAACATAAGTTACCCTGGCTGTAGCAAATGGATTCCGGACGTTTGCCTTTCTTCCACGGGCCGCATTTAGCTAGACAGCCGATGAGCGAAGGCTTACAATGGGCTACCGACGCCGCGGGGTCCGCTGGGTAATTGATAGAGAACTTTATCATGTCGCCAGTCCTGGAGGGGCAAATTTAATATTAATTTTATATAACATTTGCCTAGCAGGAAAACAAAATCGAAAAAAATATAAAATCGAACCTATCATGTATGTTTCGTAACTTTTTGGTTATAGTTTTTTCCAACTCTACAAAAAGATGAGGTCGATTAGTTACGTAATGAGGGGTACATGCATAAAAATATATGCTATGTTTCGACTGATGATCCTTACTGCTGGTGATCAGACATTCCATCTTAGTCGTAGATAACATTATGATTCCTTATCAAGAATGTATGTATTTGAATGTCATCAGGGTCGCAGGAATCACTTTTTTTAGATGAACTGTGTGCTAGTTTTTACCCTGAATTCAATAAAATAGAATACGTTGATGAAATCATCTTCGAGCAGCAGGAGATAGGAAACCCTCTTGACCTATTACGCTTACAGATTAAAATTAACCTGAACATCGGAGAACACTAGCCCTGGATACGCCATCCCTTCGTATGTGTAGCATGGATGTATTCCTTATTTATCTCAAGGGCTGCAGGAATAACTCTTCATTGGGTGAACTGTTTGATCGTTTGTTATACTTTCTGTATCGCTGCAAATCATTGAATTTAATATTCTTACGTGGTACCGGCATAACCATAGGTATCGTCCTTGAAGATGGAGATGCAGCGCACACTGCGCCTCAGCTTCCCCAGGGTCACGTCCACTACATCCAGGGTCTTACTCTCCGCCCGGACATTCCACACGCGAAGGTTCGCTGAGAAGATCGTGTGATAAAGTCAATTAGAGAATTATTCAAATTGTCCTACCGCATCATGCTGCTGTATCCGCATATCCAATAACAGATAACGAGACATTCCATCTTAGTACTCAGGGGTGAAAACGCATGTGCGTCTTGAATCTTCGTTGAAGATCGATGTGGATGTTACGGGTCATAGTCATTATTTACCATGAAGTGAACTGTTCTCAATTGACTCTTCTAGTTTAAAAAAAACATTCTATAACTATAAAGAGAAAGTTAAAGGCTCTATAAGCGACATATAATTATACAGCGTTCTAAGGAAATAATGAAAAGATAACTCACAATCACCGCCAGTAACAAAAGAATTAACTCTCAAATTTAGTGGTGCGAGGGTGAAAGCGTCCCCCGTGGTAAGTTTGGAGGCGGCCGCGGTGGAGGTAGCGGAACCCGCGGCGCAGTCCCAGAGCACCACACAGCCGTCGTCGCGACCCCCCAGGGATATCATGTACCGCTCGTCCGACGAAAATGTTAGTGCTTCTACACGGACCTAGTAGAAAAAATGCTATTGAAGGAAAGTCCTCGGGGGCGCATTGCATTTGCATTATGATTCCTTATTGATGGTTGTGGTATAGATTAGTAATAAGAATATAGTTATGAAATTTGACTATATATAACTAGGTATGGACATATTCCCATTTTTTTATGTATGTGTGTGTATTGCTGTTGGTCCAGAAACCTTTACAGCTTTATCTAATTAAACTCGCGAGCGGAAGGCCCGCTGAGTAGGGAGGCAACGACGATGCTGCGAAGCTTGCGCGGAGACTGCTGCTGCACCACCACTGCACTCCGACCCCTGTGAACAAAGTATGTCGGATCGCTATCTAAAGGGAGGAACATATTCCCATAATGAAGTTTGTTTTGTATAAAATTAAATATAAATATTTTTTGCCATAACAGAGTTCGTCTCATGAATTACTTTTAACTTGTTTAAGTAAACACTTAAAAATGTTCATCTTTTAGGGTCAGCTTACAAGAATGTGAGAACCTGTGTAAATTTGCATTCCTACTCTAACTTCGTTTAAACTATAATTAACATGTACATACGCCTGTAAATGTTGCAATAGGAGAGCTGTAAGATGCAAGTTGATCGCGCGTGCGTCTACTTATATTTATCCTAAACTTGTACTTTCTCCGCATCATTCGTATTGAGCTTTTCCTACTGTCCATGCTTCTATTTCTTAGTGAGTGTACGTCTATGATACTCCCTTGCCCGTTCTTTTTATTGTGTTTGTACGGAACTTATTGTAAAGCATAAATAAACTTTAAACTTTTCCTACTGTCCATGCTTCTATTTCTTGAGTGAGTGTACGTCTATGATACTCCTTGCCCGTTCTTCTCTTATTGTGTTTGTACGGAACTTATTGTAAAGCATAAATAAACTTTAAACTTTTCCTACTGTCCATGCTTCTATTTCTTAGTGAGTGTACGTCTATGATACTCCCTTGCCCGTTCTTCTTATTGTGTTTGTACGGAACTTATTGTAAAGCATAAATAAACTTTAAACTTTTCCTACTGTCCATGCTTCTATTTCTTAGTGAGTGTACGTCTATGATACTCCCTTGCCCGTTCTTCTTATTGTGTTTGTACGGAACTTATTGTAAAGCATAAATAAACTTTAAACTTTTCCTACTGTCCATGCTTCTATTTCTTAGTGAGTGTACGTCTATGATACTCCCTTGCCCGTTCTTCTTATTGTGTTTGTACGGAACTTATTGTAAAGCATAAATAAACTTTAAACTTTTCCTACTGTCCATGCTTCTATTTCTTAGTGAGTGTACGTCTATGATGCTCCTTGCCCGTTCTTCTCTTATTGTGTTTGTACGGAACTTATTGTAAAGCATAAATAAACTTTAAACTTTTCCTACTGTCCATGCTTCTATTTCTTAGTGAGTGTACGTCTATGATACTCCCTTGCCCGTTCTTCTTATTGTGTTTGTACGGAACTTATTGTAAAGCATAAATAAACTTTAAACTTTTCCTACTGTCCATGCTTCTATTTCTTGAGTGAGTGTACGTCTATGATGCTCCTTGCCCGTTCTTCTTATTGTGTTTGTACGGAACTTATTGTAAAGCATAAATAAACTTTAAACTTTTCCTACTGTCCATGCTTCTATTTCTTAGTGAGTGTACGTCTATGATACTCCCTTGCCCGTTCTTCTTATTGTGTTTGTACGGAACTTATTGTAAAGCATAAATAAACTTTAAACTTTTCCTACTGTCCATGCTTCTATTTCTTAGTGAGTGTACGTCTATGATACTCCCTTGCCCGTTCTTCTCATTGTGTTTGTACGGAACTTATTTTAAAGCATAAATAAACTTTAAACTGTTCAATGTTACTGTTGTTTCTATAGCTACGATTACACCGCACTAAAATGATGTGGGTGGGCAGGAACCAGTTACCGTCAGGTGAACTGTGTGCTCATTTGTCACCCTTTATACAATAAAAAAATAATATTAATTTAAAATAAAATTTATAGTAGAAAGTATCTTATGAAAGATCTACTTTGTGCAATTCATGGCTTCCAAGAATAGTTTTTTTCTTAAAGTCCCAAATCTTAGCAGATGTTTTGAAGCCAATGTGGTTGATTTGTCCTGACCCCACGTAAGTTCCTTTGGGTGAGATGGCTACGGTGGAAACGCTGTTAGTGTGTCCACTGAGGAAATACATCTTCTTGGTTTTCCACTCTTGGATACAGACTTTGTTACCCATCGGGTAAACGATATGTTCGCCGTCTGGATGGACTTTAAGACCTTTGATTGCAGAGCCTGGAAATGATATAAGAAACGTTTATAGTGTAAGTTTTTGGAATATGTTAATACAGTAAAAAACTAAATAATACTCGTTAATGCACAACTTGACGACAACTCGGTTTTTCCCGGCTTTGTATCAAGTTTTTTATTATACCACGAAGGGTAATAAAAGAGGTTTTATTGAACTAGTTACTATTCTACCACGGCTCCAAAAACCATCTACTAGCGAGATAAAACGGCAAGAACTAGGAGTCGTCTAGTATTGAGCCCCTAGGTCAAAGGTAATGCATATTTGACAGACAAATTTTCTAAGTAGGATTTTTGATTAACTCGTTTTAAATCTATTTAATGGCAAATCGATTATTATTTGCGGAATTTTATTAATATGCGTCGTATGCTATTACCAAAGACAGATTTCTGTACTTTTTTTAAGCGAAAAATAGGCGTCTCAAGTTTTTGTTTTTTTTGTATTGATATTTTCTTTTTCCGTTGTTGTTATTGTGAGGTAGCCATTAATATGCCTATTTCTTTAGATTTCTCCCTTAACAATACTCAAGAATTTAGAATATAAATAGTGAGAATAATTATTTTTTGTAAAATAAATATGATTTAAACACTAGCCCCATAGCATAAATCCATAGGACATAGGACTGTGGAAATTACAAAAATAAACGTGTCTCCCAGTATTAATATCTGAGTTGTCCGATTGTTTTTATTCATCTAATCGTAAGTGATGACTCAATATCATAAACACTCATGCATCCTTAACACAGACTTATTAAAACAACACCTCTGAGAAATGGCATTAAAATCCACGATATTATTAACTAGGCATCCGAGTGTCCACACTGTGTCACTAGAAAACAGTAACGTAGGATACTGTTACTGTTAATTTATGGCATTTTTATGCAAGGGCGGCTTCGTTGGGCCGTACATGGTGCAGCTCGGAACCAGGTGAAACGTGGCTTTACCACTGTGAAAGTATACGTATAACTTTTTTGGACTTCCTTGACAAATTCGAAGAAAGTCACAATACACAAAAACACTGATCGAATTAAGTGGCAGTCATATCGTAATTATTTATTTTAAGAGATACACCAACAGCGTTCATATTGCACATTTAAGAGTTTCAATCTTTATAAGTCCGTCTAAGGAATTAACGATCAAAATAAAATATTTCGAAGACATGAGTAGAGTGAATAGGCATTTACTGAGCTAGTGCGCCTTACCATCCAGGACTGCATTTCCACTTAACATCAGGTGGGATCGTGGTCAAGCACTTGCTTAGAAAGTTTAAAAAAAAAAACGTGAGGTTGCCAATCCGCATTGGTACCGAAGACCTAGAGAAGAGGCTTATGTCCAGCAGTGGGATTTATATATACTTTAATTTTTTATAAAAACATTCATAAATTATCTAAGTATTTTTTTACATAAATTATACTGTTTATTTACCGTCAAATCCTATTATGGCATATGGTTCCAAATTCTTCACGTCCATTATCACTTGTTCAGTCTTATACGTTGTATATATTGTAAAATATAATAAAAACAGCAATAATTCGGATATTATATTCAAGTTTTACTACAATTTACTGTTGCTACGCAACGTAATGTAGGCAATTTGAACGAGCCATTACATGCTTCGTTCATTCGTTCTTTTCATTCTTTAATGCAAAATATCTTGATCTTCCCTGACGACACAGTGTCAGAAAAAGTAAAGAAACTCATAGACCTGTCTGCATCGCTCGAGATGAGCCTTACACGCGTGAAGCCTAACATATAAACGCACACAATACATAAATATAAACCGACGAGCGCGGTCTAAATAAGGCGATCTTCACGAGGTTCATTCGTGATCCAGGCCGCTTCTAAATCGACCTGTCTACCATTGCGAAAATGATCCGAGTCCATGTCTCGTACGTCCAGAGGGACCCTCGGATGTTAAATCCGATCGAAGCAACTGACAGTGCCGAGGTTCCAACCCCTCGGGTGCACTCGCGTGAGTCGCTTACGCGCACATAACGGTCCAAGCCGATCAACACTTGTGCTGATACATGTGATGCATAAATAAAGGATTCAGCTCAATACCCATAAAAAGTCTAACTTTCAACCCAGTTAAGCTGCCTACCAGTGGCCATCATCCTTAGAAAAGAAATATTTTAAACCTCACTCTGACCATAGATCATTCGAGATAACGAAGGATTGCGTCCTCTTTCCCAGCCTATATGAACCAAAAGGTTTTTAATATAATGTGGGTAAATCATAGACAAAGATTCAACTTTTTAAAATTGATGAATAATTTTATTTACTATTTGGTTGCATAATAAATGCATAATATTCAGTTATCTGTCAAAATGAAAGTCGAAATATTTAAATTTGTTTTATTTTTTTCTGTTGAAAGTTCTTATATAAAATTACCAAACAATTTTAACTTCGCAATATCATACTAATGAAGATTACACTAAATGACACATTAAAACAATTTTAATGAATGGATGTTCATTTTAGTTAATGGTAACTTTTACGTAGTGTCTGCGTGAAGTTGATGGATGCAGGTGGCTCAGGGTCGTAAGCCTTTACTTTTCTGTGGGCTTCATATATGATCAGCAGTGGACTAGTGACGGGCTGAAATGAAGATGATGATTACAGAACTGTTTGACAAAAATCAAATCTATATTTATATTTGTTTGTTAGTTTCTTTGTGTGTCATATAATCATACATGATACTAGATCACTTTGATTATTTTATCTTAATCAGAGTTAAGCACAATAAAGTCGAATAAATAGTAAAAGTATGTTACATAGCAAAGCTTTTCATTTTCTTAGATACCGCTTCCTGATAGCCTTGGCTTTATCGTCAATCTGTTCTTTAGCAACCTCACTAAGTCTTCCTACTTCATTGATCATGTATTGCTTGATTACTGACAAGAATTCTGAAAGCTGAAAACAATAAGACTTTAATTTTATTTAATTATGGAGTTTGGTGTTTGTTCGCTTCATGGCCTCGTTTTTAGTCTTCAAAAGATGTCCTGCTTCCTGAGTGGAAGACAGGGTTATGTGGATTTGGTATCCATTAAAACCTCCTCATCAACCTCACAGAGTTAGGAGTGGCTCTGCGATCTTGTACAGAAGGTCTCAGAGCCACTCCTAATACAGGTATTATTAAATTAGTGTTATACCCAACACTACCACAAAGGCTTTACTGATGAGATGTTGCATCTTTTTGTATTTTTTACCCAATTTACCATGGGGATTGTTACGGGGAGTTGGATTAATTCCAGCCGCTGAGTTTAAACATCGTACATCACAACAGATTTCAAAATATCCTCATCATCTCAATGGTTGGCAATCCACCACTGTGCGCTTTTAACAAAAATTCCTGCCACGCACAACTACTCTGTGGAATCAGCTGTCACCAGTGGTGTTTCCGAATCAATACAACTTAGAGAAAAACCTGCAACAAAAGAGCCTTCCACTTTTGAATCACCTATGGTGTTGCGGATGTTCATGCGCAGCTGTAATCACTTACGTCATAATAATAAATTCGGATCGGAATCAAACCCAGGACACACACCACAGAAGCCAGGTAACAACTACACCATGCAATTTAAAATAATTGACATGCTATTCAAGTTTGGTCCTGTACATGTTATATGTATATATAACAATTATACACCCTGATAAATATAATTCTATAGTTGTTAAATAATAAATATATATTACTTTTAGTTGAAAGTATGCAATTTAAATACATATTTGCGAAACATATTTTAAGCGTTTTGAATGAATAAGGATAATTTGAATGTACATATTTATGATTTCTCCTTCAGCATATCACCGAAACTTACATTTAATTAAGTAAAAACTGTCAACGATTTTGTACTCACACATAACAAATTAAACTTTAACTGTTGCTAGAGATATATTTATGCAGCGTATTATTAAGATAAATATGTTAAGTTTTAAAAAATATGATTTACCTGTAAGTCATCTTCTTTTTTACCAAGCTGCACAAAGGCACATTTGGCGGCGTGACTTTTGTGTTCTTCCCAAGGATCATCATCTGCTTCCCAACCGTCTAGCTCTTTTCCGCATAGGAAACATTTGGCTGCATCAGCATCATCACTTCCAGTCGCTACCGAATAAAATCCCGCCTCTGCCATGTTATTAATATTGCATTTATTTTTATCAGAGAAAGGCCAATCCTTGAAGGTTTTCTTCCTTTCATCTACTAAAAACAGAGATGGGGTTTCCATCTGGAATCAATTATTTTCAAAGATGTAATTATTAAGTCTATTAATGGAATTACGTTACAGTAATATAATAATAATCTGAATATTGTACACAACAAATTCGTTGAAAATTTGAAATTTGACATTTTAGGCTGATGATGATGATATTAATTTATCCCTAATGGGAAAAGCAAAGGACTTTAGACCATACAGCCAGGTTTTGATCGTATGATGGTTGGTCTGAAGCTCTTTGCCATTTTAGGCTTTTAGACCACTATAAACATTTTTTTTGTCGAGTTTAAGAAAAGCGAAAGTACAAAACATACAGCCATTTCATTTATTTATTGATATTTAAACTTATATTTTTATCTCCCTTTATTTTTCATTCTTTGTGAAGTTGTTGTTTATGGTTTCCTTTTCTTTAACATCAGTGACAACTTTCACTTTAAATAGTTTACTATTACTGTAATAATCATACTTTCGATAGGAATTTCTATTTCTATATATACATATGAAACAAATTACAATTACTTATACATTGGCTTATAATACATACTTTTACCTAAACTGTATTAATTGTATTAAAGCAAGACTTATTAATTTTCTACAAAAACCATCTACAAAAGCATATTTTTTATTTCTCTTTTTCAGGAAAATTGAGTCATATGGGTCATTTTTTTATACAGAACTGATGAGGATTTATAAAATAATTTTGTTTTTTTTATTTAAATTATACTTATTGATTCTGTTCTATTTAATTTATACTTAGGTTCGTTTTTTTTTATTTAGTATCCATATCACAAATTTTAACGTTTTATTAATGTGACTAACATTTTGCTATGATTTACAGGACCATAAATCCTAAAAAAATATTAAATTAGGTTTAATCAATAATTAGATTATTTTATATTTTTAAATGTCCAAGGAAAAAATATATTTTTAAACCTTGCAGCACTAACACTTAGTATTTGGATTTATGTCTTTCGTTTCTTTTGCCTTCTAAATTAAAAGTAATGAGATTTATTTCCTTGGTCCGCTCATTTCACTGGCCAATCGAATCCGAGGAAAGTTCGCATTGAGTTCCAAGTAGTGTAACTTCGTAGTAATATTAATTGAATAAGTGATTGTGTTTATATTTTTCGATATTAAGCGAAATTTAAAAAAATAAGTAAACAGTAAATTTATATAAGATTCTTATCTAAGTGATAAATTTAAAACTTAGTTCTTCCAAAACGTAAAGAATCGAATAAAGTGCCTATAACATTTTTTACACTCTTTTGTTTTTATTAACATAAGTAGTCATTCATTATCGTCGCAAATTTAGTGTTTTTGTGCAGGACTTGCAATGGTCCGCACTGTTTTCTAGCATTGTCCAGTCCTATACAACTTTTTGGTAAGTACTTTTTACTTATTACTATCGTAAGTAAGTAATTACGTATGTGTTCTCGTGTGTTATTCTTTTGATAAATTTAATTATGTTATCCATCGGTAACAAATATATATATATAGATTTTAAATTTTGGCATGTTTATTTCAATTATAAAATTAACTTCTCATTGAAAGCTATCGAAAATAAAAGTTTTATTCAAACCAAAATATCAATATGTCAAATATGTAGAACAGCATATTTCCAACTCAGAATTTTTTATTTTGTCGTACATTACGAAATATCAAAATACTTATTGCAGCACATTTTAATAGCAAAATAATAAACTTAATTGATATGAAACTGTCCACATGGCACCAATATGGATTCTTGAACTTTACAATCTTTGAATTTGTAGGTGTCCTCATAAAGTTCTTATTTACGGTTTATTATTTACAATTTTAGCTCAATCAAGCACATAACAATAACTGTTGCAATGTTTGCAACAGTTATTGTTATGTGCTGTGTGTAGGAATGCCTCTTAATTTGCAATAGGATCCTTGGAGCTCCACACTCTCCAAACAAACAGCATTATGCTGCTATTTCAGGCCGGTAATCCATGAGAGTGTAAGCCTGTTTGGGAGAAACATTTTGATTAGGTTCAGACATAAATTGCATGTACAAGTACTTTTCTGATTTCTCTTAATTAAGTCCATATGTAATTTAAGCTCTCATATGATAGGTGGGTTATGTGTTGATGAAATAAAAATATACACTTATTTCATATACATTTTTAAAGGAGGGAATCCTATATTTAAATTTAGAACATAATATCTAATAATATATGTTATGTATCAAAATTTTCACTGTCATCGACAAATCACATGCTTAATATTTTTTCATAGAATATCAGTTGCTTGCCTTTAACCTGATACATAACTAGACGAATGAAGCTCTCAATAGGAATCTATCTGAGAGTATCAGATGTGCGAACCCCATAAGTGTGGTAGTAGTCAATGATATTGATGAGTTTTGTGTCTATGGAATATTGTGCCTTAAAAGGCAGGCATTGTGTCCTGTCATAGTTTGTTGAACAATATTCAAAAAAGCTTTCTTAAAATGTTCTTTTGCTTTTAGAATATTGTAGAACTTTTAGGGGCTGGCAAGAGATCCAATGTTGATGATCTTAGTTTGTAAAGTAAGGGGCAAAGCCCTTGCTTGGAATGAAACACATGTAGACTCATAGGTCTCTACCAGGTCCTGGATGATTTAAGGGACAGCTACAATTAAATGATGCAAATATAATTCTTAGTAAATACTGGAAAAAACAGTCTTAAGAAAATCTGGGGACATTCCAATTTTAAGAAAAAGTATGAGAATTCATAACCTAATGAAATCACCAGCATAATAAAAGTTTTATTACATTTGCATTTACAGTAGTAAAAATGTGCCCATTTAAAATTGGTGAAAGTATTCAACAACAAACATATTTCTGTTTGTATATAATATATAAATTTTACATGTAAAACATATCAACAACAATATTTACTTACTACTAACAATATAAATTAATTATTAATCCATGGATTGCTGAGGGTTCCCATTGGTATGCAAAACATTTTTTTAAGATTACGCGAACGCCCTTCGGCGTCTCGACTTCTTACTTAATTATCTAGGCCAAATTACAATAATCTGATCTGAGTTCTTTGTAAAAGTTCCATTTTATATTTAAAAATTGCCATAGAAAAAACTGCCTGTAGATTTTTAGGTTATGAAAAAAAACTAATAATTTTTTAATTTACGTTTGTTCAACATACCAGATTCCGACTAACCGAGATTATTCATACGCGTATTTCGTGTATGCGCACTTTACTAACATTTTTATAATAAATGTAATATATTTATTTACCAAATAATGGCTAACCTCTTTTTCAATTATAAATAATGGTTATAATGATCATGTCACTAATAGGCTGCCAGTCTCGATGGAAACGCATTACGCAAACGTCTATCAACATTGTTACAAAGTGTAATACGTGTAAATTAAATAAAAAAAATACATTTCGACATATAATGTAGACTCATACACGAGCAGTCGATTGTACCCATAAGAATACTTTACCGACGTGCCGCGGACGTCGATGGGCGGACGCTACGGAATGGTTTTTTCTCTAGGCTTCGAATGAATAGGGTAAAAATTGAAAAATCTTGGCTTTTAAATATTTATTAAAATGCTTTCATATTACCTTTTATTGTATTTATAAAAGACAACACCAGAGCCTGTTCCATCGTTTTTGGGTTTTTAGACGTATTGCATTAGCTTATTTGAAAACGCGAAACCAGGAAGCTGGGTTATTCAAAATGAATGTCTAGATTATCTGCCCTCGTTTATTTTAGAAATCCTTACCATTCAAAAGACTTGGAGGAATATTAACATATCTGCATTATGACTCATTATATGGGATGACGAGGCCCACCGTTAAGTGAAATGTATCCGTTTTTTGGTAAATGCTAATTTGTTATAAAAGAATCTATAGAAATACATATTTTACAATTACAAACAACACCGTATATAAAAATTTAACCAGACGCGTGTATGGTTGGGTGTAAGTGACCTTGTTACCTGGCATTTTTAATTTGTCTCTATTTAAAAATGTAATACTTCTTTCTCAGTAGATGGAGTTTTTGTTGAGAAATTCGAGCACACGTTAGTAAATGAAACAGTCGGTGTAATTATTTCGCCGCCAAATTGGTAGTTTGTTTGTTGTTAAAGCAAAATGTCAAGTTGTGTGCTAAATAATGTTGCAAGGTGATCCACATACGCACGAACGGTGTATGATAACGTTCCGAATTAACTGCAGCGACTAATTATACTAATAGTAATATGTAGTATGTCATTTATTAGTGTGACCAGCAAAAAAAATAATTTCTAATAAATAATGTTAATAATTTCTTAGTAGCAACGATTCATAATATATTTTTTAATAATAACTCAATAATCAATCACAGTTAATAATGAATACATAAATCAATCAATTCAAATAAACATATAACATTAATAGAGAACACAAATATTTACAAAAAAGTACTGTTTTTATGTTAAATGTTATTAAAATATAAATATTAAAGTGTTGTACCGTAATGTAAAATATATATTAAACAACCATTTTGTTCATATAATTGCAATTGGCCACAATATGTTTTTTTCTTTAACCATACATTTTTTATTTTCTAAAATAATAAAATAAAATAAAACTTTTTTATTAGATATAAAATCGGTTCAAGATCAAATTCAAATTCAAGCATAATTGTCTACATAAATTTAGGTAAATGCCGAAAGAAATTTGTAAGCAACGTTGACGGCTGAAACAATTAGAGACTTCTAGGTCTGAGACGTAGAAAAACATCTTCGAAAATAAAAGGCGCATAAAAGAGATTAAGGGTCATTCACACTTTATCTAAGTTATATGAAACATTTATTTATATAATATTATAGGTCACAATCGAGCACACAGTTCACCTGATGGTAAGCGATGACTGCGGCCATCTACATCCATAAACAAAGATTTAAGATGCACTTGTATATATACTATGACTACTTATACGGCCCTTTATAAAATTCATAAATTTCACTGTTTAGTGAGTCCTTACTAAAAATAAATTGAAACGATATATTATATTACAGTATTTAGTAATACTAATTATTTTTTTTAAAAAAGAAATTAAATTAAGAATGCCTTGATATATAGGGTCAGGGCATATTTTGTTTACTCCAATAGTAAACATATATTTGGAACATGGCGATATTTCTACCACACCAAATTTAATTAGGAATGCCTTAACATCATCAAATAAGGGCACATTTGATTGGTGTTTTCTTGTATAGTATAAACATATTTCATTTCGTCTCTGGCGATATTTTCTACCACACCTATTTTTTTTTTATTTGGAATAATCAACAAGTATTTAATATGTATTACATCAATAATATATATAGCAGACACAGTGTCATTACGTAGCCGACATCGTTATTCACAACTTATGTAAAAAGTAATAAGATACCAAAGAAAACAATAATATAGAAGTATTACAGTTGAGTTAAGACAGAATAAATGAATACAATTTAAGAATTTAACACAGTTAAACAAACCAAAATTAATAAGATTATGATAAGTTAACTTACATGTACATAGCACGCACAGCACTTCCCTGCACGACGCAGGCGACGCCGCAAACAGATCAATATCTGTGAAATGATCATTGTACAAGCTCATGACCCTCCACAAGGGGGCGCGCTCGCCTGCGTGCGTCTTACATCGTTTTAGTGCAAGCAGAGCATTCTTGCGAGTGCCTCCAATATGACAAGATCGGGCAGGTACATGTAATTGTATTTGTCTAGTAAGGTCCACGCAGTTACATTTATAGTGTACGATATTGCGCAGCAACATAACGCCCATAAGATTGAGTCTTCTGTCTAGTGTAAGCAGATAATATTCTACCAATAGTGAACTGTATAAGGACTTAGAACGAAAACAACGATAATGTATAGACCGTAGAAACCTTCGCTGTACAGCTTCAATTTGATTCCTAGAATTTAATTGAATTGAGATCGTATTAACGATTTATAGAGATGAAGATACGAAGATGGTCGCTTGAAAGGAATAGAGGTACGCATTACATGACCATACAACTTGAAGGCCTTACCGACTATATGATCCAAATGGACAAGATGGTTGAGCTTGCAGTCCATATAGACACCGAGATCTCTTATCACAAATACTTTTTCTAACAGCGTATCACACAACGAATATGTGTTATCAATGTTATTACTTTTTTTTGAATATGTTATAAATTTACATTTATTTAAATTTAATTGTAATTTGTTGTTTTTACAGTATATTGTTAAACGATTTAGGTCCTCTTGCATTTTCAGACAGTCCTCGACAGCTGTGATAGCACGATAGACTTTAAGGTCGTCAGCACAATATACAGTGCGTATGTTTAAACTTTAAAGCATTGGTCAATATCATTTATAAAAATAATAATAAGCAAAGGCCCCAAAATTGAGCCTTGACTTACACCTGAAGTTACTTTAATAGTTTCATAAGTAAAGCCATTAATAAAAACTTGTTGCGACCTGTCTATAGCATATGATGAAAATCATCTAAGCAAGTTGGTCCTGTAAGGTCATTGAATTTTGCAGTAATGTGTTTTGGTCCACCTTGTCGAAAGCCTTGCAGAAATCTGTATATACTGCATCTACTTGGATACGATCTTGCAGACTTTTATTATATAAAATGTGTAATGGGGTGGCTACGGACTCCGCAGAATGCTTGAAGAAACATGGAGGTTGGCCATCAGGAATGGCTCCTCCAATTTTCGTTAAATGGCGAGGACTCGGGGTTGGACACGATATCGCTTTGTTCATATAGAGATCCAAAACTTTAGCAATCAAGTCACAAACTTGCTGTGGCTCGTCAGCTGCTACGTCATTATAGTTCATACAACAAGGTATACCTGATTTGTTATTAGCAGTGTTTATATACGTCCAACATTTTTTTAATATCTTTTTTTAAATTATCTTCTATACAGTCAATATAATTATTAAAACATTGTTTACTAAGTGATTTAAATCTTTTGCGTAAAATTGAAAATTCTTCATAAAGTGCCATCGAATTATATTTCTTCCACTTAATCCAAGCCCTTTCTTTGTCTTTGAAAATATGAATCAACGGCGAGAACCAGGTCGGGTACTTAAATGATTTCGCAGGTCGTAAAGGTACGTTACATTTTATAATTTCATTTGATTGTTCATAATAGACGTTCACTGCTGTATCTATGGAGTAACCGTGCAAAATGTGCAACCACTATTAATTTTATCGTTAATTGTTGCATAGTAGTTATTGCTTCTAAATAGGAATACTTTAACGTTGTTTCTGAGTTCATTATTCAATATTCTGAGTAAATGAAAAGAAGGGTGAAGACCATCAATAGATACCAATGGAGTCTGCACCGGTTCGTAACAACACGCTTCATCATTAGAAATAAATAAGTCCAGAATACGTTTACCATTACCTTTACGTATTAGCTTTAATTTTGGATAAGTCACCTTTGGATCGGACAACAAGCACGGGCGAGGTTTCTTTTGCTCTGACCAGTATCGTACCATGTTTGACCCAAACGAATCTGTAGCCTACACATGTAGCCATATTTTCCAGAACCATAAATAGGTTTTCCCCTCTTCTTTCTGGCAGGTTACTGGTTTCCATATTGGTCGTTGGAACCTGTTGCTCGATCATATCAATCTTCACTTCCAGCTCATCAAGGCAACTTAATTTTTTTGATTCCGCACTTTGTTTTACTTCTAATTAATTTATCTTTAAATATCTATATATCTTTAAATCTTCAAAATGATCATTCATAAATTTAATAGAAGTCTTGATTTCGTTAAACTTTTCTTCTTATTTGGTGAACCATGACTCCAGCATGACCATGATCCTCGACTGGAAAGTTTGAAAATCATTCCGTAAGTCCTGAATATCAGATTTTGTAATTTTCGGGTATGTCACGTGGTCGGACATGGGTGAGTCATCATCCACTTTTTATTTTAGATTTTGTTCTCTTTTGCTCTTCACTAGTCCCGAAAGCGTAAAAATTTAAATTAAGAAAGCTTTAAAAACGTCAAGTAAGGTAATTTAATGTGTCGCGTGTCTAATTCGTCAGATTGTATTCATTCAGCGTTTTGTTGTAGCGTGCCGTATCACGGAGAGCTAATTAGCTCTCATTAATCTTTATCGCGTTTTCTTCAACAATATAGTTATGTACATATATTATAGTAATGTTAATAGTATTCTATAAAAAAAAATAAGAACCAATCTAGGCCTCACGGTTCAAGTGTCTTTGCCTAGGTCCTTTCATTACGACGCCAAGTCATTTCATCGAATTATAAGTAGTGTAAAAAAAAATTGCAAAAAAGTATTGCATGAAATAACTTAAAATAACCTTCGCAGTGAAAGAGTTACAGGCCTGCATTGGTAGATACCCTAAGTTACAAAGTAAAGTGTTGGAGGTGTCTTTATCCAAATAAATCATCTTTCTTAGAGAACGGTTCTCCATTCACTTTTCTAAATCAATAGGCATTTGCTGAGTCAATGCGCTCCACCATCAACGTCTACAACATGTGAGATTGTGGAGAAGCATTGGCTTGTATATTTAAAAAAAAACTGACTTTGATTGGATAGTGCCAGCTATGTATTCTTAATAAATAAAGAAAAATGGTGGAATGGGAATTATACCAGGTATGCCAGTGCAGTAATTCCAGCTAAAACTGTGAGCTTCCTTCTGCGTAAATCGAACCAAAATAAATAATTAAAGCTGAAGGTAGTTTTTGTTAAATTATGACATTAGGACGTGAAAAACCTCATTCCTTCCCGTGATCTAAATCAAAATTTAATCTAAATCGTCGTAAAGCACTCGAAACGTTGAGATAAAAAGTTAAAAATAAACTCGATAAAGTCCGTAGAAAATAGTTTTATTCGATATACAGTATTCGCTTAAATATAAGAAATTCTTATACTTTACAAATTTGGTTGCTTACTTACGTACTGCCTCTATATTTGTCTTTTCACTAGTTATATACACTTCCTATGTATAAATTATCTCTGCCTCTAAAACATCTCTCCTATAAAAATCTCACTCCTTGAAATCGACCTCCTTTCTAGAGGTACTCCACTGTGGATTGGCGGACTTCACGTGTTCGAAATATTTTTTGTTTAACTTATTACTGACATGTGTCAGCAATAAATTCAGCAGATTTTTTCACGATGTTTTTTTTAATACACGGTACGCGAAAATGCTGGCAGTGTAATTGTTAATTTCAATTTTAAGTGCTGCTTTACCACGCTTGACGAACCTCTATATATATAACTTTAAAACATTCAACAGTTTTGAGCATCATCACGATATAAAACCTAATGTTCGTCAGTATAGTCAAAGTCAATAAGGTTTCAGTTCTCTCTAATAATGACAAAATTTCAGAACGAATCTTTTCTAACTCACTTAAACATTGACGCCCTTTATTTACCGTCAAGTTGTGTAATGCGTCGTGACAACGGGAGTTTAGTTTCAGAAACAAAAACTGTCGATTGTAGATAAAGGCGGCCGGCGAGTCAAACGTGTTGGAACACTGGTCTTAGGTGTTGCTTTCTGTGACCTAGATTTTAACAATGTGCTAGTCTCACCTGACTCGCTGAATTTAGGTGGTTTAATTAATTTGTGCGGTTCCTTTGGGCTCGTTATTTGAAGCGGTTTCTCATTTCGTTTGTGTTATTTTTAATTTGTTTATTTGCTCATAATGCGTACACTAACCTAATAAAAATGAGAGGTTCACGGGTGGACTTGATATCAAAAGTATTCTCTACTAGACAAGCATATCTACAATAGCGCACTATATTTTTATAGTATTGTAAGCATTCGATCAAACACAAAGGCACGCACTGGTCACCCACTGCCGCAGCCCGATGTAATGCATGTCCACTACACCACGCGGCCGGGAGTTGTGATTGTCGAGGTATTTTGAAAATATATGTTTAGTAGGGAATCTAACGCTGCGTCTATTGCTGTGGGCCAAAAAGTCCTCCTTCTTTGTTCAATCTGTTCTTCTCATGCATGCTCTCCCTCCTGAAGTCGGGGCGGCTACAAATCGTTACGCGTTTAAGGTGAAGGTTCGGGAGCTATTTTTCAACAGATTGGCAGAATCATCTCAATATTAAATAATTGTGTATTTATATATATATCATATATAAGTATGTATATTTGTATTTGTTATATATGTATTTTATAATTACGCATACATTGTTTATTTATATAATATAATAGTATTCGAGATTCAAGACAAGATTTTTTTATACACCTACCTCATTTCATCTCTGCATCACCCTAAGGTTGACTGACAGAGAATGCCTAAGGCATTAAGTCCGTAATTCATACTGTATATGAAGCTTAAATAAATAAATAAAATAAAAGTCTTGCTGATATCTTTCTCTTTCATTATCATCATTGCAATCAATAGTCCAGTGCTGAACATAGATTGCCACCAAGCGCGATCCTGTGCCACCTGCATCCATCGACTTCCAGCAAACAAACTAGCATAGGTTGCTCAAACTAAATCTTGACACAAAGTTGGTTGAAGCTGGTGTATGACCTTTATTATGGGTGACGAGGCATTCCATCATTCCTTGTCAAGAATGAATGTAGATGTTACCTCTCTGAATCACCTGAATGCAGGTGATTCCTGCGGCCCGTTTACTCGTTTTTTATTCTAAATGGAATTAAAAAAAATTACCCATTTGTCATTATACGAAATTTCTTATATATGTCCGAGGGAATGTGGTCGTTTTTGCGCCACGAGAGATTTAGCGATCCATCAGAGAATACATCAGCGAATATCTTAACTACAAATCTTACTACAGTATAGATTGATTTTACCGATGTTCGGTAACGAAGTAACAGTCCAAGCCGAGGCAGGGGCCCTTGTGCTGGCTACCCACTAGTGTCGGGGCTGAGTGCATAGTCCGTCAAACGGCACCAATGCGGATTGGCTGTCTTTATACGATTATATGTATATATATGTTGATATATGAAATATGAGCGATAAATGCATATTCAATCAATCAATTCATATCTCAGTGATACAACCTTTTTTTTGTCTGTCATAAATTTTTTTTTCACGTTTTACGTTTCACAATATCGCATTGTTTCACAATATATTTTCTGTACAAGCGAATAGTATTAAAAGTTCGTCATTTATTTTGCCATCAATTTTAAATGATATAAATTTTGCCTTCAATATTTTAACACATTTATACGTCATTTAAAATATCATATTCAATTACGAACAAGCTGCACCGTGTTAAAATTGAAATATAATATTCGAAAATAAAAGACGAAAGACATTCATTATCGAATTATATTTTGCTATATTATTGATGAATTAAAAAAAACTACTTCGTTATTATTTAGGTTATGCCACGAATTGAATGAAATTGATTGAATCAAATTCAATCAATTTCATTCGTCGACTGGAGATGGACGACGCCCTCACAGATAACTAGAGTAAAATTACATCTTAACGTTGCCGTGTTTCCGTGTAGGGATCCGGAGACCTTTATTACTGGTGACGAGGCATTCCATCTCTAAAATAATTATTTTCAATCAAAATCATAGTTTAAACTTACTGTAAAAAGTAATTTAGAAGCGTCAATAGCCTTGAGGCTGTAGCCTAGGGGTACAGTTGAGGGTACAGTCTGCGAAACTTGAAAGTTGTAGGTCCCGTCCGTCCGTCATCATCTGTCATTCGGCAATTGTCGTGAACCATCTCCTAACAAGTATTTTAAGTTTAATCGAAGATAAGTTTAGTGGATCGGAGTGTTAATAATTTTAATGGCAGTTCCATTAACCACTAGCATTCTTTTAAAAAAATAAGAGACTCCGAGAGACGTGATAGACAAATATCAAATATTAATTACTATAATTCTCTATGTTCCAAATTGGACCCATTGTGAGTGTTTAATTTTTTAGCATGATTATTGGAATTTATTATTATTTTATTATTTTCATGTTGGTTATTAATTCTTTCCTTGACGCTAGGGCAAAGAGGAAGCAACTCTAAAGCTCAACTTACGACAAAATTCTAGTAAACACATATAATTCCTTTACAGTATTCGACTATCATATGATAGAATATTATAACAAATAAATAAAGAAAACAGATTGAGAGAAGTGGCAGCCTATTATTTGTTTGCCTAACTCTTTTGTATTACTCCCCCGAGCAGGGCAAAGTGACCTAAACTCGTACAGCCATGAAGTAATCAAAATGCTTTCATTTTACCTAACTACCTATTCTATTGTACCTATCTATCATACAAACGTATTATTTTCTAAAGATATAAATTCCATTTCCCCATTATAATAAATTTACATTTATAATTTTTTATTGCACAAGTATAACATTAAAACCGTTTTCCCTCGTAACATTCGTTTTTAAACAAAACTGTGTGGCGCATGCTATAGACAAACATAGTAACCACATAACTTCGTAACATTAATTAGTTCAAATAAAGATAACAAGAAGCGAGTCAATCTGTGCCGTAGTGTTGCCATTTAATACCTACAGTATTTCACTTCGCTTAATTTGCTTTCAATTTAAAATTTTGATACAATGATGAAAATGATTGCGGAGTTATTAAAAAATGTTATTAATATATTATCTTCTTTGATATGATTGTCATTGTATAGTGGTAGAGACATACTGTAGGTCGTTTCTAGTTGCAACATGAATGTGCCGGCTTAACCGGGAAGAGACCACGGCATCGTATATAAATATGTATTTATTTAATAAATAGATTTTTCGTATTTTCTAACTTTTCTATACATTTTATGGGTCTACCGGCCGAGATTTCCGTAGATTCTACCAGTATCTATGCACAATTTTATTTCTTTATATAAAATTTTCCCTATTCGCGGGCCCCCTCGTTCGCGAGTTTGTTTCGATGAATCTGTAGAGGCCATTGGGGCCAACAGCAGTACTATGTGTATTATATACAAAAAGAATGCGTATTCTACGTGTACTTGAATTTATAAATAAATGATTAAGGCTTGTAATATTTATAATATGGCAATCCTAAAAATGCCGCTATTTCCGTGATGCATATGTACATGTTTAGACACATTAAAATATAGCTGTGTATATTTTAATGTGTCTAAACGAGTTTTTAAAGAAATCAATTGAGAAGGGTTAGCTGTTTGTAAGAATGGCAACCCTAAAAATGCGGTTAATCCCAGGATAGGCGGGAGATAGGTTCGATCGATGTCACCGCACTGCGGTTGATCCCGCGCTTTAGTGCTTAGCACGGTAAACCATTTGTTGTGATCAGTTTAATCTGGACAATTAAATTATAATGACCCCTGGGTATGGCGTAAATAATTTATTTACTCAATTTAATTGCTTATTAATTTGTTCGATACTTTTTTATTAAGTTATATCTAATTATCTTCTAGTGTCTTTATTTTGTAATTCCACTGTGGTAGTACCGAACCGAGTGATTGGCTTTATGAATATCGAACCGGATTGTTTGATTGGCAACTAAGTATTTTTAGTTTAGCAACTAAGATTTGTAACTGATAATATATTTTTCCTTGTAGTCTAAAACTTCCGCTACACCTATCAACAAGATTGTCAATATCTCGTTGGTACAAATCACCCGGTTTCGACTGGAAAAATTATTTAACCAAAATCTAATTTCCGCATCAATATCAAAAGTAACTGTGTCTGTGTTTAAACGAGAAAGATGTGGAAATCCACTTAAATTAACTACATGCATTCATATGCACATACGTTACACTACCACTGAGGATTCTGATGGAGAAGGTGGAATTCATCGTCAACAGTAATTGGGTCTCCAGTTGCCTACGAATACGAAACATGGGTGAGGATGACGAGAATGATGCGGTTGAGCCGACCCATTCATTAAAATAAAAACTATTACGTATTATGTTTATCTTATATGCCTAGTCCGGCCCATAAGTTCTTTAACAAATAAAAATGCATTTTTTTTAATGAAGTAATGTAATATTATTAAAATTTATATCTACATATTTAATAGTCAGTCAGCAAGAAATAAAAAAATATTCTAAATGGCCACTTTTGGCTTTTATACAGGCCTTTAATCTGTTTGGCCACGAATCTATGGATTTACGCACTGTATCCAAGGGAAATTTCGCCACTGCTTGCTCCAAAGATTTTTTAAGAGACTTAATGTCGCCGTGTCGTTTAGAGCAGGCCATGTCCTCTAAAACTGGTCATAATTTGAAGTCTAAAGGGTTGAGGTCTAGGCTAGATGAGGGCCAGTCTTCAACTCTTATAAAGTCCGGAACGTTGCGTTTCAAACCAGACTTGGGTATTTTTGCCTTGTGACCAGGTGCAGAGTCCTGCTGGAAAGTCCAGGGTATATTTTTAAAAAGTGTATTGCTAAGAGGTTTCACAACATGATCAAAGACTGTCACATCTTAATACACTTTGGCTGAAGTTTTCACTCCTTTTTCACAAAAATGTAGTTTTGTGACTCCTTGAAACTCGTTGAAAAAAAAGAAAAGTTTTTATGTTTCATTATTAATGGCTAGACTGGTTATATGTATATATATAATATTGTCTACGTATTTATCATAACGTAAATCTAAATAAAGAAGTACTACGTTCACTCGGGAAGTATTTGGGTCAACAGTTATTTCCAGGGCCTTTAATGACGCTATCTATCACTACAGCAGCTCTCAACGATCTCAGCTGACCGAATCACGGGACGTGGGCTTCGAACCCTGGTAAAGTTTATTTAATATATTGATGATTTGTAAAACTCAAACCTTTGATAATTACGTGTCGATGGCACTGAAATTGAATTTCAGTGTGAATGGAAACAGCATTACAACACGCATCTGTTTTTACAGTGGTAGAGCTACACTGCAGTTTGTTTTCATCTGCAAATTAATAGGTTAGCTCGACCAGGGTACGACCACGACCTCACAGAATACCAGCGTAAAATAGCAGTTTAATGCTGCTGTGTGTCGTCTGGTGAGTTTAGGGATCCTGAGACTTTTATTACTGGAGACGAGACATTCCATCTCAGTCCTCATGGGTGACAACGCATCTGCATTATGGTTCCTTGTCAAGGATGAATGTAGATGTCATGGGCCGCAGGAATCACTTATCATCGGGTTATAATTGTGTGTGCTCGTTTGTAACTCTTAATGTAATAAGAAAAAAACGAGTTGTCCCTCCCCGGTCGTGCTGACCCGATATACCGCAGCTAGAAACAAACTGCAGCGTGGACCCACCATTGTTTAAATAATCCTTTATTAAGATTTAGGATTAGGATGGGAAAATATCGTTAAAATATTGTAAGGGAATGCAAAGTCAGCTAATTGACTCTAAAGAGCCGTGCTAGACCGGTGCACCGCCCGTACAAATTCCCCATTAAATTCACGGTACACAAATCTAGTTCGGTCCCCGTTGACGGCACCAATAGAAATGTTAAGTGATATTTTAAGTTTTTTGGTAATCCAACACTTAAAATTACCTATTTAAATGATCTATTAATAAAGTAATCTACGTTGTCGCGGTGTTTTCAATGGTGTGTATATGGTATGTATATATATATATATATATATATATATATATAATAAATATAAATATTATATACACATATATATATATATAATATTCCTTATAAACGTCGGAGGAGTATTGACTTACAAAGAATGTGGTCGTTTTTGTGCCAAGATAGTTTACGCGATCCATCTACAAATCAGACGTCAGTCTAGATTGATTGTAAAGTAAAGTAATAGTAGTAACTATATATATAAATCCCACTGCAAGTCATAAGCCCCTCTAAAGTGGATGTGGGAGCACAGTCCGCCAAGCGGCACCATAGCTGATTGGCGGATTTCACATGTTATATATGTATATATATAATTCATAATAATAATATATACAAAAAAAAAGACTTATACCTAAGTAACAAAAAATATGAGAATTGCTGTACGGTAAATAGGGAAAAGGCCACAGCCCAGGTCTTCCGTGAAGCCTGTTCTAGATAAGTGGCTGTCCCTTCATTTTGTCCTAAGTTACATCATAACTTTCGTCGGCTATGTAGGCTGCTAACTTTTTACTTTTTTAAAATAAAGGCATATCTATCAGAAGAATTTCGAAAAGACCAAAGTGCACTCAACTTGCAAACTAATTAGGTTCCCAGGGTCAATTTATGAAGTTGTTCAAATTTATTATTAGTAAAAGTTTTGGCATAATTAAAATTTGCCGATCTGGCTTGGCCTTGTGGTCGATTATAAAAGTTGACCGCTTTTTATGAGTTAGTTTTGTTTTTGTTGGGAGATGGCGAATTTTATCGAGGTTATTCAAACCTTTTATAAGCATTGCGAGGCCTCGCAAAGCAATCGATTCCTACAAGGAAAATTCGCGTGAGACTATTGAAAGGAAAATAATACATACTAATTTTAATTAACGATGGCTTTGTGGGCTACCATACCATCGGCTTCCTGTGATTCGTCATCATCGTCGCTACAGTCCATCCATAGTCCACTGCTGAACAAAGGCTTCCCACTTAGATTAGACGCTTGCATCCATCTCCTTCTTGCATCAACCTTTTTTACAGTGTGACTGGTCAGTACGAGATTGTTTAGAACCTTTCTTCCCCATCGATAAACGGTCCAACGAGCTATATGGCCAGCCATTGCCATTTCAGCTGTGATTAATAAAATTAAATCACATACCACACACGGACACACAAAAATAAAGGAAAGTAGTCCAGGTTAATCAACTATGAGATCGTGGACGTCAAACAAATCAGTTTCCGATTCCCGCAGTTTGGTTTTAACTAAATGAGATTCTCCACTGATAACATTATAAACCACCTGTTCCTCACTTTTACTATTTTAATGTTAGTTAGTTAGTCATTCAATAAGATATTTAAATGGATAACTGGGGTAAGTAAAGGCTGAGGCGATCGATTCAGGTCGGAACAGTATTTTGAACAGCATTGAATCACTGCCAAAGTGACGTCGAAGAGCTTTAAAAAGCTACTAAAGCTCTTCTGTCTTATTCCACCATCTCACTTGAGATTTGGTTGAGAGTTGGTTCTAGATTCTTAGACATTACTTATATATTTTTTTATCTTATATTTTTAAAAAACATGAAAGTTTCGTGTAGTCCTTTATCCAAGAGTGACAACGCATCTACATTATGATTCCTTATCGGTGGATCAATGTGGCCGTCATGCGTCGCAGCAATTTACTATCAGGTGAACTATGTGCTCGTTTCTCACCCTCAATACGATAAAAAATCAAAACTAACCGAACTGTGATTCCGAACACGAACTTGTGCGTAACAATAATAGGCTTTCCTCACCATGTTTTCGTTCACCGTTGCGCACATATCAGCACTTAACTCGAACTCGGTTCGCTCGCGTACCGCGTTCGAGTTTTAAAATTAAAATTAATAAATTAATTTAAGATTAAAAGCGTGCGCTTATCCACTCAGCTACCAGTGGTATATGTAGGCAAAGATCTTATATATTTATTAAGGAACATAGCTCGACTTCTGTATACGTCGGGGGCAGTGGAGCAGAACAAATGGGTCATCAGCTCTAGCCTCCCCGAGGCATTAATATACGTCAATAGAGCCATTGTGTGGAAATTTTATTCAGGCATTGTAAAACCCGAACAAAGGTTTCGTTTTGTTATAATGAGGGTGACAAACGAGCACACCTCACCTGATGGTTAGTGACGACTGCGGTCCATGACATCAACATTCATACTGAACAAAAATTCAAGATTCAAGAACTCGGCAGCGTTACGTTGCTATTTATTGGAATTCCGCCGACCCATTAAGGTAACCGCTGGAATCTAGCTAAGGTGTGGCGCTACCATTATAAAGAAATAAACAATATAGTGTTGTATTGTATTGGCTTATATGTACTTTTTACTAACAATAGTTTTTAAGCAAAAAAAAATGTCCTAACAAATGAGTCTGTTACTTGACATAAATAAATTATTATTATTATTATATATATGTAAATATTTACAAAAATATTCTACAAAACCTGAACACGCTATCAATATAAGAAAATCGTTCTTTGGCAATACGAATACGTCATATACTCAGCATCAATACTGGATATTTTTGGACATAATGCGAATTATTATTAAAAAAAAGAGAGCTTTCTTTTTTATATTTTTCGAGTTTCTTGCAGTTTCTTCCCGTTAGCAGCTGCCTTCCGAAGCGGTGGTTCTATTGGCTATCTTGTCGATTCAATTGTTTTGTATAAATATATTTAAACTTAAAGCTTCTTTTGATTTGATTCGATTTGTCATTGTAATGTAGTTAACTTGCCCTATATCTCTCGATATTAATCAACAGTAGAAAAGCGAACGCTTAGAAAGTAATAACGCAAGATAACCCACAACCTCACACTACTTTACATTTTCATAGCCACGTGCATTGCCGTCCGTTGCATATAGATTAACTAGGTATGTGCTGTGAATTTTAATGGCGCTCCTACATCTATGTTTAACTTTTAATACGAACGATTTTCTCACATTAAACAATAGGTCACTTACAAATAAGAAATAATTATATATAAAAATACTTATATCTAATTAAGAGAAAACAATAACAAAACAAATGCTGAACCAAACAGGGGTATGATAAAAAACATCAAGGATAAAGGAGTCATAATGCAAATGAGTTGACACATGTGAGGGACTGACTGCATCTATGTAAACGAAATCCTTCCCGGCCGAGTTGATCTATTCCTGCTAACAGCTAGTTCATAGCTGCGGCGTAACACGACTACGTAAAAGATATGTATTCAGTTGGCAATTAAGTTCTCTACGTGTTATATTTAGCATGTCGTTAACTATTTTTACCATAATGTTTAAGATTGTTTGAGAATTGGGGATGTCTTGTTCTATCGAAATCTGATTTGATTTTTATTTCGAGTTCATTTATGTGTACTTTCATCTCTTACAAATGCCACATGCGGTTTCGTTTAATACTGTTATAGAAATGATATCTTTGTTGGATGAATTTTTCGAGTCGAAACAATACATTATCGATTAATATAAAAACAGTAGTAGAGCTAAACTACAATTTGTTTCTAGCTGCAGAATGAATGGGTCAGCTCGACCGGAGTAGGACCACGCCCTCACAGAATACCGGCGTGAAATAGCAGCATAATGTTGTTGTGTTCGCCTGGTGAGCGTAGGGATCCGGAGACCTTTATTACTGGCGACGAGGCATTCCAACTCTGTCCTAAAGGGTGACAACGCATCAACCTTATAATTCCTTGGCAAGGATGAATTAAGATGGTAGTAAGTACTCATAAAAAAAAATATATATTGTTAATTTATATTGGAAGGAACTTAGCTGATAACCTTATATATGAATGAGTATATTTTCATTGTAATGAGTCGGCGTGCTTCAACATTGCTTGTCTATCGATTCAGCCTCGTGTCCACGTGTAACGGCAGCGTGCCTGTTTGTTTGTCCGTGCATTAGCTTGCGCCTCCTTGCGTAATGACTTATTATGTGACACGGGGAGATTAGTGCTATTGTTATTCTTGCCTAACTGGTGTTCATTTGTTTTATCTAGATCGTCTGTAAATAGCCTACTGTTGTTTGCGGGACGTTTAGAGTTCCGTTTGTCTGTCTGTATACATGTCCAATGTATTACCATACCGTTCATTCTATTGAATTTGTTTGCCGATATATGAGTGGAGGGTTGTTATGTCGTTAAGAAATATCTTTACGTTCGTTGAAGGTTCAATTTGACAGCCCATTGAAGTAAGCTATTTTATTTTATGATCCCGTCGAACTGATGGTGAAGAAAGGTCGTCGTGTGGCAACCTCTTATTGACCATCGCTGAGTAGCACCGTCACCGGATTGAATGAGGACCTGTGCAAGTCTGCTGGAAGTCGATGGATGCAGATGGCTTAGGATCTCTTAAAGAAGTATGTTCAGCTATGTTCAGCAATAGACTAGTGATGGGCTGAAATGTTGATGGTTTTTTTTAATGTAGAATATTCAAGTTAATTACGAATCAAACTAAACCCCCGATGAAACCGATTTCACGTAACATAATACTTAATGAACGTGTCTTGCTCTTTACTTACACTTCAGTGAGTGTAAGTTATGTGCACATATTTATGTACGTATATCCAAAGGCGTATTTCCCTAAGGGTTGAAGGGGTAATTGCCCGGGGCGGCCAGATCGTAGGGGCGCAGCCTCCGAGCTTCATTAATTTAGAATTATGTTTACCTACATATAAATCCCAATACTTCTGGGATGGAATTGGAAAATATGTCATCTTAGTATTGAGATGAGGGGTGAGCGGGGCGGGGAAGGTATCTTAACACTTCTGCACCGAACCTCGACGGCAACACGGTGCACTTCCATACCGGGTTCACTCAAGTGGTCCATCAGGGCTTAAACTCGGTTTAATCGCGTACCATGAATTTATAGCGCGCGCTTAGACAACGTATAACGTACAAAAAAGTATTCTCCTCAAGAAACCTTACGCCTTAAAATATAACACTATTGTCCCGTCGTTTACCAGGATACCATAAAAATGCAAGCAGCGAGTTGTGATTAAACCGCGCAGCTATCCAATATCGAGTTCTACCGAAGTGCAGCCCATTGGATTATTAACGCTCCCATAGTCATTCGTGCGGGGCGGGGCGTCCATCGATCTATCGATAACTCGTTGCGACGATTTATCGATAGAACGATACAATCTGTATCGATTGAAAAAATTTTGTAATTATATATTATTACACTATACTGACATTTATTATATGAGCTTGCTCTACCTTGTGTTATGTTTCATTATTTTTAGGAAAAAGTTTTATCGAAAATACTAACTTATTTAAAATATTTCGTAGAGATGTGGATGTTCGCCAACCTGCAGTGCAACCACGTGATGGATGCTATGCTTTGCACCCTTCATAGAGACCGACTCTCTTTTTCTTACAAACTTACTGATGATCTAATTTACTATTCATTACAACGATTCGAAACGTATATGTCCGTTTTAACAATAATATAACATATTTTTTTAATTAATTTTTATATTATGTGAAGATGTGGCACACTATCTGTTTATGTCACAGACACTTTGTGCCATGGGAGCAATACGCAGTAGTCGTAGCGGTAGACTATTGTTGTTTTAAATTTCAAATGAGCCTCAGAGATAATAATAAAAAAAAAGTTGCGAGATAATAAAGAGTAATATCTCACTGAGACCTGCCGACGCCAGGTAGCCCAGCCTACTTTAATATTTTATCCATTCCCCTCTGTTTGAATTTTATTACTGCGACGCTCGCCTTTATGCCGAGACCCAGTTGAATACGTTTGTAATTCACAAATTGTACCATATAATATTTTTTAAATTAAAGGTGCAAACGAGGGAACAGATTTCCGGATAGTAAGTGATGTCGGTCCATGATAACATTCTTCTTTAATAATGTTTGATGATGCATATTCATCCCGAATCATCCCGTATCATCATCACAAATAATTATCTCACGGGATGAATTGTTTTTATTTAATCTTCAATTGTAAACACCTTATTTTTATATAAAAGGGTACAATGGACGTACTTAATGCCTTTTGGCATTCTCTACCAGCCAACCATTGAGATGGGGAAACATTCACTGTAAGTGTCAATAGTTCTAAACATTAACAATATATGTAACGTACTTAATATATATAATAATAAATAAAATACGTTAAACAATAGATATCATAAATTACATAATAAATATATTAGGAGCTCGCTTAATGTCATCGGTCGCTCACTGTATAGATTGAACAGTAAAAGTATAATTAGAGAAACCAGTGTTGTGCTGTGTTACATGAATCTTGAGAGGATTAAAAGGACGAGGTCCTCTGATATGAGTAGTGTGAAGATGAAAAGAATTATAATAAGATGGTTAGTTAGTAGAATTCTGGAAATCTACGCCTTTGACGGATGGGAATCCATTGAAGTTCAGAGCGGTACAAGGAGAGATGGTCATACTTACGTAAGTCGAAGATAAGTCTAGTACAGTTATTGAGAAGGCGCTCCAATTTATTAAGATGACTTTGTGATAGATCTGCGTAACACACATCAGCATAATAGATGATGAGTAGAATTAGGAAATGAACGAGCTTACGGCTTAGTTTTGTTTAGCACGTAGGGCGGGATTAATTTTTTAATTATGATTGTTGTTGTTTATTAAAATAAAGTGACAGCATTCACAGTTGTACTGATGATAGGAGACCCTCTGATGACTTCAGTCTATAAACATCTACATCCATCATCAAAAAAAAAGACACGTCACCCCTGAGGATTTAAATGATAGTATGTATTACCTCGTTACATGTAATTAAGTCCACCGATCCACACTCGTTTTTACGAAACACATTTTGGTCATGCTGCTATTCCAAGCTGTTACTTTGTGAGGGTGTGGTTCTTCCACAGCGGAGGAACAAGCCGCTGTAACCTGTCAGGGGACAGATTCATGTTCTAGCTCTTAAGCACCTGTAGCATTGCACTACTTGTACGTATTTCGTGTCGTGGGTCCCGACTTCGAATTCTTGTAGAACAATTTGAACGTAGATAGCCTAATGGTTTAGGGTACGCTCCGCAAAATTTTAGGTCGGAAGTCCGAATCTGCCATTCGACTTTTGTCGTGGAACATCTCCTAGTACAAGCAATTTCAGCTTAGTCGGAGTAGTTGACCGGAATGTTGGTAGTTTAAACAGCATTGATAGAATTCTTTAAAAAAAATGTGCATCACTAATTCATGCATTCGGGCCGGGGGGTGTTGTTTTACCGGAGTCCCTGACACTGCAGCGGAACCTACGAACCAGTTACATTTCTGAAACTCATTTTAAATTTACGTAACGCAACAAAATCGAGCGGCGGGCGGTCATAACAGTTTTTGGCGTGATACTCGGCGTCCTTGCGATCCCCTCTGGCGTCCTTGAGCAGGACGACATTGAACCCATCCCGGGCTCTAGCCCGGGCTGGTGTACAGTCACGAGCAATAAACCGAAAACTCGAGAACCTTATTCAGTTGTATTAAGGTTGATAAGGTTGACTTTGTTGGACTTGCTTGTTGCCGATTAATGGAATGGTTGTTAAGTGAAATGACTAATCACATTTGTAAAGTCTTTATTTAACTGGATGTATTTAAAGAAAAGTAATTTATTTATATTGTTTGCTTGTCTCGAAATATTGATTCGCGTGCACTATGCACTATGATTCCTTGTCATGAATGTAGTATGACGTCTACATGCCGCCGCAGGAATCACTTGCCATCAGGTGAACTGTGTGTGAATTTGTTATACTAAATGTAATAATAATAAAAAAACTAGTCGGATATTTTTAAATTTTTGATTAGTTGGTAGAGTACCGCCGCAGCTTTGATGGTGTTGTCCTTCTGGCGGATTTCTACCATCTGCACAGGACCGAGGACCCATTCTCGATGCTTGCAATAATATCGAAGGAACGTTTAAATGCCGTGTTAGGGGACACGTACATGCAACTATCATACACAGACCCTAAAACCAACAACTTAGTAACACAAAAATTTGTTTTCTGTGCTGGTAATCTCAGGTCTTCCCCTCAAGGATCATAACGCATGTGCATCTTGAATTGTTTCGTTTGAAAAGTTAAGGACGAATGGGGTATCGACCACCGATTGGGAAGAAAGGATTTGGAGTGGTGTCATCCTCGGACTGGCAGTCGCAATGTGGGACAAAACCTCGTTAGACGGTGCGGACGACCTGTGCAAGTTGCGGAGAGTCGATGGATGCAGGTGGCTCCGGATCGTACCCAGTGTCTGAGGGGACGCCCATGTTTAGCAGTGGACTCTGCATTGGCTGTGATGCTGATGGTGGGGAAGTATTCAGGGCGGCAGTAATCAGGTGAACTGCGTGCTCCTTTCATCATCCTTAATATTAAAATTATAAAACGAATGCCTTTTTCTAATGTCGTCATGGAGTGAGAAACGAGTAAACAATTCGCTTGATAGTAAATGTTTCTTGCGTCTAAAAAACTCCTCGATACGAAAACACAATATGTCCTTGAGACTAAAATGGAATGCCTCATCACCAGTTATAGTCGAGTCGAAACGTAAGTCACGTGACTCCATGAAGTTGACGTTCACTTCAGCTCAAGAGAAGTACCGATCCCTAATTGAACCGTCACGCTTGGAAACTCTATTGGTATTCGTTTTTCACACCTGACGCCGAGGTTGTATAACCGCTTAAAAACATGTGATTTATTCAGCAGATATAGTGAAGATGATTTATTCATCTTCACTAATTGTATACAACACTTATATAGTAAATAAAGTTCACTATTATCCAGAAGACATTCTCTTAAACAATTCTGATAAAATTTAAGGTCTTGTCTTTTTATTGTTATAAAGAGAAGGTTATTTAATTTTTCGTATGTTGTATATATGTACCTATGTAAACAAGATATTTCTAGAGACTCAATAAATCGAGTCCATTTTTTAAAGTTGAGAATTTATTACTTCTCCAGCGCCCACGCATTCCGAAGTGGTGGTACAAATAGCTAATAAATGTAGCGATATTAATTTAGATAATCCTTTGTCAGAAGCAACTGACCGAGCCGAGGTTCGGCCCTCTCGGGCACCCCCGAGTCAGACGCTCTCGCAAAATAGGGTACCGGCGAAGCCAAGGCTACCTCTTGGGAGCCCTTGTGCTGGTTACCCACAAATAGAGGCTGGTCTCAACCCGGCGAACCTGTAAAAGCCCTCGGGGTAACAGCGGCCATCAACCCTAAAAAAAAGTATTTATTACGTTAGAGCCCTATTGAATTTCACTATAATATCTACCTATTATTATTTGTTTATAATTAATATACCGTCTACCGACATAATTCGTAGAACCGATAACCAATGGGAAGGAAGGCTCACGAGTGGAAACCTCGTATTGACCATCGCAGCGTAGAACGAACCCCCACTAGATGGAGGGACGACCTGCGCAAGTCTTCAGGAAGTCCAAGGATGCAGGTGGCTCGGGATAGTACTCTGTGGCAGCCTGTGGGTGCGGCCTGTTCAACTGTGGACTAGTGATTGGCTGAGATGCTGATGATGATGAATGTATATCATGAAGTCCGCGGTGTGCACTTATTATCCAACTTTCTTTTTTTATTAAATTACTTATTTAATTAGTCTTGTTTCAATTGGTAAGCATGTTAATTTCAACACTGATTGGAGGAATAAGACATATTTTGACTTAAACCGACTAGAACCTTGTCCTACAAGGCTGTGTGATATCTCCTACCTAGTTTCTTCTGTTTATCAATGACATGTTGCAAACTAATAAGATTTATTGCTACGCGGATGACAGCATAGGGGATGCGATAAACACTGGCCGTGTCAATAGTTCCCGGCAAAACGTCAATGTGTGCCGGTACAAACCTGCATTTGTGGCCGAAATTTTGTTATACAAAGTCTCAGATTGGGGCCAACAAAGTATATTGCAATTTAACGTCACGAAAACACAAGATTGCGCGTTTATCGCTGAAAAGAATCCCTTTGTCGCATCTCCTAATTTTGAAAACACTCCCCCCCTTGCTATTTCAGCCAGTAACGGTATCCTTTGCGTTGACACATCGAGCACCGTTAAGTACCGCTTTTTCAGTTTTTTCGCTTTCGCTTTTTCCGATCATGTTTTACGTCCTGTCCAGCTTGGTGATCGCGGTAAAAAATAAAAGCAAGCAATAGAGAAACGTCACTGAAAACACCGAGGCTCGCAAATAATGAGAAATAAAATGGTAAGTCCGGATTATAAACAACTGGAAAATAATTCATTAATGATTATAGATTTATTGATATTTAACTATGACAACGGAAAGTCAAGTAACTCTGTTCCTCTCATGAGCATGAGTGCTGTAAAACATTGGATTAAATAATCGCGTTTAATCCGTATAAATAGTTTTTTTTTTTATATAATATTGGTGATATATGAGCACACAGTTTACCTGATTGGTATGACTGCGGCCCATGATATTCATATGCATCCAACAAAGATTGAAGATGCTCGTGCTGTTATTACGGAATTGTTCAGGGTCTTTAAAAAGATTTAAAGTGAAAGAAACACTGTTTATTATAAAATAATATTGATTTACATTATTTTTTGTAGGAGCTTGGTAAACGTGAGTCGGGGATGGAGCTTAGGACTGAACAGTCATGTCTCACGGCGAAGCCGTGGTACTTAGGAACACCTTTCCGTGTAGGAATTGGATCTATTTCAGAGAAATATAACAGAATGGATGAGTAGTGAAAAGGTCAGCAATTTGGCATGCAGGATCTGGGCATAACAGTGCGTTGCCACCCCCGAGGACGGAGATAGAATCTGTACCTCGCAAACTGTAATTCGGTGCGCGGATCCGTACAACTTACAAAACGAAACACAGTGGCGTTATCATGCTATTTCACTCTAATATTTTGCAAGGGCGTAGTCCTTACCAGTCTGATCCGACTCATGCTCTAGAAACAATCTGCTCTTATCATGGAATTATTTTTACAAAAGTAACTCAAAGGATTTCCCCACGTTAATAAAAAAAAATATTTAATGTCAATCTAACAATGTGAAAGCAATAAAATCATAAACATAAAAAAAAAGATGAGTATTTATTATATAAATGTAATAAATAAAGAAAATAGATTGAACGTTAATAGGATGATACAAAGTGGTTCAGTTTGTGTCTATCGGTGTGGGGCAATAAATCATGTCCGTTGTTTACCCATTTGTCTAGCACCCGTCGGGCAGGCCGACCGTTTGTCGCGATCAGTCATTGTGAAAGCCTCTGTATGTAACAGGCTTAATGTCTAGAGTATTTTATAATTGAAAAATACTTTTAAAAAAAATTACCTTTTTTTTTTTAACTAAAGGCAACAATTGGGCACACAGTTCACCCTGTCGTAAGTGTATCCGCGGCGGTTTACGATATCTATTCTATCGATTCGAGACGCAATTGTACTGTCACCCCGGAGGTATGAGATGGTCTGTATCGTTACCAGTGATAATAAGGTCCTCGGATCCCTACCCAATACAAAAAATACAGCGTTATGGTGTTATATCATGCTGGTGTTCTGTGAGGGCGCTTTCCTTTCCTAGTTCAGGTGACACATTTATGTTTTATTTAATTATTTAACTGCGGTAAAATAATTGTGACTATAGTAATGTGAATGGGGTAGGCTGAAAATCGGCACTGATCACCATACGTTTATTCGTTGCCCTAGTAAAACCTGATAATCTTGACTGACTCGATCGATTTTCTCGAAATATATCTAGAAACTTTCTCGCAGACAAAAGCTATCGATTAAGAAAAAAACCGCATCTAAATTAGATCATCCGTTTATTTATTTTTTCTTTATTTGCACCACTAAAACAACTACTAACTAAAACTAAAACAAACATTCATACAAAAAGGCGTACTTAATTTCAAAAGGCATTGCCAGCCTAGGTTTACGTTTTTTTTTATGGTGTTGAATGTGACAAACGAGCACACAGTACACTTGATGGTGATAGGCAATCATAATGCGGATGCCTTGTCTCCACTGAGGACTTAAATCGAATGGCTCGTCAGTTATAAGTGTCGCCAGATTCCTACACTCATCGAAGGAAACACAGCAGCGTTATGCTGCTATTGCACGCTGGTATTCTGTGAGGTCGTGGTCCTTTCCCATTCACGCTGAAGCTAGAAACAAAGTGCAATGTGGCTTTGCCAATCTGCTATATTAAATATGATAATATGTTAAAGTATATCCCAGAGCATTAACAGCTTAGGTATGAATATGTCACTGTATCAGCTGTACAAACTACATAGGCGTTAATCCATCTCAACGTTTGCCGAGCTAACCTTGTTTAAATTAGAAGATCAGTAAGAACTCCTGGTTAAGTTCCGCCACGAGTAGTTCAAACTATAATCATGATGTTTGTAGATTGATTAAACAAGATTACAGACGAACTGGAAGCGTCTGTAGTCTAACGATATAGAATACCTTCTGCGAACTTTGTGTTATAGGTTCGAGTCCATCTCCTAATAGCATTTATATTCAAGCTCACGTGAATGTCAGTATTGCTGATTCCATTGCTGGCTTTTAAAAAAATATATCAATACGCAGTGGACGTAATCGAGATATAGTGAAAAGTCTGCATTGCGTATACTGTCACGAAGTTGGAGGAGGGTATGAATTATCAAACTGTCATCTCCCGCCGATTGGATGAATGTATTATTTTACAAAAGCGTCGTCGTTACGTCATCCTTCAAGAATGGACGGACTACATTAACGCCCTGTAAAGTGGAAGCCTGTGGTTATACTAATTATAGTTATATACTATTAATTTTCAATCCGCTGAATGCCGAAGAAAGGTTTATATATTTAAACTCTATTGTTGCCATCATACAAAAAGTGGTATATAGGGCTTACTTATGTATTATGTATGTATGAATGTATGAATAAATAGATTGTTTTTTTTGGATAATAATACTTTATTTATTCAAGTACTATTTATTGTTGCCAAGAAATTTTAAAATTTTGAAAATTTTTAACTCTTCCGACTCAAAAGGTTGCCGACCCCGGCCTTAAAGCATTCTCTACCAGCTAATACGTGCTACTCTTTTTTTCGACGACCCCCTACTGTGAGATGTTCTATCTACAATGCAACATAAATGGGGAATAGACTACGCCCTGACAATAAAAGCATGTAGTAACAGCATACCGTATGTTTTTTTTTTATATAGAATAGGTAACCTAGCAGCTCTTGATGGTAAGTGATCAAACAATAATAAACATCAACAACACTAGATGAGTCGCAGATGAGATGCGGGATTTGAGAAAAGTCAAGGCCCTTTTCATGAAGGTCCCTAATTCCTATCGGTTCGGAAATACCGCTGGCAACAGACACGTTACGTACGGTGTAGGCGACTCAGGGGTGAAAACCCATTTGTGTCTTGAATCTATGAAACCATCAGGGGAACTGTGTGCACGTTTGCAAACTCTAACGCTATTCAAAAAAAACTTAATGATCCAGAAATAATCAGTTAATTGAAAGGGCCAAACAAACGGATGTAAGCCTCCTTGATCTCTCCGCTTAATGCTCCTGTCTGACTTTGAAAGGCCCGAGTAAGCCATTGGATTTGGGAATTTATTACAAAGTCTCATTCGAACGGTCGTGTTTAATCGATGCTTTAAGGTCGGCCATAACAACGCTTTGTTTAGTTTTATAAATGTCGAAATGTGACATTAAAGTAGAAAAGTAACAGCCTATATACAAATCCCATCGTTGAGCATAAACCTTCTATCTAGAGTGCTACAGCATAATCCATCACGCGGCTTCACTGAGAATTGGGGGACTTCACATGTCTTCGAAATATTTTTTTTATTATTTCTTAGACATGCAGGTTTCCTCATGATGTTTGTCTTCACCGCCGAGCAGGTGGTAAGTTGGTATCATTTAAAATTGCCACTAACAATTTCATTAGTGCAGACAACGAACGGGGATCGAAATGTGATCATTAATTATTAAAGAATAATTCAGCCTACATACATAAACTCCACTGCTTAGCATATGCCTAGCTGCTACCAGTGGGCGTAGGGCATAGGACATGTACTAGGCCCTAACTAAAATCAAGCAGCATAACGTTGCTATGTTTCGTCGGGTTAGCGCCGGGATCCGGAAACCCTTATGGTGACGAGGTTTTTCATCCCAGTTCTTACAATATTCATTTCGGGGATGAATGTGAGTGTCAAGAGTCGCAGGAATTACTTACGATCACGTGAACTGTGCTTATTAGTCACCCTCAATGCAAAAGTGAACGTCGCTGAACGGTACCTTTAACTTATCGGTTTTGTCGAGATCGTTTCTTTAAACGTGTTTGTTTCCTTGTGAATTATTAAACAGTTTATTTGAATGTTGGATTGGGACACGTCTCGGTCTCGTGTCTTGGACACTGCATCTGGACCTTCCTTCGATTCCTTCGATCTGACGTTCCTTCTCTTCGATGTCGACTAGTATCTAGGTTTGCGCGAATACTAACGACACTAACCACTATCCAGGGAGTGGATGTCGTTCGGTAATAATCAGAAGGTCATCACCTCATCATTAAATCATCATCAGTTGGATATGTTATTTAACTCGTTCATTTGTCTTTGCGGTATAAAACGCTCTCCCATATTCAACCAAATATCTTGTTATCACAGCGTCTCGACGCCTCCCTCACAGCAGCATCGATTTCCCGCAACCTTGCATATGTCGTCGCTCCGTCTAGTTGTCCTACGGCAGAAAAAATTCTAAAAATTTTATTTTATTTATTTATTTTATATTACTGTCCTCGTCTATTTTTGTCTGTTTATTCTAAAAAAATAATCTTATTTCTTTCTAATTTTATGTAATTATACTACTTAAGATTCTATTCTACGGATTTGTATGAATAATATATAAATTAACAAGCATCTATTCGCGGCTTCGTCTGCGTGGACTTCAACATTGGGTCAAGTGATAAATTAAAAATTTGTGGGACTAATGATGTTTCAAACTGCAGAATGAATAGGTCAGCTCAACCGGGGTAGGAACACGCCCTCACAGAATACCAGTGTGAAATAGCAGCATAATGTTTTAGTGTTTTGTCTTGTGAGTGTAGGGTTCCGGAGACCTTTATTACTGTATACGAGGCATTTCATCTCAGTCCTCAAGGTACAACGCACCTGCATTATGATTCCTTGTCAAGGATGAATGTAGATGTCATGGGCCGCAGGAATCACTTGCCATCAGGTGAACCGTGTGCTCGTTTGTAACCCTCAATGTAATAAAAATAAAGTTTTGGGCACCCCTGCTTCTCGCGTGGTCAGTAAGTCGGTTGCTGAAGAGTATCGAGTGTCCAAACCTAGCGCGTACTGGCGTATTAATAAATTATACAATGTCGTCTAACACATTCTTCATTTCACTCTGAAGCCGATGTTGCAGTCTGTTGGTAATGCTAGTTTTAACAAAAATTCATAACAGTCGTATATCGATCTCATTTATAGAGATAAAAAGTCCTATGTGTTATTCCAGGTTATACATTATCAGTCTGCCAAATTTCATTCATATCCGTTCAGTCGTTTTTAAATGATCGAGTAAAAAATTTTCAAACATACAAATTCAGATTTATAATATTGTATATATTATATAATATCATATTCACATCATATAATATCATATTATATAATATTAAATTCACAGCGTGTTTAATTAATTTAAATATTTTTAACTTAGTAATTAAAACAACAATCCATTTTGAAAAGTCCTTCACATAACGAGCGATCTATTTCAGGAAGACATCGTGTAATATCATCATCGAGTTCTTTGCTATTTTCTTTATTTCTACAATTTTACTGTATTGGTGCTTCATACTAAATGAAACGTTTACGAACCGATTTTGTTTATGTATCGATATAAAAATAAAAGGAACTTTACTACGCTTTCAATTCGTGACAATATTCTTTGTCTCAAATCAAGGTGGAATGCCTATAAATTAAATCTTTTTTTCGACGACCGCAGTCCTGTGTTCGGTTTAGGTGTGGCCTCAGTCGACCATAGGTTCGAGTTCGCCATTCGACTATTGTCACAAGCTCTTTTGGCTCAGTTTATTTGGATAAGAGGAGAATTAGGTTAGCATTGCGTTCCTCTCTAGTTACTCTAGTTTTTCGGCGTCTAATTACGTCTTCTTTATCGTTTGTTCCACATAATATACAAGTATTTTGCAATCACAGCCTCAGTCTTATCAAGTTATTTCGTGATAACAATATTTATTAATAATATAAGACTGATATTAACACTTTTTAACCTTTATAAATATTTATACAAGGAGATTTTTTTTTCTTTAAAGTTTCATATCCTCCACTAAATTATATCAGAAATATGTTTTTCCATTAGTAGTTTATATTTTATTTTTTTGTTTATACTTTATTATATACAAAAAACAGTATATAATAAAGTATTACAGTAAACGTAAACTAAGGTAGAAATTATTGCCTATTGGCAGATCTCTTCTAGTCAACCCAAAGTGTAGGATTACGCCATAGGCAGCAATCTAAAATATTATTTCACTTTATTTAATATTTGCTCCATTAGGTAATCTACAATTCTAGATCTAGCTGTAAGCTCTATTTGCCAAATTATCCGGTAGGCTTGAACTATTGATTGACACACGAAAGGCGGGTGTCAACGGAGAACCAGCCAGCGCTGGCTAGCTGGCCAAAATAATGCTGTGATGAAATCTGATCGGTACATCACAGTCTTAGGTTCTATTTGTTTATTTAAATATAACACGACATGTTTCGCATTAGCAGAATATCTTTTTAATGTTAAGAAGCTTTAATCTAACATGCGTGTCCATGACATGGACACTACATTTGCCAAAATATCATGCATCAGCATCATTTAAAAAGTATTACATCAACTGTTTACATTATATTAAGTTTTTAGTATGCATAAGGTTTTTGTTAAATATAAATTTAGGTTAATTATAAGTTATATGTAAATACACCGTTTCCTTTGAAACAATTTGGTACATTTTGCATGTAAACTTATGCAGTGAATCGTAAAATACATCAAGGTGATTGTTCCGTTTTACAAGTTGATTGTAATCGCTGCATATTTTACATTAATTAAGTGTCACGTATCGTTATAAATTTTAGATAATAAAGTCATGTCCTCTTTTCGTACGTTACGTTTGCTGGATCGATTAAATCGATATTTTTATTAATATTTATACTTGAATAAGGAAGCAGTGGTCAAAGTAACCTGGCCTTCGAGTTGCGAGTCCTGTGTTTTTTTTAAATTGTATTTACCCTAACTAGCAGAATAACGAACACACAGTTCGACCAGTTGACAAGTGATGATTACCACTTGTATCTTACAATAAATATTCAAGACGCACATGTGTTGTCAGCCCTGATGCAGGTACGACAAAAATAAGTATATATAAATCCCTTAGAAGGAATAAATAAATCTTAATAAATATATTTGTTTGCGTAGAATTTTTATTTAAATTCTCCCGTGAAAGACAAAAGGATCGAAGCTCATAAAGCCGACGTCGTTTAATTAGTTGAAGCTTTTAGTATTCAACTCGGTGAAACTGTGAAAGCCCTCGGGCTAACAGCGGCCATCAAGTTTTATGTATGGGGAAATCATGTGTTTGTGTTCACATTATTTTACCTGCCCTAAGGGCTATTTCACTTTGGTATAATATATATAAAATATTTTTTGTGCACATCTATGACATAATTCCCATGCTTTTATAATAAATATTAATTAATTAATTTCTTTATCATTTATTTGTACAAGTAAAACAAACGTGTTCAAAAAGGTGGACTTATATACCAAAAGGCATTTTCCTACAATATATAAACTAATTTTGGTTTTAAAAATATATAAATATTAAATTAATAGAAGTAATATACATATATAATTAGGTTATCTGTACATTACATACTATATAGTTTATACATATAAATTATAAGTTAGTTTTTATTCCAGTCATAAGTAAATCTTTCCAGAGTGATCTCACCTTCATCTGACTGTCCTCAACAAGGCAAGGTTGATTATGTGGTGGATTAACCCTTTTTGCCAGCTATTGATTCTTTCAGTTATGGATTGTCTCATTGGGCAGGTGAATCACAGCAATACAGCACGTATTACTATTGTTTCGCTATAAATATTTTAATGTTTTCTTTTGATAATAAATATAACCAAATAATGCAATCGACAAAAAACAGTATAGCGAAATTAGAGTCGAGTGTGTATAATCAAATAAAAAAAAATATATGTGGAGGAATTCTGACGAATTATATAAAAAAAAAACTTTACTTTAATAAAAAGAACGTTTACCTAGTCTTAACAATAAATAGAAAGTCTTATATCTTCCTAGTCTTATATCAATAATATATTAAAATTAATTTAAATAATTTAGCACTTAGTGTTGATGGAATGATTTCCTTACTATGCTTTTACTGCTTGGATTCATATATGCATATAATTCGGACATAATTCATAATTATATATTCTATATAATTATGAATTATGTCTGTTACACTCGGAGAAATGTAATTCAGAAGTATTTTTAAAAGCAATAATAAACAATAATAAGATAACATAAGTAAGCAATTTTAAAATAAATTCAGAACTCTATGAATTGAGACGTCCAAGATTCTCGACATCACGGCGGCAGACTTACGTCAAAGCGAGTTTTCGTGACGTCATCTCTCTCACGCCTTTCGAATTGCCATACCCAACCCAATTTTCTTTATTTATCTCTATCGATATGCAGGTAATTTTTCGATGATTTTTTTCTTCAACACCACACGTACGTACACTTTAAATTGCGATTAACATTTTGTTTGGAACAATACTGTCATCGGGGAAAGAACTCTTGTACCGTGGAATTAAAAGTGAGCCCTGAGACACTGAAATATTTCATGCAATTTCATATAAATAAATAATAAATTTGTTTTAGCAGTGGTAGAGCTACACTGCAGTTTGTTTCTAGCTTCAGGATGAATGGGTCAGCTCGATCGGGGTAGGTCCACACCCTCACAGAATATCAACGTAAAATAGCAGCTTAGTGCTGCTGTGGTGCGTGGTGAGTGCAGGGATCCGGTGACCTTTATTACTGGAGACGAGGCATTCCACTCTGTCCTCCAGGGTGACAACGCATCTGCATTATCACCCTAATTCCTTGTCAAGGATGAATGTAGATATCATGGGCCGCAGGAATCACTAACATCAGGTGAACTGTGTGCTCGTTTGTTACTCTTAATGGTATAAAAAAAGAAACAAAAAAATGTGTTTAAAAAAAACGTAATATAAATAGAGACGATGGTTGAATATCTATAACATCGACATGGAATCATGTAGTAAATAAGATTTAATCCCAAATCGAACATTCCGCTGCAAGACCACAAGATACTGTGAGATGCTTCAGCGTAGATCTGATGAACTTAAATAACTATGATATCAAACACCTCCAGCAATCGGAACGTTAAAAAGTTAAAATAAATGCAATAACATCCGTAAATAATAGTTTTATTCAACTTAAAAAATCCTGCTAATTTCGTTGCCTTGTTCATTTGAACAATAGTAATACCGTTTGGAATAAAAGATAAAATTCTTTGTATTGTTGTCTTGTTTACCAAACATCGATTAACTCTGGTCCGTCGTTTCGAAGATATCATGTTTTTTTTTAAATAGAATACCTGTCCCACCTGGTGTAAAGTGGTGATGAAGAAGTTGATGGTAGAGCGAGACTAGGTCAGCACATGCCTGTTTACTCTTCTGAAGACACATTATACTTCGACGGAAAGACTGTCGCAGGAAAATTATTCCAATCCTTCGCTGTTTGCATTGAAAACGACGAAGTATGAACATCGCTTCGTCCGAATGCGAGGAATTAAAAAGCCGTGCGATAAAGACTTTTTAATAATTTTAAGGGCGAAAGATTTCTTTGCACGGTAGAGCTACGTTATTGACTACAGTACGAAGGGGACATAGCCGCGTTAGGTAGTTTAGGTTTTAATCAGTTTTTAATTTCACGGTACGGGAGCCAACCGAACTCGATCCCCGGTGTCGGCGCCAATTGAATTGATAATTGCAATTTTAAGTACTGATTGAGCACGTGCTCGGCAGCCAAGGGAAACATCGTGAGGCAACTTGCATTCGTATTAATTAATACCAAAAAATATTTCAACATGTGAATTAATTCACAATCGCGGCATCCGTAGCCGCGTGGCGAACTGTGCTCGAAGACGATCTCTCTTGGAGAAGGTTTATGCTCAATAGTGGAACTGATATGTACAGACAGGTTGTTACTTTAATTTTCAAAATATTAGGTTGTAATTTTATTTTATTACATTGAGTGTAACAAACTCATGCACAATTCACCTGATGATAAGTGATTCCTGCGGCCCATGATATCTACATTCATCCTTGACAAATGTCAACAAATTGTGTGCTAGTACGCTAGTGTTTTATTTTACTTACGTCTATTTTCTGTTTGTTCCGTGATTTAGGGGTTGTTATTGGATTGGGGGAAGTCGAAAGGGTGGCATTTTATTAAAGGAAAAGTGTTGACGGACCAGTATCCTTTATATCCCCTTTTCTATTCACTTTTATGTTTATGTTTCAAGTACTTCAGTTCTTGTTACATGATACAATTTTATTTTCAATAGATTAAGAGTAATCTGAAAAGTTTTACCTTAGTTTCTTTTGTGTGTTTTTTAAGGTTTTATTTTGTTTAACTCACCCAACAATTCTTCTGCACACCTCTCGATATCGAAGCCTAGAGATAGTGCTCTTATCCCCAGAACCATAATCGAGATTCACTCAGCTTATATTATTTCCAGCAACTTTCTATTCTTGGGTTACGAGAATTAAGTATCTTTAACTAAATAAAGAGCCGTGGTAGCTCAGTGTTTAAGTGCTCGTTTTTAATTCACGGTATTCGAGCAAACCGAGTTCAATCCCCGGTGTCGGCACTAATGAAATTGTTTTTCGCAATTTTAAGCGCTTGCTGTATGTCTAGGAAATATAAATATATAAAATGTAAATAAAATAAATAAAATATATTTCGATGATTTGTGAAGTCCATCAAGGGCTCATAGGGCGTGGATCCCCGTGGCAGAGTAAGCTTCAACATCCTCTCTAGGGAGAAGGCTGCTGTCCAGCAGTGACATTTATATTATTTAAGGAGTTACTTTAATATCAATTTGGCTATTTGTACAATCTGCTGTTCCTTGATAAGTGCATCGGAACCAAAGTCCGGAACGATTTCGTTATTTTCGTAATTCGGCCGATTTATTTTTACGGAAAGATAAATTGAAAAAGTTGCTCGGAAAATATGCAAATTCAGGAAAAACTGACAGTTCTGTTTGCTGTGAGATTTGTAATTCGAATGATTCGAACGGATAATTTTCACAAAATCGCAAAACTCATCACTAACAAATTAATTGAAATTTCGACAGGACAACTGTATGTCAAGTGTACTAGTTTAAAATACAATTTAGTATTGAACTTTAGAAAGTAAGATGAGGCTAGTTATTAGATTTGCGATTTGTGATTGTGATTCGCTGGCACTCGTTCGACTTCGTGTGAATACGTCGGCCGACTTCGGCATTCCGATTGCATGCATAAGTGCTACTGGATGTGACAGTGTAACGTAACAAATCTCCTTACTTAATAAGTTCTAATAAATTGAATAACTTGTCATTTATTTAGAAAATAAAAATAAAATATAAAAAAAAGGAAATATAAAAGGAAGAACAAAGCAATTTTATTTTTATGTTTAATCTTTAATTGTAACCACCTCATTTAAAAACAAAAAGGTACGATAGGCGGATACCGTGGCATTCCCTGCCAGATAATCCTTGAGATGAAGAAACATCCACTGTGCCAACAACAAAACAATTCTAAATATTAACAATATATGTATAAAATACATTTAGTTAATCTTTAGCCCTCCTGACTATCCTATGTAAATCCTGACTGAATTATATGTCGACAAGATTTATAAGGTTTCGGTATTCTGTCGACACTGCCATTCTGTCGCTCTCGTAGAATACCAGTGTGAAATATCAGTTTAATGCTGCTGTGTTTGGAAGGTAGGACACTGATACTGGTAATAAAAGGACAATGTATGTGCCTCTTGAATCTGAATCTGAAATCGTTGAAGATTGGTGTAGATGTAATGGGCCACAATTATCAATTTTTTGACCGGAATAATTTCATCAAATGGTTTGACATCCCTAATATTAAAAAAGAGCTTGAGTACCCTGTGTAAACGCCCTGATATTATATTATTCTAGCTGATAAACTCAATTTAGTATTGTCAATATTACATTTTATATTTAGTCGGATTTCGTCCCGGGGTACCCGTGAAGGCGTTATTCTGTCTCGTTAGCAAGGTTCAAGTTATGCCAGTCGGCCAGGCTTATCTCCTAGACATTCGCCGGTTCCGGAGCCGGGAAACGTGTACCAGTTTGACCATTAGGGTCACGTCTTTCTATAACTCAATTTGAAGTTGGAACGTGAGATTTATTCGTTAACATTTGTTAGCTTTATGTTTTTAGGGGCCTGATATTGATTTTTAAATCACGTTTATATTTTCTTTTTTGTTATCTTATTTTCAGCCAGCAGTAGAATATAAATTTTAAAAGTGTACCACGAAAAAGGTTTTTATGCCCATGAAGTTCTTGGTGTAGTCAGTGTTTTATATATTATGCAAACACAGAAATAATGTGACTTTCTGCCAATATATTGGGACGTGTACTTCGGACTTTCGATTCCTCAGGCTGCCAAGCCACGGGATCTTCAATTTAAGTAGACTATAAACTGTTTTTACACACAAAGTCGTAAATATTGTTTCGCTTTTATTTATTTTTTACATAACTTTATTACTATGATGATTTTTTACGAGAATTCCAACGAATTGACATCGGTGTGAAAAAAAATACAAATCATCATATTCACTATTATTTATAAAAGATCTTCCGTATAAGATTATTTCAAGCATTCGCGACCTTTATTAGCGTATCCGATGTTAGTTGTACCGTATCGTCAAAATGATCTGATGATATGAATTCTTTTAATCATTTTCATAAAAATTCGTAACGTTTTATTAAGCATCTTTAAAATATTGTTAGTTATCAGTCTACATGGCGATAAATACATAATTTAACGTTGTATTGACCGAGGACGCCTCAATAGATAATCTTTTATCTGTCTATTAAATAATGAGTCGTCGGCCTGCGGTCGGCGGCCACTTCTCCGAGTTAGTTCAGCGACGGACGCGCGTACGAACATATATCCCAATATAAATGAGATTTAATATTTTTTTAAATTTGGCATTGAACGACGCTAGTCGTGAGCGCGTTTCAAAAAAAATTGTCAACTGATATAAATCAGACTGTGACCACGAATTAAGAATAAAAAGTGTGAAATTCTGTGTAAACGGCCAGTGTTATCTTTTTAACCTAGAAAAAGAAACAACTTTAGTGCAATACAGTGATATATTTTATCTGCACAATATTGACAAAGAAGGTACTGCGAAAAAATATTAGTAAAGTGTAGTGTAGTGACCAGTGATATGTATCATAATATTATCTTTATAATTTTGAGTAAGAAAGAAATATAAAAAAGAATAAAAAAGCATAGTGCAGTCTAGTGGTCGGTGAGTTATTTTGTTGGCATTTTGACATTAGAAGCATAAACTTTAGTGGAGTGTTCGATTGAGTGGCCGTCGGGAGGTTGTTATCGAAATGATAGGAATGCAGTGAGATTGGGGGAAGTTTGTTTTGGCAAGAGGCCGGTCAACACGCATTTGCTGCCAATATGACGCGTCTCAAGGTGATTCGTGTTGATATTTACATAGACTTCATGCATGTATAAAGTATAGGTATATTATAGTTATATTTGGAAATCTATAAATCGTAACTTCTTTAGAAAGTGAACCCTTTATGTATAAATTCCACTGCTATAAGCCTCCTCTCTAGACAGGGTGTTGGGGCATAGTCGCATAGCAACACGCGGCTCCACTGGCGGATTGGCGAACTTCACATTTTATTGAAATAATTTTATTTGTCATTTATTTGTTAGACATGTTAGGTTTTTCATGAGCGGCGAGCACGTGGTGGTAAGACCGTGAGCGCTACCGCGGCGCTGTTTCTTTTCTTAAAAAAAAATAATATCAGAACAGTTATTAATCTTTTTGCAACGTGTGCGTTTAGTGATATCGTAAATTGAACTTCAAAGGGCAGAAAATATATTTATTATCCTGAGGGTATGTTAAAATTTTCGCAGGTGGTTTGAAACATTTAGAGCGTTGATAAATCAAGAAACAATTTTTACACAGTTACAATCCTGTTTGCCACATTAAAAAGTACGTTACGAACTGCCATATGTCCGGGATGGCCAATTAGGCCAAAAAAATTAAACTAAAACTTCAATTTATTTACGAAGGTCTTTCCTTTCTTCTAGTCCTGACAGAATACTAGCGTGAAATTGCATCATAACGTTGATGTGTTCCGTATAGATTATTGGAGTGTAAGGAACCAGAGGCCCAATTACGATTATTCTATCACAGTCCGCACGGTGACAACGCACTAGCATATTGAAACTGTCGAGGGATAGTAGGTCAACCCTTTTTTTATTGTCTCAAGGGTGACCACCTGATAATAAGTGATTGCTGTAGCCCGTGACACTCCATTTTATCCTCTATAAGGAATCACAATTTAGATGCGTCATCACCCCCGGGGACTAAAATGTGTCGTCTCGTCATCAGCGTCTCTGGATGTCTTAAAACACTTATCATCAGGAATTTTGTTGTAACTATTGTCACTCGTAAGTTATAAATGCATAACTGAAACCGGAATGAAAAACTGTCCGGTTTGACAATTTTATGCGCTGGCCACATCGTTTATTCTCATACCATTCATCATACAGTCTTTGTTCGCGAATCGATCGCAATAAATGTTCCCACGTGTACGTATGCTATGACATCTAGATGTTTTATAATACTTCTATTACGTTTTATAGTGAAATGTTCCATTGGTTACTCTCGAGCTGCATAATGGGCCGATTCTACTGGACGAGGACAACCACGCCATCACAGAAAGCCAAACTGTAATAGCAGCGTTGCTGTTTTTTTTGTGTTAAGTGCAGGGGCTCTCGAGCACCTTATTACAGATAATCCATTCCAGGTAAGGCGGTAATGACCTCATTACCGCCTTACCTGGGATTAAGTTGGAATACCTATTCCAACTTAATCCCCGATGGTACCATCGTGCATCTTAAATCTTGGTTGTGGATGGACGTAAATGTCATTTGCCGCGGTTATCATGACGCGAACTATTTGCTTGTTTGTGAGACTAATATTATAAAAAAAAATTATCAGTATATATTGTAAAACCCAAGTGTTAGTTGTTCCAGCACAATTAGTGCTTATAAAATTTCAATCGACATCCACCTCAAGAACACATTTTCTACTTTTCATTTTATACTCCAAAGATATAGTTTGGAGGAAAAACTTTAATTTGGTTCCGTCTGTCCGGGTAGCTGCTAATTTACAAAATTTCTTAGGTAAATTTCATTCAGAAAAACTCGTCTGACGACTTAACTGATAATCATGTTTGACGGATAACTAACTACAACATGTAAATGTAGATTATATAAATCCAAGTTATAAATTTAACAATAATTTTCCAGTCCCAATTGTGTCCACAAATTGTACACAGGTACATGCGCGCCCTAACTCTAACACGTGTTATGTTAGTTGTCTATTGTTAATAGTTCGGGTACTACAACAAAGTTTCCAACAGAACAAGTATATAAGGCACGTACTCGAGAACATAAATGGATATATTCAAGAAGGACGTGATTAATTATGGAGGCAATTATATGTCGTTATCTTTCAATTTTTTAATTGTAGAACCACACTGCAGCTAGAGACCAGCTGCAGCGTGAATAGGTCGGCTCAACCGGGGAAGGACCACGGCCTTACAGAATGCCAGCGTGAAATAGCGCCGTAACGTTGCTTTGTATCATATGGTTAGTGTAGGAAGAATCGAATAACGAGACGGAAACGACGAAAATACCGCAGATGACAGCATAATCCACAGTGTTTGTGCATGGTAGAACATTTCGCATCAAGCACAGTGGTGGAATGTCAACTATCGACAGTACAAGCTTTTCCCCTCAGTAAGGTAAAGGTTGTTGTGTTGTCTTAAATGCCAAGCTCCATAGCAGCTCCTAAGAAAATAGAGAAAGGTGTAAAAGATACTTAGGAGGATAACAGTGGTAGAGCTACGCTTCAGTTTGTATCTAGCTGCAGAATTAATGGGTGGGCTCGACCGGCGAGTTCGAAACACTTGACGTCGAATTTTATACGTGAGATAACTTAACATATCGTGGTCAGTTCGTCACGGGTCAGATGACCCCTTTACGACACGTCCAACACGACATTGCTATACGGAACAAATAGGTGGTCAAGTAAAAAAAAAATGTACTAGAACCTGTGCACTCGCTGTGATGGTCAAAACGATCAGGAGTACTACAGCCGATCTCGGTGATATTTTCTGGTTGTCACGAGAAGACAATAACTGATGATAATATGTTGGTGCATGTGTCACATTATCTAAATATAGATTTGGTGGAAAATGTCATTCAATGAGGAGGTTAATACTAAATTAACATAAAATTACTATTATATTGGAACAATGGCGATACGCATGGGCTTATAACAGAAATTAGTTTTTTTTTGTAGAGCGTCAATAGCCTAATCTAATGGTTTAGGGTACGGTCTGCGAAATTCAGGTCGTTTCAGCAATACGAACAATGTCGGCAGCCATCTCCTAGTCCTAGCACAAGCATTCTAATTGTTATTCAATATTCTGTATGCTAATATGCTATATCTGCGCTCACTGAATTGTAACGATTAAAAAGAAAAGAGGAACCAAAAAGATCTACGTGGGTGATACTGCCAAAAATGCGTAATTTATCGACGATGGGCTGACACTGGGTGTTTTATCTATAAAACAAATTTTAAAGGTACAAAAAAATGTTTTATTCATTAAAAAAAAACGAGATATAGTACGTTATAAAACAAGTGGGTTTAAAAAAATCAAGTTTTCGTGCTAGCCCAAGTAAAGAGTTTTTGTCGCTATGTTTGTTTGAAGGCTTCTAATCAAATGTATATAATGTGAATATCATATACGTGGGGCACACTGCAACTGGCCACTTACAATAAATAAAATAAAAAACCAATTACGGAATTCGAAAATGGAACGCTCTGGGAACATGTTGTTTTTCAACTTGCTGGACTGTCATTTGTTTTTTCCAATGTGGCGTCCTTTAGAAAAGATTGTGTCGCTATAGTACGAGTAAAACGAATATAACTCGTGGAAATTTTCGCTCAATGAATTTTACGTTCGTCGCATTTGGTGATGAATTCGTGGTTCGAAGAATTTAGACGTGGACGTGGTCATCTCCATCACGATATACGTGAAGGCGAGACTGCGGTTACAGAATCCAATGTTGATACCGTACAACTGACAAAAAAATTACTTGTCAGTGAATTCGTACTGTATTAGGAATTAGAATGAGCCAAGTACAAAAGATTTTGCGTATGAATTTGAAGATTCGGAAGCTTTGCACTCGATGGATACCGCGTGATTTGATGACGGAAGTCCAAAAACAACTGCGTGTCGGATTGGTACCGTCAAAAGATACGAAAATTTATTGGAGAACAGTCATTGGGCTGTCTATTGAATGGTTACAGGTGATGAAATCTGACTGTACTGCTTTAAAGCGGTTAGAAAAAACCAGTCGGCAGAATAGCTCTTGAAGACTTGTCGATGAAAGTAAAGAGTAGTCAGACCACCGGCAAATCAGGACATTACATTTTTAATTCGTATGTAATCAATTGCTTGCCTAGAATGATAAAGCACTCTCGGGGCAATGTTATCCTTCCTAACAAAACCTCGATAACGGACGCACATAACGAATGCGTATTCGAATGCTCCATACAGCCTTAACTTCGCGCCTTACATATTCTTTTCTTTTCGGAATATTGAAGATAAGCTTTGTGGTTTACGATTTACAAGGCAGGAAGCGGCGGTAAATGCTTCCCACTAAGCTGGATCTACTGCTGCACCCATTGGTGCCAACGAATGCAATAAAGTGTAAATAGTTAACACATATACTTGGAAAAACATTAAATGTATCATAAATGTATTATCTCTTATTTATCAAAATCCAGAAACTTTTTATATATAATTCTGATACGAAACAAAAAATCTTATAAAACGTCAATAGTTTAAGGTACGGTCTGCGTAAACGTAACGCCGTTTTGGCGCATTTTGTCACATTTTTATTGCACGCTAATATTTGATTTTATGCAACCACATGAACATTCAATCCTCTAATAAACGAATCCTTTGTATATAGGCCTTATTGAAAAGATCGCGACCTCCAAGTTGAAAACCGATTAGCTAATAAATCATACTAAACGAGGCACAGATACGGAATAGCAATATTTCATAGGTACATACATACAATGGACGAGTTTATCGCTATACGATACGATCTTTTCTAGGTGTCTGGTTTGGATGTACAGATTCTATAAGAACAAATGAGGTCGGTTTGAGGAAAACAAAACAATAGACGTAAATATGACCGAATAAATAAAATATCCGATATACTTTATTTTGTAATAAGGCTGACAAGATAGCACACAGTGATAGTAAGTGATTCCTATTTAACATAACAGCCCCATTCATATTCGAAAAAGATTAATAATAAAGAGAAGGCCTATGCCCAGCTGTGGGATTAATATATATATAGGTGATCACATTACGTTTTACGTTTTTATCGAGTATGAATGTAGCTGTCATGGGCCGTAGAAATCATTTACCATCAGGCGAACTTGGTGCTTGTTTGTAGGTAAACACTTCAGTTTAAAAAAAAAAGAGTTTTTATTTCATTTCGAGTCCGAGCTCGTCGTGACTGTGAATACAGCAGCACTCCATATAATGACACCGTCGGCGAGTTGAAACGCTGGTTATTGCAGTAACGAAACGGAGTGTGCTAAATTAAAACTGACTCGTTTGCGAACGTTGAGAAGTGAACTTAGTCATTTAAAATTTTTGTGTGCTTTGAACTGAATCCAAAAAATGCTTTTAGAATTCTCTGAACACGCTGTTCTGTGGGTTTTCTGAAAATTAAAAACTGTTGCTTGGTTCTCATGTTAATACATTAGACCATTTTTTTTGTAAAGAAGTTTTTCTGTCGCGACCCAAGAAAATGCCACCAAGGTAAGTAAAGCCTTGCGACCGCTTTCAATATAAAATTGTAATATTTTTTTAATTAATAGTTATACAAATTATTTAATATAATATAATTAAATTAAAACTAAATTTTAAATTATTCCTCTAATATACGAATCTTGTATACAGGTAGGTTGTATATAGGTACCCCTCTAATAACTAAAACGACCCCAAGGGGTTGCGACCCTCAGGTTGAGAGACGATGGATTAGACTTTATAGACATACATATGTGTTCTCGATACTGCACGAGTGAGTTTTTCTTTTTTATATATCTCTTAAACATACTGATTTCCACACGAAAGTTTTGTATCACCGCCGGGCACGTGGTAAATTGCAATTAACAATTTCATTGGTGTCAACACTACACGGGAAAGAAAACAATTAGACATAGCTCTCAATATCTTGAGCAGATGATGTCGTCGGAAGATATCGCAGTAGTCGCAATCGAGCAGGAAATCTTCACAGTTAGTGTACCGCGGAGCTGCTATCGAGTATTTTTATCACTCATCCGTCTATTTGTTCCGTATTGCAATGTCGTGTTGGACATAAGCCTAACGGTCATATGACCCGCGTCGCATGGACCACGATAACCACCATATCGCTCGGTGACCTGCGATTACTTGTTCTACAATATTATTAATGTTAATTTATCGTCACCATTTACTAATTTACACAATCAAGTTGACTCTCGTAAGCTTCGGCCGATATCGATTGTTACGAGGGTTCATTGCGTCACGGGTGGTAGATAGTTTTAAATAATGGGTAATGATGAATGGCATTACTTACAAGTTACTCGAGAAACGTCTACCCATGTCATGTTATTGATGAGATTCTATCAATTTGGTTTTTCTGAAGTGAGTTTTATATAAAGATATTGTATCTAATATAACACTGGACAGGCTATGGAATGGGCTGGCTGTTTGTCTCGCTATATCTTAGCCAACTTAAACATACATAGTAGAGGATGACTGACATAGCTCAAAAGATCAGCAAGCTGAAGTAGCACAGCACTGACCAAATAGCTTATAGAACCGACAACCGATGGGGATGGTTCTTGAGGAAATCTCGGACTGACAGCCGCAGTGTAGGACAATTGCCTACTAGATGGAAAGACGACATGTGCAAGTCTGCAGGAAGTCGATGGATGCTGATGGCTCTGGACCTATCTACTCTGTGGCAGTCTTTTATTTTTTGCAGCAGTGGACCAGTGATGAATTAAACTGATGATGATGATGAATAAAACAAATATTTCCTACGCACTAAGTCTGCGTATTTTCAACAGTCTGGTATCTAAACATTATCATAGCTAGCTATGTATAATTATATATTAATCATTTTGTACATGTATTCACTATATGTATCACGGTATTTCATTATATATGATATGTTATTGATGTAGAAATATCATTTATATGTTGTCTATTGTTTTGTTTTCCTCAAACTATTGTGAGTACAACACCGCCTATCTCATTTGTTTTTATAGATCGTCCATTTTATTACTTATAAAAATATTGCTTTTCTGTATTTTATCTGTATATTTGTATTTTTATATACAAATATATATATACACATATAAATACATTCACTTTTACAAATATACAGAAATACAATAAGAAAATATATATTAGATGTTCGCTTTGAAATAATGTGGTGAATTTTTGACATTTCTTATTACATTTAACGATTGAGGTGCACCGTCAAGAGATCATCAAGAGTCATTTAAAGATAAGATATATATTTTGATTAATCTATATATCTATGTAAAACATCTTATGGATAAAAATATTTATCGAAATTTCAAATACGTTGCCGCAGAAGGAAGAGAAGTAAAGCATGCCCGGCTGACGAATGGCATTACTTACAAAGTTGCTCGAAAAACTTTTATCTAGTTATTTCATGTTATTGATGGGATACTATAAATTCGGTTTGCCTGGAGTGAGATTTATATTAAGATAACATAACAACAATACGACGAATACGCGATAGAATACGAAACGTAGGCATACGTATTAGAGCGAGGGTCACTGATGTAGCTTAAAGGATTATCAAGCTTATGGCAACCTCCGACTATCAGTCGAAGTGTAGGACCTTCCCCCACTAGATGGAGCGACTGTGCAAGTAATCTAGGGCCTATGGATAGCCTGTGGTGATGATTGTGTCTGTTAAGCTACCCAGCTCGTTGCTTGCGGTTGTATAATAGGGGTTAAATCGATTGGAGAAGGATCAGGAACTAAAATAGCTGATAACGTTGCTGTGTTTCGCAAGGTGAGCGTAGAAAGCTAGAACCCAATTACGGGTTAAGGGTCATTCCATCTCAGTCCTCGGGGATGACAACGCATATGCATCTTCCTTGTTTGTTGAAGATTGATAAGTGGTTTATGGGCCGCAATCACACATCATAAATGTGTGCTCGATCGTCACCTTTAGTTTCAACAAAAAAATTAATGACCGTACGATTCAGCACCTGATTACCGTGCTTGGTCTAGGATATGATTCTCAGCCAACGAAAAAGATTAGATGGATTTTCAAGTGGTAGAGTTACGCTGCTGTGTTTCGTCTGGTGAATGTAGAGAACCGTCTTCGGTTTTCTGTCTTTATTACTGGTCTCGTTACCAGCATTTCATCTCAGTCCTCACTGGTGACAACGCATCTACATTATGATTCCTTGTCAAGGATGAATCTAAATGTCATGGGCCGCAGGAATCACTTGCCATCAGGTGAACTGTGTGAGATTGTTACTCTCAATACAACAAAAAAAACGAATATGCTAATCGCAATTTAGGATCGCAATCTGTTCAATAATCAACGTCTGTATACAAAAGATTTGTTCATTAAAAGAATAAATTTTAATTTAGTTTTATAAAATTAAATATTACCATGTAATAGTATGAAAAAAATAATTTAATGCTTTCTTTTGTAAATAAACTATTTATCAAAATGTTATTACAATTTTATAGTGAAGGGTTGCGACCCGCAAGGTTTTTCTTATTTGCCTCTTGAGTTTTTAATTAGACAATACACTAAACTGATGAGTTGTGATTTTGTGATTGTATCGTTCTTTTGTTTCTGAATCTTTCTTCGAACTTATTATATTATTGAATACTCGCCTGCGCTCTGTGGCACCAGGTGACTACAGCTTATAACATCGACTCTCATTTTCAACTTTGTTTGTATTCAAAATACATTGTCACCCCTGAGGACCGAGATGGAATGCCCTGTCCTCAGATTTCAGTTTTCAAACTGAAAACACGGTAGAGTACGGTGCTGTAATAGGCTTTGAGGGCGGGCACACGTCAAGAACCTAGAAGCTATACTTTTGTTACAGTTTCATATAGGTAATAAAGCCTGGTCAGGGATCTTTGCCCTGGTTGTTCAGTGTTTAGGCGCTCGCTTTAACCTCTGAGATCGTGACCCAGATGAAATTGTTAGTTGTAATTTAGAGCGTTGATTCACCACCTGCTCAGCGGTGAAGGAAATCTACGTATCTAAAAGATAAATAAAAATATTATTTGGAATAAATGTGAAGTCCGCCGATTTGCATTGTAGTCGCGTGATGTACTATGCACTAACACACTCTTAAAAAAAGGAGGCCTTGCCCCAGAGAGGGATTTATATATATACTTACTTAACATTAAAGAGATCTGTAGGATGTCAATTGTAGCTATGTAAGTTTTTTCTACAGGTAATATGTACTTACAGTTACATACATACAGGTACATTAACCAAATGGAATCCAGCTGGCGTGTCGCCAAACTATATCCGAACCTTATATTTGAATATATATAACAAATTGCGTTTCGTTTCGTTTAAACTGGCAAGCGCCTATGAATAGTAAATGCCTATTATCGCAATGTAGGCATATAAAAATACTTTCTTTTTTCTTGTCGTTGTACATTTTTGAGTAGTAATTTATCACGAGAATACTATATACATAGAATGAAACTTATTTTATATATTTTTAATTTCGACGTATCGAGTTTATCTCAGCATTCGTGTGGTGGTCTACTGTCATACGTAGCTGTAATTCCTTCTCCTCTTTGCCTGTAATTCCCTTCAATATGTCACTTACGCGACATTCAGTATCAATCAAGATAAATATCCAAACTTTGAAACTAAAAATTTATTTATTTATTTACTCTTTATTTACTTTAATAAAATTAAAGATTCACAAAGGGCGGACTTAATGCCAAAGGCATTCTCTACCGGTCAAACTGGTGTGTGGTGAGATTGTGACAGGTGTAGAATAAATTAATTAATAAAAAGAAAAGACTAAAAATACAAATAAGAACTAATACATACACATATAGATATTAAACACATAGTACATATGTGTGTTTTGTTTAAATATTGCCTTTAGTCGTTAATCTAACGCGAGATGCGTTTTTTTAAATAATATTAAGGGTGCCAAAAGAGCCCACATTTCACCTGCCTCGTCACCCCTGAGGCTGAACTGCATTCCTTATTCCTTGTAATTGTGTCTTCGGATCCCTTCACTAACCAGAAGAAACCCATCAGCGTTGTAATGCCATTTCAAACTGGCATGCTGTTAGGGCGCAGTCCTTCCCCAATCATGCTGATAACTATAAACAAAATACAAATTGATGTTTTAGGGCAACAACAGGTGACACTTGAATATAAGACAATGAAGAGCTGAGGTAGGGATCCGGAGATCCAGTTACAGATAACTTTGCGGTCCATCTCAGTTCTCAATCCTGAGATGCAAGAGCATCTTGAATTTTGTCGAGGATGGAGTAGATGTTATTGGGAACCTCGGTGATTACTTACCATTAGCTGAACTTGTGCTGGTTTGTCACCATATAATATTATAAATGAAATATCTAGCTAGACAACTTGTACATATACCTGCATCAATTGATGGAACGTGAACGATCGTGACGGTTATAACTGGCGGCTTGAAGCAAAGAAACCGTAATCGATTTCCTTCTAGCAAATTATCCAGTTAAAGCGTTAAGAAGAAGTGAGACAATTGAATGACGGACCGCGTCCGGTCCGGGATGCGCCAAGTGGATGATGAGCTTCAAAACAACCTGGAGAGCGAGCTAGCGCCGGCGTTTCACTATACACGGACCCCTCGTTTTCAATCGGTCCCTGCATTCATGGCGTATTATAAAGATGACCTCATTCAAGTATATGACATAAATATATACTAAAAGCATCATCATTACAGCCCACCACTAGCCCACTGCTGGACATGGCCTCCCCCGCACACTGACATAGAGTACGACCCTGACGAGCCTGAAACTTGCATAGGTCGTCACTGAAATAATGGGTCGAGGAAAAAGTGTTTCCGTATTTTATAAACAAATTCGAGACTTCATCATAGTTTATTTACATTTGTTTGTAACATATCTGTGCCATTTTGTAAGCAGTGACATAATCCCATTGCAGTAGAAATTTTGGGATTTCTGATCATGAAAAAAAATTGCAACAAGTAGTTTCGACAGTCCTCTCTTGGTGTTAACTTAAAACTATAAAAATAATTCTGAAGAGACCGAAACAGGTGAAAATTATATATATATGTATAAACACTCGACCTAATCTGATATAGACCATCATGCGGTCAGCTCGCAGGTCGGAGCAGTTGCAGTGACACGGGATCAATACGAATATAGACGGAAAACCTACAGTCGCTACGCCAACCTACGTCGCGACCGGGAACCTAACCAACGACAACACGAGTCCCGTTGAATACGGTGTCGTGATAATAAATAAATGTAATTAAGCAATTTTTAATTGAACTGGTGGACCTTTGATGTTTGTAATCAAGTCATTCAATAGCTTTTATAAATCACGTTTTCGCATTGGAGCGTCGACTATATTCATCGGCTGAGAGTTGTTTTTCAATTGGTTTTCCGTTACATAAAATAATTTCAAGCTTTTTTTAAGTATTCAGAGTAATTTGTAAATATGCAATTAGAATTTTAATGAAGAAAACTTGACTAACATAACCTTATTTATATAATAATTATACGCTGACGGTAGTTATATATATGACGGTAGATATATATGTGACGGTAGTTGGGGCTAACTATGACATCAGGCAGAGTGTTGTAAACGACTATTGACAGTGACAATTAAACACATAATTTAACGGATAGCAAGTGATTCCTGCGACCCATGACATCTACATTCACCATCGATAAGGAATAATAATGCAGATGTGATATGTATCACTCCTGTTTGAGATGGAATGTCTCGTCACTATTATAAGAGTCTCTGGATTCTTGTACTCAATAGACAAAATATAGCAGCGTTATGCTGGTATTCTGTGAGGGCGTGGTACTTCCCCTTTCTTGGCTCGTTGACTCTACAACTGTATTTTGTATTTTACCGGTGCTCAAACATACAGTTGTAGAGTAACAAATATCTAAACAATCTGAGATCAAAATAAAAGTAAGTAAGGAAACGTATAGTGCATACTAAAATAAGGAGATTTATATTTTTTTGTTGGAGATGTGTTTTGTGTTGGTCTGTAACGGAGTTACATATATGTGTGCTTGTTTAACTCCTCATCTCTTAGAATAATCAGCATCTGCCTGAATTCAGTATCCTAGTTTTAATAAACAAAGACCTAACGGCGAGTGGCAAGTGCAGCTCATGACATCTATATACATTATGAACAAAGATTCAAGACGCACTTGTAGCTTGTTCTGATTGCAACATAAATGGATCTTCTTCACCTTGGAATCACGCCCTTACAGGATATATACCAGCGTAGTGCTGCTGTGTTTCGTATGGTGAGTGGAGGAATCCGGGGACCCATAAACAGGTAATGAAGCATTCCATAGGAATTCTCAGGAGCACAACAGGGAAAACAACGCAAGTAATCTCTTCTTAATCTTATGTATAATACGTCACGGGCCGCAGACCATCACTTACTATCAGGTGAACAGCATGCTCGTTTAAAACGTGAAATAATATCATTTCATGATTTAGTACTTACGTTATAATTAACAAGAAATAAACGAGCTGTCTGGGGCGATATAAACCACACAAAAATAATTGATGGCCTGCCCTCTTGGATGTGGAGGAAAACTGCCAATGATTGATGACCTCAAGCACCCTTCGTGCTCCAGACTCCGACTCATATAACGACCGAACTTCTCAATATGCACAAATATTACATTGAAAACATTTATTTTATAGATTCTTTTCTATTCTTTCGATGGAAATGTATCTGAATAATGCTTAAATGCTTTTTGATGATGATGAGGTTTTTTATTGGAAAAATAATGTATGGTTACATCGGATTAGGTACAGACCACGAGTGCACGAATGTTTATACACTATATTATAGTAATAAACACTATATATAGTTTATGCACTATAATATATTCTGCTCAGTTGATGTTTTTTTCTGAAAATATAGCATTACTAACCGTCTGTCACCACTCCACATAAACTTCGATACTTGTGCTAAGAGATGCTTTACGACAATAGTGTAATGGCGGATTTGAACCGGATGTTGTGCCGTAGACCACACCCCTAAAACTTTAGTCTTTTCATTCAATGTAGTTTGTTTCTAGCTGCGGAATGAATCAGTCAGCCCGACCGGGGTAGGACCACCCTCAGGGAATGCCAGCGTGAAATAGCAGCATAATGCTGCTGTGTTTCGTCTGGTGAGTGCAGGGATCCGGAGACATTTATTTATTACTGGTGACGAGGCATTCCATCTCAGACCTCAAGGGTGGCAAGGCATCTGGATTATGATTCCTTGTCAAGGATGAATGTTATATCATGTCATAGGCCGCAGGAATCACTTACCATCAGGTGAACTGTGTGTGAGTTTGTTACTCTTAATGTTATTAAAAATTAAAAAAACTCTCATTATAAACAGAAGTAACACCGAGGTCGCAATTCGAGACGTTATTATTGTGAAAAAATACATTTAGATCGTTTGTTTAATGCTTCTTCTTTTCTGTGACTGCCATTATCAAATAGACAATCTAGAAGAAATAAATTTGAACGAAAGAACCTGTATTTTCACTAAACGATCTAATTACTCTGTGGTGCGAAAATAATGGTCATCTAGTCTTAACTTTGAATTAGGATTTCAGCCATTTATAATTGCTAAAGTGACCTTACGCCCGTGTCATTACCTCTGTATCCAAATTTAGTTTAAATTGTTTAACGGATTAAGAATTTTGATGGTGAATCGTATTCTGTGAGGGCTTTGTGCCGACCTACCCTGCTTACGTCAGTTAAAAGGAGATCACAACATGGTCCTACAAGTACCGCTGATGATTTCTCTAGAGAAGTTGTCAAGCAAAGCCCTATCGTCCAGGACTTATAGTGCAGGATTAAGGTATAACCTGCCCATCGTATAAGCGATTTGAAGTTGAGCGATCCGGCTGGGGATTCTGATCGTTTAATAAAATCACTCTTCAATCACCCCTGAGGAATCATTTAAAATAACGTCAATCAAGCATTCTTTGATAGTTAATTTTAAACGCTATCTTCGATGTTTTTCAAGATTCCTGAATATTTTATGTATTACATTTAATTACTCGCAACTAATTTTAAACTAACAAGCACTAACTAATGACTACTAGAGTAGAATAAATTCAACCTTACAACTGTCATGTTTAAAACGGACTTCTGAATAAATAGGCCACGGGCGTCTTATAGACCCGTGATCGAGTTTCTTACGCCAGCAGCGAATACGAAGTTATTTACGTACTAAGTTGTGATATTAAATATTGTAATTAAATTAACTGTTAACTAATGCATAAATCGGAGATTTTCTTTTGTTTTATTTATATAGGACACAATGCGCATGGCTGTCCTGTCATACCTTAATCTTATACTATATCAGCTATGATTGGACCATAAATCTGAATAAACTCTTTACTTGTTTACTGTTCGGTTTTGATAACATGTCAATAAACAAGTCCAAATCATATTTAAATCAGATTAAGGGACCTTATTAAGTTTGTTCTAGTTGACTCAATCCTCGTCAATAACTACAAAATTAGGTGACCTAATTTTCTTGATCATCAAACTAAAGTAATCGCCTAAAATGTGAAATCGGAGAACCTTTCAGAATCTTATAAAAATATCATCGTGGGTAGTCTCAGCTTGAAGTCGTTATTGCTTGACTGACAATTTCCCCAACAAGTACTTACCGAAGCACACGCGGTGAAAAATCCTCTGGTGAACGAAAAAAATGAAATACATTAATACACACGTAAACAAACTAACACACACATGCTTGTAGGTGTATGTTTGTTTATGTATTTGGTAGCGTGGTAGTGTGTCAGTGTATGTGCATGCTTTTAGTTCTCGGTACGCGGTATTTCGATGATATGTGAATCCGTCAATCCGCGGTTGAGCCACGGGATGGACTGGGATATCACTATGTATGGTATATTACTGTTACTTTACAAATATTTTTAGATTAATGTCACAGTAAATGACAAGGGTATGAGGCTAAGTGAGGGGGAGAGAAATGTAGTGGGGTTGCGAAAGGAGACGATGGCAACCCCAGCCAATTGCATCCAATTTATGTGTGTGTCTATCTATATAGTGCACAGTAATACACAATAATAAATTCCATTGAGTTCACTTATCAGATAATCCCCATTATCCACATTATCGGATATCACAACGCACGACGGGTTTCTATCCTTACGCTTTGGAATTTTCTCGCATTCGGATGAAGAATTGGAATAATTTGCATACGACAGTCTTTCTGAGTATCATATGGGTGTCTTGAAGAGATAAAGGTATGGAGATTTGATTAGCAAGTGCCATGGTAGTGAGATTGTAGACAAGCAATGGCTTGTATACATTTAAAATAGATGCGTTGATTTTAATGTACAATTGTTGTTTTATAATTTTGTGAAAGTCTTATTTCAACTATATGCGATATTGTTAGAAGGCACTTTATAGCAGGTAACTAATGTAGTATATATGGGCATGGGGGGTGAGGTGTTTGGACGTCCTGGTGTCATTGTTTACTCGAAATCCCTTCAATTTTAACTATTTATTTTTGGTGAGGCTGGGATTCTGTAATTAATTAATAATGCTGTAAGATATCAAAACAGAATACTCCTACGTAGCTAGAAATAAAAATAAATAATTAAAAGCTGAATATAGTTTAGGACATCAAACACCTCAGTCCTCTTAGTGACCTTGAGTGCTGAAAACCAGTGAAGTGGTTATAAAAAATTAAAATTTAAATTAACACTGTAAAGTCCATATAATTGTACATTTTATTACATACTTCTATTAATTAAGTATATATTAAACGTTTAATGTAGATATTAAGAGAAATTTCCACTATGTTAATTTTAGTATATTTAAATTTAGTCTGTGATTTTCATCTTCAAATTGGCAACAGTTAACAAAATAGCAATGAGACGATTTTTGGAAATCTCATATCCATCGTGGCTCGTCTGTCTGGCGAGGTCTTGTTGCCAAATATTGGAATTATTTATACTGCTTGACGTAAACATCTATTACGGGTTGGCGGTCTGCCAGTCCTTGCTCGCCATTAATTTAACTGTCCATATGCGTTTCACATGTTTGGTAGTTTTTTCGATGGCTCCTAAAATTTTTGATATTGACCAATATTTCGAGTATATTCGGAGTGAAGCTATTTATTGTTTGATTCCTTGTTAAATTTATGAGTACACATGTTTATTTCCCCCGATAATATGTCCAACACCAGGCCTGCTGGAAGAGATTTTAATTGTAAAATAGTACGTTTTCCTATATTACTTCCCTTATATAAATGCTTTGTGTACATAAAAGTTAAATAATTATTTTTTGTTAAAGTTCTTTGTGTTTTACGTCCACCATCTAAGACTGGTCTCTTTAGGAGACGAGTTTTTTTTTGTTATTAATTTTAATATTAAGGTGATATTGTCTACTTGTACACTTGTACAAGTAGTCAATATCACCAGTAGACTAGGTATAGGTATCTCTCATACTTATGATATATAAACATTATATATAGAAAAATATGAACATTATCAGTGGAGTTTGAGTCGAATTTATGTGGAGGGTTACCTCCACATAGGTCCACTACTACTCCGTTTTTCGTAAGAGTTTTTAAACTTATTTTAGCTTTTGTAAATGTAAAAGAGTGTCCTATATTTCCTCCATATTCTTATTTCAAAATTTTAATCACAATAGTTTCGGAGATGAGGGTGGGTGGGGAGGGAGTGTATGCTCTATTTAATATCTTTTTCAAATTTATTTAGAAATATTACGTGTATTCCTTCATAATGAACACTTAATTTTTTACACATGCTACACATTTATGATTTTCTAATTTCCACTTAAAATTTACTTCTAAAATGAGAATTACTTTATTTACGCCATACACCCGTAATTGTATGGTCTAACTCTATGTTATGTACTAAAGTTAGGCTTTTCTATACGCAGATTGTAGTGATTGTAGTCTAGTGGGGGCGTCCTACATTGCGATTATCAGTCCGAGGTTGTCACTCAAGAACCTTTGTTCCCCATCGTTAACTGATTCAAGGAGCTATAAGGCCAGCCCATTGTCACTTGCTTGCTTGCTGACATATTAGACTATGCCATCCTTGTTCCCCTGCGGTTTTCGTTGCGTATTCTATCACGCTAAACGGTACCCTAAAAATATATATTTATATTTGTGAAATTCAGACTGTTAGTCAATGTAATTGTACTGTTTAACAATCATTAGCCTGCGGATATTAAAACAAAACGAGGCCTTTGACCGGCGGGCATAACTTCAACTTAATCCTTATAATTACGACAGAACTCAACATTTCACCCTTATCCTACACCTTTCTTAAAGACCGGCAACGAATCTCCTCCTCCGCGACTCCTCTGGTGTTGGGGATGTTCATGGGCGATGGTGATCACTTACCGTCGGGTGATTTGTTTGCCCGGTGGACACCTTTCTATAAAAAAATGAAATAAACATAAAAGTTCCCTCACAATATTTACTTTTATAGTCGGTTACGTGGAAATTCAATTTCTCTTTCTTATGACCTTCTTGTACTGGAGTTAAATAGACTACAAAATGGGATCTAAAAAATTTATATATAGATATAAAAAAAGGATTTATTAAGCACGAAGAGTTAACATAGTCTGTACTTTACGGAGTTCAGTAAGTGTTGCCATCAACAAATTGTTATCCATATGAATTTTCTATCACAAAAGCATTATTATGAACAATGAACTATTTAGAGTGTATTGTGTTGGCGTTTATTTGTGTAGTATTGTATTGTAATATTTTATAGTGAGCTGCTTTTGTTTAATCACGACCATGTGAAGCAGTCATCCGATCATACACCTACCTACGGAGTCTGGCTGTATTCTGTAGCTAGGAACAAACTGCTGTGTAGCTCTACCACATGTCCATGTACCACTTCCCATGATCGAAATATTTATTTATTTATTTCATACATCGAGCACGTGGTAGAACGTGGCAATTAACAACGTCCATGGGTGCCGGGACCGGGGATAGAACTTGGTTTGCTTGCGTACAGTGAGTTCAAAGCGAGCGCTTACACTGTTGAGCTATCACATAGCCGTAGTACAATTGAAGTGTTCTAGCAATAAACTTGCCATGGCTATCATCGAAATAGAATAAAAATAAAATAATAAAGTAATTCAAAGTGGAGCTCTACGCTCCCCTAAAAGAATCACAATGTTCAACTGTGTGACATCAAAGGCTGTTACCCCACTTTTAATTTTGCCGTATCCAGATGGAGAGAGTGAGACAGAAGTTGTAAAGGAGTTACATAATATGAATCTCGAATCCTCTTTTCATCATCGGACAACAAGACGCGCGGCGGGTTCCCGTTTCGTTCCTCCCATTCGAACGAAGCGATGTGATTCGTTATTATTTTTGCAATTTATTATTTGAAAAAAAAAACAACAAAAGGACAACTATTCGAGTTTCTTGGCGTTTATTGTCGCTGCTTTGCGAAGCGGTAGTCCTTACCTATGTCGACGATACAAAAGTGTTTTGTATAAACCTACTTGAATAAAGCTTCATTGATTTGATTATGATTTGATTGAATGCGAACATCGAAGGATTGGTATAACTTGCCTGCGACAGTCTTTCCGTCCGAGTATAACGTGGGTGTCTTTAAGAGAAGAGTGAATAGGCATTTGCTGAGCTACTTTCGCTACCAACTACCCCCAACTTATGACACATGTTAACAACAGGTGGGATTGTAGATTGTTGTGGTGTAGTGTTTAGAGTACTTGGCTGCTGCGTCGCGGGTCTTGGGTTCGATTCTGAGACGAAGAACAATATTTGTGTAAAACAAAGTGTTGGCTTTCAGGTATGAGTGTGTTGTATTTATGTCCCGTGTCCGGCTGTATGTGCATCTGTACCTTTCTGCGATCTTGCATCGAACTAGGGAAGGGGAAGTCGAGGGAGTGCCTCTGCGTTTGCGCATATGCTTACGTCACTATAAAATATTCTAAGTAGTTGATGCCATCAGGCAATGACCAGAAGATATCGCCGTGGTCGAAATCGACCAAGAGCACATTGTCATCATCATAAATTAATTTAAAAAAATACGTTTATATACAACAAGTATATATTTTTTTAAATTTATTACTGGTACGCGAAGGTTCGCTATTGCCTCTAGACATGGAGTCCCCTTCGCTTCGTTTCACATTTAAATGATTTCCCCCAGGCGTCGTCGGGAGATATGGCTTTGTTTTTATTTCGCTCCGTGCACGATAGAGGTCATTGAACTTTGGGCATCTCAATTTGGTGAGACCAAATTGAGCCTATTTAATGAATTTTCGAAAATAAAATTGAAAGGATTTTTTATTAGTTAAAAGCTTTATATAATATAAAATATATAATATACATAAAATGAACTTTCGACAAAAATATATAATACAATTTGTAGGCGGAGCAAAAAGAAAATTGTTACTACTAACTTCAACAATTCATTTATGCTTCCCAGTTCGACCATTAAAACTATGAAAATTTAGTGTTACAAAACCTTTAAATATAGTCAAATATTGCGTATATTATACATCGGTACTACTAGTATCTGTTTTCTTTAATTAGGCGTAGACTGTATCTTTTTTTTAATATAGGTGACAAACGAGTGTGCAGCCCATTGATGGTATGTGATCACCGCCGCCCATGGACATCGCACCCCCAGCGGTGCCGCAAATGCGTTGCCAGCCTGAGGATACTCCTCTCTTCCAAGGGCATAATGTATGAGATATATATCTCTTTGTCCATTAGTTATTCCTTACATTTTCTTCATATTACAAATCTATATATCTCTTCCACTCTTACTATTCATAAATCCATTATTTCATATTTTTTTTATAATTTACTCAACTCACTATTTTTTGTGTTTTATGCCAGATTGTTAATTTAGTCTTACAGTCGTAATTGTTAAGCAGGCGTGTATAAAGAATACGATTTAATTTATTGTAGAGAAGAGTACCGGAGAATATTGGAATTTATGGACGATGAAAGTTCTGCAGGGAATACTTGAGAAAGAAAGAAAGACACATAACAAAGTTTTGCTATGATGGTGTAAACAATGTAATAGTTTTCGACTGATAGCATAGTGTTGTGTATATATTTACCATTAAAAAAAATTACGACTAAATAGCTACAAATCATATTTGGGATTACGGCTTTAATGGAATAGAGCGTACTTTTATAACAGTAAAGATGTTAAACGAGTGCATGATGGCAAGTGCTGACTGCTGCCCATGACATCTACATGCATCCTCAATAAACATTCAAGATGAACATCCCTGAGGAATGTCTCTCGCTACTCGTAATTGAGTCCACGGATCTCTATACTCATCATATAAAGCTGAGCAGTGTTACGGGACAGAGACATGCTGGCCCTATGAGGAAGATGAAATTCACTCAGCGAGCTACGCTCGGTGTCCAATACGCAATAGAATAGCGTAGACATCCACAGTAGAACGAGACTGATCTACATAGCTCAAAAGCAAGCTGAAGTGACAATGGGCTGGCCATGTAGCTCATAGAACCGATAACGGGTGGGGAAGAGAGGGTCTTGAGTGGAAACCTCGGACTGGGACTGTGGGAGTTGTAGTGGCAATCTATGGGCATGGCCTGTGTTCAGCAATATGAAGAGGTTGTGATGACGACGATGATGCAATGATGGTATTTAGTCGGGCCTGGTCCGTCCATCCCTGGAAGAGCCAACCTGTTCACTACAACGTGGCTCTATCTCCGTGAATTAACGTGAATAGAGAGTGTAGTTTAAATATTCCCTTTCACGCATATACCTCTACTTTTTTTACCGGTAGCTTTATGAACATGAAATATTCAAGTAGGGTTAATCAACGAATTCGGTTAAGTGAACTGGTGGTTCTGGAAAACTTAACTGTAAGGTTGCTACTCCACTAAAGCTGTTTTTTTTATTGTATAAAAAGAGACGAGCACACAGTTCACGTGGTCGGACCCTCACATGGTTCATTCGTCCACGATAACGAAATACAATGCAGATCAATCATCCCTGAGGACTAAGATGGAATGTGACACTGGAACTAGGTCTCCAGTTTCTTCCATTCACCAGACTAATCTAACAATGGTATTCTGTATATGCGTGGTTCATCCCCAATCGTGTCGCCCTAGGCATTAAAACGTATATTCCATAAATACGTACAATATATGTACGTGTAATAATAATATAAAAAAGATATTAAAATATATCAAGAGTGCAATTAAAAGATATATAACATTTCAGATTTATACGTACTGATCGCTTTTAAACTCAAAATAATGTAATTGAAGCAAAGTAAGCCTGCTGCAAAATTTATACATGTATGTATGGTGACGGACGCGTGGTGTAATTAGAATAGCTAGCTGCTGCGACCGCGGGCCCTGCTTCCGACCCCAGCCGAGGAACAATATCTATGCATCACAAGTTGTTGGTTTTTGGGTCTGGGTATGTTCCACGTATGCCCCTTGTCTGAACGTTCCTCCGATCTTACTGCACATGCATTACATCCGAATAGGGAAGGGGACGACGAGTGAGTGCCTCTGTGTTTGTGCAAATACCGCACTATACAATATTCTGCGCAGTTGATGTCATCTGCCAATGACCAGAAGATATCGCCGTGGTCGGAATCAACCAGGAGGACAGCATTATCATATATATGTATATTACCACATAACCCGATTGTTTTCTCATTCCATATTGTGTCTGTCGATTTGTGAGTGGACTCGAAACAAACAACCGCAACTGGACTACAGTGGTATCTGGTATAATCGTTGTCGCTATCGTACGCGGTTGTAACGAATACTTTTATACGTAAATAAGAATCGGCTTACTATTCGGAATTAATGACTTTGCTCTATTTACTCTTTAGACTATCTCTACTATCCCTTTTTCCTAGTTAAATAACGGCCTATATATATAAATCCCACTACTGGGCATAGGCCTCCTCTCTAGAGAGGCTGATCTGTTCCTTCTTAGATGGTGTGAAAAAATTAATGGCGCTGGTACGATTCAAACTATATTCAGACTTCGGTTAGAGTACGTTTGATTGCAGTTTTTTTAATATGTTCTTCGTCGTCGGTAAAAATGGGAATGAATCATCGTGTCAAAAGTTTTAAAAAAAAAAATTGTTCGCGACCATTAACAACACATCTTTTGTTAATTTTTTTGTCATTAACACACATGTTGTTACGGCTGCGTTCGTAACAAGATCATTCTCGATCGTCGTCAGCAAAGTAGCATGGTCGTCCACGTGTAACTCTCGTCATTGGCAAGTCTATGGCATGCTTCTCCATATGATAGTCCTGGCATATTTGGACGTTGCCATATCAAGCAAGCTTTCACCTACTATTTTCTCTCCTATCCCATTTACATATAACTTGAACTATGTGTGATAAAAATAGAATTAAATAATATTTTTAAGAATTAAAAATAAAACTAAAATAACACGCGTTCTCATGAAATTATTGTGTTGTCATCGGTGCTTGTAACGATTGCCAAACTTTCAGATTATTTGGACGTACGGAAGTGGGTGGGAATTGATTTCAAACATTCAATTTCATACGTACATGTACCTGCAAACATACACACCTACATTTATATATACCTAGAGATATAAAAATATACATACATAGAGTTTAATCTAATATACGTTTGTTAAAAAAGTTTCAAACTATGAATTCAGATTCATCATCATCACCACAGCCTGTCTACAGTCCGCTGCTAACCATACACCTCACTCACCCCCATGAATAGGCACGAGGCACGATCCTGACCCATCTGCATCCATCGACTTCCCGCAAACTTGCATAGGTCGTCGCTGCATCTAGTGGGGGTCGTCCCTTGCCGTGTGATGTCGGTGGAAGAATAAGCCACCAGTTATAGGTGACGTTAAAGGCGACTATAGGATATGCCACTAACACGGCCTTTGACACATGGTGCAATATCCATCTTAATTTACCAGAAGCACATTCTCAGACCGATGACGGGCAGCAGCATCAGAGGTACATGGTGTCTGGTGATTGCGTTCTCTAAACCGCTCGCCAGGGTTGGCAACTATGACAGAGGTTTATGAATTGTCTATGAATTCCAATAATTCGAATGAATTTATAATTAATATTCGCATACCGAATTCGGTTTACTTATGCTTCGGTGGTCATGCAACCTTTTTTTAAAATAAATTCATGCATTTTTCGCACTGCGGCACGCGCTGACTAAGTTGGACGAACTACTGTATTTTAATACATATTTAAGAAGTATTTTCGGCTAAAAAATTACTCTATAGAAAAAATAATAGACCATAAAAACATTAAGGCACATGTTTTTATAAAAAGAAACATACTGCCATAATAATGCAATACAACACAAAAAAACAATTCAATTGTGAATGAATGTAAACAAAGTCGCCTCAGCGGCGACAAAGGGGTGCAAAAGGTTACGTATTGCTAGCAATACCCGCAGCGCATCTGCGACTCCGCTCGCGCTGCTGATGTCCATGGGCGGCGGTAATCAATTACCATTAGGTGAGCTGCGTGCCCGTTTGTCGTACACACACCTACACACACACATATATGGTGGTCATATATCGAAGAAACACTTCTTATGAATAAAGAAAGTATAACTTCAACTTACAAATGTTCGTAACAAAATATACACATTCAATAATTAATAATCATGCAATAATATAGCTACTCAAATAAAAAACTCATTAAATGCATAAATTATAAAACATATCTTGCTTTTAATTACAAAATGAGTCTTACACATGTAGGAGTTTATTTTCTGTTACTGGCCGCTTGGACGCCTAATAAGAAACATTTTATAAAAGCATCCATAGCTCGTCCTTTTTTTTAAATTGCGGAATAACATTTTTTTCTTGGCTTTTTCTATTATTTTGGCGTCAATTCAAAATTTAATCTGAATTTTATTTTGTTAAAAAAGGGCAAAATTAACAGTTGTGTCGCGTCAACCAGGAAAATAATTGTTAATTTACATATAGATCATAAGTGGGCGCACAGAAGAATAGCTGAGCATTTTAATTGTTATGTTAAGAAAGTTTTTAATGCAATTAATCATTATAAAACACATGGAACTGTTGAAAATGTTCTTAAAAAAAGCTCGGCTAAGAAAAACCTCTCCCAGAAACAAAAATAAATATGGTAAATTCCGATGGAAAGCGCTGTGTTAGACGTCCTGTAAACAATGTGTCTAATTATAAATACACAAGGAGTATAGTCAAGCACGGTGGCGGTAACATTAAATTTTGGGGGTGTTTTTCCGGATGTGGAGTTGGACCCGTTCGGAAGATTGAAGGTACAATGGCAATACAAAAATATCTTAGAGCAAACTATATAAAGCATTTGTTGAAGCATGGAATTTAATCCCCCTAGAAAAATGTATGAAATTGATTGAATCGATATATATATATATATATATATATATATATATATATATATATATATATATATATATATATATATATATATATATATATATATATATATATATATACACACACAAAATACAGCCCTTACCCTAATTCTTTACTCTATTAATGTCATCTGCATAAGGGAAAGGAACACGCTATCACAGAATACCTACGTAAAATTGCATCATAACGATCTGGTGATAAGGTAGCGTGGTGTTCCATCTCAGTCCTCAAGGGTGACTGCGATAGTGACATCTTGAATCTTTAATGATTGGAGGTATCATGTGTCAGTCATCACTGACAAGATGGGTGAACTGTCTTTTGTGTTGTGATTTGCTATCCTTAGTTTAATAAAAATAAATTAACAAGTCATAATAAAATGATGTTATAGAGCTCCAAAACATTGATATAAATAGCTTATACAGGATACGGCAACCGGCCATTGTCGAAAACGAAAGGTTCACTTGAGTCGCTTTGGAAGAGGAAACCTATTACGTCGAGGAGGATGTCCAAAGTGCTAAATCGTTGCTGAATACACAAAGCCCCTTGATAAGATGACAATGGGAGACGGACGGACCGAGCGCGGCGCACCGATACTGGCAATAGACCGTCTATTCAAACCACGTCACGATAAATACTTTTTTTTCATAGAATAGGTGGCAAACGAGCAAACATCTCACCTGATGGTAAGTGATGACTGCCACCCATGGGCATCCGCAATACGAAAAATAAAAATGCCGGCAACTGTACTAAAATTACTAACATTCCCATTAACACATAAACTAAGTTTGTACTAAGTGATGGTTCACGGTATCAGTAGAGTGGGGAACACGTTAAGTTTCCCAGTAAGTTACATAAAACCCAGTGCTGGGCATAATACGCAGCTGCACATAATTATTTCTTAAACATGCAGGTTTCCTCACGATGTTTCGCTTCACCGCCGAGCACATGTGGTAAATGAGCACTTAAAATTGCCATTAATAATTTCATTGGTGCCGTAGCTTAATGGTTTAAGGTATCGGTCTGCGAAACTTACTGAGGTACTTCAGTGTCTAAGATCTCGCTTCCGAGCGTTTGATCCTCGGTTCCGGAACCGATGAAATTGGAACTGTCTATGGACGCAGTCATCACTTGCCATGTGAACTGTGTGTTAGTTTTTCACCCTTAATATTATACAAAAAGAACTTAATAGTTCAGTTAAAAAACTTACAGAGAACTGTATTTTAACAGAACAAAAATTGGAGCTAATTTTTAGTCACAACACGATTGATTCTGCCCTACCGGGAAAGGACCACACCAACACAATACCAACGTAAATAAGCAACTCAATGCTGTGGTGTATGTAATGATCTAAAGACACAATGAGAGGTAACGAGGTATTCCATCTCTGTCCTCAGAGGTGTACAGTGTGCTCGTTTGTCACCGTTAATATAAAAGAACTTAGTTTTTTTTGTAACCAATAAGTATAATACGGTCGGTATTACTTTAGTGCCTTTTGTTCATACTGAACACTAAACTAGTACAATAGCTTTAGTGACTAAAGCTATTGTACTCACCACTCTGTACTCGAGACTTGAGGGCGCTTAACTTTTATATACTGGAGTGCGGTTATCGAGGACATAGTACTCAACTATGAGGAGGGATGCCTATGTTAAAGCATTTTCGCTTTTGCATTGGTTAACGGAAATATTAATAATCTTATAAACCTTTCGACCATGTTTCGTGATATTTATTAGAATTCGGAGTAATCTCTTCGAAAACATAGTTTTGATAGCTGGATTTACTCTGCATCACATTAACAGGCCAGGGAAGGACCAGCGTTATGAGCATTACCCGTGGGGAGCTGGGGACCCAATATCAGGCAACGTTCCATCTCGGTCCTCATTGCATGCGCTTCTTGAATCTTGTTGAGGATGGATGAAGAGGTAATGGGCTGCATACATCGCTTATCATCAGGAGAACTGTGTGCTAGTGTAGTGAACCTAACTAAATAAAAAAATCTCGTTTATATCTTTGATTTATACGAGAATAAATTATACTTGTTCTCGACCTAACTAAATATATAAACATGTGTTATTCGTTGGAAATTGGATTTTGTCATGTTTCGGTTCGTCAAAAGAAATGTTTAGGGTACTACAAGATTAGGGTGGCTTCCCCTCCATCAATTGTTTTGATGTTTTATGACTGGAGGACTTTTGTTTTATAGTCGGATAACGTTTCTCGACAATTATTCTTGCGTCTCTTTCATTCATTACTTGCATACCCATTAGTATTTTTTTTAAATTTAATGTGTCAAGTGTGTGCAATTTAAATAGCGTGTATATCTGCACCACTATTCATTTGATAACTGGTATTATGGCTTTGCCTTCAGCAACATAAGCTTATGTACAGCTTTATAGTATTTTGAAGACCTTCACCTCAATATGGAATAGCAATTGCGTCAACTAAGATATTATACTAAAAAAATATTTTAAGAGAAGTGCTGAGATCTATTCTCAAATATCCTATCTAGACAGGGGAGGCCTATGCCATGCGTATGTTAAAAAACATATCGTAAGGAAATGAATGTCTAAAAAATAAATAAAAAAAAATTCTAGGACATCTGAAGTTCACCATTCGGTTTGTAACTGCTTGGATGCTCGTCACGGGTAATATGAAATATATGAAAGTATAATTATGCTAAACATCGGTTTAACGGGGAGTCCATTTATAACATATTAATTTAATTTTCTACATCAATTTCGTAATCGTATCATAAGTACCACCGCAGTGCTGTTCGACAAAACGCCAATAAAAACTGTCACCTTTTGCAATAGAGATTGCCGAATCGTCACCTTCGTTTGATAATATGTTATTAATAGACATTTAAATAAGATGTTTGTTGTTTCACAGCATGAGGTCACGGCGGTGGTGTGGTGTCCGCATGGAAGGAAGGCGGACTGGTGAGCTCGCGCTGCAAAAGCAGGCGCAGTACCGCGCCCCGCCGGGATGGACGCGCGCCTCCCGACTTCGGAGCCCGAGAACCGTAGGCAGGTCCAAGGAGGACCCCGCAATACAGAGGCCCCGCCACCGGAGGCCGTAAATGAACTAGAGACGTGGCTAGTACCGCGCGCGCTCCCTTCTATTCCAGAGAGCGAACCTTTGCTTACTTGCGTCAGTGATGTCACGCGGAAACACAATGGGCTCCACGTGCAGTTCGATGCGCAATCACCCCCCGCTCATGAATCCGTTTCAGGGTCGACTTCCTCCTCAAGCTCGGACGATGAGGAGATCTCCATTGCCGAAGCCCGGCCCCCCGATGGCGGGTGGGGCTGGGTCGTCGTCTTTGCTTCTTTTATGGTCAATCTCATCGCTGACGGAGTCACGTTCAGCTTTGGCGTCTTCTATCCTCACTTCTTGGAGTACTTCGGCGAGGGGAAAGGAAAGACTGCATTGATCGCGGGCATCTTCATGGCGATGCCCCTCCTCTCCGGCCCCATCGCTAGTTTCCTTACAGACAGGTACGGTTGTCGCCGTATGACAATTTTTGGTGCAATCCTGGCGTCTATTGGATTCATTATATCAGCGTTTGTGGATAATGTAGAGACATTGTTCTTTACGTTCGGCATCATGGCCGGCTTCGGACTGAGCTTGTGCTACGTGGCCGCAGTTGTGATTGTAGCCTACTATTTTGAGAAGAAGCGTTCTCTGGCCACTGGTATATCGGTCTGCGGGAGCGGAATTGGGACTTTTATTTTTGCGCCTCTGACTTACGTGTTGCTCGACGAGTACGGATGGCGCGGTACGACTTTGATATTGGCCGGATTCTTTCTGAATATGGCCGTGTGTGGTTTGCTATTCCGAGATTTGCCTTGGACTGCGACCATGAACGAGGAAAGAGCAAGGGAGAGGAAGCGAAGGAGAGAGAGGAAACGGAACAAGCGTTTGGCGGCGGCGTCAGCTGACAGTTTCTCGGACAGCAAAAGCAGCGCAGCTGGCTCGACGAAGGTGGCTGAGTCTGCGGATATAGAGACGGTGTCATCGCCAAATGTGCCGCAGTTCAGCTCCTTAGTGGACCTGCCGACATTCATGACTGGTGGTGAAGGCGTATCGCTAGAAGTGTTTGAACTGATGTCAAACAAAGGCCGAGCTTACGCTATGATGGCGCAGAATTACCCAGGTATAATGTTACCATCGAGAAGTTTTAGCGACAGTGGCCGTTTACATGAGCAGTCTCCCCCTAGGGCTTTGATGTCCCCCGGGACAGCTTCCCCAGGTCCTCTATCCCCTTCAGTACCACCGCCTGCAGAGAACACCAGTAATACTGCTCCTCTTAGAGATAAAGCGGCCGTGGCTCTCTGGCTTAGACGTCAAGCTGGCGGCGGTACCAAGAAACCACCAGCGTTTTTGAAGGATTTGAGGATACACAGGCATTCATTAACGTACAGAGGCGCCATGTTGAACATCAATCGATACAGACTGCGAGCTTCTTCGTGCCCTAACATCTTCAGGAACTCCATGACCACCATTGCCAAGGAAAAGGTAAGATAAATTATCTTTTTTAATTGTTCTTAGTAAAATATATGGGCATACGTAAATAAACACATGGGAAGACCTTGCGTGATAAGTAAAAGTCAAGGTTGTCATGTCAGTATTAACAATGATCCAATGCTTTACTTTCTTGAATATGAATATGTAATGTAAGTGATATAGCCGCGTTGGAATTTGTTTAAAGCTATGAATGACCCGACTTCAATGGAGAAGGAGCACGTCCTTACGGAATACCAGCGGAAAATAGCAGCAGAACGCTGATGTGTTTCGTATAGTGTTCCATTCCACCTCAATCCTTAGGGGTTACACAGTACACCTGATGGTGACGACTCAGCCCTATAAACATCTACATCCATTATCAACAAATATTCAAGATGCACATGCGTTTTCACCCCTTAGATGGAACGCCTCTCGACCAGGAACTGGGTGGGTGGATCATTTCCTACACACGGAACGGCAGCATTATGCTATTTCACTCTAATCTATGGGGGCCTGGTCCTTTCCCACTCAAGTCGACCCAATCATGAAGCATCTAAGAACAAGCTAGCTTCTTAAGCTTACTGGTCAATTAAGCTTAATTAGTTATTAGTTTTAAAGCTCTAGCCTATTGGTTTTGGGTACCCTGTGCGAAACTTTATTAAAGGCTTGAATTCCCCATTCAAGATTATTGTCGTGAACCATCTCCTGGCACAAGCATTGTAGCTCTTGAACGGGAATGTTAGTAATGTTCATAGCATCGTTGGCGTTTTTAACATGTCTCTAGCACTGTTCAGATGATTCGTGATCGATTATGAATGTGGGGGTCATATATAATATTTGATGGGCCGCTGTTAGCCCGACGGCTTTTACAGTTTTGCCGGGTTGAGATAGGTCGTAGAAATTACTTACTGTCAGGTGGATTGTGTGCTCGTTTAGCATCAATTACATCTAGCACATTTTTATCTTTTTCCTTCTATGTCAACCCCGCATGGTAGCAATATCTGTTTGACGAAAGACAAAGGTGAATTATGTATAATAATGGCTGTCTTATTTAAATATTTTGATGAGTAGGTATTGTATGGAAATGTATTGTTGTGGAAGAAATTGAAATAAAAGAATAATTCGCGACGAAATTTCAATGCTAACAATGTATAATTTACAGCGGCTTATGTATATAGTGTTAATGTTCGAGCCAGGTCATCTGTAGCTGTGGCGTGGGACTGTCGGCTCGTCGGGGGCAGGACCACGTCCTCAAGGAGTACCAGCGTTGAATAGAAGCATAACGGTGCTCGGTTTCGAGTGAGTGTATTCGGATACCCTTATCACTGGTGACGAGATATTCTATCGTAATCCTCAGGGGTGGATATGCATGTCGAGTCTATGACTAGGATGAATGTGGACGTCATCAGCCGCAGTTCCTACTATATATATATATATATATATATATATATATATATATATATATAGTATAAATTGTGCTCGTTGGTCACCCCGAATTAAATGTGGAAACTAAAATTACAGGTGCAATGGTACGCGGGTCTGTGGGACTTCTGGGACCTGGCGGTGGACGTTCTGGACTTCTCCCACTTCAAGAACCCCGCGTTCCTGGTGTTTACGCTGTCCAACTTCCTGTTGTACATGTGGTACGACGTGCCGTACGTGTACATCGCCGCCAGCGGCATCAGCATGGGCTTCGACGAGTCGCAGGCCTCGATCCTCATCTCGATCATCGGGATCCTCAATATGTTTGGTGAAGTAAGTATTTTACCAATTTGTATTTATATAAAGTGGTTGAGCCATCTTGCTGCTAGTTCCTTGCTTGAGGTCAACCACGTCCCCACAGAATGCCAGCTTAAAATAGCAGCATAATGATGCTGTGTTTTGCATGGTGAGTGTAGGAATACGAGGCCCTATTAAAGGTAGTGTTCCACCTCAGTCTGCAGGATCAAGGGTCTTCGTTGAGGATGGGTGTGGATATCATGAGCCACAGGCACCACTTACGTTCAATGGAACTGTGAACTCGTTTGCAATCCCCTAATAAATATTATTGTGATGTCTTGGTCCTCCCCGGTCCTGCCGACACGTTCACGCTTCATCTAGAAACAGACTACCAGTAGATCCAGCACAGTGAAGCTAATAATTCATTATCTTTCGTTTAACGTACCCATGACCTCAGGTTCATAGACCAATGTTCGACAAGGACGGTCTCTCTTATCGTCTCATCTTATCACAAACACGAGTTCTCGCCAACACTCAATGGCATCGACTTGTTTTATACATCACTTATTTAATAAATAAAATTGGACATTATACCAGAAACTTCCTGATGGCGTTGAGTAAATTTTATTTCAACAGTGGTAGAGCTACACTGCAGTTTGTTTCTAAGTGCAGAATTAATGGGTCAGCTCGACTGGGGTACGACCACGCCCTCACAGTATACCAGCGTGAAATATTAGTATAATGCTGCTGTGATTCGTCTGGTGAATGAAGGGATCCGGAGACCTTTATTACTGGTGACGAGGCATTCCATCTCAGTCTTCAAGGGTAATAATGCAACAATCTGCATTATGATTCCTCGTCAAGTATGAATGTAGATGTCATGGGCTACAGGAATCACTTGCCATCAGGTGAATTGTGTGTGAGTTTGTTACTCTCAAAGTAATAAAAATGAAACCCAAAATACATCCACATCGATGTGGTACCGAGTTTTTTTTTGTGTTTATATTTCTTTTATGATTTGTATTTCATGTTTGTGTTTCAACAATAGATACATTGTTTAATTCGTATTTTGTATTATTGGCGCTGGAGCGATTAAATGAGTTATTATTGTTATTAAATCAACCAATCCCTCTCTAGAGACGACTGCCCAACAGTAGGATTTATACAGTATTTGGTATTTTTAGTTTTTTTTATCGTCATTCGAGCGTAGTCCGGCTCCGTGCGGGTACGTCGGGTTTCACATGACTTAGAAGTATTGTTTTTATTTATTTCTTAGGCTGGTAGCCTCACCATGTTTCCCTTGACATGTGGTTAAATCGGGAATTAAAGTTAACACTCGGTATGTCCGCGCACCGTAAATTAAAAATGCTTGGACACTGAGCTAGACTAATTTGTAAAAAAACATTTTTCAGATTATCCTCGGCTGGGTAGGAGATTGGGAGTGCGTTAATCCAAGCCTGGTGTACGCTGTCTGCATGGTCCTCTGCGGTGCGGTGACCGGCCTGATGCCTCTACTGAAGTCGTACCTAGGTCTTGCGGTCTCCTTGGGGGCGTTTGGGGCCTTCATAGCTGCTAACTATTCGCTGACCAGTATCATATTAGTCGAGCAGATCACTCTCGAGAAGTTCACCAATGCATACGGACTGCTACTCTTGATCCAAGGAGTCGCTAACTTAGCCGGCCCGCCCCTTGCTGGTTAGTAGTTAAATATAGTTTGTAGTAGAAGTTTGAAGTTTTTTTAGAATACAATGATATACGAGGGCACATTGAAAAGTTTTGAGCATTGAATTTTTTTCTAAATTATTATTTTATTTCTTTACATAGTCTCCAGAATGATCTATACACTGTTACCATCTTGTCTCTAGTTTTAGTATTCCCAAAAAAAAAAAGAATCTTCAATTTCATCAAAATATTCAGTCACAGCTTCTTGTACCTCGATATTCGTCGAAAATTCGTGAAAACATCGTGCTGGCATGTGTTTTTTTAGATTGGGGAAGAGATGGTAATCAGACGGGGCCAAGACCGGCGAATAGGGTGGATGCGGCAACAATTCAAAGCTACAATTGTGTATTTGTGCGATTGATTTCGCCGCAGTAAAAACTTTCTTAGACAACATACCAGGCCTTTTTATTTTTATTTCTTCACGCAAACGTTGTAAGAGTGTGCAATAATAGTCCGCATTTATGGTTTTACCTTTTTCAAGGTAGTCAACCATAATGACCCCTCTACAGTCCCAAAAAACTGAAGCCATTACCTTCTTGGTTGACAAAACGGCCCGAGCTTTTTTAGGGGACGGTGACTCTGCTCATTTCCATTGCTTGGATTGTACTTTGGACTCTGGTGTATTGTGGTGATCTTAAGTTTCGTCCATAGTTACGAGAGGCTAAGAAAATCTTGACGATCACTTTGGACAGAATAGGACAACAGATCCAAACAATCCTGTGATACTGTTTGGCGGGTGCGTTTGTTTTCGGCTGAAAGCAGTCTAGGCACCCATCTGGCAGAGACCTTAGAAAATCCAAGATCGTTGGAAATTATGTTCTGTACTCGTTCATAGGAAATGCCTATTGCTTCTGCTATCTCTGCAATCTTCAATGTCCTGTCATTCAAAATCAGGTCTAATATTTTATTGGTATTTTCGTCGGGCAATGTTCGCTATCAGACTGACTGCCTATATTTTATTCCTATTTAATCATCACATCTAGTTCTTATTGCTACCATGTAAAATTCAGTACCATCAACATAGGTATGAAGATTTACGTAGATGTCCTGGACTCACCATCAGGTGGACTGTGTGCTCGTTTATCACCCTTACTTTTTTAAAAAAAAAGTTAAATTATAACAGTTTATTTACTGCCGCAGTAGACTGCGATCCATGACAGATTGATGCATTTTCAGCATGCATATCTCAATACAGCTTTATCACAAAATAAGGCAATGAACTAGCGTCCCATTGTTTGCGTAAATGCCTGAGTTCGATTGCCAGCCGACCCACAATATTTGTGCATCACATTTTCAGGTCTAGGCGGGGTTCCGTTTATGTTCGCATCTGCATCAGAATCTTACTAGGGTCGTATTACACGATTATGCACACACTGGATAAGGGTATGGAACAATATTCCTTACAATTTAAAGAGAAACCAAACAAGCTCATAGTCGCCCACGACCATCCGCATCATCAGAGGAGTTGTGTTTTGCTTTGAGGAAAGATTAGGTTATATCGGTTCGGAAATAGCTCAGTGAAATCGACTAGTAATAGCTGATTCCACAGAGTAGTTGTGCATCATAACAAAGCGGTGGATTGCTAACCGTCAAGATGGAATTAAACTTTTTTTTCATTGTGTTGAGACTGAAAAACGAGCACACAATTCTGATGTTTAAATCCTAATGGTGATACCTGTGGTCCATCACACCCACGTCCATCCTCGATAAGAAATGATAATACAGATGCGTTGTCATTCTTGAGAACTAAGATGGAATCTCTCGTCAATAGCCAGTAGTAAGTGCTCTGCTCGCCAGGCGAAACACAGCAGTGTTAGCCTGCTCTTTCAACTCTTTATTCTGTGAGATGGTTTTTACATTTGCTTCTAACAAAACCCTTATTATGTTCCAGGTTGGATCTTCGACATAACGAACTCCTACGACCTATCGTTCTACCTAGCCGGGGCGTTCATTGGGATATCCGGTATAGTGCTGTTCGTATTGCCGATCTACGGTAAAGCGCGGAAGTACAACTCCTCGAGGAAGTCCAGGACCTCCGCCTCCACCATCAGCGAAGAACCTAAAACAATCAACGGAGACGTCAAGTTGAATGGTAGACTGCTCGTCTAAAGAATGCGTGTACATATATTTATTTTAAGAACTCTTTAATTAAAAAAGTAAAATAAAAATTCGTCGATAATGTTAAAAATAAACAACACAAGATCACCGGTCGTAGAATAAAAAAGTAAGTGTTCAATGTTCATATGATTGCCAAAATAAATTGTACGTTAATCGTACGTCATTTAAGTTGCGTTCACGTTGGCACGGACGACGTAATGAGTGCACAACTGTGCTCATTTTTTGACGTTACAGTGTCACTGATTTTTTTTTTAGTTTTTGTTTTCATACCAGTTTTTTGATATATACATATATAGCTTTTATCGTGAATTTCATGTCTTTTTTATAATATAAGGGGCGACAAACTGATCGTGGTCCATGACATCTACATGCATCATCATGTCATCTCTGTGGAATGAGATGGAATGCGACGTTACCCCATTGGGCCCAACGATTTACCATTGGACGCTATCTCACACTGGTATCATACGAGGGCGTGGTCTTTCCTAGAGCCGACCCATTCGTGTTGTGACCACAACGTGTACACTGTGTGTGTATTATATTCATTTTAAGAAATTACGTTTTAGTGCACTTACGTCTCAAAGGTTAATTTTATTAAATTATTCGTTATTTTTATTATAATATTGCTGTATTTTTTTAGTTATTAACTTGAGTTTAATATGAAAAAGGTTAAATGTTTGCTGATTATGTAATATTGTATAACAACATCCACATGTGAACTTCACTAACTGACTTATTGTTCACATCATATAAAACAAAACGGTCAACAAACTAAAAAGGATTTATATAAGTCGGTTAATTAGACGTTTTAAATGCTCTTATTATCTAGAATGTTGCTAGATTTTACCGTTTGTGGATTAGACTTCTGGTGTTTTAGATATTTTATGATGTCGTATTGATTGCTCATTTTTTTCCATGAAACTTGATTCAGTAGAATGAGTAAACCACCAGGCTTGGTGGAAATTTTGTGGAAAGAATAATAATAAATAAACACTAATAATTAGATAAGCGTCGACAAAATGATTTATTTGATATATATCGAAATATTTTCCTAAATTTTACATTTTTCGCTATTTTATCTGTACGTCTTATATCGCGTCGCTATCGTATATATACATAGATATCGTATTTATTAATAGTACCTTAGGTTTGATATTACACTGTGAGATATTAGACGCGTTTAGATTTCTGAATGGACACTAAAGTCGGATCGCGGAGTTGGTAGTGTGTTTGAACAAATACGTTCTACGAAATTTTTACTAGTATGGGCCATTTTTTTTTGTGTTGTTAATGTTTTAAAATCGTCAAAATAGGGTTGAAAATCGACCGTAGTATATTTTAGAATTGAAAAACAGATCGAGTCAGTCGTTTTCCCAGGGTAACGGTCCAAGCCGAGACTCCCATTATTAAAGGTCTCGGCTGAGCGCCCTAAGCGCTCGGTCACCTTTCGACCAAGTGAAGCTGTAAAAGCCCTCGTGCTAACACTGGCCATCAGCCATAAAAAAAATATAAAACATCGTCGGAGTCGAACTGTGAGTAAAGTGGACTTTGACGATGTTCTTTACTTTTTTTTTAACCCGTGTTTAAACCTGTTTAGAGTAGGGTAAGAAATAAGTACTTAAAAATTTTATTCCTAATAAATTGTCATTTGAATCAATTTTATATATAAATATAATATATAATACAATTGCTTGTGAACTCTGATACAAAATTAGGATTATCTTGGTACAACTGAACAATATAGGGTTTTATCTAGATATCATATAGGTATTTGTGGAATATATTCTAAAAATATTTTTAGCTATATATGGATGATGTGTACTAATTTTTAAAGCAACTTTTCAAATAATTAACATAATAATCATTCCACGTACGGCATGGCATACGTAATTCAAGTTTCTAGATAAAGGTTTGCGATCGAATGTGACAGCAATATGCAAGAGGCAGAGACAACACAACCCTCCGCGATCGAACTCTAGTTGAATATAACTGATCGTTGAACGTAATTAAATGAATCTATTTATTAAACAATACAGTATTGTTAAAAGTAATTTCTACATATGCAGTGTAAGTTCCATAAAAGCTAGATGTAGATATTATAATATGGTAGTTATGAATTTTGACTAGAAAAATAAAAGGAAACAATATGTGCTATGTACAAATGCTAGTACTGGGCATAGTACTTCCTGTTTCCACGGGAAGATCGCCGGAATAAGAAGATAATAACATCCTTGATAATTATTTCAATTAATAAATTACGTCATTAAAGGCGCGCTTATCAACAAAACTTCACACAAATTTGTATCTCTTGGTTGGGAATTCCTATGAACGTTTCGTTTTGGGCGAAGTAGAATCAGTGTTGCGTGTAACTGGATTTTTAAAAGTTGGATTAATGAGATTTTGAGATGAAATTAGGTAAAATTAGGGAGCTCTTTGTATGCTACTAAATGAAACGAATATATCTATCAATATACTTCTCGTCTAGTGAGGTGTGAAAGATGGAGTAATTTCGTTAAAATTATAAAAAATGTCATTTGATTTACATTTAAATATAGTATTTAGTTTGGTACTTTCGATTTTATACAAATTATAAGAACGCCGTTTTAATATCTCTGGCATAACTTTGTTTTAATAATTCAATACTATAACAGACTGTTATATAATATAAAATACAACAAGACATTATACGGATAGGCGGTAGGTATACAAATAAGGGTGATACCAAACTTTGCCGTCAAAGTTTATTTTAAAATAAAAAGTATGCATTTCATTTAAATGAAAATCAAAAATCACCAAAGACTGTCTCGCACTATAAATCTTGACATATAAGAACTTTTCAGTGTTTAATAAGAGAATGGTGTCGAATGCAAGTTTTCCATTGATTCTATTACATGTAGTGTATTTATTAAATATTTGTGGGGGCAATGGAAGATGTCGATTGTGCTAATATTTTAAACGGTTTCGACTCGAGTATTTAAATATAATCAATTGATACTATGTAAAAAATCGAAGACCTATTATCATATAAGGAATCATGAATTTTATCAATTACGTACCAAAATGTCAAAGCTTTGTTTGAAGTTAGCGTAGGTTAGGTTAGGTGTAGATTGATATAATAACGTATACACCGTATCTCACATTTGCATAAAATTATTGAAATATTTTATAATTACTCTTTTAATTGGTAAGTAACTATTATTTTGTTATTTGTAGCAAAATTATTAAATATAGGGTTTTAATATTTTCCAATTAAATAAATTTCGTACATTCTGCATTGAAATTCGTTATAATATAGAACTTTTTATTAGATTGTATAGCTAAAGACAGGTGTTTCCTTTTTTAACTCCCTTGCATTTAATAGTAGGGTCGTCTAATCCTGAACCTGATTATTCGAAATAAATATCAAATATCCTTCAATGCTAAAAATTAAATAATATTGTTATACCGTAAACAAAGACAAGATGTATCGTGAGAATTGATTGAACAATTGAAGTGATTGAATGATGAAAGTGTTTCTAGGTAATCATTAATATAATTTTCTTTTTCAAGCGCAGTGCAGTTCGTAAGTTGAAAACAATATGGAACTATTTTCATAGACAAGACCTATGCAATGTTGATATGGTTTTTGTGATAAAAGTAGGTAATAAGTTTAGTAGAAATATAAGCGACCTATTGATGCTAAAGTTGTATTCTTGCCAAAAAAAAAACAATTAAAATTTTGTCAGTCTTTTCGTAAATATGGTAGAATCGTTTATGCACTTTTTATTAATAAAATTCCACGAATTGACAAACTCTAAGTAAAAATAGATTTAGAGTTTATTTTTAAAGTTTTTTTTAATTGTGTAGTATAGTACTGCAGTAGTAGGTTTCAATAATTTTTACGAATGACTAAATAACTTTTATATTTAATTGTAATGTTTTTATTCTAGGCCTATATAAAAACGGGTATATAAACGTATTATGTATATAATTGTGTCGCATTATATAATGTTGTGTATGTCCGTAGTAAAAATATTTTTGATTTAATTTTTGTTTTATTTCCCAGTGCATGTAACCTTAACATTTTTTTGTATTACAATTTTATTTTTATATGGACAGTTATATTGTCTTTTATATTTTTTATTACATTATTTCAATAAACAGTGTCTAGACTTAATAAGAGATATAACCACAAATTACATAAAATTGTGATATAACTTAAGTAAATTCTAAAATTCTTAAAGTAAATCTATCGTAGGTTTTAAAAGTTCGTATGTAAAACGCAGCAATAAATTTATTATTATAAGATTAACTGTCAAGTCTCATTATTTTAAGACAGAAAAATAAAAAAGCAGTTAAGATTTCTATATTTGGTAGTATTTTACTTATACTGGTAATATTTTGTAAGATTAACAATTTATTGCATTTTCTCATATAATTACTTAATATTATTAAAGAAACTCAAAAACTAATATTCTGCTTAGGATGTAATCGCGTTAATATTGGTAACATCGGGTTCGATTTAAAATCAATGTAAATTTTTACTTGACATTTTTGCAGCAACTCTACTAACGTTTAGTCTTTTCTGTTTCAGTAGTATTTAGGTAATTTGTTATCTATCCACTTGTCTCAAACGTTTCCTACTCATTATCGTAAGTTGAGAGTTATGTATGTTGCCATATAAAATGTTTCTTTTTATACCATGTAGTGTTGTAAGCTTTTATAAACAAATACCTCAGTACACATAGAGTAATAAATTGTAAGAAAATATATTATTAAATAGATCGTAGAGAGTGGTTCGATATATACCTCTTAATACATATTATAATTATATTAAGTATGTTTACTGCACGTTTGTTGTTCGGGGCCTTCGTCTCGGCCGGTCGTCTTGGATTATAATAAATTTGTGACTTTAAATTGTAAAATAAACAGACCATTTTAGCTTGAAATTAAATTGTCTTTTATTACCTTCTGATGTTTCAATCTTTCCTAAAATATAGTATATATGTGAAAAAAAGCAAAAATCAAAAAAAAAGAATAAGGAAACTCTAGTCTATGAACTATCGGCGGAAATATCTATTGGAAAGACAACTGGATAATATTATTACACATTTTCACTGATCTGCATAACACATTTATAAGTTATTTGTATTTCTTTTCCGAAAGCAAAGGTAAAAATAAAAGCAAAAGCAAAAATAGAAAAGAACCCAATAACGATCTTGTTTTTATTGTATTGAGGGTGAAAAAGGAGCGCACAGTTCGCGTGACAGTAATTGATGAGTGCGCCCCGTGACGCCAACTTTCATCCTCAATTGGGAATCGCAATGCTTAGTCACTTCTGAGGACTACGATGGAATGGCTCGTTCCAGGGCCAGTTTTTTCGTCACAATCCCCACTTGATTGTGTTAAGCCTGCCCATCTCCACGGCAAGCCGCGCGACATAATGCTGTGAAATGAAAGCGATCAAAATATTTTACTTCTTCAGATATTCTTTCTTTTATTGTAAAGGTTCCTTCCGGAACAACTAAATCCTCCTACATGAAGAGGAGTTAATCAATATCGTAATGCAGTTGTTACTTTTTATTTGTAACTCTATCAGATTGTCTGTCCCTCTCTCACCTCTGGATAAAACAATAAAAAATAAACAAATCTACTTGATGTTATTGAAATGTAAGAGAAAGAACAATGGTAGAACTGCGGTGCAGCTAGTCTCTGGATGGGTCCCCTAAACGCCGGACCAGGGTAGGAGACTACGCCTTCACATAATACCAGCATAGCGCTGCTGTGTTAAATTTAGTAAGTGTATAGAAAACAAACGGGTATCGCGGCACTCCATCTCAGTTCACAGAGATTACACCACGTGTCCATTTTGAATCTTTTTTAAGGATGGATGTACATGTTAGGAGCCGCATTCACCCCATCAGGTGAACTGTGTACTTCTCCGTCAAATGCAATATTATTAAAAAAATCCATGATTGTATTACGTTTACTGAGAATCGATGCAAAACAACGGTTTTCGGGAGTGACTCGGTCTTTATTAGGAGCAGAAACGAGGATTTATTACAGTCAGCGAACCGAACTCCCGTAGTACAGATGCAGAAAATCTCTTATATTGAAGCGATAATGTCAACTACACTGTTATAGTACACGGTAGCTTTAGGTGTTATTCTATTTTCACAGTTCACCCTGTGCTTGTGACAACTAAATTGATTCGATATTTAGATTGATTGCTTCGCTTGAATAATACCTTTTATTTATGTTTTATAATATCGATATCTCCAAAACGATATTTTATTATATATAATTAAGTTCAGGGTCATCATTATTGACAGTTGCAGTCTTCACGCATCCAGTTGGTACCAGATATCTGGCGAAGATCGTGCCTGATCTATAAAGACGTCTTTCCAGTACTCGACTAATCTTTTTGATTGTATGTGATGTGCTCATTACATTTTACAATTGACCTAGTTTCGTGGGGGTTGGCAGCATGACGTCAATTATCAAAAAAAAAAAATTGGACTCCTCTCTCATTGCACATTCATTCAGTCTAACAAAATTACTGTGCACCTAATACAATGGTAATGAAATGAATAAAAAAAACAGAAACAGTGGACATTGACGTGGCTGGCAGTGACTGGATGAGAACTGCTGAGGATTGTGCTCAGTGTATTGTGAGCAATTGCCTTGATCCAGCAGTGGACCGATATGGGCTAACTAAACTAAGTGTCAATTGTAAAATAACCTAAGAATATCAATTATAATATAAGAAAAATTAGAGTATATCACAGCTTGATTAAACTAGAAAGAAAAAGAAATGATTTTTATGGTTTTAAAAACCCGCATGGTCATAACATGTATTGTAGTGTTTGTTCTTAATACATCAGCAAAATTTCAGATCATACAAACGTTCGGAAGTGGATGAAAACTGAATTAAAGGATTCCATTTCATTTATATATGTACATATATACGTGAGCAAACCGAGACAGATCGCCGGCGCCGATGGGAATTTTAATAGCAATGTTGCGTATTGAGCTATCACGTGCTCGGCGGTGATGGAAACATTGGAAGGTAACCAAAAAAGAAATAATAACCTAAGACAAAAAAACATATAAAACCATAAAAAGTCCAATGCCCAGTGGAGCTGCGTGGTGGACTATGCCCAACAGTGGGATGTATATGTATAGGTTGATACTTTACTTTTTACGTACAAGATCAAGCAAAATATGTTAAAAACTCGTACCCAAGCCGTGAGCTTTCATAATAGAATGGAATATTACAGCTATATTAATTTTGAAATATCTTTAGAATCTGTTATTCTATGTGTATCCTAATTTGCATTTGAAAAGATCCCTCGTTGATATTTTAAGACCCATTCCAATTTCATGATAATGAAATTGACACACAGCTGTCGGGATAACGCCGGGGTGTCGGTTGTTTATGTGGCGGAGTACAAGTAATAGATACAGTAATAATCATTTAAGTTCAAACCAAAATAAGGCTTTGTAAGGAAAACAATGGAAACACAACATTGGAAAGTGGATTTCTGTAAACGAATTAATTAATAATGATTTACGCGAATACTGTACATTGAATAAAACTGTTTTTTATGGATTTTATCGCGTTTTTATTGCGATACGTTATTACCAACCCTTATTACTGGTAAGGAGGCATTCCATCAAGTCCTCACGGTCGAGGACGCATTTGCATTATGATGCCTTATTGAAGACCAATGAACCGGGTAAACCAATAACGGGTTGTGCGTTCGTTTGTAAAGTTCTCTCCGTAAACGTTGTTGATGTTACGTGCCGTTTGTGCCGCGTTGATGCTACGACAGAACGCATATTCCATAATTACTCGAATTTTTAAAGTATCCATTATGAAGAAAAATGTTCGAAAGAAATACAAAGTTAATCAATACACAAAAGACTGACTTTGTAAAATGAATGTTCTTAATTAAAATTAATTTGAATTTAAAAGTCACAGCCAATGAAAACTTTTTTTTGGTTTGAAATGGCCAATACTGAAGAACGGCAATTTCGTAGGTAAAGAACTAATATATAGTCCACTGTTGGACACAGGCCTTCTCCATAGATTGCCACGAAGCACAACAAGAATCCTGTTTCACCCACCCCCGTCGACTTTCCGCAAACATGCATTGATCGTCGCGCCTTTCAGTGGGGGCTCGTCTTTTTTTTTATTACATTGAGAGTAACAAACGAGCACACAGTTCACATGATGGTAATTGACTCCTGCAGTCCATAAAACAAGCTGCAGCGTAGCTCTACCACTATAAAAACTCCTACACTGCGACTCAGAGGTTGCCATTCAAGTAAATTTCTTCCCCGTCGGTTATCGGTTCTAACAACCTATTAGGTCAGTGCAGGGTCACTTCAGCTAATTTATTAAGCTATGTCGGTCAACCTTGTTCTACTGTGTGTGAGTTGAAGCACTCAGTGAGCAATGGGGAGGGCTACGCTCAGCGTTACTCTGCCAGGCGGAATACTAATACAACCTAAATAAATCATATTCCGTTTAAAATTAGAAAGCAACAGAACATTTAATATTAGATATAAAAGCTCCTCCATTCTGGAGCGCATCGCAAGTAACGCCTGAAACATTCGTTATATATTCATGCGATAGTTGAATTATTGCCGTCGACTGTACTTTATAACTTTGCGTGGTCAATTAACGTTCACGAATAGTTGGGTAACATAAATTCTACATTCAACATACGAGGTAAAGCGTAAAACACCAGCTCGCATAGTATCCACTGGTAAGCGGGAGGGTCCACTCTCTAGAGAGGGTGTGACTCCACATGGCTCCGAAATTAACATCCATTCTTAACAACTTCATAGGTGCCGGCACCGGGGATCGAATTCACTCTCAGATTCAGACAGGACAGGATAGACAGGACAGGATAGACAGGACAGGACAGGACAGTGGACAGGACAGGATAGGATAGGATAGATAGGATAGGATAGATAGGATAGGATAGGATAGGACAGGACAGGACAGTGACAGGACAGGACAGGATGACAGGACAGGACAGGATAGACAGGACAGGATGGACAGGACAGGATGACAGGACAGGACAGGATAGGATAGGATAGGATAGGATAGGACAGGATAGGATAGGATAGGACAGGACAGGACAGTGGACAGGACAGGACAGGATAGGATAGGATAGGACAGGACAGGACAGACAGGACAGGATGGACAGGACAGGATGACAGGACAGGACAGACAGACAGACAGACAGACAGGACAGGATGGACAGGACAGGACAGTGGACAGGACAGGACAGGACAGGACAGTGACAGGACAGGACAGACAGACAGGACAGGACAGTGGACAGGACAGGACAGTGACAGGACAGGACAGGACAGACAGGACAGGATGGACAGGACAGGATAGACAGGACAGGACAGGATAGGACAGGATAGGACAGGACAGGACAGGACAGGATAGGATAGGACAGGATAGGATAGATAGGATAGGATAGGATAGATAGGATAGGATAGGACAGGACAGGATAGGATAGGACAGGACAGGACAGGACAGGATAGGATAGGATAGATAGGATAGGATAGGACAGGACAGGACAGTGGACAGGACAGGACAGTGACAGGACAGGACAGTGGACAGGACAGGACAGTGGACAGGACAGGATAGGATAGGATAGGGATAGGATAGGACAGGATAGGATAGGACAGGACAGGATAGGATAGGATAGGATAGGACAGGATAGGATAGATAGGATAGGATAGGATAGATAGGATAGGATAGGACAGGACAGGACAGGACAGGATAGGATAGGATAGATAGGATAGGATAGGACAGGATAGGATAGGACAGGATAGGACAGGACAGGACAGACAGGACAGGATAGGATAGGATAGATAGGATAGGATAGATAGGATAGGATAGGACAGGACAGGACAGTGGACAGGACAGGATAGGATAGGACAGGATAGGACAGGATAGGATAGGACAGGACAGGACAGGATAGGATAGGATAGGATAGGATAGGACAGGACAGGACAGACAGACAGGACAGGATGACAGGACAGGACAGGACAGGATAGGATAGGACAGGATAGGACAGGACAGGACAGGACAGGATAGACAGGACAGGACAGTGGACAGGACAGGATGGACAGGACAGGATGACAGGACAGGACAGTGGACAGGACAGGATAGGATAGGACAGGACAGGATAGGATAGGATAGGACAGGACAGGACAGACAGACAGACAGACAGACAGGACAGGATAGGATAGGACAGGACAGGATAGGATAGGATAGATAGGATAGGATAGGATAGGATAGGATAGGACAGGACAGGATAGGATAGGATAGGGATAGGATAGGATAGGATAGATAGGATAGGATAGGATAGGATAGGACAGGACAGGACAGTGGACAGGACAGGATAGGATAGGATAGGATAGATAGGATAGGATAGGACAGGATAGGACAGGACAGGATGACAGGACAGGACAGGACAGGATAGACAGGACAGGATAGACAGGACAGGATGACAGGACAGGACAGGATAGACAGGACAGGATAGGACAGGACAGGACAGACAGACAGACAGGACAGGATGACAGGACAGGACAGACAGACAGGACAGGATAGGATAGGACAGGACAGGACAGTGGACAGGACAGGACAGACAGACAGACAGACAGACAGACAGGACAGGACAGTGACAGGACAGGACAGGATAGGATAGGATAGGATAGGACAGGACAGGACAGGATAGGATAGGATAGGACAGGATAGGATAGGACAGGACAGGACAGTGACAGGACAGGACAGGATGGACAGGACAGGATAGGATAGGATAGGACAGGACAGGACAGTGACAGGACAGGACAGGATAGACAGGACAGGACAGGACAGTGACAGGACAGGACAGACAGGACAGACAGACAGGACAGGATAGGATAGGACAGGACAGGACAGACAGACAGACAGGACAGACAGGACAGGACAGGATAGACAGGACAGGATAGGACAGGATAGGACAGGACAGGACAGGATAGGACAGGACAGGACAGGATAGGACAGGACAGGATAGGACAGGATAGGATAGGACAGGATAGGACAGGATAGGACAGGATAGGACAGGATAGGATAGGACAGGACAGACAGGACAGGACAGGATAGGATAGGATAGACAGGACAGGACAGGACAGGATAGGACAGGATAGGACAGGACAGGACAGGATAGGACAGGATAGGACAGGACAGGACAGGACAGGATAGGACAGGACAGGATAGGACAGGATAGGATAGGACAGGATAGGACAGGATAGGACAGGATAGGACAGGATAGGATAGGACAGGACAGACAGGACAGGACAGGATAGGATAGGATAGACAGGACAGGACAGGACAGGATAGGACAGGATAGGATAGGACAGGACAGGATAGGACAGGATAGGACAGGACAGGATAGGATAGGATAGGATAGGACAGGATAGGACAGGATAGGATAGGACAGGACAGGACAGGATAGGACAGGATAGGACAGACAGGACAGGACAGGATGGACAGGACAGGACAGGATAGACAGGATAGGACAGGACAGGATAGGACAGGACAGGACAGGATCAGGACAGGACAGTGGACAGGACAGACAGGACAGGACAGGACAGGACAGGACAGGACAGGATAGGACAGGACAGGACAGGACAGGACACAGGACAGGACAGGACAGGACAGGACAGGACAGTGGACAGGACAGGATAGGACAGGATAGGACAGGATAGGATAGGACAGGACAGGACAGGACAGGACAGGACAGGATAGGACAGGACAGGACAGGATAGGACAGACAGGACAGGACAGTGACAGGACAGGACAGGAGGACAGGACAGGACACAGACAGGACAGGACAGTGGACAGGACAGGACAGGACAGGACAGGATGGACAGGACAGGACAGGACAGGACAGGACAGGACAGGACAGGACAGGATAGGATAGGACAGGATAGGACAGGACAGGACAGGACAGGACAGGACAGGACAGTGGACAGGACAGGATAGGACAGGACAGGACAGGACAGGACAGGATAGACAGGACAGGACAGGACAGGACAGGATAGGACAGGACAGGACAGGACAGGACAGGATAGGACAGGATAGGACAGGATAGGACAGGACAGGACAGGAGGACAGGACAGGACAGGACAGGACAGGACAGGACAGGACAGGATAGGACAGGACAGGACAGGACAGGATCAGGACAGGACAGGATAGGACAGGATAGGACAGGATAGGACAGGATAGGACAGGACAGGATAGGATAGGACAGGATAGGGATAGGATAGGATAGGAAGGAAGGAATGGAATGGAATGGAATGGAATGGAATGGAATGGAATGGAATTGAATGGAATGGAATGGAATGGAATGGAATGGAATGGAATGGAACCGAATGGAATGGAATGGAATGGAATGGAATGGAATGGAATGGAATGGAATGGAATGGAATGGAATGGAATGGAATGGAATGGAATTGAATGGAATGGAAAGTAATAGAATGGAATGGAGTGTAATGGAATAATATGGAATGGAATGGAATGGAATGGAATGGAATGGAATGGAATGGAATGGAATGGAATGGAATGGAATGGAATGGAATGGAATGGAATGGAATGGAATGGAATGGAATGGAATGGAATGGAATGGAATGGAATGGAATGGAATGGAATGGAATGGAATGGAATGGAATGGAATGGAATGGAATGGAATGGAATGGAATGGAATGGAATGGAATGGAATGGAATGGAATGGAATGGAATGGAATGGAATGGAATGGAATGGAATGGAATGGAATGGAATGGAATGGAATGGAATGGAATGGAATGGAATGGAATGGAATGGAATGGAATGGAATGGAATGGAATGGAATGGAATGGAATGGAATGGAATGGAATGGAATGGAATGGAATGGAATGGAATGGAATGGAATGGAATGGAATGGAATGGAATCGCATGGAATGTAATCGAATGGAATGGAATGGAAGGATGGAGTGGCGGATGCTTTATATGGAAAGTGGAATACTTTACTATTAACGGATAACGGATGTACCAGGAAAAACTTTATTAAATGAATAAAACATAAACAAAACGACTCTTTATTATATTGGGCCTGACAAAGGAGCAAAACCGTTCACTTGATGGCAAGTGTTTCCTGCAGCCCATACCCACATCCTCGATAATGAATCATCTTGCAGAAGGTTGTCACCCTGGTGACTCAAGACGGAATGAAAGCACTAGTAATAATATAGCCTACAACACACAGAAGTAAAATACATCATGAATTGCATCATACCCTCGTCAAAAGGACTAAAGAATTACATGTACTTGGGCCTCATTATACTAAGCGAGGGTGTGATGCTTACCCGATCGAGCTGATCCATTCTTGTTCCAGATAGATTATGTGAAAACGGTTGGTTCTATCACTGTAAAATTAAAAAAAGAACACATTTTGCCGTAGGACGATATATTACATCTGTGCGGAAACTCTGCGTGATTCACGCCACTTGGAAGATTATTTGTTATGCCTATGACGCGCAAGTGCCGCTACAGACGTGTTGAATGTATCCCTTTAATTAGAATATTACATACAAATATTCCTTAAATAAGTTTCATACATTGTATAACTGTTGCTTCTGGATGGCTACTTTGGTATAACTGTTGCTCTGATGGCTACTTTGGTATAACTGTTGCGTCTGGATGGCTACTTTGGTATAACTGTTGCTTCTGGATGGCTACTTGTATAACTGTTGCTTCTGGATGGCTACTTTGGTATAACTGTTGCTCTGATGGCTACTTTGTATAACTGTTGCTCTGATGGCTACTTTGGTATAACTGTTGCTTCTGGATGGCTACTTTGTATAACTGTTGCTCTGATGGCTACTTTGTAACTGTTGCGTCTGATGGCTACTTTGTAACTGTTGCGTCTGATGGCTACTTTGGTGTAACTGTTGCTTCTGGATGGCTACTTTGTAACTGTTGCGTCTGGATGGCTACTTTGTAACTGTTGCGTCTGATGGCTACTTTGGTGTAACTGTTGCTTCTGATGGCTACTTGTGTAACTGTTGCTTCTGGATGGCTACTTTGTAACTGTTGCGTCTGATGGCTACTTTGTAACTGTTGCGTCTGGATGGCTACTTTGGTATAACTGTTGCGTCTGGATGGCTACTTTGGTGTAACTGTTGCTTCTGGATGGCTACTTTGGTATAACTGTTGCTTCTGGATGGCTACTTGTGTAACTGTTGCGTCTGATGGCTACTTGTATAACTGTTGCGTCTGGATGGCTACTTTGGTATAACTGTTGCTCTGATGGCTACTTTGGTATAACTGTTGCGTCTGGATGGCTACTTTGGTATAACTGTTGCTCTGATGGCTACTTGTATAACTGTTGCTCTGATGGCTACTTTGGTATAACTGTTGCTCTGATGGCTACTTTGTATAACTGTTGCGTCTGATGGCTACTTTGTATAACTGTTGCTTCTGATGGCTACTTTGTAACTGTTGCGTCTGATGGCTACTTGTATAACTGTTGCTCTGATGGCTACTTGTATAACTGTTGCGTCTGATGGCTACTTGTATAACTGTTGCTCTGATGGCTACTTTGGTGTAACTGTTGCGTCTGATGGCTACTTTGGTATAACTGTTGCTCTGATGGCTACTTGTATAACTGTTGCTCTGATGGCTACTTTGTATAACTGTTGCTCTGATGGCTACTTTGTATAACTGTTGCTCTGATGGCTACTTGTGTAACTGTTGCTTCTGATGGCTACTTGTATAACTGTTGCTCTGATGGCTACTTTGTATAACTGTTGCTCTGATGGCTACTTTGTATAACTGCTGCTTCTGATGGCTACTTTGGTATAACTGTTGCGTCTGGATGGCTACTTTGTAACTGTTGCGTCTGATGGCTACTTTGTAACTGTTGCGTCTGATGGCTACTTTGTATAACTGCTGCTTCTGATGGCTACTTTGTATAACTGTTGCTCTGATGGCTACTTTGTATAACTGCTGCGTCTGATGGCTACTTTGGTATAACTGTTGCTTCTGATGGCTACTTTGTATAACTGCTGCGTCTGATGGCTACTTGTGTAACTGTTGCTTCTGATGGCTACTTTGTAACTGTTGCGTCTGATGGCTACTTTGTGTAACTGCTGCGTCTGATGGCTACTTTGTATGACTGTTGCGTCTGATGGCTACTTTGTATAACTGCTGCTTCTGATGGCTACTTTGGTATAACTGTTGCTCTGATGGCTACTTGTATAACTGTTGCTTCTGATGGCTACTTTGTATAACTGCTGCTTCTGATGGCTACTTTGTATAACTGTTGCGTCTGATGGCTACTTGTATAACTGTTGCGTCTGATGCATACTTTGTATAACTGTTGCTTCTGATGGCTACTTTGTATAACTGTTGCGTCTGATGGCTACTTTGTATAACTGTTGCGTCTGATGGCTACTTTGTATAACTGTTGCTTCTGATGGCTACTTTGTGTAACTGTTGCGTCTGATGGCTACTTTGTATAACTGTTGCGTCTGATGGCTACTTTGTGTAACTGTTGCTTCTGATGGCTACTTTGTATAACTGTTGCGTCTGATGGCTACTTTGTATAACTGTTGCTTCTGATGGCTACTTTGTATAACTGTTGCGTCTGATGGCTACTTTGTATAACTGTTGCGTCTGATGGCTACTTTGTATAACTGTTGCTTCTGATGGCTACTTTGTATAACTGTTGCTTCTGATGGCTACTTTGGTATAACTGTTGCGTCTGATGGCTACTTTGGTATAACTGTTGCGTCTGATGGCTACTTTGTATAACTGTTGCGTCTGATGGCTACTTTGGTATAACTGTTGCGTCTGATGGCTACTTTGCATAACTGTTGCGTCTGATGGCTACTTTGTATAACTGTTGCGTCTGATGGCTACTTTGTATAACTGTTGCTTCTGATGGCTACTTTGTGTAACTGTTGCTTCTGATGGCTACTTTGTGTAACTGTTGCGTCTGATGGCTACTTGTATAACTGTTGCTTCTGATGGCTACTTTGCATAACTGTTGCGTCTGATGCATACTTTGTATAACTGTTGCGTCTGATGGCTACTTTGTGTAACTGTTGCGTCTGGATGGCTACTTTGTATAACTGTTGCTTCTGATGGCTACTTTGTATAACTGTTGCGTCTGATGGCTGCTTTGTATAACTGTTGCTTCTGATGGCTACTTTGTATAACTGTTGCTTCCTGATGGCTACTTTGGTATAACTGTTGCGTCTGATGGCTACTTGTATAACTGTTGCTTCTGATGGCTACTTTGTGTAACTGTTGCTTCTGATGGCTACTTTGTATAACTGTTGCTTCTGATGGCTACTTTGTGTAACTGTTGCTTCTGATGGCTACTTTGTATAACTGTTGCGTCTGATGGCTACTTTGTATAACTGTTGCGTCTGATGGCTACTTTGTATAACTGTTGCGTCTGATGCATACTTTGTATAACTGTTGCGTCTGATGGCTACTTGTATAACTGTTGCTTCTGATGGCTACTTTGTATAACTGTTGCGTCTGATGGCTACTTTGCATAACTGTTGCGTCTGATGGCTACTTTGCATAACTGTTGCGTCTGATGGCTACTTTGGTATAACTGTTGCGTCTGATGCATACTTTGTATAACTGTTGCGTCTGGATGGCTACTTTGTATAACTGTTGCGTCTGATGGCTACTTGTATAACTGTTGCTTCTGATGGCTACTTTGGTATAACTGTTGCGTCTGATGGCTACTTTGTATAACTGTTGCTTCTGATGGCTACTTTGTATAACTGTTGCGTCCTGATGGCTACTTTGGTATAACTGTTGCGTCCTGATGGCTACTTTGTGTAACTGTTGCGTCTGATGCATACTTTGTATAACTGTTGCTTCTGATGGCTACTTTGTATAACTGTTGCGTCTGATGGCTACTTTGTGTAACTGTTGCGTCTGATGGCTACTTGTATAACTGTTGCGTCTGGATGGCTACTTTGTATAACTGTTGCTTCTGATGGCTACTTTGTATAACTGTTGCTTCTGATGGCTACTTTGCATAACTGTTGCGTCTGATGGCTACTTTGTATAACTGTTGCGTCTGATGGCTACTTTGTGTAACTGTTGCGTCTGATGCATACTTTGTATAACTGTTGCGTCTGATGCATACTTTGTATAACTGTTGCGTCTGATGCATACTTTGTATAACTGTTGCTTCTGATGGCTACTTTGGTATAACTGTTGCGTCCTGATGGCTACTTTGCATAACTGTTGCGTCTGATGGCTACTTGTATAACTGTTGCGTCCTGATGGCTACTTTGCATAACTGTTGCGTCTGATGCATACTTTGTATAACTGTTGCTTCTGATGGCTACTTTGTATAACTGTTGCTTCTGATGGCTACTTTGTGTAACTGTTGCGTCTGATGGCTACTTTGTGTAACTGTTGCGTCTGATGGCTACTTTGTATAACTGTTGCGTCTGATGGCTACTTTGTATAACTGTTGCGTCTGATGGCTACTTTGTATAACTGTTGCGTCTGATGGCTACTTTGTATAACTGTTGCGTCTGATGGCTACTTTGTATAACTGTTGCGTCTGATGGCTACTTTGTATAACTGTTGCGTCTGATGGCTACTTTGTGTAACTGTTGCGTCTGATGGCTACTTTGTATAACTGTTGCGTCTGATGGCTACTTAGTGTAACTGTTGCGTCTGATGGCTACTTTGTATAACTGTTGCATTGTATTGTAATATTTTAAATTAATGTAAATTATACTAACCCTAGTTTTAAGATTCTATGCTTAAATCTACTAACACTATGGATTTTAAATCTGAAATAAATGTTAATAAATATAATACTAACAATTTCTGAAAAAAAAACTATTGTTACTTGATTGATATTGATGATTCCTTGAGTTATAATTGTGTTGTTATATTGTTGATCATATTCTTGATCCCAGAGGGTAATGCTAGAACTGACTTTCAAAGAAGAAATTTGAATTAAAATTATGTTTTAAATTTGGTTTCGCTCCATGCAGCGAAGGGTTCTTATGGCGTCAGTTATATAGCGGTAACATTCTCTGGGGATGCATGATGAAGAAACTTTGTTTATAATTAATTAAATGAGTTAGATATGGACGAGAGTTGTTTTAGACAATATTTAAGTAAGCTCTTTACGTTTTTTATAATTATATTATATTTCTTAGGTCATGAAAAGTTTTTGGCATAATGTTTAAGATTGTATAAAAGATGTTTTGTTCTACCGAAATCAATGTTTTGTTTTTTTTTTCATGTTCATTGGGGTAGATTTCCACTTCTTTCGATCTCTGTCAAATGCTATGCAGGGAGTCTCGTTTAATACTGATGCAGAGATGAGAGTTTAGTTGGATGAATTTTTCGAATTGAAACTGGGTGATTTCTACCATCGGGTTATTCAAAATGTTGTTGAACTATGGGGGAAAATTGTAATCAACAAAGGAGAAAATATTTAAAAAATTGTCAATCTTTATTGAAAAAAAGCTTTGACACAAGGTAGACTCTACTATTTATACCTTTTTTATTTTAAAATTACATCATGAGTTATATTTGGCACGTCCCCTATCACTTTTGTTAGTGTATAGGATAGATTCGGCTTTGATTTCGTGTGTAAATCTTAGTAATGATTTATTTATGATTTTCCTCTATATGGGTTTTCTTGGAGTTTTTGTCGCCCTTTTCCAATTCTCGGCTCTCACAATATATACTTTACTATTAACGGATAACGGATGTACCAGGAAAAACTTTATTAAATGAATAAAACATAAACAAAACGACTCTTTTATTATATTGGGCCTGACAAAGGAGCAAACCGTTCACTTGATGGCAAGTGTTTCCTGCAGCCCATACCCACATCCTCGATAATGAATCATCTTGCAGAAGCGTTGTCACTCCTGGTGACTAAGACGGAATGAAAGCACTAGTAATAATATAGCCTACAACACACAGAAGTAAAATACATCATGAATTGCATCATACCCTCGTCAAAAGGACTAAAGAATTACATGTACTTGGGTCTCATTATACTAAGCGAGGGTGTGATGAATACCCGATCGAGCTGATCCATTCTTGTTCCAGATAGATTATGTAAAAACGGTTGGTTCTATCACTGTAAAATTAAAAAAAGAACACATTTTGCCGTAGGACGATATATTACATCTGTGCGGAAACTCTGCGTGATTCACGCCACTTGGAAGATTATTTGTTATGCCTATGACGCGCAAGTGCCGCTACATACGTGTTGAATGTATCCCTTAATTAGAATATTACATACAAATATTCCTTAAATAAGTTTCATAGATTGCAATAACTTCAGCATATTCGATGTTGGATAAAAAAGATTTCATTCATTCAAAGAACAATTCATTATAAGAAAAATATTACAATAAGATAAATATTCGTATGTGTACTTTGATCAAAATGAGAACAACCCTTTTGTTCAGCGCGCGATGTAAGTCTGGCAGAAAGAAAAAAAATAGTTGACCGAAATATATATCTGTATATATTTCGTGTGTGTTATATATATACATATATATATATATATATATATATATATATATATATATATATATATATATATATAAAGACTGATCATAGAAACCTTTGTAACCTTTTTTATTTTAAGATAACTATATATATAAGAATAAATTAGAATGTCATTTCATATGTTCTACGAACAATGCTTCAGCGAGTTTTGAAGAATTCAAACTCAATGTTTTTTTATAAAAAAGATTGCAATATTTATTAAATATCTTCATGTAGTTCAACATATACATGTTGTTCCATAATGCCGTGGCATGCTGCAGCTCGTCACGAGTTGTATCACTAAGGACGACGCCTTCACTTAATACCAGGGTGAAATGATAGCACAGAGCTGCTGTGTTTCACGCAAGTTTGGAGTATTGGAGACCAGGTTACTGGACGCATTCCAAATCAGTCCTTAAGAGTGACTCTTTGTTGATGATGGATGTAGATGTTTATGGACTCTCTCAATCTTGCCATCAGGTGAACTGAATAGTCAGCCCTTGGTGTCATAAAAGTACTTACACCATAGAATAAAATTTTATTTGATCTTTATTACTGGTTACGAGGCATAACATATTAATCCTCAGGTGTGATAGTGCTTCTACAATATGATGCCATATTGAGAAATGGGTATCATATGCCACTATCAATATCAGGTGAATTGTGCGACTCTTTACTGCTCTATATAATAAAAAAACGCGTTATGGTTGATCCTTTTGAAATCCATTGCCCGTATATGTAATAATATGTAAAAAATTATGTGACCTGTAAGGCAATTTGTTATATTTCTTACACTTTCAATTATATAAACTTTGTGCCGATGCTAAGCAGTTGAAAACAACATTTGTTGAACCAAAACACTTAAATTGCTTCACACTCCATCAACACCAAAACATTAAAAACTGATAAAAATATGCTTTTATCTAAATTGAAAGACAATTCGTTATTTAGTCTAATTCTTAAACTGATATAACCAGTAACACATATTGAAATATTAAGAAGCAATTGGAAGCAACACTTGTTGATCCGGCAACGTGGATCCATGTTTCATTAGTATCAGGACCTTAGAAGTTACTAGACAACTCTTGCTATCTGAATTGTAAGACAATTCATTATTAAATTATTTCTTAAACAAAATATTTACATCAATATCGTTAAGATGGTTAGCAATTGGAAGCAACGCTTGTTGATCCGGAAACATTTAAGCGGCTTCCATGCTCCATGAGCACCGGGATTTTAGAAACTACTGGAAAAGTCTTGTAATCTGAATTGTACATTACCGAATCATTTCTAACTTACAAAATCAATTATATCAATTTTGTTAAAATGGATTGGAAGCAACGCTTGTTGATCCGGAAACATTTAAGCGGCTTCCATGCTCCATGAGCACCGGGATTTTAGAAACTACTGGAAAAGTCTTGTAATCTGAATTGTACATTACCGAATCATTTCTAACTTACAAAATCAATTATATCAATTTTGTTAAAATGGATTGGAAGCAAGGTTTGTTGATTCAAAAATACTTAAGCCACTCAGTCCATTAGCTTAACTGACCAACAAAGACAATTTTGCCTCATAGTGGTTCTAAAGTTTAACCTTTGGATTAATTACAGCGAATTTTAAATTGCATATAATAATGGCAATTCGATTTTGGTTATAGAAAACTTAAAACTTTTTTCATTATGTCAAGTAAATAATGAATGCTTTCCTTGCAGATATATGAAATAAAACACTCTAAAGAGCTTCCTTTTTAACACACTCAATACTAATTATTTATTCGAATTTACCCCGATCTTTTAATTGCATACTTGGTATTGGTAATTCGATTAGCAAGGTTAAAACTTTCTCATTACGCGAAGATACACATTCTCTAGAATCGAATAAAACTTCTTTCACGCACTCGGAACTAATTGTTTTAATCGAATCAACCCCGATCTAGACACAGTTAATTGGATTCCTTATAAACTTGATTTAACAGATAAAAAGATTAGCAAGATCAGAAGCCATTTGCAATATATACTATTAAAGTAATTAATTTGAAAGTATATAGCTATGCAAGTAGATATCGAAGTATTAGCTCTTTGAGATTGTTTTACAATCCATACGATATTAACATAGCAACTAAAGTCGATTTGCGATAATATTATAGCGCTTCGTTGATTTTAAATATCCACGACGATCTGATAATAATCAACACATAAATACGATTTCTCACCGCAACAAACACGACGTCTTATTAAGTGATATCACACGACAGCTAGTTTCTAGATACAATAGAATGGGGGGTCAGCTTGCCAGGGGCGATACCAACAGCCCAGAGAATACTAGCATAAATTAGTACCATAAAGCCGCTGTGTTTCGTTTGTAGTAACGAAGCATTCAAACTCAGTCCTCGGGGTTGACAACGCATATCTTGCATTTTTGTTTTCGCAGTCATGAGCATCAGGTGAACTTGTGCGTTAGTCATCACTAATATTATAAAACAAAACCTTCGTTCTACTGCAGATGTTTTTTTGTATTATAAGTAAGAAATCAAACCTAGCGTAAGTTTTAAATAAATAAAATGAACATTATTAATAGAATACCAAATATAACTTCTCTTACTATTCTATTGAATCCTCAATAGCCAGTAATAGAAGCGGTCAGAGAATTTTCCGTCGTAGAACCATATCCCCTACCTAACCATATACCTAGCATTTAAGCTTAGTGTTCGCTTATTGTTATGTTTGTTTATTAGTAATGTTTGCATTGTTAACATTCTTTTTAAATTACGCGTTCATACGTAATTTATAATATAATAAGTTTTAATTTACGCTGCTCGTCTTTACCCTGTAATGTTACGTTATTGCTCACAAGTGGTTCTGCTTTCAGTTTTATAGCTGATTTTATCAGTTTTATGGTTCATAAGGGGCTAAGTTTGAAGATTGGAAATGTAATTTCCGAAGTTAAACCGTAGGCTTTTATGATATTCTAGCTTTAATAATTAGATCATCTTCATTTATTTAAGATATTATAGAGTATTTTTATCTTCTGCTTATTACTAGGAGACATCAACTGCGCATAATATATGTATATATTTTATAGAGCCGTAAGCATTTGTGCAAACACTGTGTTTCGTGCTGTGTTCCGTATGACAATTCATGCGCGGATTTTAATCCTTGAGGATGGATGTAGATGAAACAGATCGCATTAATAATTTATGTGAACTGTGTGCTCGATTGCCACCGTTAATATAATAGAAAGATTAAGTGCAGGATTGAAATATATTCTATGGAGTGTTCGCACTTACAGAGTTTATTAGTTTTTGTTAGAGTTTTGTTAGGATGATAAGGGATTAGTATATTACGTACGGGCGGTACACAATAAGTCTAGTTCTCTGTTAATTTATGTTTAAATATGGTAGGACCATATAGTTAAATAAATATAATAAAAATATTAGTATATTATCTATAGGAAAATCCAAATATCCTAATATCCTAATAACGTACGATTTTCCTATACTAATGTGCTTTAAACATCAAGCATAGCTCTCTCCATAGCTCGCTGTGTGACTTTGAGCTACTTCATTCGCCCACCAGTGGAGGACCACGTCTCAGTTCCGAAGGTCATCACTGGCAGCACGCACTGACTGAAGAGTTTTAAGTGTCAAGAGTCACAGTACCGTTAGGTGAACTGTGTCTATCATCTCCTTATTTTACTTGACGGCCGAGTGGTCTAAAGGCTATTCTAAAGCTGCTACATCGCGGGTGCAAATAGTTGTGTATTTACAAATTGTTGCTTTCTAAGTCTGCGTTTTTGTATATTTAGTGTGTTCTTGACACCTAATCTGAACCTGTGATGTTATTGTACGTTCATTATATCAGATTAGGGATGGGGACGACGAGCGAGTGCTTCTGCGCTGGCGGTTATGCTTACGGCACTATAATATATCCTGCGTAGTTGATGTTAAAAGGTAAACGGGTATCACCGTCATCGAAATCAGCCCATATACCACTATATCATTTCATAATAAAAAGTAGCAAAAAGAACAATGAAAAAGCTTCCACTGGATTTACGAAGTGTTATCCTTAGATGCAAATGAAAATCTTTTTAAAATCTTATCTACACATTAATAAAACCAAATAAGTAAACATTTTCCCATTTGCTGGGCGTAATACAGAAGCTGGCTGACTCCATTATGGTAATTACTGTCGTAAAGAACTTTTTAGCCTTTGAACTTTACTAAAATATTTTACGAGGAAAGTTTATTAACATGCTTTGGACCTTCGTTCCTTATATATCTTTTAATCTTGAAAATGTTTATAAAATGGAGTGATAAGCAATGTATTTTATACTAAATGGAGTGTCGAACTATGCAAGTTTTCTGGAAGTCTGTGAATGCAAGTTCAGGATCGTGTTTTGTGGCAATCTATGCGGGAGGTCTATGCTCAGCAGTTGTTCCTCTATTTTTGTTTCCGGTGTCACCTTGAAATTTATGTTAAAGAAATCAGTTTAAATATTATTTTTTTAAAATATTATATAATTAACTTAGAAACAGTGAAAATGCTTAACCTCTTTTGGGCGCCGTTTATTTTAATTACCGAAGATTTTTTACTACTTCTCAGGCGAGGGGTGTCTTACTGTTTTGGTCGCCAACTTAGCTTAAAATTAAAAGGTATTATTTAAACGTCTATAGTATTTAATGATGATCTTTTAATTTTTGTTATTTAAAAATAAGTTGTACAATCTTTTTATTTTGGTTCCATATATCTACCGGTATATGAACCCAAAATAAAAAGTTTAAAAGATGGTTCATATTATATTAAAAACCTATAAAATCTCAAAAGTTACTTTAGAAAGATATTTGTAGATTTTTAGTTAAAATCTCGTAACCTTGATCTACGAACCTTGGGTCTAAGGATCCTACGCTCACTTTACGAAGCGTGCCTCTGTTTAACTGAAGAGTATGAAATACTTTGGCGCATAACAAAGTTTACTTGGATTTATGATGTATTGTGTCTATGTCGAGCTCACGAAACTATGGAACGATCGTTCAGACTGCAGCCATATAGAACTAATTCAAAACTCAGACAGTTCTCTTTGTACACGAGTTTGTCCTCAGATGATTTATCTTTACGTAAACTAAAAGCAGTGTATATGAACCATATATATATATAGTAGTGAGAAAAAAAAACGATCCACGCCATATGCTTGCGGTCATAATATTCTCCTAAAAAATCTGTCGCTCTGATGAATTTTTTGACTATAGTAGAAGTTAAAGGTGAAGGTTTTAGCTTTTTAATGTGATCACATTTATATTAATAAATTCTTTTTATTAAAAAAAACGGCTTTAACTCAAAAATAAGGAAACATTGACTCTAATGAAAATACAGACAAAAAGAAAAAATAATAAATTAAATAATAAAAAACAATTTAATATTTAGTGTTCCCCCCCCCCCTGCTTCTAAATACAGCTACTAATCGGTTCTTCATATACCGGATAAGATTGTTATTGGCGATATAGATAGTTTTACGAGCTATATGCCCAGCCCAAGACTACTACAGCTTGATAATCTTTTGAGCTATATCAGCCAGCCTCGTTCTACTGTGGATGTGTACGTTGCGTATTCTATCACGCAGAGAAACATCGAGCATAGCCCGTACCAAAGCTCGCTGAGTGACTAAGCTTTCTCACGACCAGCAGTGAAGAACATGCCTCTGTATTGTAAGTCATCAATATATATAAAATAAAATAAAATAAAAATAGCTTTTATTTACTTACTACTAACTTACTTTAACAATACTAAATTAATTAAATCCTATCTATAAATCTAGAAAATATGTGATTATAGTTATATTTATTGACGTATGCTGGTAGTAATCGCCTCTGCGGCGTAGGCCTCTCCTAAACCTCTGCTCTGTGGCACTTTCAGCGAATACCACGATGTCGTCGGCGAAGCGCAGGTGGTTCAATAGCTCTCCGTCAATATTTACTCCTTTCTTTTCCCAGTCCGTACAATCGATTACAAACAATTACAAAGTGCCAGGTAATGATTTTTGAGGTCGATCTAAAACTAACTTTAAGAGCTATCTATATTAATTTTAAAAAATTTATTGTTTCTCATTTGAATTTATTAAACTCTTAACCAATCATTGTTATTTGAATTGAATGCTAGAACTTATTTTTAAAAGCAACAGCGATCTATGTAATAACGTTTAGCAAGAAAACAACTATTTATTCCTAGAAACGTTCTATTTTTTTCACCAGCGCAATGAGAGCTCTTTGGAAAGGTTATTAAAAACAGGAGTTCTTTTATCGTGCTCTGTAATTTTCAACGAGTTCCAAATAGCACAAAATGTTAAGTTACCTCCGCTCGATATTGCTCTTTGTAGCTAATTCTTTTTCCTTTTAACTTCTTTCGAATTGATGGCCAATAAAAATATATTAGGAATGACCTTACTGTCTGCTTGATTGGACTTCGCAGATGGGCCAGTCTGTGACAGTTTTTATTTTATCTACATTTACATTTGAAAATTGGTAAAGTCACGTTTCAACAAGTTTCTGACTGCAGCATGAATGGGTCGACTCGACGAGGAAAGGCAGCGTCCTCAAAGAGTTAAATGAAATAGCAACATAGCTCTGCTGTGTTTTGTATGGTGAGGAATAAATGTGAAACTGTTGAGAATAAATGTATAGGTCATGCGCTCCAATCATCAGTTATTCAGGAAACCTGACGCACCACAGACTACCTTCCTTCATTCGTCACGAAAGTCGAGCAACAAGAAACATTAAGATATTAGAACTGATAACCGATGGATAAGAAAGGTTCTCTAGTGACGACCTATGCAAGTTTGCGGGAAGTCGATGAATGCAGGTGGCTTAGGATCGTACTTTGTGCAAGTCTGTAAGAGAGTCCTAGGTTCAGCAGTGGATTAATGATGGGCTGAAATAGTGATAGTATTGTGTAGTAGGTTTTTAAAGATTATTAACATTACTAATATTGAGGTTACTCCAACTAATATGACAATGCTTGTGCTAGGAGTTGGTCCACGACAATAGTCGAATGTTGAATTCGAGTCTACGACCTTAAGTTTCGCAGACCGTACCGTATTAGCTTGAACATTGTAGTAGGTAACAAATAAATAAATATTAAATTATTGCCTTGATATAAATCATTACGCAATAAACAAAACATTGTTCAAAATTGAATTCACCTCATTCAAATTTCAGTACCAACACTTCTTGACATCTCTCATTTATTTTGTGAAGTTCAAGTTAAATTTAACTGACGAGAACGCTCGCCTTATAATTGAGGTTATAATGTAAATAGGCTTTTGTAATGCCTTCATCTTTATTTTACAGGTGGGCGTTAAGAACATGCGTTGAAAAGTTGATAATATTTTACTGTCTCAGTTTGTCTTTATTTGGTATTAATATTTTGATAGCTGAGTGGAGTAGTGATTAGGTGCATGGCTACGTCTTGAGTCCTCGGTTCGATTACCGAGGGATTCCGAGTTACGTATACGATATTTGTGTATTAAAAATTGCTACAAGACCTGAACATTTTGATTCATGATCACTCAATTTAAAATTTTCATTTTTCTATTTTTAAAAATAAACGGGTTTAATCCTGTTAAATTCAAGATGTCAAAAATAATAGGTCTTTACCTATAAAATTGCCTTTTGTATGAAAAAAGTTAGTGTTTTTTCTTTAACATTTTTACTTCTATTATTCAATGTAATCACCGACGCATCTTTGCCAACGCAGTGGTAGTTTATTGATGCCCTTCTTGTAAAAATCAGCTGGACGGGAGGCAACTAACTCTTCAAAGGCATTTCGTACTGCCTCTCGGGATTTGTTTTTTTTTCCGGTTAAAAGTTGTCCAAATTTTGTAAAAAGTAATAGTCGGTGGGTGGAGAGCTTTCAACCCCAACACTTGCAGCGATGTCGTGTAGAAGTAGCGGGGACGACTGATTGACCAAAGCTGGTTGCAGATGTGCGAGCTTCTCCATCATTGTCTTCAGTTCTTCACAGTACATATCTGCAGTAATACTCATGCCGTTTTGTAAAAAAACTGTGATGAATCACACCGGCACCAAACAGTGGTCATTTTTCGTTTACGGCATTGCTTTGGTGCTGAACCAGGATCAAAATGTCGAACAGAATCTACTTTTCGTCGCAAGTAACAATTCGGTTCAAAATTCTTTCATTTCTGTGCCTGTTGAGCAGCGCGAGGCAGGTCTCAACGCGTACGCTGGCGATCGTTAAGTTCGTGGGGCACCCATCTATCAAGACTTTTTACCTTGCCATATTGTCGCAAATCGACCAATATTGTTTTGATGCTAACATCGAAAGCTGCTAGTTCGGATGTAGATTTAGTATCATCAGCTTCCACTATCGCCTTTAATTCATCATTGTTGACCAAAGTGTCCGGACGACCACAAGGTTCATTTTTCAAATCAAAATTTCCAGAACGAAACTGGGCAAACCAATAACGGGTTGTGCGTTCGTTTGTAAAGTTCTCTCCGTAAACGTTGTTGATGTTACGTGCCGTTTGTGCTGCGTTGCATATTCCATAATTACACCAATTTTTAAAGTATCCGTTATGACGAAAAATGTTCAAACGTAATGAAAATACAATGCTAATCAATAAACAAAAGACTGACTTTGTTAAAAGAATGACATGTTTTTAAAACAAAATTAATTTGAATTTAGAATTCACAGCCAATCAAAACTTTTTTCGGTTTGAAATAGCCAATACTGAAGAACGGCTGAAATTTCATAGATAAAGACCTAATATAATAATTGTTTATTAGAAATTTTTGTTACCATATTTTTTCAGATTATACGACGCATCAAATTAATATGATGATTTTTAGAAAAATATATTTTTAGATTACCTTCGGACCATAGAATGTAACCAAAATTTGAATACATTTTTCTTTGTAAAAATGTCCTTGTAGTACTATAATACGGTTTATTATTATTTTGATCTGTAATCCTACTATACATAAAAGATGTCTACTTATTTATTGTGGTATCAAAAATATTATTTTAAGAATTAGTTTTTATTTAGTAAGTTCCCTTCATCGGCATCTCCAGATGCTGTTTATTTTCATTCTGGCTCACATAAAAGGCATACCTTAGCTCATTTCATCGCAACCGATTGTGGACATCGTAATACTGGCACCTCTATATCTTGATATATTTGATTTCCTTGACATTTCTTTCAACTAACATTTGTTTACTTATTTAATTTTAGCAAATTTAATTTAATTTTAGCAATATTTAAAATAAATCTTGAAAATAATAAAAAATTGACATAACATCACTTTTAAATTGTAATTACTTTTTTTTAATTATATTGAGAGTAACAAACGGGCACAGTTCACCTGTTGGCAAGTAATTCCTGCGGCCCATGACATCTACGTTCATCTTTGACAAGGAATAATAGTGCAGATGCGTTGTTATCCTTGAGGACTGAGATGGAATGCCTCGTCACCAGTAATAAAGGTCTCCGGATCCCTAAACTCACCACACGAAACACAGCAGCATTCTGCTGCTATTTAACACAAGTATATATAACACAAGTAGTAATTTAAAATTATCAAATTCAAATCATTACATTATATATATAATATTGCTTATTTACATTATACAATATAAACCAGTATTTTACATGTGTATTTTATAATATAATTGTTTTATAAAATAAACAAATCTAAATCTAAATTTTGTAACGTCAAACCGGCACATTGTTCACGCCGGCAAGCTAGATTGACAACAACGCCGTCGATCTCTATCGACCTCCATCGAACTCCATCGACCTCCATCGAACTCCATCGACCTCCATCTATTTCCATCGACCGCTATCGACTTCCATCGACCTCTATCGACATCGTCACATCTCGCACAAGCATACAATGTCAGCGAAGCGTATTAAATTTTCTGTACCACATCGGATACTATATTAGACTTTGGAATTTCATTATGTGAAATATAAGTAAATTTTTACCTATTTATATAACTAGTCTGGTCATCAATAATGTTACAGTTTAAAAAGTTGTCTTCAATTTTTTTTTTTGTAATAATGTGTATAGGTTTATACAAATATTCTGTTTTCAAAAGTAAAAAAAAGAAAAGAAATAAGTAATAATAAGAAATTAGACGCAGAGATGGATTGACCAGTATGTAAATTTATGTGGTATAAACATAAAGCAGTGATGAACTAGCTGTAGCTCGAATATTGTTGAATTTAATTTCAATTGCGAAGATCGCTGGGTGCTACTGCTTCTCTCTTAAAGGCCGCCAACGCATCTTTAAATACTCTGGTATTACGCATGTTCATGGGCAGCGGTCTTGCGAAAACATTCTAAGGGCAAGCATACGAGTACCACTGCACGATCTGAGGAAAAGAGTTCTTTTACGTATATTGGACTAAAATTTTAATATTTATAAGTTAACGGTAGTTTCCCCGTCACCATAATTACTGTTAAGCATCATAATAATTAAATATTTTGATATATAATATAATAAAAAAAAGCCTTCAACGTACCAAACATTGAAGGCTTTGTTTTATTATATTGCAAGTGACAGACGATCACACATTTCACTCGATCGTAAGTGATTCATCCTTGATAATGAATTGGATAAGGAATCATGATGCCAGCAGTATTTTCAACCCTGGGGGTGGAATGCCTCGTCGCCTGGAATACGTGTCTTAGGATCCCTATACTCATCAGTCAAAACACAGCAGCGTTATGCTGATATTCTGTGATGGCTTTTCTCTTCCCCGTGTCGAACAGACCCGTTCATGCTGCAGTTAGAATCAAACTGTAGTATCGCTATACCTCAGTCACTGTTGCTGATCAGCTAGTTTATACTGTAAGGCAATCTAGTTCACATATCAACTAAACTCATCTAAACTCAAATTTTTGGAGATAAAAACAGTATATTATTTCATGAAATTATTTAATTTCTGCCTTGACTTTTTTTCGTTATGAATCTGACCGGAAACCTCAAACCTCGCTAGATGGAGGAACGACCTGTGCAAGTCTGCGGGAAGTCGATGGAAGCAGATATCGTGATCTACGGCAGTCTGTGGGGCAGGCCTAAGTTCAACAGCCAACTGTTGATGTGTAGATGATGTCGAATATTTGGGAGATTGGTTACATCTTACAAAAAGCAATACAAAGGGCAGACTAAGGCCCTCTCTGACAGTCAACCCGTGGCGTGGAGAGATATTGTGTTAGGTACATTGTAAATAAGAAAAATATGTATATATATATATATCTAAAAACTAAAATTTCAAATATATTATCGGTTCTATGTACAATACAAGGATAATAATAATAATATATAAAGTCGTAAATATGAACGTTATGACAAATAAAACATTCTAATTACGTTTACCAAAATTGTAATATCATTTCGGATTCCCTTTAAAAGTGCGAATAAGGCTTTGAACATTTAATATTAAGAATGAAATCTGGCCCAAAGAGCCGTTATTCAGAAATAACGCCCGAAGCGATCGTTATTTATTCATGTGGAAGCTGAATTATGACATGCATGCATACTTTACTTTTCTCAGAGGACTATATCTGGTTATCTATAGACTTTGCTTTACATAAACACCCACATATATAATATTTCGAAGATATGTCTACCATCTGCAGTGAAGACGCATGTTGGATTATGATCTAAAATCCTCTCGTAATAGATGGCATATGTCCATCAGTGGGATTTACATGTATATGCTGCGTTACTTCGCTATATTGTCTATCAAATAACACGAATAAACAGAATTTTTTTTTTTTACTTAAATGCTTATCAGTAATTTTATTTGATATATCGAGTTGTTAATCGTTGTTATTAGACACTTTTATATACTTGTATATATCTATATATATTCTTTATATCGAAAGAGATAGTTGTACCTCGATACAATCGAGATTATGCAGGAAAGGTCGTCTACACCTGGCTTTCTTTAATTTATAGAAAAATAGGCCAAACGAGCTGGTGGATCACCTGATTGTAAGTGGTCACCACCGCCCGCGAATAAATTAGTGTCTTGAGAATATTCTTAACCAGAGGAGTTGAAAACTCAGTGGCTTTTTGGGCACCAATTGGTGCCCCAGATTTGGTTAAAACCTTCACAAGATCAATTTTGGACAGTGTGATGATTCTCCCATCCCCTTTTCATGATTGAACAACAAAACGCACGGTGGATTTCCATTCTTGCGCTGTAGATATTCCTCGCATTCGGATGAAGCGATATGCTTAGTGTTTTTTTATGTGAACAGCGAAGGAATGGAATAATTTGCTTGCGGCAGTCTTTCCGAGTATATGCGTATCTTCAAGAGTACTGAATAGGCATTCGCTGAACTAGTGCGCTCTACCCTCAATGTCCACATCACCACTTAACATGAGGAGGGATTGTAGACAGGCACTGGCTCAAAAATTAATGTAGCACTATTTACTATTTTAATGAATTTATACGGTATAAGTTCTAATATGTGTGTTGTTGATGTATCTAAAGAGAAATAAATGAACGAACAACGTATTGTGTTAAGTGAAAAACCTAATGAAAAACTCCATGTGTTCTCCGTAATGGCTTGAAGTCTTTTGTTTCTAGCTCTGTAATTACCTGCAGACTAGCAAAGTGCAAAGTGTGTTCTGTTTTTTTTATAGTGAATAGAGTAGTGTAGTGTTTATATTAGTTTTTAATCTGTTGTATACGATGAAAGACTTTTGGTCGATTTCGACGGCGATACCTTCTGGTATTGGTATGAGAAGATTGGTATCAGATACTGTCATTTGGATAAAACAGATGAAATCATCAGCTCTAGATATATTGTAGTGCTGTGAGCATTTGCACAAATACAAAGGCACTCGTCGTAATGCAACTTGTGATGGATAAATATTGTTTTTCACCAGGGATTCGAACCGACCACCCGCGATTCAGTGGCCAGGTGCTCTAACCACTGCCCTAGGCTGTCTGATGTTAAACTGTTTAATTTACTAGACCATTGTTTCTAAACCATCTTTATGTCCCGACGTCGTCGACGAGCCTTGCGACCACTATAAAATTATAATAAATTTTTAATGAATACTTTATTTATACGTTTAAACTTTCGGGGCTGCCCCAGGCAGGCACAATTTAATTGCAGCGGTAGGATATAAGATCAAATTCATTACTTTAAATAAGGAAATTTTATGAATAGGACTTATACACCAAGGAAAGTATGTTTTCGTTTGTCACTGCAAAACATGGTGCCCGTGACAGAAATCATATTATTTATGTCTTACCTATGTATATATACATATATATAAATGTATACATACATATTTAAAGGTAGAGCCAGGTTGCAAGCTTGTTTAATTCTTTTCAGAAGACAACTAGCAATGCTTTTGGAAAAATGCAAAGGTGATGGATCACGGCAATAGTGGAATAGTAGATTCGTTCATACGACCTAAGCTAAGACCTTACACCCATCAGCCATTGACGATATATATGCAACTTAACATGGGCGAGGGGGGAAGGACTATGCTCGACTAGAGCGTCAGCGTAAAATAGCAGCATGACGGTGTTGTGTTTCGTATGGTGAGTGTCGGGATCCGGAGATCCTAATCACGGATACCATATCAATTTTTAAGGGTTACTAAATATGTGCATTTGGAACGTCGTAGAGGAGAGATGTTAGGTTCGGTTGGGGTCATTGCTTTACATCCTCATCCCTGAATAACATCATAAAAATATATCGACAAGATTTATCGAAATTAGCTTATTATATTAAACAAAAAGTAAATGAGGATTCCGTCAATGAGTTTATTCAAAATACAACGATGTTAATTTATGTAAAAAAATTAGATTCATTTATTTTTTGTTAAAATACAATTAAATCATTCAGATGTATATTAATATAAATACACAGTATAAAGAATAAACAATAACTAATATTTATAAAATTGCGTGTTGCCTCCCCGGGTTTGCTTTTAGACAGGCCCTGCTTAAAATAAATTAAAGCACTGAGGGTGACAAACGAGCACACTGTTAATTAATAAGTGATCCATCCTTTATAACGCTGGTCCGTAGACCCATGTATTCCAGTGCCCATGAAGGCAGATATAATGCTACGTCACGAGGGACAGGGTCTCCGGATCCTACAGTTACCTGTCGAAACATAATAGTGTTATACTGCTGTTTTATCCTGATAAGGTTGTGATCCTTCCTTGCTGGAGTTAGACAAAAACTATAGCGTTCCTCTGACACCGATTTTCTAACAGATTTTTTTTTATTAATTATAATTAAGTCCTACGGAAACTAGTAATTAAGTCTTTTGAGATATTACTTCGTCTCTGTAGTGATGTAGCTAAATATTACGAGGGTTAAGAAATAAGTTCTACTGGGGTCAAATGAAGTGTTCATTTTATATATACATAAAATATACCATAAATTGTATTACTTGCGTCCGGATTGTAGTACCCAATGGGATTTAGTAAAGGCAAAAACACAATTGTAAATCAAAATACACTTTAGTTACTTCTATTAAAGTTGAAAGTCGGTCGAAGCGGATTTCTCACTGCTTAGACTTACAACTTGACTTAAACGTAGGTTTCAGACGTAAATCCTCTTTACGAGCTGGACACACGAAACTTAGTCTAGGTCGTATATAAATGCGGTTTTAGGGCAGTTTAGTAACTAAATTATATTAAGTATTTATTTTAAAAATTAATAATTATGTTACTCATTCTATGGTTTAGGCCTCTTTTTTTATTTAATTAAGAGTAACAAACGAACACACAATGTGATTCCTCCGGCCCATGAGATCTACATTCATCCTTGACTAACTAGCTGCAGAACGAATAGGTCAGCTCGACCGGGGTAGGACCACGTCCTTACGGAATACCAGAGTAAAATAGCAGTATAACGCTGCTGTTTTTCGTCTGGTGAGTGCAGGGATCCGGAGACCTTTATTAATGGCGACGAGGGATTCCATATCAGTCAAGTTCAATGGTGACAACACATCTGCATTATGATTCCTTGTCAAGGATGAATGTAGATGTCATGGGCCGCAGGAATCACTTGCCATCAGGTGAACTCGTTTGTTACTCTCTCAATGTAATAAAAAAAAAGTATCTTAACGCCTTGCAGTGGTATGTGTTGTTTGTGATTTGATTTTATAAACCAAAGGATCCAAAGTCTAACCTAAATATAGAAAATTCATTAAGTTAACTTTGTGTTCTATATCTCTAATGCCACTAAGGTAGAAAAAAAGTCATACGAATACACACTACATTCGGGATTTGTGGATTAAGAAAGTTATCGATTTTTTATTTCTAATAATCTATAATTGGTCTCATTGCTTGTTTCTGGTTCGAAGTTGCGTCAGTTCGACTTAGAAAGGATCACACCCTGATCTGTGTGAAATACTAACTCTGCTGACACACAACTCACTCACAACTGAGAATATGAAAATAATTTTAAGACTAAGCAACTAAGTAAAAGATAAGTTAAAGCTTCATGAGATATTAATTTGAAACTTTATTACTGTTCTACAAACTTGAATCTTGACATTGAAAAAATGCAATATTATCAAATTAAACATATTTTTCAATTTTACATTTCTATTTTTTAAAAAAAGTACAACTCTTTAGTTATAACTAAAGGGTTTTTTGACGGTCCCTAAGTCGTACCGGTTCAGAAGTACCGCTGGTGGTAGCTGAGTCCACAGTATTAAACCCAGTGAACCAACTTTGAAGAAATAAGCCTACACCTTTCTTAAAGATCAGCAGTGCATCTGCGATTCCTCTGGTGTCCCGGATGTCCGTGGGCAGTGGTGATCACTTACCATTGGGTGAGCTGCTTGCTCCTTTGACACCTATTCTATAAGAAACAAGCAAGCATACAAGTATAAATACATACATACACATATAAATATATACGAATTCTGATCTTTACCACTATCTTATAAGTTTATACTTACGTAGCTTGTTTTTAACTTACCTTTTCTCCTTTTTATCTATATACCTTTTTATAGTATTTATAATGTTTGAAAATTGACGAGTTTATTCAAATATATAAAAATATATCGGATAAAAAGGTTAGGAGGGTGATTGCGTTTTAAATGTATGTTGAAATAGAGCAGAGTTTTACTCCGACTCAGATAAAAACCGTTTTGACCACAATGTCTGCCTTTTTCGTTCAATTATTTTATCGTGTCTTTACTCAATTTACCTTTGTATACTTTTTCGAGATAGTAATCAGTAACAGCGGTGGACAGACTGCAGCTAATGTCTATCTGTAACGTGGATGGGTCAGTACGAACGTGGTAATACTAGCTGGGTATAGTAGCGTGATTGAAATTTTAAGTGCTGATCTACTTGTCTAAGAAATACGATTGGTGGATATTGTGCTCTAACGCCGTCTTATTTCTATAATACAAGTTTATTTTATATGTACACATCTATACATATTTTGGATCAATGAACTCCGTAGCAAAAAAATGAGAAATAATTCGAAAAGGTATTCGACAAACAACCTTTTTGTGCATTGAAATTAGAACGTGGAACGCACTTCACATTTTTTAGGCGTAATATTTTTTCGGTTTTAATCTGAAATAAAATGATATAACTAATAGATTAGAATTATAAAGACGATGATTGTATTATGTTCATATATATATATATATATATATATATATATATATATATATAAAGCAAGTATCTATTGACCAGCAGGTCCTCTCATGTTTTCTCAGTCGAGACAAATATTTGCGTAATGTATTTTATTTATATATTGAACCATCCTACATAATTAGTAACTGTTTCATATAAGTAAAATACATGTTACTGTATACCTATATGAAACAGCTACATATAATTTCCATTACATGTAACAATTAGATAATTATAATTTTAACTTTCTAATTGGCCATCCAAAATTTAACTCCGGAATTATTTTATCTAATTTTTACTTCCTTCATTACATCATTATATAATCGTGTGTAGTATTTGTTATCCAGTAGACTCGGGTAAAATAAATAAGTCGTAATCAATTAAAACTAAGAATCGAGATTGACAAGAGTTGACAATCCTTAAAGGCCGGCAACGCATTTTCCTCTGGTGTTGCGTCTCAACATGGATGGCAGTTATCACTTACTATTATTATTCTATTAAAAAAAGGTTATTTTTTAAAATAAATTATTGAGCATAATTTCAGAAGTAAACACTAAATAATATAATGGACTTTTAGAAATTTAAAGAGGAATAATTGTAACAAATCGTCACGTTTCTTGTCATTCATTCCTTTCGTCTATTGTCATATACCATTCTGGGGCAAGTTTTTAAGCTCAGTTGCACTGGTTAACCGGAATGTTAGTACTGTTGACCTTTTTTTATTCAAAAAAAGTAACCCACAATAGGGCAAAACTCATACTTAGACAGCATAAATAAGACATTAGTAAGATTTACACACGAAATCACAGCCAAGTTCGTGCTTCATGCGAATAGAAGTGCTATTAAGGTGAGGGAACGAGCCAAGTTTAGCACAACGTGTGACGTAATCCGAAATAGATTATGTTTTCTTATAACTCATTTGGGATAACTTTTTAAGTTATAACTTACCAAAGTTCTTCTTACATTTACGCGAATATTGAACATTGAATATTTTTTATGGATTTTTAATCTGTTAATTTTAAAAATTTTATTCCTTCGTTTCAAACGCTTTACAATACTCATGGTCGAAGGCGATTGGCATCCTTTAAACAAGTTGAAAAAATAAAACCGATAAAATCCTTATAATTTAGTCTTAATTTACTTTCTTTTTAACCATTACCTAGTTTTATTGTAGAATACTGTATAATTATTTATAAAGAATTTATAACAGTGATAGCCACATGATAACGATATCGGACATAACGATGTCCTCCTGGACGATTTCGATCACGGCAATATCATCTGGTTATTGCTAGATGACATGACAACTGCGCAGTACATTTTATAGCACCGTAAGCATTTGTGCAAACACAAAGACACACAGAAGTCGTCCCCTTCTCTATTCTGTGTAACGGATCGGCAATAAATCGAACAACACACTCAAACCCGAGAACCAACAATTCCTGATATACGAATATTGTTTTCGGCTGGAAATCGAATAAAGGACCAGACGACGCAGAAGCCAGATACTCTAACCTCACGGCCTATCAAATAATAATTGCGTAATATATTTTATAATCACACATTCTATTCTATATCATAGAGAAGCACTGTTTTTGTTCATAAAAAAAATAATAGCCTATTTACACACATATAGGAACTTCTATGTCGTGTTAGCTCTGATCTAGCTTAAATGAAGAGGGAAGAGTGGTAGACCCACACTGCAGTTTGTACCCCACTACTGTATGAATGGGTCGGCGCAGAGAAGAAACATGCCATCATAGTAAATCAAAGTGAAGCACCAGCATAACACTGCTGTGTTTCGTCTGTTCAGTGACACGGCGACCGCTATTTCCGGTGACGAGGCATTACGTATTAGTCCTTGATACCGCAGGTATCACGTACTATCAGGTGAGCTGTGTGCTTATTTGTCATCTTTAGTAATATATAAAAAAAAGTATTAAGTTTTATCTACTACAGTTAAAAATGGAATGCTGAAACTTTTGTTTTTTACGCTAACACTGCAATTACGGCAGTCAGTCAAGCATTGGTAGATTTTATCTTTAAGTATTTTTTTTTAGAGAATGATATATTATGTCGTATAAAACCTCGTTGAACCTGAGGTCTCTATCGAATAAGGGACTGATTCCCCCCCCCTTCGAATAGGTATTTAATTTATTTTCATGTCGCGAACCCTTGGAAAAAGCCTTGCGACCTTCTTCATTATAAAATTATAACATTTTAATTACTAGTGTATTTACACAAAGAAGTAAATAAGTTAATTTTGACATTTATTAAGATTATATAGATGATAATAATCAATTTTATTAAATTACATCAAAATTCTATTTCTTACTAAACGTATCTTTTGTATACAGCTCTTATTTACTGAACAGATTGAGAACCCCTAGGTTGAGAAACTATGTACTATTGTATTCAATAAAAATTTCGTGTGTTTTTCTATTTCATTACGAAATAAAAGTCGTGCCTATATTGTACAGATTATAAATCTGGCTCGAACAATTTGGTTCCGTTTGCGGTTCTCGCGGTCAAGATAGAGTCGAATAAATTGCCACTCTATCGGGGTCCGTGTTTACTGCGGCCGTTATCGCATAAAAAATACTCTTGGCAGGACATTCGTTCGCTTCATAACGGGGTTTGGATCCCGTTCAAATGCCCGTGGTGAGTATTCAACACTCAACAAAAAATAGCTATGCCAACGCTTAGTATTGTATATATATTTATTTATTTACCCTTTTTTGCATTAACCTTAACAAAGTTCAATGTTCACAAAGGGCGGACTTAATGCCTATGGCATTCTCTACCAGTCAACCCAAGGTGTGGCGAGATATGTGTATGATAGGTGTAATAATAAACTAATTAATAAAAGAAGAAAAAAACTAAAAATAACTAATACAAGCAAAGAATAATACATACACATATAGATATTAAATACATAATACTTGTATAAATACACAATATATATATATATACAAATACATATATCCATACACATACATACACACACACATATATATATATATATATATATATATATATATACACAATAGTATACAATACAATAGCGGTAGCTGCCAATAAATTTCATATGTGGATGATAAATTTATCTGACTTCAGATAACTTAAGATAAAAAATAAATCATTTTCGTTGGTAACCACATCACTTGAGAACGGCTGGACCGATTTGCATATATTTTTTAAAGTTTTCGTAATAGTCCGAATTGGGTTTTGGTATGTGGAAAGTTATTATCAGGGTGATAAGAAATACGATACATTCCTTACAAGGGAGTAAAGTACAATATGGACGCACATTTAGTTATTATTTTAGTCCTCCCTTTGTGAACCTTTAACTTTGTCAAGGTTAATGCAATAAAGAGTAAATAAATAACTTTGGCTATTTCTGAGTTATTCATTTCATTTTAAGATTTTGTTATATAAATAAATAATAAAAATTCCAGTTTTCATGTTGAATGTACCCTAGTAGAAGTTATATGGGAGTTTATTATGTGTTGATATTTTCTGATAGGTAAACGACATGACATTCAACTGACAAGGCAATTCCTTATCAATATCCCCCCTCCCCCCACCCTCCATCACCTTTTGTCATTGCAGTGCCCCCGTGCAAGGGGCTCTACTTTAAGCCCTTACATCGTATTTCCTTTGTATATTAGATGTCTTGTCTTTTATATAAAAATATACATGAAAGATCGAAAAAATTGGCAGGAAAATTGGGTTATTCGATCAAAATGAAAGTTCTTGTATGAATTCAGGACCGAAATTCACGATTCGAACGATTAATAAATTTCCAAAATACACAAAATTATCAAACCAATTTTATATTATCGTAATTTGGAAAATGTCTGTCGGGTCAGATAGTTTTATTCAAATACTATTTTACAGGTTATACTAAAAACCTGTTCATATTTACACAAGGAAAACATTTATAGATGAACTTCACGAACACAGGAGAGAGAAATTCGAACATGTTACGACTTATCACCAGCGCTCACGCACGCACAACCAAGCCCAGCACTCAAATTTGTTTATATAGGATGTTGGTTTATCTTGCAAGTTTGATTAATATGTTGTGTATAATTTTTTTATATTATACACTTCGGAGTAAGAAATTTCTCTATTTCTTTGACATAAAAAGGTACTCGGCAAAGAAACAACCTTTTTGTTCATTGAAATTAGAACGTAAAACGCACTTCAGGTTTCTCGGGCGTAATTTTTTCGGCTTTGATCTGTTATAGAACGATATTAAAATCTTAGGGAACAAAGAATAAGTGTATTTATATATTAAAATGTTAAATTATTTGTTTCTTTTCTACAATAGGTGATCTTTAGTTTTACAAGATGGTTGTAGAGCCACGTAATAGCTAGTTACTAGGTACACCATAAATGGGTTGGCTCGACCGGGGAAGGACTACGGGACCTCACAAAATAACAGCATTACTAGTGCTTTTATATAAAGAATTGCTTATTTAAATATTACCACATGCTCGGCGGTCAAGGAAACCATCGTGAGAAAATATGGGTGTATAAGTCAGATTTAAAAATATATATAGTATATATTACGAAGACAGTCATGTCAATCCGCAGGGTAGTCGCGTGGTGGACCCTCTGTGGAGGCAATAAGCAAAACAAGTTTAGCTATAAAACAATGTTGGCAATAAAGTAACTTCGATATGTTTTTACAGTCGTTCACATTAGACGCGTCAATAGCATGTTGTAGGGTACTGCATGTACTTGACCTCGTAGGTTCGAATCCGTCATTTCGTACTATCGTCGTAAATTATCCCCTTCCACAGGAATTTTTAAAATATGTTGGAGTGGTCAACGGAAATATTATTAATGTTAATATCATTGCTAGCAATAATTTAAAATATAAATTGTCTCGTTTCCGCTTGCGCAAGGAAAGCTCTGTTGGACGTTTATTAAAAACAAGAGTTTCTTTACGGTACTCTATAATTTTCAACGAGTAATAAATATCAAAGGGAAACTTGGTGCTTTTGTAAAAATAATTATTTTTTCTTCCACTTTTTTTTTTCTTATCGATGGCTGATGTAAATAAATTACTTAGTAGTGTATATAAAGAACATACGCTACATGTAAAACAATTAATTAAGGTGTAATTTATTGTAATTTTTCTATTACTACTCTACAAGTTTGGCATATTCTTGTAAGAATAAACTCTCTAATATAAATAGAAAGAAAACAAAGAACCTTAGTATTTGCCTTGATCAAGCCGTGTGCAGACACAAGTTCTTAAGGGATCAACGGGTTGGTTCGTCTGGGGTAGGACGATATCCTCACAGACTATTAATGTCAAGCAGGAACATGACTGTGTTTTCTTCGGATCCAGAGAGCCAGTTACTGGTGGGAAAGCACTCAGTCTTCAGGGGTGACAACATACATATTTGCGCCATTTCACATATTTTTTCGTGTTCATTATCAAATTACACTATGGAATATGTGGTGTTAAAGAAAATAGGTTTGCAGTGGTCGCCTTGCACAAAGTGGGTATGGATCCGTCGGTCATATTCTAGACACTTCAAAAGCTTGCTATCAGCCGTATGTTCGTATATCGTACTATCAACAGATACAACAGCACTTCCTTTGTCGAAGACCAGAAAGGTCGGGGCGGCCGCGTGCTGTTAGAACTACAAAGGCTGTTAATGCTGTTAAAGCCAGAATTCGTCGAAACCCCATTAGGAAGCAAAAAATCTTATCGCGATAAATGAAGATTCCCGCCAGGACTCTGTTGCGTATTTTAAAACAAGACCTCAAGCTCGGTGCTTATCGTCGATATACTGGACATGCCCTAAATCAATTTTTACAATTAAAGAGAGTGGATCGATCAAAACGCCTTCTGTCGCGATACGCAGGTGAAAGGCACAGAAATATCCTCTTTACCGATGAAAAAAAGTTCATGATTGAAGAACACTATAATAAGCAAAATGATAAAGTGTACGCTCACAGTTCTTAAGAAGCTGCTCAAGTGGTCGGAAAGGTACAACGTGGTCATTATCCTGCGTCAGTGATGGTTTGGTGGGGCGTGTCTTATCAAGGACACAAAACTACATTATTGTGTAAAAAGCTTGGCTTGAAACCAATGTTCCGGACTTTATAAGACTGGCCCTTATCTAGCCCAGACCTCAACCCTTTAGACTTTAAATTATGGTCAGTTTACATGACATAGCCTGCTCTAAACGACACGGTGGCATTGAGTCTCTTAGAAAATCTTTGGAGCAAGCAATCCATAGATTCGTGGCCAAACAAATTAAAGGCCTGTATAAAAGTCAAAAGGGCCACCTTTCGAATATATTTATGTTTTTATGTTTTGCTGAGACTAATAAATATGATAAATTTTAATAATATTACATTACTTCATTACAAAAAAAGCATTTTCACTTGTAACAGAACTTATGCCCGAACTAGGTATATATATATATATTCAAAACTTTATTATAAGACCATTGCTTACTCGAAATTGCCCAAGTGACAATATACAAATCACTTCCTACAATGGATACGGCACAAGTGCATATTGAACCATCAGCATGCTTGTCCCCTTATCTTACGACGTATTCACGTCGGCTACAGAGATTGATAGAAGTAATTTAGTGACGTTATTATGACGTGCATGTAACGTGTTCAATTCTACGAAGAACTCTACGATAGAGCATCATATAAATAATAATAATCTATTTGCATTATACAAGGTATTAATTAGGATGGTGTACATTTCAAATGATGCAATGTTTTCTCTTGTATAGGCATCTACACATGATATGCTAATTGACAATGCATTACATCAAAAAAATATTAAATGTCAGATATGTCAAATCCTTTAAAGACATTACAATATTATTTGTTAATTAGGTACACAATGATCATTGTCAATAAGTTAATGTATGTTTTTTTGGTTAATATAAATTAACCAAAAAAATTTTTTTTTGTCGCTGTTATTAATTAAAAATTCAATATACGGCTAAGGAAATGTATGCAATTTGTTACCACTATTTTATATTTATAGATTTAACAGTGTATTTTTTTCCAATAACCGAGTTTTTAGCGAAATAATGAATTTATGCAGTGGTAACTCTTTAACCGACTCAGGTACTTTATTAAATATCTTTATGCACATTGTGATGCAGTTATTTTGAAACCGTTTGCTTTTAGGTACTGTATCAAAGACGAGACGGTTCGGATGTGTGATGGTCCATTGACATACACTTTTCGCTTGTTGGATCAATATATGTATGCACGTACAAAGTAAAGGGTGAAGGTACAGCCTATATATTGTATAAAAAATGCACTATTGGACACGCCTCTTCTCTCTTCTTCTAAAGAGGGTTTAAGAGCATAGTGTACCATCCAGTGATACGGCAGCTGATTAGTGGACTTAACATGTTTTCAGAATATATTTATCGTGAGAAAGCACCATAACACTACTGAGTTTCGTTTGTTGAGTGTGGAGGGACCCTTATTACTGGTGACAAGCATTCCATATTCAGTCCTCGAGGTAAAAGGGCATAGGCATCGTGATTCTTATCGAGAATAAATGTGAATGACTTTCACAGGAATCACTTATCATCAAGTTAATTCACAAACGTGCTCCTGTCTTGTCATTCCCAAAATGTAATACTAAATAGTTTCTCACAAAACTATTACATTACACACTAAATACATTTACACACTACATACATACTAAATACATTCAAACACACAGAAGTACTCGGCACCATAACTGATTATAGAGATATTTTTTATCAGATTGGTTAGGTAAGCAAATAAATATAAGAAATGAATTTGTTTTGTTCACAAATTATATCGATTTCATTATAAATTTCGATACATTATTTTTTATCGATACACTATTTTACATTATTATATATATTATATAATTATTAATATAATATTTAATGATATCTTACAATTTTGTATCTAGTGTATACAAAATCACTTGATTTTCTACACGCGATTTCTATACATACTATATCATATGAAGTGGGTTTTTCCCAACGGAGCTTTCGAAAAGCTCACATATTCCGCAGTCAGCGGAAACGATCGAACACATTCATTTCTAAAAAGATCTTCCTGAGCGTGAAACTTTCTTGAATTCTCTACTACTCTATTCGCCATTCACAAATATCATATATTGGCATGAAACGATTTCTCTTATATAAAACTATTCTAGCGATTTCTCGTTGCCATAAGTAATATATAAGGTGACTGAATATTTTCTTGGACGGCTCGGGGTTGTCACTAAAGTAGCGTTGGTGATTGAAAACTATTTATTAATTTCTTTTAAATATTCAGGTAAGAAAACCATTAAGGTATTGACGATGATAAGAGAAGACATGGTAGCTCAGTGTATAGGCGCTCGCTTTCAATTCACGGTAGGCGATCCCCGTTGGCCGGTATGGATGATTTTTTTAATATATATATATATATATATATATATCTATATAGTTATTTTGCTTTTCTTCTATGTTTTTTTATTTCTTTATATGTTCTTACGATATTTACGATATTTACCTATTTGTTTATTTATTACATTTATTCAATACGTACAGTAATTATAGAGAAAAAGAAAATAATTTTAATAAAAAAATCTCTTTCAGCATGACTAATTTTTTTTAATTACATTGTGAGTAACAAGCTCACACACAGCTTACCTGACGGTAAGTGACTCCTGCGGCCCATGACATCTACATTCATCCTTGACAAGGAATCATAATGCAGATGCGCTGTCACCCTTGAGGATTGAAATGGAATGCCTCATCACCACATATATATTTGTAGTATTTAGTTTAGTATTGGAGACTTAACGAAAAGGAAAACATATTTTGTGCCACACTTTATTGTCTATGTTTCGTAAGTAATAAAGAAATAATAACAAGTTTTTTATTATGAAAAATCTTTCATAGTTCCTTACAATATTACGCAAAATACTTGTACTGAGTAATTAATATAAATCGCCTCATGCAAATCTGGATATGATATACTTGTTTATCATATGTAAGTAAATATGGATAAAATCTATGGGTTTCCATAGACTTCGTTAGTTCTATCCATACCAGAAAGATATAATTAAAAATGCCTCATTACTTGTATTTAATTATTACAACATGATTTTAAACTATTTCATTTTTATTTTTTATAATTTCAATTAGTGATAGGATATTTTGGCGCCATTAGAAAACTCAAAAGTTTTATTCCAATCAGCTTCTTTATTATTAGATTGTTATTAGAATAGTTTGGTATATACATAATTATTATGAATTAAATATAAAATTATTTATTTATATATAATTGTACTGTTTAAATGAAAATATCGGAAATGTATCTAGTAGGTTAAATCGTCTTCTAAAACGCCCTAATTTAAATTATGTTGTCTTTGACCGTATAAATGTGGTGCAACTTATTGAAAAATAATTATTATATTCGCATTTTTGGTGAATTTCGTCACCATGTGCGATACTTAGTTTATTATTTCGACCATTTAGTTGTAACTTAGTTAGTAATTAATATTGATACTTTTTTATATTAAATATTATAAGGAAATTATTTCTTTTTCGGCTGTGCTTTTCGTAATTACTGTACCACATTCTGCAATGTATTGTTTATGTGTGCCAAGAAGGAATAAATTACTTTTATAATTAACTGATTTTGATCTAAGTCCGAAAGATTCGCTATTCACTGTGAAAGTTGAATTCCTGCACTCGAGCAGAGTACTCTACAAGTAGCGTGGACGAGACCTGCTCATATGTATGTGATTGAAATTTGCTTGCAGCGATTCAATATTTAGCGTATTATGAAATCGCCGAGTCATTGCATAATGACAATTTCACATAAAAGTCTGGTGCGGATTCAGTGGTTCGAGCTGAGGTAGTCGAAAATTTTTACAAAATACAATATATATATATTTAGTATTTTTTAACAAACAATTTTTTTTCTTAATTTTTATTTATATCACATTTTCCAAATAGCAATGTTTTATCATACCCTGGGCTAACTGGCAGAGAATGCTAAATGGTCGTAAAACCTTCTCTTTTAACCTATCTATATATATAGGTGGATAAAATATCCCACGTAATCCAATAGTTTAGTTATTTTAAAAATTTTATTGAATGTTTCTTTTTACGTGACAAAAAATTTGATTAATCAGTCTCAATGTTAGATTTGAATTCTGCTATCGTAATATAAAATAATTTTTGATTACCAGTCCTTTATACTTTTACAAAATGTAAGACTATTATATAAGTTCGGAAGTGGGTGAAAAGCGAACACGACATATTTAACACTGGTAGGGAAACACTGCAAATATATTCTAGCTCAACATTGAGAAAGGGTCACGCCCTCACAGAATACCCTCGCCAAATAGCCGCATAATCTTGTGTTACGCATAGCGAATGTTTGGAGAGGTGACGATGCATTCTACATCAATCCTCAGGTGTGAATAGTCTTTTGCGTCTTGAATTTTTATTGAAGATCGATGTAAAAATCACCAGTCGCTGTTTTAACTTAATATTAGGAGAATTGTGTGGTAAATTATCAACCCTAATATTATAAAAAAAAGTATCTGCAAGCCGCGCTGCTTTAGAAATTTATTCCAGACTAAGCACCGAATCTCTTACATTGTTCAGCCATTTGAAATTGGAACCAATATGAAGATTACCGGAACGATTTGCAACGAGGGGTTTTCTCTTACATTTGTTAGATGTCGGTTGCGCCGTTTGCGCCATATGAAGCTTTAACTCGTCTAGAACTGGGATAAGCTGAAAATTGTATAGAACACAGTAACGTAGAAAGTTGATTTTTTTAACATACTAACGTTGCCGTTAACCACTTCAATCTAGCTTTTGTTAGGATGGTTCATGACGGTCATTGCTTGATGATAGGAAGGAAAGACTGTGCCACCCTAGGGCAGGCAGCAGGACTGTCAGGGCTATTCTTCCGGTCCTTTTAGATTGGATGTACAGGTGACATGGGTCACTGACCGTCCAGCTGGTGCAGGTGCTATCGGAACACGGGTGCTTCGGTAAGTACCTGTGCCGCATAGTCGGAAGAGAGCCGATAACCGTGTGTCACCATTGTGGTTGGGACGAGGAAACGGCGCAGCATACACCGGGAGAGTGCTCAGCTTTGGCTGAACTGCGCCGAGACCTCGTCACAGTAGTGAAGGATGATCTCTTGTTGCCAGCCCTCATTAAGACTATGGTGGAAAACGAGAAGTCGTGGAGCGCTGGTGTCGCCTTCTGCGAACAAGCTATGTTGTAGAAGGAGGCTTGAGGCTGGGGAAAGGGGAAGAGAGAGAGTCACTGATCTCCTAATCCGCAGCCAGAGGGGCCGAAGCAGAAGGTATATCATGCCCTCCTTCAACCCCCTAACCGAGATCTCAGGCGACGGGGACGGGGTTCGACCGTCGCCAAGTAGCTAAGGCCTCGAGGTGGTGCGCCCGTGTTCATTTATGAAGAAGAGGTGGAGAGTTCCAGCTCCACCAGATCGACAAAGACGTCAAGCAGCTTGCCAACGCCGTTGGGGCTGCGTTGCGAAATGGATCCCGTAGTCCCGGCCTAGGGCATCGAGAAGAACACCGTGGGGTTTTAGCCGGTAAGATGAGAGTGTTGTGGGGTTTAATATTTTCAGTATCATGAATTAATTAGCCACGCTACAATCATTATTTAACAAATAAAATTGATCCAATATACATGTCGCGGACCACGCTTTCGGAGGCATCATGAAATAGTGTTTTAGTGCTGCTATATCTCTCTGGCATAATCCTCCCGACACCCCCGCCACGGAGGGGTATCCATGAGGATTTTCCCTCGAAAAAAAAGGAAAGTTCATGACAATAGTTAAACGAATATTTTAATAATACTAGAGCCACACTTTTGTATAACCTTATGCCAATATAAAATTACAGAACCTGGTTGCATTTCGAATCCTGGATTCGATTTCCAGCTGAGGAACTATATTTCTATATCACAAACGTTCGGTGTTCATGTCAGGAGGTATTGTTTTACATACGTCTTGTATGTTTGACATTGCATTTGAACTTACCTCAGAACTTATTACACACACTTTATATCGAATCGTGTTTGTGCAAACGTTTACGGCACAATAACATGTCATGCGCATTGTGGTCATCTGATTATAATTTTTTTTTAAAGAATTTAACCAATGTCATTATCATTACTAATACACCCTTAAACCACTCCAACCAAGTAAATATTCGTGTTTGAAGATGGTTCACGATATTAGTCGAATATCGGGTTCTAACTTACGACGTTAAGTTATATAGACCGTATCTAAACCGTTAGGGCACATACATACATACGTTAAATATTGCTTACCTGATGTGGCGTGATTTTGTGATAATTTCGTTTCTTTGTCCCCCTTTGGCTTTCCCTAGACTGTATTCTGTTGCTATTTAATACCAGGTAGAATGTAGGCATCTTTAGTCCACTGCAGAACATTGGCCCCATAGAGAGCCAAAACCACAAAGTACAACCATGTACATCCATCGACTTCCAGCATAGACACATATATATATATATATATATGTCTATGCTGGACTTTACTTTGTGGTATATATATATATATATATATATATATATATATATACACAATACTCTGTCAAGAAAGTACCGGGAAAAGATTAATAATTCACAAACTATTAGTTATTCTTCCAAATTTATGTTATCACCTTCAAAGTATGCTCCGTCAGAAACGATACACTTACCAAAGAATAAATCAATCTTCAAAACATTTTTTAAAATCTTTTACCGGAATTCAACTCTTGCCGCGAATTCTTCTTTATATCATCTACCATGAAAACGGTGCCACGAAATGGTAATTTGAGTTAGGAAAAAGAAAGAAATCGGCTGGAGGCATATCTCGTGAAGAAGGTGGTTGCTCGATAATATTTATTTGTATATGAAATATATGTAAGAACTATTATATAATTTACATAATATATCTTACAAATGATTTTCCATATAAAAATATCAGAGACGTAAGATAAATGGGAGCCATCATTTAACTGCAAGGAATGCGCGGTTTCCTGCAGCACTCGATATCACGTGCTCTGATCATTTATCTCGATTTTCCTCATCGCTTACGGGCATTACGTCATTCAAATATTCGGAATTTTTGTTAAAAGTAAAACGTAACAAGAAAAGTAACAGCCTGAATATATAAATCCCACTGCTGGGCATAAATCTTAGAGGGTGTTGGAAAATTCATATGTTTCCGCTCTAGTATTTCGGACGTTACGTTTTCGAAACATTTTTATTCATTTATGAATTATAGAGGCTTTTAATTGTAACTAAAGGTTGCTTTGTCGCGAAATAATTAATATTAGTACTGCTTGAAAGTATTGAAATGAGAAAATGACAAAGAAAATTACTTAAATGACTAACCGCTTCGAATAAGAGTCGATTCACATTGATGTTAATATGATATAACTATAAGTAAAATCAGAAAAGTATTTACAAAGTAATAGCGCGTAAACTACTTTTACTTTTACTAATACTTAATTAAATTTTGATGCACTTTTAATGATCCACGAACGCATAGAGAGAAAATAAGTCAAGACTTGTGAAGGCAAAAAATGCGCATTGGAGCTCCTTGACGGTTTTTTTTAAAGAATTATATAAATGCTATTAACGTCACTGATATTCCGGTTAACCAACCAAATTAAGCTTAAACACTTGTAGTAGGATTTGAACATACGACGCAGACTGTACCCTAAACCATTAGGCTATTGATGACTCCATGCTTTGAAACTACCTCTAGATCTTTATTTTTATCTTAAATATAAAACTCTTTATAAACTCAATATACAATAACTTTTAACTATTTTTTTAATGCTGAATTGGCCACATCCATTGAGGAATAATTAGCTTTTATTTTGAATAAAATACTTAATATCATCCCTTAGCATTTTTCCTTTAATTAACCCTTACAAATTTTGGACAGCCATTCTCTACCTATTAACCTCAAGTTGGTTATATGGTAGGTTTTAAGGCTTTCAGAAGCGTCATTCACTCTTCAGTGCATATTTATAATTTATAGATCTAAATCATCATATGCCCGAATTTCAATCCCAAATTTTCGTATTAGTTTCTAACACCGTTACGATTATTAGAGCGACTGTAAATTATACGCCAATAAGTACCGCTACTGGAGCGATAAATCACTTATCGATATTTAAGTTGTTCTTCGTACCAATAACGTATCCAAGAGTTTTCGAGAACTAAATTCACTTTACAATGAACTGGTTCGGAGATTAGAAGTGTGTGCTAATTTGTCACAATTGTTTCCACCTGCGGCATGAATGGGTCGACTAGACCGTGGAAGGACCACGCTCTCATAGAACGAACGAAACATAACATAATGCTGTTGTGTTTCGTTTGATGAGTATGGAGATCCAAAGATCAATGGTATTCCATCTCAGTGCCGTGACGGTGACAGAAGTGACAATGTATCCGTATTCCTTGATGTTGTCGTGGATGAACGTTGGTATCGTGGGCTCTGTGTGCTCGTACGTCACATTCGGTAGACAATAAAAAAAACTAAATGTAGTATAGCTTTCCACGCGACTCCAATACGGGTCGATGACGTTTTATATATTTTATATCTAAATAGGTTTCCTTCACCATCCGAAAATGTTGACTCAGCACTTAAAGTTGTATTTAATAAATAGGCATCGGACATCGAACTCGGTTTGCTTGCTTACATTTGTTAGACATTGAGTTACCACGGCTTGTTTATAGTGTATGAGATTGTATTAAGCAATGTAAATAAGGTATTTTAAACGTTTGAAGCTGTTGCAGTTTCTGTCTGTCTGTGAAAGATCCGAGTTATTGCATTATTCATGTTATGTTCTGTCGAAATGCTGTATAACTAAGCGACGGTACACGTTTTAGACAAACCCGGAGTAGGAAAACTCACCCCCATTCCATTTTAGTTACATGCTGAAAAGGAAATAGGAGTACGTGTCTCCGTTTGTGAGGAGACGACGTGTTTTGAATGAGGTGTGTGTGTTTTGGAACGAGGAATGTCTTGCTTTGAATGAAAAATCAGATTGATGAATGTTAATGAGTGTATGATGTATGAAAGTCTGCACTAAGAATTGGTATTTATATATATATTTAAAATTATTACAACAAGCTCAGTGAGCTATTGAAGCCGAGTGTCATTTCCTCTGGATTTCGTGGCACGAGCAACAAACACGTAAGTTCGACGGTATCGACTGGTTCAGTTATTAACACTGATGATTGATGAATGATGAATGTGATTGATTATTGTTTATTGATAATTGATAATTGCTGGATTTAATAAAAAATAATTGAAAAACTTGTTAATTCCTGGAATAATCCATAGTGGAAGATATAAATAAATAAAATTCAGAACATATCGGGTATAAGTGAAGTATAAGAATTACGAAACAACGTTTCATGTGGTTTAAGGTATCCCGAGAGCCAGTTGCTGGTAGCGAAGGTATCTCACTCCTCAGGTGTGACAATACATGTATCTTGAACCTTTACTGAGAATGGACGTAGATCTTTATAGCCTGCACTCATAACTTTCTATCGGGTGAACAGTGCGGCCATGTAGCTCGTAGAACTATAACCGATGTAGAAGAATGTTTCTGGAGTGACAACCTTACGGATGTTCAGCAGAGGACTAGTGAAGAGCTGCAATGATGATGATGAACCATGTGTTTCTTTCCACCAGTAGTTTCATAAGATATATTTGTTATATTTTATAAAGATATATTCATAAAATATGTTTGTTGGTAAATTAAATGATCATAGATTATTTTTCCTTATTTTACTAAAATCACATTTGTCGTTAAAGGTTAAGTTTATTATAAATAACTAGACATTAACTGCTATATTATTAGCTGCCACACAATTTGTTTTATGGGACGTAACAAAACAAAAGTATGTGACCGTTGGTACAAATTAAATATATATATATATATATATATATAATATTTAACCTCCAGAATAAGTAGTTTTAATGTGATAAAAATACCCAATAACATTACGTACTGTTAATAATTTCTGACCCCATTCTCTATTAACTTCAAGTTGGTAGCTTCTATGGTAGCTTTTAAGGTTTTCAGAAATGTTATTTTACGGCGGGCATAGTTATTATTCATACATTTAAATCATCAAATGTAGACAATATTTATTGTTAATTTTCCTATTAGTTTCTAATACCGTTGTGATCATTAGAGCGACTGTACGTTATACGTTAATAACTGGCTGTTGGATCGATAAATCACTTATCGATATTTACCTTGTACAACCTACCCTTCACGTATCTAGAAGTTTCCTTGAATTTACATATGATGGCTGATTTTGACCACGGCGATATCATTTGGTTACTACTAGATTATAACTGTGCAGGATATGTTATAGTGCCGTAAGTATTTGTGTCAACACAAAAGCACTCCATGGTCATTCCTGCTCCTAGGCCGGTGTAATGCAAGTGCAATAAGATCGAAGGAACGTAAACACAATATAATGTAAAAATATATACACAACACACCGAAACTCGAAAGCCCACAATTTGTGATACTCAAATGAACAACCTTAATTGTGTATAGAACTCAGGGTCCACGATGCAGTCGGGTGCTCTAACCAGCACGTCACGAGGGTGTCAAGTGGGACTTAACAATCATACACCGCGACAGAAAATAAAATTTCATCCTCATCATCATGTAGGCTGGCAATCCACCATTGTCCTCTTTGTATAATCAGCTGTTGCCAGGAGTATTATAGCAGCTAATGGTAATGTAAGAATGAGCCTATTCCTCATTCCATTTCCGGAAGTCCTCTTGCAACTCTGGTTGTGTTTATCAGCCTGTTAGGCCTACTCTATGCTCGTTCGCTACTTCTAATATTACAAAAAAAATAAAAATATTTATTGAATTGTGACGTTTGTTATATGTATTATTTAAAAAAATCTTTCAAACCTCTCAGACAATGACAGACCCGCTTTACCAACGTAGTAAATTGCATCCCTTATACCGCCATCTGTCAACCGAGCCCGACTCCACACTTTTTTACCAACGGAGTGAGTCACGGCTAAATTCAAATTAAAGAAATGTTCTATAATGACTATTTCTTTATATATATATTAGCAATGCTATTAACATGACTAATATCCCGGTTAACCACTACAACTAAGCTGAAGCTGCTTGTGCTAGGAGATGGTTCACGGCAATAGTTGAATGGTTGATTCGAACCTATGAATTTAAGTTTCGCAGACTGTACCCTAAACCATTAGGCTATTGACGCGTCGAATTATTATTATTATGGTTATTCCATACGTTAGACTATAAAATTTATATTTCAATCAACTAGCTCCATAATCAGTTTAGCGAGGTCTGTTCAAATGAAGCTTTGAATTTGTAATTACTTTCGTGTTCTGAGCTTTCACACTGCTCGAGCATTCGTTGGGATGATAATTAAAAACTTTTAAATTTATGATACGTTGTATAAACCGTTGTGCGAATATTAAAGAGATGAAGAAATTTGTAAATCTCACTTAACAGAATTCTAAAAAGAATAAAAATATTTTGCAAATCATCTGATGCTACTCCTGGACATCGATGTTTTCTAGTTAATACTAGATCAGATCGCCCCACATCATAATTTCATACCACCATGCAACACAGTGTAGGTGTGTGTGAACAATGTGGCGACCGCGACCAAAATAGCTCTTCCTTGCTCCCATGAGGGCGGTCACTTATGACCATTAATCACTCCATATAAGAAGCGTCATCACACATATAGCTTCTATATATAATGTTCACCATGTTTCAATTTATTACATTCATACATTCCTTTCTTCTTCATCATTTATTGATTATTTGAGAAACTAGCTGTTGGCAGCTCATAGTTTGAATAGTCAAAGAAGCTAACAACAGTGTAACACAACCATAGCATGATTCAGAAACAGAGCACATCTACGCCATCTATTGAACTTAGATGTAAACTTATTTATAATATTTTTTCGTAACTTTAATGAAGAAGGTTCCATATAGAATTTCATGCTTCTTCCTTCAAAAATGACGAGCATTCCATATAAACTTTCAACCCCTAATTCACTTTCTTAGCAATAAAATGTTGACTAACGCCTATATACATTTATTTCGGAACAGAAGAAGGTATACGAAATGCTTCCTTGGCGAATGCTTACAGCAAAATAGGCATTAACCTTCAAAATTTCAAGTTGGTAGACTAGTCGATTAAGGCGCTGATCATGACTTAGTCAGTTAGTCAAGACAAGTAGTTATATATGTATAGATAACGTTAACCAATTACCACTTCCATTTATTGAACTTTTTAACGGTAAACTTTAAAGGTTAATAATGGTAGAAATAGGTAATAAACTTTCTCTGCTATCTTCATAACGTCAAACAATCAACGATGAGATGGGATTTAATAAAGCCCTACAATAAATATGGTAATACGTCACCGGGTAGCTTGTAGGAAATCCATTTCATAAATCAGCCGATAGGCTTTTATCGGCTTAGCCATATATTCCATAATAGAATGATATTGTGCTATTCATCATTTAAGACAATACATTTATCTCAAATCAAATCAAATGTTTTCATTCAATATTTACTCGGTATATTTACTTATTTATTGTCAAAGTATTACTATCGCTTCGGCAAAAGGCAAACCACGTAACTCAGTTTAAGGAGCAAAATCAATGGCAGGTGCGAGTCTATTATCAAAATTTTATTTCTGTGCGTGCGTGCGTGGAATCATATAAAGTGCCATGTAGAATATCGACGTAGCAGTTAGTATATTAGTATAGTACAATTAAGCGATTGCATCAATTCGACCGTGAGAGACTAACCAAAGATCTATTTATATAGAGACATATCTCCTTACAACAACAAACAAGGATGAATATAGATGTCATGGGCTGCAGGAATCACTTACCATCAGGTGAACTGTCTGTCAGTTTATTATTCTCAATGTATAAAAAAAAAGTTTACTGTAAAGGCGCTCCTATTTAATATCACGGTACGTCGAGCTAATCGAGTTCGATCACTGGTGGCGGCACTAATGAATTTGTTAATTACAATTTTAAGTGCTTGGCGGTGAAGGAAAACACCGTAAACAAAACTGCATGCTCGAAAAATAATAATAACAAAAAAATATTCGAACACATGTGAAGTTGGCAAACCGCAGAAGAACCAACGCGAGGAGACGCGAGAGAGGAGGTCTATGTTCAGAGGGATTTATATATAAAGGCTCTTACTTTACTTCGTTTGAGATATTCAAGTTACTTTATATAGTAAAAGGGGTGACGAACAGGGTATAAACAACTCCTGATAGTAGGAGATAATTGTGACTCATTTATTTTTAAAGAATATTAGCAATGCTGAAATGTTAATAACATTACTGATCACAACTCCACGGAGCTGCAACTACACAGAGCTGTGATGCTCGTGCTAGGAGATGGTTCACGACTATAGTGTAATGGAGGATCTGAATACGCCTTAAGTTTCGCGGACCGTACGCTAAACCAGTAGCCTATTGACAATATTATTATAATTATTTACACCCGTCCTCAACGAAGATGCAAGATGCACGTGCGTCACCTCCGAGGAATGAGATGAAATACCTCTTTAATTGGATGTGGAGCTCCCCGCACTCTTCCCACGAAACACAGAGTAATGCCGCAATTTCACACTGACACTCTGTGAGGGTGTGATCCTCGGTAAGGATAACCCATGCATGTAGCGCTAATATTGATAATTATTGAATTATCTCTCTCAACTCAATAATATAAATACCCAATATATCGTCTCCATCGTCATAAACAACGCCACCTATCCAAACTCCATTGCTGAATATAGGCTACTTACATAGGCCGTCGTTACATCTAGTAGACGGTAGTTCTACGGTTCGGTTTCCACTCAAGAACCTATTTTTCCCTTCGATTACAAATCCCCAACATTTAATATCCAAAAATACTGTATACAATTAACAAGCGTTTTCAGCGCGTAGATGTTTGCCAGTCATAAAATATCACTGTCATATTTTTTTATTAATACCAAAAAAGTATAATCGGAAAAGTTGAGATATGACAATATTACAATAGTATCTCAAAAGAACTTTTAAGCAATGTACTCGTAATATTGACAGTCACGTAAAGTAGTGGTGAGAGTGGCCCACTGCTACGTAGCTGGTGCTAGTCGCATCCCAGCCGAAGATCACTGTTTCTTAGTTTTGGATCTGATTGCATTGTTAATATGTCCCGCGTGAACAATGAATATGAACCATCCTCCGATCTTATCTCCGGCTATAATATATTCTGCGCAATTGATGGCATCTGTCAATAACCAGAAGATATATTTATTTGCAAATTATATTTTGTTATTCACAGCTGCGGATATTATACGGATAAGGAAGTTTAAAGTCACTCAGCTAGGTATGGAGAGGGCAATGCTCGATGCTTCTGTTTGTGATCGAATAAAAAACGTGGATATACGAAGAAGAACTAAAGTAACCGATCTAGCAAGTAAAGCATCAGTAAGCTAAACTGGCAATGTGCCGGCCATGTAGCTCGTAGAACCAATAACCAATGGAGAAGAAAGATTCTTGAGTTGTAAACTCTACTGCCAAGTCGCAGTTGAGCCCCTCTAGAGGGAGCGAAGACCTATGCAAATTTGTTAGGAGTTGATAAATGCACGTGGCTTAGGATCGAACTCCATAATGGTCTGGAGGAGAGGCCCATGTTGAAAAGCAGACTAGTGAAGTTAATAACGATTTTGTCATTAACCTGTCAAAAATAATATATTTAAGTTCTTTTAAAAGACACAAAGTACTAAGTTTGAAAGACTTAACGGTTTCCTTGGTGCGTTTCGAAACAGCTTACAACTTGCGTAAACAAAAACAAACTTAAACGGTGTACAAACATTTCGTTTGTCTCGAAATTTAAACTTCCAAGCGTAAAATTTTAAAATGTTATATAGCGATTACGATATTGCTTTTAAAACATAAAGAGACAAGAATAACTCTTGTTTTCGTACAGTTTCGTTTTCAATTCAACTAAAGGTAAAGGCGCCTATTTCTGCGGCAACGATAATTAAATATTTGGTGCATATTTATTATATTTTAGTATATTTATATTTATTTATTATTTTTTATTTAATATATTACATTTATACTATTAGCTCTTAGATTAGACAAGTTATATTTTGCTTGTATTAAGGTTGTCAAACACACAGTTCCCCTAATGGTAAGTGATGTCATCCACATGACATTTACATTCATCCTTGATAAGGTAATTATAATTCCAAAGCGTTGTCAACTCTGAGGACTAAGATACGATATATCGTCTACAGCCGTTCCCAAAGAGGTCCAGGTGGACCCCCAGGAGTCCACGGCGTCTGCGTTGGCGTGACAATAAAATGGGGGTTCACGAAAATTTATTTGCTTTCGATAGTTAAGAACTAAAATGTTGGCTTGACTTCACCTATCAATGTAGGCAGATAATATTTTAAAAAGCTCAGTGACTGTTACTTGTAAGAACTTGCTTATGCAATATTTAGTACAACGTGTACAACGTTATTGTTGTGTTTTGGGAATATGAGAAAAAAGTCTGGATAGAAATCTGTGGTCCACAGTAATAAGGGTCGCCCTCACCAGGCGGAGGAGCAGTGTCATGCTGCTATTTTACCTTGGATCCACTGTCGGGCCTTATACTGAGGACTTCATAAAATTCTTACATGTATTGTCTTTTAATACACAATGCGTATCACACATGATTTCTTGTTTATCCTTTTAAAGTTATAAGATAATATATAATTTATAATATTAACATTTTATGAAAATACTTAATAATAATTGTGTTTAAGAAGGATTTCTGTCAAAAAGGCAAATTATCTGGACCTGGCACACGAGGTGACCGATATAAGGAGGTATGTCGACTGAAATTATTCCTATAGTCGTATCTGCAAACGGGTTAATCCCAACCAGCCTCTCGAATCACCTGAGGCGTTTGGGACTCTGGGACGGGCAGCTCCAATGCAGAAGGCGGTGCTCCTCGACACCGCTCGTATAGTCCGCAGGTTTCTTGCCCTTTCGCCCTAACCCTCGACCGTGTGTACTCTCCTGTCGAGGGATATCCATCTGGTTGATACTTTTATATGTATTATATTGTATTGTATTATATACATTTGTTCTATTATATGTTTACGGTATATTTTTTATTTATTTTATTGACCAACAACAAAAGAAAGCCGATATAGAAAAAAAAATATATCCCCATTGTGTTAATATAAATAACTTTACAATAACCAGTGGAACGAAGCGAAACAATTGCAAGGTTTGTTTCGTAGAAGACTTTTTTTTACTTGTTTCTCTAAACAATAAAAAAAATACTGCATTACCCGTACTGCACTTTCCTAATGCCTCGGGAATTGAATTACGCTCTGTAATTTTCTAAAAGCTTAACCCTCCATGGAACAAGTTATAAACAGAGACCAGGTATAAAAGACATGTGGGTAAAAGTATTTTTAATTGAACGCTAACATTCAAAGTGAAAGAAAAAATATTACAGTTTGTATGTTAATAAGTTACGTTATTAAATTAATTAAAAGAAAAAATCATGTACCCTGTAAAACCAGCCAAGTGCAGTTGATTTTACAGGGTACAGCCACGCTGTAGTTTGTTTCTGTCTATGGCATGGATGGGTTGGCTTGACTGCGGATGGACCAGATGTTCTTTACAGTATACCAGTGTGAAAGAGCGGCATAATGGAGTTTCTTATTACTGGTGTTGAGGCATTTTATTTTATAAAGAATAGAAAGCTACACTGCCGTTTGTTTATAGCTGCACAATGAATGGATCAGCTCGACTGGGGTAGAACCACGCTCTCACAGAATACCAGCGTGGAATAGGAGCATAATGCTGCTGGGTTTTGTCTAGTGAGTGAAGGGATCCGGAGACCTTCATAACTGGTGACGAGGCATTCCATCTCAGTCCACAAGGGACAACGCAGCTGCATTATGATTCCTTGTCAAGGATGAATGTACCTAGGTGTCATGGGCTGCGGGAATCACTTGCCATCAGGTGAACTATGTGCTCATTTGTTACTCTCAATGAAATAATGCTATTTTATATATATATATATATAAATATTACTTAAGTATATTCCGGTCAACCACTTAAATTAAAATTGGAAATGGTACACGACAATAGTCGAATGGTGGATTCGAACCTCCTGCCTTAAGTTTCGCAGACCGTATCCTTTGCTGTGCATAAGATGTATAGATGTATTGTTTACCATTAGGCTATAGACGCTTCAAAATTTTCCATGATACAGAGACCACGCATCTGCATTGAGATTCCTTAGTAGATGCATATGGATGTTCTGAGAGGAAATACTTACCATGAGGTGAACTGTGCGCTCGTTTATAACCAGAATAAAAAAAAACCTATCATATAAAAAACTACTTATCTTCCATCCAGTTGATGAAATATTTTGTTAGATATATATATATAATACATTTATATTTAATATTTATGTTTACACTATATATTATACGTATTATTATATATTTATATGCGTGTTAGTAAATAAATATAATGATCTATTTTATTTATTTTTCCATATTTTTGTGACTATATTATGTTACTTCTTTTTTATACTATATCCAACACCCGACCTGGTGGAAGAGGTTTTATTGTTAAAATAAACTGCGTCTTTGTACATACCTTTCTTATGTTAGCTGTGATGGATAAATACTGTGTGTACATAAAAGTTAAATAAATAAAACGCATTTAATATCCATTAATTTAATTTTCTCATACAATATTTATAAACTAGTATGTATTGTATTGTATAATGTTATGTAACAACCTATATGTATAGATCTCACTGTTGAGCATTGACCTGTAGAGGGTGTTGTAGTAGTTTCACGGGGCTCCGCAACGGATTAGCGGACTTCACATATTACGACAATTTCTTTTTACTTATCTGTGTAATATAGAAGGTAGTGGGGTAGTAAAATATAGTCTACATAATTTTACGTTTATATTTAAGCAGAAAAAAAACTTTTATATAAAAAAATAATCAACTCTAATAACCTCCGACCTTCGTTACTTCTTCCATTCAACGCTCATCTCACGAATGAACCAAACCTCTCCATCACACTTATGGCTCATTCGTAACGTCATCCCTATCACTCCATCATTGCACCGCATACTAATAATAATATGGATAAGAAAAATATGGCCATAAACAATTATTACTTTTTTAAATCTAATAAAACTATTTGTTGTCGTTCATACATCCTACATCTTCCAGAGAAGACACCGAAAGACTTTTTTTTGCATCGTCGAGCACGTGGCAATTAAGTATTTAAAATTGCAATAAAAAATATCCTTGGTGATCGAAGTCGTTTGCTTGTTCCGTGAAATTCAAAAACGATTCAAATACTGAACTACGAAGGCTCATTGATCACTTGATTTCATAAAAAGAAATACAATAATAACGTATTAACAAAGTATGAAACCTTTACGTTCTACGTATTATCTTCACAATATGCCTTTATTGCGGTCTTGAGTGGAGCTATACAGTTTTATTGCAGTCTCTATCAGCTTAATGGATCACAGGGGAGTAACCGCTTGAAAATTACCTACAATAGACTCCCACCACACGTAGGTATGATCGATAAATAAATAAAAAATACTAAATATACAAAATAGTACAAACTAAATAACTAAATATAGAACTAGCTTGTGACGTCGTCTGCGTTGACTTCAGAATTGGATCCAGAGAGAAGTGAAAACTTACACGTACTGGCAGAAAATATTGAATCCTAAAATTTCGTCTGGACCCAATTTAGAAGACCAAGAAGTAGTCGTACAATTTCCAATCCTAATTAATTAAAAGATTACTATTAACAGTTTGCAACTTTATTAATAGTATATAAATTTAATAATACCCAATAACTTAATTATCATCACCATTATAAGCTTCTCCCACAAACTTCCACCTAGCACCACCAGCATACCCTTTCCGGAGAGGTGCAAGGTCAAACTCCGGAAGTTGTCCTACTACGTCATTATCATCGTTATATTCACTTCTAAACCTAGGCCTATTCACGATCCTGAAGCACCTGCATCCATCAACTTCCCGCGACCTTGCATAGATCCTCGCTCCATCTTGTGGGATGATGGCCTATGACTGCCAGTCCGAGGTTTCCACTTAAGAACCTTTCTTCTCCATCGATTATCGGTTCTATGAGCTATATGGCTAGTACATTGTCACTTCCGTTTGTTAATCTTTTGAGCTATGTCGGTCACTCTACTGCGTTTGATATCACGCTGAGAAATTATGCTCGTTGGCATAACTCTACTCTATAACTCGTTGAGTGTCTCCGAGCTTACTTATATGCCCAGCAGTGAAGGCCCATGTCTTAGTAACATAATCCATCACTGGTCAAAAACTTTTGTCTTTGAAGGTTATTTTATATCGTTTCCCAAATAGTGCCAGTCCGAGTTTAATCCGTCAATTGACCTCGAAGTCGAAATGGACTATTTGCAATAAATGATCTTTGTCGTAGATCAATGTTCAGTGTTCAGATGTTAAGGATTCTACTATAACGACTACATCGTCAGCAAATCGAAAGTATTTTCCATTGATGTTAATATGTGTGTTATAGTCGACATTCACCAAATTCAGAGACAAATTATAGCCATACTCGTATGTGTTTTGCATTTTCTGATGCATTGTGGATTTAGGCTATTATTGTTGTTACTATAGCATTTTCAGAAACCTACTTGTTTGAGAGGCTGAACTCAAAAGCGAGACAAATTTCTAGGTATTATGATATAAACTTTTTTATTGAAAAATCTTGTTATAGTGTACATTACGCGCAAAGACTTAGAGATGTGTCTTTATTGCTCTCCAGTAGGTCTCCTTCAACTTTAATCGCAGATTCTATCAGTTTTATGGATCGTAAGGGACCAAGAGCTTGGATTAAAATTGCCACTCTGAAACCGTATGTTTCCGTTTATATTTTCAATATATTTTATTTTAGATAGGGTAAAATGCTAAAATTATACCTTTCTTAAAGGCCGACAGTACTCTGGTCCTATTCTATATAATAACAAGCATGAATGGGTCGCCTCGACTTTGTATACTTGTTTTATTATATATATCATTTTATTTATAATTACTGACTTTATTTTCTTGTTTTATTTTATTTAATTTTAATAGAATCACCAACATAATAACTGGTAATTTGATTTATCATATAAGATTATAATTTAAATTAAATTATTATATTTTAATTATACTCAATTATATATTCTGACATTCATTGTTTAATTTATTTTATTTATTATCATATACATTAAGATATATATATTGTAAATATTTATATTTTGTTTTTGGCCTACAGTCAATGTATCTCCTAGATGGTCGAGAATGCCAAGGCGTTAAGTCCACCTATTGTACCCTTTTTATTAAATAAGGTATTAACAATTGAAGATTAAAATAACGCTGATGTGTTTCGTGTGATGGGGATGCTTATTATTGATGACGGGGCATCTCATCTTAGGCAGTTCCTCGGAGTGATCACGCATCTGCATTACGATTCCTTATCGAGGTTGAACGTGGTGTCATGGACCGTGGGAATCAACTACTATTAAGAGAACTGTGAGCTTGTATGTTGAAAAAAAATAATATAATAGTCTTGACACAAAACAACAAATTACATAAAAGGCGGACAATTTGATGATAAATGATTCAGCGGTCTGCCTGATTGTTACGGTAGTACGGCACGGTAATATAATAAAGACACGTCTACACAAAAAGAAACCTTATAATAGTTAAATGAAAGTAATTGATACCGATTTTATAACGTATCATTTTTATGGCCTATGTAAGAAAGATCACTGCCTCAAGATGCTGTGAGCTACATCTGCGTAGAACGGAAATAAAATAAATATTTGAAATCTGACAGCAGTTCATTAGTTTAATATTTTGACGATTTAATCTTTGCCTTACGGACAACTGTTGTAATTACTTCACATTGAGTAAAAATAATTTATAGGCATTTTATTGCGTTTGTTTCTAACTTTTTTATCTGGACTTTTCGATGGAGTTGCTACATGGGTGTTGCTTCTCTTATACTCTTTGGTTCATCTGTTGGCATCAACCTCACGATGGAAGTAAAAAGGTAAATAATGGTATATTACGCCAATGGTCCCGGGGAGGACTGGAAGGTGTTGGACGTACTGATGTCATAATAACTCGAACTACCGTCACCTTATATTTATTTATAATTGGTTTGATTTACGTAAAAGTATAAAACAATAGTAATTTACTTTCATATATGTGTTTACATTCCTCTTACAGCAGATGAAAGTATACCATCTTAGCTTACTAACTTTGCCTCATAAATTTTAATAAACTTTACCATGTGACACGTGTTGTTCGCTTCCCCAGCGCTCTGTTTGTCGAACACATACGAAGACAAACTTGTGTGTATACACATATTCTCGCCTGAAACTTTCATTTGAAAATCTAATTTTATTGTTAGAGAATTAACAATAAAATTAGATTTAAATTGAAAATATAACTGCAAAATGTAAAAACTTTCATAAATATTATAGGTCACATTATTAACACAATATATATATATATATATATATATATATATATATATATATATATATATATATGTGTATAAGTATATCATTTTTTAACTTCTGTACAAATTTTGATTGTTACTGTATTTTTATCTTAGGGATAGGATTGGAATTTTTTTTTATTTATTTTAATATTTAAATGATGATATAAATTATTCACACACTGAAATAACATAGCTTAGGTTACGGAAAATATAATACAGCCAGGCTTATTTCTTGACAAAGCATAATTTGTAATAATTAAGTTATTTTCCTTATTCCATGCGGATAATTGTTGGGGTCGGAACATATTTTATCTTCAGATTGTCGAACTTAATTCCTTGTATTTTCGGATGGCAGGGACGTAATGACCGTTGATACGTTGTTAATGAGATTTGTGTTATAAAAATATATTATTAGAGCAGTACACACGAATACTATGCGAGTTGAAACGTCAATAGCCTAATGGTTAAGTTGGCGAAACTTAAGGCCAATTCGAATCCGAAGTTTACGATAATTGAACCTATTGTTGTGAACCATCTCCTAGTGCAAACATTTTAAGAATAGTTGGAGGGATTTACTGGAATGTTAGTAATGTTATGTTATTTATGATAGCATTCTTTTTTAACTAAACTAAACTAAAATTGTCTCATTCTAGAATTCACTTCTAATGTTTACACTATCTGACGGGAACTAAAACGTATTCTTTATCTTTGGCAATTAAATAAATAAATAGGTTTTGTCGACCATGATTCGATAACAGCTTACTGTTGTTAACAAATACTTTAAACGTTAATTAATTGAAACAAATATTTTTGACAGTCGAATTTGTTTCTAGCTGCATAATGAATGGTTCAGCTCGACCGGGATGGGACTACGTTTTCACACAACACCAGCGTAAAATAGCAGCATAATGTTGCTGTGTTTCGTCTGATGAGTGCAGGGATCCGGAGACTTTAATGACGCGGAATTCCATCTCAGTCCTCAAGGGCGACAACGAATCTACATTATGATTCCTTGTCAAGCATGAATTAAGATGTCATGGGCCGCAGGAATCACTTGCTTGTGAACTATGTGCTCGTTTGTTATACTCTTAATCTAATAAAAAAAATGTAACCTTTCTTAAGACAGAAAAGCCCTGGTACCTCAGTATGCAAGCGCTCTTTTTTAATTCACGATACGCAAGCAAACCGATTTCGATCTCCGGTACGGAATCAATGATTTTGTTAATAGTTTAAACTGCTGATTCCTCATCTGTTCGGCAGTGAAGCAATACATCGTAAGGAAATCTGAAAAAAATATATTTCAATGACATTTAAAGTCCATCAAACCGCAGCGGAAGTGTGTGTTAAAATTCTAAAGACACGACTTGTGCCCAACATTGGGATTTATATCTATATAGGCTAATACTTTTTTAAAAGATGAATAAACTATATATACGCAAACCCTTGAAATTAACACATTTGTCTTAGGATTTAATACAAAATAATTTACGGAAAGGCCCCTTTTCTTTCGGGGAATCCTTCCTCGGGAATTCCCATCAGGGAAATTATATGTTTAGACCAGTTGTGTTGGTACGCTGTGTCCACGGTCCTCCTCAATTCTATTATATTTTGATGAGTAACTGTGAACTAGACAGAGAAGCTGCATCTAGCTTTACAATTAAATGGGAAGGACCAAGCCCACACGTATAGGATACCAGAGTGGCACCCAGTATAAAATTTTCTTTTTTCTATTATGACTCTGTTATTTTTTTAAATGTTGAATATACAATAACTTCATCTTGTTATCTTTCATCGTATCTTGAATTTTTGTATTTGTTTTTATTTATTAATTTTATTTTAAGTTACAGTCTGAGGAGCCACTTCTCTTGTATAGTCTTCACGGAAGATCAAGGGCTAACCTTAAGTCATAACAGTACCTGAATGGAGATCTATTTACCTGTTTGGCATAAAGCAAATGCTAATTACGATTGCCAAAGCATGGCGAAAAACAAGCGACACCTGCTGACATGTTTTTTATTTATATATTATTTTTTATTTTCCTTTTTTTATTAAGTAGTTACTTAGATAAGTCTTTTGTTTTTGTTTTTTATTGCACCTGTTTTTACTATGTAGTCAAGTCAACGAGACCGATGGAGGCGTTTTTAAAAACTAAAATGAAACTAAGTAACGTGTGTCTCATGTACTTTAAGCTAGCCTGCAAGCTTATTCTAAAATCATCCGTCAGGTCAGCCCTGTTATTTAAGCTAAGGTCAGTGTCGCGCCTTGGGTCACACAAAACACGCAATGTCAGCAAGCATCGCTATGCGCGTACTTCTAAGACTCGAGAGGGTTCGAATCCATGATTATGTATTGCTTATGTATTGTTTTCTTTTTACACTAAGAGTAACAAACGAGCGCACAGTTACGGTAAGTGATTCCTTCGGCCCATGCCATCTACAATCATACTTGACAAGGGAACATAATGCAGACGCATCGTCACCCTTGAGGACTGAGGTGGAATACCTCGTCTTCGGTAATAAAGGTCTCCGGATCCCTGCACTCACCAGACGAAACACAGCAGCACTAAGCTACTATTTCACGCTGGTATTCTGTGAGGGCGTGGTCCTACCCCGATCGAGCTGACCCATTCATTCTCCAGCTAGAAACAATCTGCAGTTTAAATATTATTAATATATGTATTGTTAATATACGCATTATTGGCGTAATGGTGCAGGGTACGGTCTGCGAAACTAAGATTGTAGGTTCGAATCCACGATCACACTATTGTCGTGAACCATCTCCTAGCACAAGCATCTTCAGTTTAGCTGGAATATTAGTAATGTTAATTGTATTGCTTATATTTAAAAAAAAGCAAATACCAGCGTAACACCGTGTTTCATGTAGTGAAATTAGGTATCCTAAGCTAATTAAAAGTTATATCTTAGTATTTAGACGTGTACAATGCAAGTGCATTCTGAACTTGTATTGAGTATGAACGTAGATATCATGGGCCGGAGTCATTGCTTAGCCCTATCCTAGATAAAGGCTCATAGTATGTTACAGAAATACGAATATGTAACATAATTATTAAACTACTGGAAAAATAGCCGCACACTCAACAGCCGCTCTGAATACACAAAAATACCAACAATACACAACTTACAATCATACATCATTCATTCCACTCACCAAAACACACGCAATACATTTACTCATCACACAATTCGACGCTCATACGCAGACACTTTTGTTTTTCCCGTTGTTCATTTTTATTTTATTTTCACTTTTCTTAGTATTTTTATGTTATTTATTTCATTTTTCTTGCAAAGTTTAAGGCATAATAATATCCGTCCTCTCTGTTGTCTACGATGTTCTACGTCCACAGGGATCGGAATGGGCGGTTCTTTCTGCAGCAGCAGTCTCCGCCCCAGTTTCGCACCGTCGTCGTCGTCTCCCTACTCAGCGGGCCTCCCGCTCGCGAGTCCATTAACATAAAGCTAAAGTAGAGGTCGCTGGACCAACAGCAATACTCATACAAAAAAAAAGCAATATCCGTGTATCAAGTCGAGGGCCTGGCGATATGTCAGACAGGGAAACTTAGTGCAGATACTAGTTTCTCACAAGTAATCATATCTTGTATTAATTTTCTGTACCTTTTTAAAAGAGAAAATAAATAAAGAAATAAAATAACAATTGTATCCTGTTATGTAACCCCTAATATTGTATGGTATAAAAATGTTGTTTTAGAGATACGATAGAAAAATAAGTTTGTGAGTCTAAATTTAAATATGAACAATTTGTGTGACTTTTATAATATAAAAATATTTTTGTTATTCGGTTTATTCAAAACGCTTCTCACTTTACATAATTACATGGAAGGAATACTCGATATAATCCGTTATTTATCACTTTTGTTTTTTTAAACAACGCTTTTGACGTCGAGTAAAACCCTACTCCATTTAATGGTTCACCCAACACTGAGTACCTTCATCACATACAGACTCCTATTTACCCAATATTTTGTGATATTCTTTAAATCTCAAGAGTATTTATGCAATTGAAAATTAAATAACTCTCAGGCTAGATTTTGATCCCTGAAGCTCCTGAGGGCATTTATGGTACGGAACATGGTAGAGCCACGCTACAGTTGGCTTAGATGCTACATGAATGTGTCCACTCGACCGGGGAACGAGCATCACCGTCCAGACGATATGTGACGAGGGTATTATTGAGTTTTCGCAAATACACGTCTACCCACGATTTATAAGAGGTTATTAAGTACATATTTTTCAGGCCGGGTGGTGCAGTGGATAGAGTATATAGCTTCTGGTTCGCGAATTCTCGATTCGGATCCCAGTCAAAGAATAATATTTGTGTATCACAAATTGTTACTGATTGTATTGTATGTGGGTCGTGTATCGATGAGACAGCGTCTGGGCCGTCCTCCTGTTTGGAGTAGGGAAGGGGACGACGAGTGTGTGGCTGTGTTTGAGCCTACGGTACTATAATATGTTCTGCGTAGTTGATATCATTTGGCAATAACGAAGATAATATTGCTGTGATCTAAACCGACCTACATGATATTGTGACGTATCTTCACACGTATTAGAAACAAACAGTTCTTTTCAGAGCTACTGTTGTTTCTAATACGCGTGAAGATACGCCACAATATCAACATTATCTATTATGAGATAAAACACCCGATATCCTAAATATTAAGCTAATATCCAACTGCTTGGTTACACAACTAAACTTTAAGTTGGGTTTAAGACCTAAATCCTGTTTACGAGCTGGACACGCGGAACTTAAGCGAAGTCATAAACAAGTGCGGCTTAAGGTCAGTTTAGCAACAAAATTATTTTAACTCTATTTATATGTATCTATTTATAGGTAGAGCTACGCTGCAGCTTGTTTCTAGCTACAGAATGAATGGATCAGCTAACCGGGGTCACACCCTCACAGAATACCAACGTAAAATAGCAGCATTATGCTGCTGTGTTTCGTCTGATGAGTGTAGCGTTCCGGAGATCTTAATTACTGGTGACGAGGCATTTCATCTCAGTCCTCAAGGGTGACAAGGCATCTGCATTACGATGTCTTGTCAAGGATGAATGTAAATGTCATGGACCGTAGGAATCACTTGACATCAAGTCTTTTGTGCGCTCGTTGGTATAAGTGAATAAAGAATCTGGGGCTTTATTTATATACAATACAATTAATGAAAAAAAAATGCCAGAAAACGTTACAAACATTCGTGTTAACCACTCCAACTAAAATGCATGTTACAGGAGATTTTTTTCAGTTTTGCAGACCGTACCCTAAATTATTTGTCTATTTGCGCGATTGTAAAATGTACTGTAAATAATATTGAATATAAGTAAACTAATCGAAAGTAAAAATTTGATAAATGTGATATAAGTTAGAATAATATCTGAAAGTTAATGCAATTTTGTGTTTAAAGTTTTGTGATATTTAACTGTTATTTGCAATTAGTTTATTAGTTGTAAGATAAAGCCTTGAAATAATATCTCATTAAAACTTAATACAACTTACAAACTTAACGCTAACTTACAAATATTTTCATATTCTCAGTTCTGAATATATAATTAAATTAAGCAATTTAGAAGTGGTTTGGTTTTATCTTGAAATACGTTAGATGTTACTTAGTGGTGTAGAAGTTTTAAATGATTTTGTAAGCTTTTAAAAGCGTACGAAGTATGGAAGAGAAATTTTATTATTTATCTTTGAAATTTCTTCATAAAACATCGTCATAAAATCCTCTCGAGTCTTAATCAAAAATAATTTATTCAAAATTTCAGTGTATGACTTTTTTTAAAGATTAAGCCTTGTCTTTTCACACGTCATTTTAAGTACCAATAGCTTAACGTTTTAGGGTACGGTCTGCAAAATTTAAATTTAAAATCGACATTTTGCCAACTGTCCATCTCCACCATCTCCTAGGACAAGCATTTAAGCTTAGTTGAAGTTCATGCGTGATAGAATACCTGCTGCTAATCTGCATTAGAACGAGGGGACCGTCATAGCTCAAAAGATTTGCGAGCTTAAATGACAGTGGGCTTGACATATAGCTCGTAGAATCGATAACCAATGGAGGAGAAAGTTTATTAGTGTCAACCTAAGACTGGCAGTCGCATTGTAGGGTGACCCCCTGCTAGATGGAGTGACGACCTAAGCAAGTTTGCTGGATGTCGGTGGATTCAGGTGGCTTTGTGGTAATCTATGAGAGACCTATGTTTAGTAGTGAACTATGGACAAGCTGTGATTATTAACGGGAATTTTGGTAATGTTGATAGCTGTTTTGACCAAACTGGAACGAGAAAACTCGCTCGTTCCGTTTCTGTAACTCATTTGGTGAATGGATAACAGAAGTACGTATTTCAGTTTGTGTGCAGCCATCATATTTTTGTCTAACGACGAACAGTTTGTGTTTCCTTGAATAAAAATTTGCGTTGTATCCTCCGAATATGTCAGAGAAGCTTGCAAACGGGGTTTGATTACGGAGTTTCTCTCTAGCCTTGTTGTTCATGGGAGGTATTTTATTTCTCTCTTATCCTCTAAGGGTCTTAACCTCTCATTGTATATTTCCAATCAACGTCTCGATGCGGGCTGAGTTTCGCTTTTCATTCTTTGAGTTCGATACCCGGTGCCGGTAACGATGTTACAATAAAAAATATCTAATATGAATAATAATATCAACAATATCCAGAAATAGTTAAAATAAATATGTTTTATTGATAGAATGACTCAGTATTATATGTTTCTGTAAGTTGGAAGAAAACCGTGAAAAATGTCAATACCACAATCGCTATTACCAAGTATATTATATTCATTACTGTCAGCTTTTTTATCCTATAATGGAACGATATTGTTTTTTTCTTCCTCGAAGACACTTTGATTTTCACTTATATCGTAAGGTACTTTGGGACTTACCTAAACTGATCGAATTTGCCACAAGGGAGAATGAAATTTCTGATGGCACGTTCATCTTTCAAGGTGTTTTAGTTGTATTGAGGGTGGCAAACGAGCACAGTTCATCTTGTATTAGTATGTACTATGATTGTAAATTATTCCTGCGGCCAGCGGTACTTACATTTATTCTCGATGAGGAATCATAGTGCAGAAGGGTAGCCTCCTATTAAGGTAATTTTTATGTGTGTGTATTTGATTAAGAATGTTTATTTGTCTTTACGTTATCCATGGGGCCATTCCGTCAGTTTCACCATATCAAATATATTAGAATTGTTATTCAACTGCTTGTAATTGTAATTTACATATTCCAAAGAAGTAAAAAAAGAAGTCTTCTTGAGTGGACTATGTCTCCACTGATTTTCTTGTTTCAAAATACACTTCAACCGTGTGTTACTAATGTTACCACGTCTAGACATGTTCATAGATAATTTTACAGTATATTCATTGAACTATCTAATCGGCAACTCGGTAAACTTACTTGCAAATAAATAAAGATAGATTCTAACCCTCTAACTCGATATGTTGTATCGAAAAGTATATATATTAGTATCGAGAGTGCGTTTATATTATTTTTCGAATTAGAAATAATTATACGGATAGGATTTCATTAGCCATCGTTATTGGTCACCGTCTATAGTGGTGGAGACACGTAGATGTAGAATCGATGATTCGGCTCGACAGGGAGGGAGCACGGCCTCGTAATACCAGTGTAAAAGCAGTAGAACGCAGCTGCGTTTCGTATGGTAAGTCTGTGGATCCAGAGATTCTTTATAATGGTGTTTTTTTTATTTCAAAAATATAATTTACATATCACAAAAAATAATACAATATATTTAAACCTAAACAAGGACTACTAGACACTAGGTTCTCAGATAAAACATTGAACGCTATGATTTTACATAACAACTTACAAGTAAGTAAACAAGTGTTTTTCTCAGAAGTGAGCTGCGTCAGTGAATTTACCAACAATATAGAGACGCATCGATTTCCATTGTGATTTTTTTTATCGTGGATGGATGAACGCACCAAGGGTAGCAGGAATCACTATCCAACAAGTCAAGTGTGTGCTATTTGTCACCTTCAATACCATAAGAAAAGAAACATGTAAAAAGTACAAACTTCGAAAGAATGAACGCTTTGTTAAGTGCGTTTTATGCCGCGTATAGCTGTTTCTTTTGAAGTTCAAATTTTCTGGACTTAAGAATTGAAATAATTTAGTTAGTTTTAGTCAATTACGTTATTAGTTTTAATGTTATTTATTGTATTGCGTAAACTTTAATTACAAAGCCTATGAATAATATATATACCTATGTCGTTCTACATCGTTGCCCAACAAAAGATAAGTTCGTGTGTAGATACACTCCACACGTAAATCCGGGCTAAGGCTTACGTGCTTATTATACTTAACAAAAGCTTAACACATTTCTTAGTAAATGTAGACTAAGAGAGGATTTTTTTGTGTGATATTTGTGGTGACAATTTAGCACACAACTCTCTTGGTGATGACACCTGCGATACATCTACAATCGTGGGGACTGAGATGGATTACCTTTTTAATTATTTGCCGTTGTGTCCGGCACTACGAGGATCTCTACACTCACCCAACGAACACAGGAGCGTTATGATACTATTATACGGTGGTAAGGTTTATCTCAGTCTTCAGGGCTACATAAAGAAATAGGTACATACTGCTAAGAAGCGCGAGCAGGATCACTTGCATCGATGGACTTCCCGACAAGAAGCTTTATTCGATCAACAGTGGCTTAAAGGGCAAGGGGAGTTTAATAAATTTCTCAATAATTCTAATAAACATTTAAACTACACAAAACCATAGATCTTTTATTCAGTTTAGTCTCAAACCTGTATATTCAATTGCTTTCGGAATAGATCAAAGTGTTCCTCTGTTTTCACTTTGTCAATCAGTAGAGCTTTGTGTGAACATTGGCGGCATTAGTTGTTGCTGTTCATAGTAATTTAGTTGTAAGCTCATAACGTTAAAGTAGTGAGTTCTTATTTTCGCGATTAGTGTATTTTGAACAAACCAATTTATATGGATTCTATGTAGCGATTTTTTCTCCTGACGTTTCGAGTGCTTATCTGCACTCATCAGGTCAGGATTGATATGTTTGACGTCCCATATTTATACCTTAGACTTATTTTATTAACGTATTGAGGGTGACACAGTCACACAGGTCACCTGATGGTAACTGATTCCTACGACCCATGACATTCACACTCATCCGGGATATACAATCATAGCTTGGATGCGAGGACTTAGATGGACTTCGTCACTAACGAGTCGAAGTCCAGCAGCGTTTCCCGTATTCTCTGAAGGCGGATTCCTAACCTGGTCCCATTCATGAGGCATCTACAAACATTCTGCAGCGTGGCTTTATCATTGGAAAGAAATCTAAAAGCCCAGGACTACTAGACTGAGAGTAATAGACCTAACTTTTGTGTAACTTACCTAACTGTTTTTTTTAAATATTAGGTGGTAAACTAACAAGCAGGTCACCTGACGGTAAAATAGGTAAGATAGTAGTAACAATGACGGTTTAGTGGTGCTAGAGCCACACTGCAGTTTTGTTACAGCAATGGCATGACCCACTCTCACACAACATTAGCAAAAAATATGTTGCTGTGTTTCGTTTGGGGATTGTAGGGTTTTGTAGACCCTTATTACTAGTGACGAGGCATATATATATATATATATATATATATATATATATACATTTATATATATATATATATATATATATATATATATATATATTATACTATTTAAAGTCTATTGCTGAACGTACCCCCCACATAGATTGCCGGATCCTGAGCTGTTTCCATATGTGGGCGGTCATTCTAGTGGGCGACGGTCTACACTCACCTTACAAAACACAGTAGCATAACACTGTTATTTTATGTTGGTATTCTGTGAGGGCGTGGTCCCCGGTCCAGTCGACTCGTAATGCAGTTGGGAACTGGTCGCTCCTTGATTAAACCATGAATTTTTTGTTGCGTCTGGTGAGTATAGGGATCCGGAAACCCTTATTACTGGTAACGAGACATTCCATCTCAGTCCGCAATGGTGACAACGCATCTGCATTATAATTCCTTGTCAAGGTATGTAAGGTATCAATGTAGTAGAAGTTATTGGTTGCAGGAATAGCTCGCCATCAGGTTAAATGTGTGCTCGTTTGTTACTCTCAATGTAAAATAATAAATAAAAAATAAATAATAATACGAGGAAAATTTAAAAACATTTAATATTAAACACGAATCTGGCACAAGCTCGATACCATCGCAAGTAACGCCTGAAACATTCGTTATATATTCATGCGAAAGTTGAATTATTGCCGTCGACTGTACTTTATAACTCTGCGTGGACAAAATGAATATGTACTTGTGTAATTGAATTTTGCTTAACTGTAAATAGTAAGCAATGGATAAGTCAGCTTTATAAATAGCTTATCTTATACATACGCTTCAGTGAAAAGGCCTATGCCCAGTAGAAGAATTTATAAATAGCATATCTTATACATACGCTTCAGTGAAAAGGCCTATGCCCAGTAGAAGAATTTATAAATAGCATATCTTATACATACGTTTCAGTGAAAAGGCCTATGCCCAGTAGAAGAATTTATAAATAGCATATCTTATACATACGCTTCAGTGAAAAGGCCTATGCCCAGTAGAAGAATTTCTATAAATAGCATATCTTATACATACGCTTCAGTGAAAAGGCTCATGCCCAGTAGAAGAATTTATAAATAGCTTATCTTATACATACGCTTCAGTGAAAAGGCCTATGCCCAGTAGAAGAATTTATAAATAGCATATCTTATACATACGCTTCAGTGAAAAGGCCTATGCCCAGTAGAAGAATTTATAAATAGCATATCTTATACATACGCTTCAGTGAAAAGGCCTATGCCCAGTAGAAGAATTTATAAATAGCATATCTTATACATACGCTTCAGTGAAAAGGCCTATGCCCAGTAGAAGAATTTATAAATAGCATATCTTATACATACGCTTCAGTGAAAAGGCCTATGCCCAGTAGAAGAATTTATAAATAGCATATCTTATACATACGCTTCAGTGAAAAGGCCTATGCCCAGTAGAAGAATTTATAAATAGCTTATCTTATACATACGCTTCAGTGAAAAGGCCTATGCCCAGTAGAAGAATTTATAAATAGCTTATCTTATACATACGCTTCAGTGAAAAGGCCTATGCCCAGTAGAAGAATTTATAAATAGCATATCTTATACATACGCTTCAGTGAAAAGGCCTATGCCCAGTAGGATTTATAAAATGATAGGCTGTTAATTTACTTTTATATTCGAATTCGATGTAACTTGAAGTTTACTTTTAAAAATTTCGTATAAATTAATTATACAAATTTTGTGAGACTAAATCCCTAGATCAAACCCTAGATCAAATCTACCGTTAACTATAAATCCTCGCAAAAGAACACCGCTTCCTACTAAGAATTCAAGGGGCTATTGACAATAAAAACATTCTAATCGTTGATAGAGGACATATCTGAGTGCTACTGAATGCCAAACTGGATGCAAGACCACAAAACACTGTGAGTTCATTTCACTTAAATCGGACCAAAAATAAATAATTAAAAGCTGAAGGCATTTCGGGTTAATTAAGATATTAGGACGTCAAACACGTTAGTCTGCCCTTGAGCATAAGTGCTGGAAAACACACGAAACTGAATAAAAAAGTTAACAATAAACACGATATAATCCGCAAAATAAGTTTTATTAGATTTAGTGGTTCTGCTTAAAATAATATTCCAATTTCGCCTCCGTTGTACATAACCAAGTTGGCGGGTATCTGGTAATGGTGTAAGTTATACGAGGGCAACATTCTCCCGGGACGCATGATGAAGTAACTTTGTTTAGAATTTATTAAAATAGTAGTGTGAATCTTTTCAAGCAGATATTATTAACCTTAAAAAAATAATATATTGCGCTGTCTTTAGAAATAGAAGAACAAGGTAAAGTATTAGTTTGTGTAAATGCTGTTTGGTATAGGCCTCCTTGCTAGAGAGCATGCTGCACCACGCGACTCCACGGCGTGGGTGTCATATGTCTTCTAAATATATTTTTTATTATTATTTTTGCGATACGCAGGTTTCCTCACGATGTTTACCTTCTCCATCGAGCACACAGTTCATCTAGTAAGAGATCCTAGTAGCCCGAAAACACCCACATCCACCGTCAATAAGGAATAAAAATAGTTTGGTTGTCATCCTCAGGATTAAGATGGAATAGCAATATAAGTTATCAGGAATTTAATCTTTGCTTTTCTTCATTTATCATACAAAACACAGTTATTTTAATCCACTTAATGAAGCGCGTACAATTGCGATTAACAATGTTCGTTGTTGTAGTACCGGTGATGGAACTCTGTTTGCTCGTATTCCATGAATTAAAAACAAGTATTTAATCGCCAGAGCCAAAAAGAGCTAAGCAGAGCTACCACGGCCAAAAAGTGCATAAAAATAAATTTATTTACTAACAAAATTACGGATAATAATTATAGGAGAGACAGAAGATACGGAAAAGTTCTCTCAGCAATGCAAAGTTAATAACTTTTTGATTTGAGCTCAATATCGGGTCTTTTTGTTCACGAAATATACCGTTGCATTTTCGTTTACTGCAAAATTCAATACGCCCACCGTACTTCCAGCTGTGTTGAAATCTAGTTAGTAGGAGTGTTGTTTACGGTATTTAGTAAATAGTGAAGATAAAGGGGGTGAAGGAAGTTTTAAGAGAAATGTGATTTTAGATGTACATATGACAGAATGCATTTATGTGGCGTTTATCTAAGTGAGATGGACTACGACTTATTTATATCCAAGTGTGCTTCCCAAGTATCATCGATAATATATTAATTTTCACGTATTGGCACCGAGTAAGGAACTCACCCCCACAGAAGACCAGCGTAAAATAGCAAAGAACACCGCTGTGTTTCGGATGGTGTAGCGAATCGAGCAGGTAACAAAGTATTATGTCTTAGTTCTCAATTGTTGAGATTTAGTTTTAGATTCATGGGCTGCAGTAATCACAAATCATCAGTTGAGCTGTGTGTTCCCTTGTGTCCCCCCAAATATTATATAATTTTTTTTTTTTAAATTAATCTAAAAACAAACGAATATACTGTTTACTAGATTATAGTTACCCATGGATTGTTATACCTAAGGACTAAGGTGGAACTACTTAGCAGGAATTTAGTCTTTATTTCACTTCATTTATAATAGAAAATGCAGTTACTCTAAGCCACTTAATGCTGGTATCTTGTGAAGCCCAAGTCTCCGTACTACAACGGCTACATAATTATTATATACGAGTATCAATCGTACATTAAAAATGTAAATAGCCAATAATAGTTTAGGGTACGGTCTATGAATCTTACGGTCGAATCCGCCTCGATTATTGTGGTCCACCATCTCTATTTTTTTACATACTGTCCCTGAAATGCTCGCATACATCCGAGCACGAGAAAAACGAGCGTGCCTTCCTACTCGGCGTCTCTGTAGCTGGAAAGTGGACTCCCTCGTGTCCGCCCCCAGAGGCCATGGGGAGCCAAGGAAACGAATAAATTAACTGTTTGAGCAAAGATATACAATTTTTTTTAAATAAATACTATTAAATTATTTTTGCTAATAAATTACATCAACTTCATGCGAAATTGGCCTGAAGGTTATATATGTATATCTCATCGTCTATATATATCTGTCTTTATCTGTATATATAGCCTATATACATATGACAATTTCATTAGTACTGTCATCTGGGATAAAACTCGGTTTGCTCGCTTTCTATGAATTAATAGCGCGGTTAACAAAATCAGTAAAAAGACACAATGTTTAATATCGTAACCAAAAAAATATGTATGTGTATTCTGTTTGTTTGATTTTGCATTGACAAATAATTTATTTAAGCCATCCATTTAATAAAGATGTCACTGTCAAAGTGGAATAAATTAGCAACATGCTTTTATCCGAAATTGGTTCGTTTCAGATAGATTTATGTTCTGACGTTTTCAGTTGTAGTAATTTGCCTATGTTCAGATTCTGTTTGCAAATGCCCGTTTAAAAGTTCGAAGCGTCAATAGACCTTTTAGGGTACAGTAGCGATACGTAAGGTTGTAAGTTCGAATCCACCGTTAGACTCCCCTGAACCATCCCCTAGCACAAGGATTTAAACTTAGTTAGTAGTTTGTGTGGTTAACTGGAATGTTAGTGATGTTAATGACACTGCAATCATTCTTTAAAAAAAGTCATGAAATTAGCTAAGGTTATTTTTTTTTTTAAAAAAATGGCAAAAATTTTTGTTAAGTTTGACACAAAATGCTGTCTTGCTCTATTAAGTATTTTGTGAGTTTGACTCATGCCTCACATGTGATACTGTTCTCATCTCTGGGCCTTGGATTAGGTAAGCTGCTTGTATTTTTTTTTAAACACCAAACCGTTCAGATGCCAATTTGGCTTTATCTTTCAAGTCAACGTTGTTCGATTTGTTAACGGCAAGGATTCCGATACTGGCTGAGACAATAAGGGGAGTGCTTCCAAAATGTATTTTACAGTTAAAATTATTATAAAAATGCATGTCATGAGTTAGTATCACTTACCGCGAGATAAACTATGTATGTGCCCATTTGCTCTACACTACTCTTTAAAAGAGTTAACTTATCGTACAGAAGTTACGGCAAACGAGTCAATCACGCGTCCTCACAAGTGATTGACTCTTTGTAGTTCGCGTGTCATGAGTGTGTTTGCGTATCAAAGTGACGACTTGACCTACTCTAATGTTCATGTAATCCGATACGTGTTTTGGTTCCCATATACTGTGACAACTGACAAATATCTGATCCAAAGTTTTTGTACGGAACCTACTGTTTAATGTTATCACACAGTATCTTATTTAGAGAAATGTTAATAAATTACGCTTCATTATTTAATAGCAAATAAAAAAATGATTATAGTGAAGGATAATTTAATAAACTTTGTTTTATCTTTTGTATTACGACGTTTCGAGCAGAACTTATGGTTATCTGGAGAGAGGTGTTTGAAATCCCGATAAAAACTCACGATAGTACGTGTTTTTTTTATTTTGTATCAACGTCGATATTACACATTTTTAAGCCACAAACATTAAAACCAATACTGATTCCTACCAAGAATAATTCGCGAGGTTAATATCCTAATTTCAATAGAGAAACCAGTGCTGTCATCTGTTTGGGATCTTGTGATTAATAAAATTAAATCTTAAAATCAAATAAACAATTCTAAGATTTAATGATACTGCGATCTCGTTCTGATTAGATCGTATAAAAATAAATAATAAAAAGCTAGCAGTAGTTCGGGTTAACTATGACATTATATTCATCAGGATTTTATAGTGAAGCAGTAGCAAAGCGATTTGCTTACCTTTTTGGCTCTTTTGTGGGTCGCGACATAAAGATTGTTAAGAAACGATGCATTAGATTATAAGAAATCAAATCCAAGGCCGCATGATGTACTGGTTAATGTACCTGGCTTTCCATAACATAAGTTGCTTTTAGTTTTCGAGTGTCAGAATTGTATGGTAGATACGCCCCGTGTTCTGAACACGATACACTCTGCCAAACTTATTGCACATGCATTACATGGGAAAAGGGAAGGGGACGACAAGGGAGTGCATCTGTGTTTGCGCAAATGCTTACGGCACTGTAAAATTGACTGCGCAGTTGACGTCATCTGGCAATACCCAGAAGATATCGCCTTGGTTGACATCGGTCAGGAAGTCATTATCAAAAATCATTACATTAAATACGATATTTTACATTTATTATAAGTAATATTATAAGAAAAATAATATCAATCATACTTTGAAAAGGATTTCATATTTAAAATATTAAAAATTATTGAGAAAAAAGTTTCTGAAATTGCTCTATCTTGTCAATTTATTTTTAAATTAACAAGATAGAGCAATTTCAGAAGCTTTCAAAGTCATGCACAAACTTTACTGCTGTTCTTTGAAAGTTATATTGAATAATTTCTCTTCATAGCTTATAAATTACATATTCAGAATTAAGAATATGCAAACCATTTTGCTAGTAAATGAAAAATATATTTTAAAGCTTTATTATACTGCTTTTCATACTCGAATCTATATTCATTGCAATACAATAAAGGGGGTCCCTCTGGGGGGTCGCGTTTATTATTAGAGGGGGTAATATGACCAATAACAACTTGAATAAATAAACTTATAGCTTACTTTGTTTAAAATGATTTATCATTAACTTGAATTAATTAATGTGAAGTTTGAACGTGTAAACAAATAAAGAATTAATTACAATGTTATTACAATTTTCTAGTGATGTGTCTTTACTTACTTTTTTGATATTTCATCGCGATGTAAAAATAGTTAAGAAACAAAAAAAAGAATAAACAGTTAATTTCTTGTGATTACATTTTTCATTATCGTCTTTTCATTCGTCCTGATGAAGTTTGTAATTAAAAACAAACTACATAGACGGATACAAATAGGGTAACGTAAAAAAGGTCAACGTAACAAAGAGACTTATTTTAAAGCCTATATTTCTTTTTTAATAATTGTAGATTCGGACGAGAGGTACCGAACAGATGAATGAGGCGACTTTCTCTTTTACCCGATGAGTTACTATGTCATTAGAAAGATAGACATTAATTGACTCTCTATCCTAGAATCAGTTGTTTTTGATTTTGTGTTTCATTGCTGGTTTTTTTTAGTAAAGTAATGTATTTTTTATGAAACTCTTCTTTTATTTAGCTGTACTAATATGATGGAGCGTAAATAATGCTAATAAAACGTTTTAATAATATGATTTTATTTTAATTAGGATCGATATTTTTTCCGGCCTATCATCAAATATGTCATTAGTACCTAGTATCGTCTGTCTTGGTTTTCGGAAGCGGTCTTCTAATACCCAGAATATATATATATATATATATATAAATATATATATATATATATGTGTATATATATATATATACATATAGTATATAAAGTACAATATAAATATATTTACATATAAATATTACCTCAAATTGAATTGTATAAATACTTAAATATCCTTTCACAGAAAGGTTTATTTTTAAACTATATTGCTTTCTTCAGAAAACAATCTTTAAATAAAATCATTGTCATAAAGACAAAGGCATTTGGTACGTTTCCAAGTGAGCACTACACTTACCTGAATTCATTTTCTGCAACTGCAACTTCAAGTTGGAGTTTATAGAATTAAATAAAAAAAAGGATTTTTATTTAAAATAGAGACGAGACCGCGAATACCGGCTTTAAGCAGTACATTTTACACATGGCCAAGTAAGTACAAAGAAAAAATAGATTTGCAATGAATATTTATACAATGAAGGTACACAAAATACATAATAATACAGTTTTAAGTGATTTAAATACGAGTATTTATTATTCTGCACTAGCTTTTATTATTCGCTTTATTAAGCTACACAACATTTTTACCTATGTTGGTTGTTTACTATAAATTAAGTTTATCGCATAAACAGCTAAAGAATAAGTTGGTGTAAGCAATTCAAGTTTGACAACGGCAATTCTCTAATTTCCGTTTCCAACAAAACAGCATTCTAATGGAGTTGAGTGGCGCTGTGATAAATAAATAAGATAAATAAAATATTCTCATATTAAACATAGCACACAGATATATAAATATATATTAGTATATATATAATATTTTTGTTTGTTTTTTGTAGTATATATGTAAAATATTAAGGCCAACAGTAAATTTTGATAAGCAAATTACAAGTTATATAAAAAAACAATTTAACACTGTTCGTTGATTCACTTAGGAACGGCTGGATCGATTTAATTATTTTTGTTTTATGTTCATTTCAAATAAGGTTTTTTTGGAATGAAATGTTGGAAAAATTGCCTGGAAAATTGATAAAATCTGAGTAATTTTTCTATGGGATTTTTATATGAAGTAGGAACGATTCGAACGATAATTTTCACAAATGCGCAAAACGATCACAAACAAAATTATTAATGTCTGTCGGGTTGATATTATCGAGTATTTTGTGATTCATCCATACCCGTCACATATTGGTTAAAATACATTAAATTCTACAAAATAATTTGTAAAATGCAAGAACCACAAGAATAAAATGTATCCAATCGAGAAAATCTTTCCACAAGGATTACGTTTAATTTGTTCACGTTCCGATGGAAGCCAGCATGAAAATTGTTTTCCATTTCGTTAATACGTTCTTATATTTTTATACATTATGTTTAAGTCGGAGTGCTTGAAACAATTGTTTGCCGTAAATTAATATAAATCAACTTCTTCCTTCAATTAAATATCTCTTGCTTTATATTTCTTTCATTCATGGTGAATAGCATTATTAGACACGACGATTTTCAGTGTCATACATGTGAAAATGTTTCCATTGTAGTACAATGGAATTTGTCTTATAATCTTCCGATTATCTATTATTAATTTTAATGTTCATTGTGACGAATGTTTCACCTCACTTTTTCAATTTACTTAATTTTTTCTTTGCCATGCTTTACAGAATCCGATTTGAAAGTCTCTAAATAGACTCCACATCAAAGTCGGATATCTATTCAGAGGAGATAATCCGAAGGAAGGACAAGCGGTCTAGATGAATTTATAGAAAGAATAGGGTTAGAGTAGCTCTGTAGTCCCGGACTTATAGAGTAAGGGTTAAGGTGTCCCCTGTCTGTCGTATTAGGCGACGAAAAGGGAACTTTGAGTTTACGTGTTATCAGGTTAGGACCGTAAGCGTTCACAAGAGTAAATCCGGGGAACTCACTCACCGGTGAGTTCCGTAGAAGGTCTATGAGCCCCTCCCAATGAATATAGCGTCAGAAAAGTGACACGTCATGTATAGATTTTATCAATAAAACTAAATGTTATATTTGAAATTTGTGTTTTAGCATGAAATTTTGTAATCAAATTCAAAGTTTATTATTTTAACAGGGGTAGACCAGTGTTATAGTGTGTTTCTAGATGAAACATAAATGGGTGGCCTCGACCAGATCCTTACAGAATATCAGACTAAAATATTTCTAGTGGATTTTTACTGGTGATGAGGCATTCCATCTAAGTCATCATCATTATGATGATAAGGAATGTCGAGTTTGAATGAGGGTGTCATGGACTGCAGTGATCACGTACTATCAGGTGAGCTGTATGCTTATTTTCACTCTATATACTTTTTTAAACCCATTATAAAAATAAAAAATGGAATTAAGGTTCGTGTTGAAATTTGATACCGAAATAAATTTTTCATCCACCAAACCTTCATGTTTAAAATATCATATAATTATCTTTTAGATATCTCTTTTATATATAATTTTTCGTCAGCAAAAGTAAGGGGTCGAAATCTTCTGCAATTACGTTTTTTTTTGTGGTAGAGCCAAACACCAGCTTCTATTGTTGCACGAATAAGCCGGCTCGACCGGGCAAGTACCACCGCCTTACAGAACACTAGCGTAAAGTAGGTGTGCCATACACTTCTGCTTTTCGTCCGGTGAGTAAGGTAGCCGAAGGCCCACCCCTCCCCCGTCCCTAAACTGGGCATCCAAGCTCAAGCAACCATATGGAACCTGAGCGTGAACGCTCAGGCTACCGGAATACCGCTCTACAGCCAGCCTGCCAGAGGCTAACAGAGCAAAAACTAAAAAGCTACGGTAGATCCTGCCACGCTTGCTGTGGATTTCTGCAATATCCGAGGCCTTCATCCCAACCTTAACACCGTCCACTACCATCTCGAGACGGCGAAGCCAGCCATGTTTTTTCACACGAGAAGCAGATATCTTTTCCGACTGACACCTCATACCTCTCCTACCCGGGGTACAAATTGGAATCGTTTGTGCCGCGGGCCGAAATGTATGTATACGTCAGAAATGATATCTGTTCTCGACGCCTCGGCAGCCTTGAAGGTACGGACCTATCCAAGCTTTGGATGCGCGTAGACAGTGACGACCAGCCTTGCGTCTATGCGTGCCTTTATAGGTCCCATAGCTGTAATACCGACACTGAGCGACTCATCAACCACGTCCAAATGGCTACAGACTTTGTCCAACAACAGATCCCATCTGCAGAGATCGTGATACTCGACGACTTTAACGCTCACCACGCCGAATGGCTTGGATCACGTACCATGCGGGGATATCTGTTCATGCCTTTGCTTTGGCATATGATCTGACACAGCCGGTGACTTCGGAGCCTACGCGGGTTCCAGACGTGGAGGATCATACACCTTCCCTGTTAGACCTTCTACTGACCTCTCATCACCACAATCCATCTTATCCGGCAACTATGTAGTGTCTGTTGATGCTCCTCTAGTCTCATCGGACCATTGTTTGATCCGGGATGTGGTGCTTCTCACGTGCTTATTGCGATTTGCGATCGTGTGTGGCACTACAGGTCAGTGGATTGGGACGGAATGCGATCTTTTTTTGCATCCTACCCATGAGGTCGAATTTGCATCTCACTGAATGATCACAACGCTGTTGCCGATTTGGTCTCTGATGTGGGACTTCAAGGGATGGAACTGTTTATTCCATCCTCAATAGTCCCAATCGGGGGCAGATCCCAGCCTTGGTTTGGTCTCTCCGGTATAATGTCTCGCTATAAGCAGGAGTGTTATCGGGCATGGGCAGAAGCATCGGCGTCACGGGATGCATAATCCGTCTTCTTTTAAAAAAGTAATACTCTGCCTCCAGGACCTTTAAAAGTAGTTATTTCAGAAGCAAAGTCTGAGCCTATTGGCGAAATTGGCGAGAAACTAGTTGGTCTCCCCTCGGGAATCTGATTTCTTAGGCTCTCTTTTTGCGTCCAACTCTCGACTCTCGACTCTTGCCGACAGGAGGAATTCACCGCCGACCATATTGCGGCGTGGGACTTCCATATCAGCTCCGATTCTGATTTCTGCAGACATCAGTGCGTAAAGCACTTCTGTCCCTGGACATCCACAAGTCGATTGGACCTGATGGTCTCCTTCCAATTATTCTGACATGTACTCCAGAGTTTGCACCGGTTCTTACGCGTCTCACAATAAAAATCTATAGCATTTTTCTAATGGCTAGATTATTTCTAGTGTTAGATTTAAGTTTCATATAATTTAAATATATATGACAAATGTGAAAAATAAGTTATTGGTGTTTAAATAAATAAATGACTTAGAAATTTTATTTCGCTTTGCTATTATCACATGTTTAAATAAAATACAGAATATAACAGTGAGAGAGGTAGAGCGACGCTGCAGCTTGCTACTAGCATCAGCATGTTTGGGTCGGCTTGACTGGGGAACTAACAAGTCGGAATATCATCGGTGAGTACCTGACCCCAGGATCACAATTAAAGGTATTCCATGTTTGTAATCTTTGCTGAGGGTGTAAGTAGATATCATAGGCCGCAGTGGTCACATATTCATCCCTAATATTATTAAAAAAACTACATATTTACATCGTGGTAACAGTTTTCATTCCTTAGTAGCTCAGAGGCAAAGCGCTCGCTTTTAATTCACGGTACACAAAGAAAGGAAGGAAAACATCGTGAGAAACCTGCATGTCTAAGAAATATAAAAAAAAATCGAAGACGTTAAGTCCGCCAATACGCAGTGGAGTCGTGTTCTGGACTATGCTCTATCCCTCTCTCTAGGGGGGAGGCCTATGCCAGTGGAATTTTTATATATAAGCTGTTATTTAACTTTTCAAAATTTTTCAATAAAATACATTTCCAATTTCAACGAAAGTAAATAATAGTTAACGTGGGCCTAGCGAACCGACAGACAAATAACAGTAATAGCAATGAATTGAACTATACTGATGATAACAGTTTGTTTTAATGGCACTCGCAGGAGCCTAATTACTAATGTAAAATTTGTATGTTTCATGCGCCAGTGGTGCAATACTATATCAATAGCCATTCTAATGCCGAGCTAATAGAGCTGGTGCAGCTTGTTTCAAGCTATAACGTGAAGCTGGACCGGGGAAGAATCACGCCACGAAACTAGAATACCTGTCTGAAATATCAGCATAACTTTTCAAGAGATGTCCACAACGAATTAAGTCCCACCGTACGACTCGTTAATCGGTGATGGAATGAACGAAGGTATTAAATTATGTAATTCTACAGCATCTCCTCCAAAATGTTCACGAAACAGGGTAACGGTCCAAGTCGAGGCTCCCTATTGGGAGCCCTTGTGCTGGTTACCCATATATAGAGGTCTCGACTGAACGCCGTAAGCACTTGGTCACCTTTCAACCCTGTGAAACTATAAAAGCATTGGGCGGCGGTGATCAGCCCGAAAAAAAATTTAAAATGTATTCTGAAGAGTACCGAAAAGTTACAAGCGTACTCTGTGACAGTCTCTCATAGTGGTAGAGCTTCACTGCAGATTGTTTCTAGCTGCACAATAAGTGGGTCAGCTCGACCGGGGTAGGACCACGGCTTAACAGAATACTAGCGTAAAATATGTTGCAGTGTTTCGGCTGGTGAGTGCAGGGATCCGGAGACCTTTATTACTGGTGACGAGGCATTCCATCTCAGTCCTCAAGGGTGACAATGCATCTGCATTATGATTCCTTGTCAAGCATGAATGTAGATGACATGGGCCGCAGGATTCACTTGCCGTCAGGTGAACTGTGTATGAGTTTTTTACTCTGTTATATAAAAAAAATCTGTAGACTCCCCGTCTTATGTCCAGCAGCGCACTAGTGATGGATCGATTGGATTGATGATGATGATGATGGGGTGTTAGAGATGAGGGGGTTTTTAATTTCTTTAAATTTTTCTCCCTCACATGCCTATTCACAATTCCTTTCATCTTCAAATAATTTAAACATCACGGTAAATTTACAGTAAATTCGTTGGAATGTTTTCTTATCATACCAAGTAATAGCATTTAATCATTGAGCCACTTGTGGTAATGTCTGGTTTTGTCGGCACATAATTCAATTTCTCTCTTCAAAATCCGCATTAAGATCTATTTATTATACGGCTGCGTAGAGCACATACATATGTAGCTGTAGCGTCGCGGTCTTGGCTACGATTCTGAGCCGAAGAACAATATTTGGCTATTATGAATGCTTGATTTTCAGGTCTGGGTGTGTTGTGTCCATGTCCCGTATCTGTCACACTGCATTTGAATCTTTCTCCGAACTTATTGCATCGGAATGGGGAAAGGTAGGACGAGTGAGAGTTGATTGTCAGTGGGTACTATACAATATTCTACGCAATTGATGTCATCTGGTAATAACCAAAAGAAGAATAATTAAAGAAATTTACCATACAGTAGAACGCATCATTATGAAATTATTTTGGACCATTAAAACAACTTGTGATTGCGTTATATTCATTTTCTAGTAATAAGTGGCATAAATATGTTTAATTTTATATTTTTATTGTGAAGGTTAACAGAGCGAGGGTAAGGACCTTCCCCACTCGAGGCGATCCATTCATGGTGTCTCTAAGAACTAGCTACCTCGTGGTTCTACCATTGTAAATGTATGTATATGAAAAAAATTAGAACTTATTAGATTATGATTGGATCATCTCGCACTTACGAGTAATAAAGTACTCACGCTTTGATAATAAGGACTGTAAAATCTTTTAATAATTCCGTGTTATATAACTTATATAATAATATAAAAGAGATAAGAGCCGTGGTATGTTAACTCAGTGTCTTAGCGCTCACTTTGTATTCATACAGTGCGATGAAACTGAGTTCGATTCCCAGTGCCGGTACTTATGAAATGGTTAATAGCAATTACAAGTGCTGATTTAGCGCAAAGAAAGGCATCGACTGTTACATAAATAATTACGAAGACAAGTCTGCCAATCCCTGGAACCGCATGAAGGACCACGCGCATCAGTTTAGATTTATATATATTTTACTTTTATTACACATAATGTATACATATAATATAAATTCCAGAAGAAATATGTGTTTACACAATCCGTGAAGAGCGTCGTTGTTTGTGCGTTTATACTCGCATATAAGTCATTAAGATTACTTTTCCTTTTGTAATTCCCACTATGTTATTCCTGATAAAATAAAATTAACATTATTTAAACAAACGAATATTTAGTTTAGTTTGTAAGCAATTCATTATATAGTTAAAATCCTTTTGGCTTTGGGTACGTGTTTCTCTGAATTGGAAGGAAAACCCGCATATTTGTACTGCCTTGTAGTGTTAATTGCCAAAGCTGAATTTCACATAGCGGCGTTAGTTCTTGAAGTTGATGTTAATTTATTTAGTAATTTATAAGATTTAACTAAGTTTACTTTTAATATACGAGTAGGATAGCTTTTAGTTCTATAATATTAGGGATATATATATATACGCGGCGTTACTCCATCACGCAAGAAAAGTCTCAGCAATTATGAAAAAATCCATCGAAGGTGCCAACACATTAAATTATAGTTCGTTATTTATGTATATATATATATATATATACATTTAAATTCATCATACGTTGGATTATCGTGCAGTTGAATTGCTGTTGTCAAGCGAAGTTGCAGATTTCGTCATAATTCAGTTATTAAATTTCCGGAGAAATTTAATTATGGTCTGTCATTGTCATTAACTGAAAACATGTGTGTTTCTATATACAATAATTATATTGTATACCAATTATTTGGCATAGAAGAGATTAAATGGTAAATGAATAGTGGATCACGACTTCGCTGCATACCAACGTAAAATAGAATTATAAGGCTACATTTCGTACGATGAGTCTAGGGCTCGAGGGTAGCTTTGATCGTCCAGATAATAATAAAAATTAAAAGTTATGAAAAATAGCTAATAAGAGGAGGACAACAAATCGGGGTGGTTCCGGATTGCCGTAGTATGTCGAGAGTGCAACGGGAGGCCAGGTCTCTTTTGGGACGTGCTTAGACAGAGTGCAATGGGATGTCGGTATGTTGCGTAGATCTTGAAGCCCTGCGCTGAGGGTGACCACTGAGGGTCTTTTAGTGGGTATAAATTCCAGATAACCCTGTCTTTCCCCAGGAGGCAAGGTATCTTTTGATGATTTCCCTCCCCCCAGAACAAAAAAAATAAGGAATCCGGTATAACGGCCCAAGCCGAGGCAACGAGTAATTCCATAGCGGTCCTCTGGGGTGATACGCATGTACGTCTTGAATCCTTATTGAGAATGGATGTAGATATCATGGTTCGCTGTCACCACTTACCATCAGGTGAGCTGTGCCTCATTTACCATCGCTAAGATCATACAAAACGCCAGGACATCTTCAAGAATAGCAAACCTGTTAATACTAATGTTTATCATATAAACAAAAGATTCCATTGCTCTATGTAGTCGGATTAGCCTTCCATAAATTACTACCAGGGGCAATTGTCAAGCGATGCAATTATTAGCATTTAGTGCTTCAATCAATAAGCTTGATTAACTGTAACAGAAAATCTAAATCAAAAGCCGGTACAAAAATCTTGGTAAAACAAAATATAATTATTGTACCATATTTTTCATCACATCATTTTCGATGTATATGTATGTAGAACAACATTTTATATATGTTTTGTTGTATCTTCTTTTTGTTACATTTATATTAATTTGCTACGTAAAGTAGCATTGTAGTCTGAAAAACAGATATATGTCTATTATACATATGTATATGTTTGTTATATACAACAGTGGTGGAGCTACTCTTCGGTTTGTCACTTTTTTTCTGGGTGCAGCATGAATGGATCGGCTCGGTTGGGAAAGCACTGCGCCCTCAGAGAATACCAACATAAAATAGCAGCATAATGGTTCCATGTTTTGACTGGTGAGTAGGGATCCGGTGATCTTTATACCCAGATATCAGTGATGGGTTGTAAAACCTGATAACAACAATAGCATGATAGCAACATAGGTAAGTGTGATCTGGAAACCCAATTATATGTAACAAGGCATTCCATCTTATGCCTCAGGGGTGACATGTGCACCACGACTTTTATTCACGATGAATGTAGCTCATCTGATCAAATCATCACCTCTGTCCGACAACATCCGCAACATACTAAGACCACTATGCAGGATTTTCCGCTCGTACGTACTCTGAATTGCTATTGGAAGCTGAATTGATGATGATGTAGGATTTTATTAAAATCTTAAAGCCTGCTAGTGGAAACGTAAAATAGAACCCGACAGCCATTACGGTTGCCGTCCATTGTACACTATTCACTGGCTTTTATCTTGACCGCGTTACTCGTACCAATATATCGACAATAGACAGATACGATACTTCGCGTTGATAATCCATTGAAAAGCATCGATGGTAATATATATCAAACTGTGCTAACTAACCGGCAATGTATGTCAGTTGTTAAGAAATATTCTATTATATAAGTTTTGAGGACCAGTCAATTGTTCCCAATAAGGGTAGATCGACCAAATGGCTTTGTAGTCGCATATTTATTACTTTATAAAGAACCGTGCAGGATGTTCGATTGTCAGTTGAGGAACAATTTTTGGAACAATAATTTATGTATCACAGTTTATACATACTGTCTTCAGCCCCGGTATGTTGTATGTTATGTCCCGTACATTAACATTACACTGTAACCCTGTTTGCTAGCGGTATTTGTGTTGCGCTTGTCCATGGGGCGGCGGTGTTTACTTACCGCCAGTGATCTGCTTGCTCTTTGGCCACGTATTCTATACAAAAACATTACACTGTAAAGAAATCTGTTAGTAAGCTTGGATTTTTAAAACGTTCCACTAAAGATTCTCATTTCAGCAGTATAAGTCTCACTGTACAATGTCATTGTTCGTGATTCACTTGAATAGGCATCCACTTTGTGGAGTACTCAATGCAGTGTTCATTTACAAATAGTCGAAATTATATAAAGGTACTAGATATCTATCTTTCAACGCTATGGGTATTTCACATTATGTTTCTTATGATGGATGATGAAGGTTCACAAATGATACTAAGAGAGAACAGGTGTAGTGTTTTTAACCGGTAGAGTCAGGATCAGTTGCAAACTTTAATATGAATGGATCAGCACGACGGGAAGGATCACGTCCTCGCAGAATATCTGCATAACTGCTATGCTTCGTTTGAAGCTAGAAATTAGCTGCATCGCGGTTTAACGTGCGTAAATAGTGTTTATTTCACAATTGTGAAAATAATTTACTGTTATTAAAAAACATAGAGCTAGCAGGAATCCTCACCATCTTATATGATCGTTGTATAATGTAATGGAAAACACAGATAAAGTTTTATAACTAGAAGTGTCTTGGTACCGAAATGGTTTTGTTAAGCAAATTTTATTATTTTCACGGCCGCGTAGTGTTGTGGTACCTGGTGAGTATGTGGAAGCTGCGTTGTGGGTCCTGGATTCGATTCCCGGACGTGGAAGTGCATCACAAAATTGTTGTTTTCGATTGTGGTTGTTATATATATACGAGTGTGTCCCGTGTTCCTTAAGTCTTCCTCGGATCTTATTGCACAAGCAATATCGGAATAGGATAGGGAATGATGAACGAGTGCCTCTGTGCTTGCCAATTCTTGCGCAAATGCTTAGGGCACTATAAAATATTGTGCGTAGTTGATGTCATCTACTCAACTAGATAATGCCGTGGTCGAAATCAACAAGGAGGATATTATCATCAATATATCATATCAATATATTATAAAATTTAGATTATCGACTTATAAAATAGAGTATATCGAAATATCCCAGCGCTAGTATACATTTAGCAGTATATTTACACAACGCAAGTGTTAATATCTTGATCGTCTGGAGCTGAAGCTAGCCACGTGTGGACGAGATTATCTGTGTGATACTATTACTTGTTTCCTTCTTTAAAAGTAAAAATATATAATGTGGGTAGTTGAAATATGTAACCGACTGTCGCTAGCGTTTAATAATTTCCCTCCTTGTATCGAACGACTAACACACGTGTGCGTTAGTCTGGTATGTTCGTTATATTTATTTTAAAATGATCGTCTTCATTTATTATTCGTATTAATTTGACGTTTTCGAGTCATTTGTAAGATTGTTATAGACTATATAACCCTTTTTTTTTAAAGAGAATACAGGGCAAAAACGAACAAGCAGCCCACTTGATGGTAAGTGACCACCGCCGCCCATGAACATCCGCTACATCAAAGGAGTCGTAGATGCGCTGCCAGCCTTTAACAAAGGTGGCTTTTTTCTTGAAGGTGATCGCTAATTCTACTGAGTAGTAGTGTGTAGAAATATTCGTACAAGGTAAATTTGTTTGAATTTTCTTGTCTCCTTTAAATTTTTAATACCCTTTCCTTTATAAAGTATATACTAAGTATGTTGTACCTCCGTCTTCGGGACTATATATGTCATTTACCCGCTTTTCGATGTTACTCCTTATTTGATTTTTTTTTGTAAAAATTATATCAGTACGTACTTCTTTATTTTATTATTTATGGCCTACTGTGAAATGTTATATGTTTGGGTGGTATTTATAACTTTGATTTGTATTTGTATACTTCTTGAATTGGTGTTAAAACTTATGTTTTTTTTATTAACATTACGTTCTTAAATATTAGGTCGATAACTAAGTTCTTTCCGTTTCTTTATTTTTATATTCCGCATGTCATTAAATGTTTTTGGCATAATTTTAACAAGTTTTTAAATCGGAATCTGTTCTTTTTCGAGTTCAGTAATGTGCATTTAGTTGCATGTGTAGCCTCGTTTAATACTGATGCAGTAATGATATCTCGGTTGGATGAATTTTTCGAAACCAAAACCGAGTTTTTTCTTACAACGAAGTTATGAAAATCATTTAAACGATGGGGGAAAGTTGTAAACAACAACGGAGAACACGTTATAAAATGAAAAAATATATTGAAAATAATAATTAAAGAAAAAAAAGTGGAAAGAGTTTTTTTGCCAATCTATTACATAGATAACTTTTTCAAAACATGCAATGAAACTTCTGAACGAAATGGCAAAGAAGCATGTTCTTATCTTAAAAAATGTATTTATAAAAAAAAACCTGAAAAACCAAATCTCACAACTGATTGCTAATAAGAAAAAAGTACGGTAGTGGGTTAATAGGTATTGGAAATAAAGGGACGAACGAAAAAAAAACGAAATTGAACCAATTCACAACTGAATTGGGAATTTATTGTTTCATCCCCGTACTCATGACAGTGGTCGTAAAAGAGGATTGTTATCTCGTATCTATGGATCAAAAATTGAAAAATAAGACAAAAATATTGATGAATACCGGAAATAAATGTAGTCGTGGGTAACAGTCTTATTTTTTTTATAACAATGAAAGTAACAAACCAACACACAGTTCACCTGATGGGAAATGATTTCTGCGGCCCACGACATCTACATTAATCCTTGACAAGGAATCATAATGCAGATGCGTTGTTACTCTTGAAGATTGAGATGGAATTGCCTCGTCACCAGTAATAAAGGTCTCCCAATCCTTACACTCACCAGACGAAACACAACAGCGTTATGGTGCTATTTTACGCTGGTATTCTGTGAGGTACTCTGGTCCAGCTGACCGTTTCATACTGAAGGTAAAAAGAAACTGCAGTGTAGCTCTACCACTGCTATGAGGTTTTCATTTAATCTCTGAAATTTAAAAAGCAGTTTAAGTTCTTTAAATTACTATTTAATAGTCATGTCAATGCTACAAGAACGCTATCTTATTCAACTTTCCCGAGCCGCACGACCGAGACTAGAGTTTTTTTTATCTTAGATTCTTTTGAGAAACGCTGACAATGATATAATTACTATGAAAGCGTGCTGGACCTCATTATGCGTTGCTTAGTACCTGTGTTCGAGTGAGCGCTCGATATGTTGCCTTACGCTCACAGGTTTACAACGCTGCCTGCAGCGAGATAGCAAATGCACTATAGTGTAATGTTATAACATTTATTATAACCCGTTAACCGTTTATATGCGATCCTTTTAAACACCAAAAAACGTTGAGTTTTCATTTTAACTACTAATCTTGAAATTAACTAATTTCTTTTTGTAGACTGTTTAAATTCAATAATGGACGTATTTAATTTTTTTATAAAATAATGAATACACAGTTCATCTTATGGTAAGTGTTCACAACATAAATTAATAAAAGATTTAACTTTAGTTCTGTAAGTAATGTTTCTTATGTTCCTACAAAATCTAGGCAATACATTGGCTGCGCTGCACTAAGCCAGCACCTCATATACAGCCGCAATAATTCAAGTGTACGCTTCCGGTTACCGTCGCGATAACCAGCTGCCAACAACGGCGGTCAATGTGCTCGTGTGAGTATATAATCTACACATGTGATTAAGCACTTTTATGCTTTGAAAATATAATACTGTATATTATACTACTATATAGTATGTTGCAGCGTGAATAGCATAACGCTATGAGGATCGGAGTAATCCGCGAACTCGATTACGGCAACGCATTGGACCCTTGTCGAGGATGGATGTACATGTCGTGGGAAGGATTCATCACTCAATCAGGTGAACTGTAAATTAATGAAATATTAAGAGTACCCTTGATATTTAATAAAAAAAAACACTATATCAGCCTATACAAAAAATAGTTATCAACACATGTTATTTTCTGTGTGGTGTCTGCGAAAGAATAAGTTGAGTGGAGGAGAGCAATAGGATTTTCCACAATCTGGCCCCTGACAGACGGCGAAATATCCATCTCCATTTACAAATACTAAGACCGATGACGGGAAGACGCGTCGAAGGTGCATGGTGTCCGGTAACTGCGCTCTCCAAGCGTGGCAACTATAGAAAATATGAGCGAAGCGATAAATGAACGGGCTCCTTTCTCCGGTGGCCCTACTATAGTCGACGCATTTTAAACAGAGTCGTCTGGCCATAAATAAACTCGACAGTAGGAATATGCACGCAATGCAACCCGTTATCGATACTTAGCTACCTGCGCACGCGGGGTTGATGCATCATCGTAGCCTTCATTAGCACTCTGACTCCTGATTGGTCGTTAAAAAATCATACATTTAACATTGCTGATGTTGAAATTCTTCTTCACAATGCTATTGATAATGTTACTCAAGAAGACTGGGCCAAATGTGTGAGGCATGACGAGGAGCTCCAGGATAAGGACTAAAGGAAAACTATTTTAAGAGATCAAGCACCACCTCTGATAACATACAGGAAGATGACACAGATGGGAAAGATACGGATGAGGATTTTTGAAGAACTAAGAAATAACCACACATTACGATCTATACAGTTTCTCTATGATTACGTCGAATCAAACATTTTATCTTAAAAATTAAAAACTTGTATTTTTAGATAGCGAAAAATTATTCCTATTAATACTTAACATAATTTAGCATATCGATCGTACCTATCCCGTTATCGATATGCACCTCTACAATTCTTACGCACATCACTACGCCTCTCCATAAGAGCTGTAAGTGAGAGCGAGACAGATGACGATGATGGTGATGGTGATGATGGTGATGATGATGATGGCATTGAGTCCACTCCCCTCCCCCTGCTACCTGCGGTTCGCACGTATTGGTCAATTCAAAAATGAAAATCATTCTGAGACACCCTTTATTTATCTATGTTGTCCGTCATTCCTTAAAATTGCAATTAACGATGAAATTAAACAATTTAATCGGGGACCGAAATCTGTTCGCCATTCACACACGATGTGAATTAAAAACGAGCGCTGACACAGAGATACTACGAATGTATCATTATCATAGAGTAATCACACTATATCAATCGTATACAAAGCAATATTGTACATGTTATGTGCATGGCTTAATCATGGATACTAAATTACGTCAATTAATCTCTGCAGCTGACGGGCTCGTAGCGGCGTGGAGGGGAACCTGATGCACGCTGAATATTCATCTACGGTCTATTCATTACTCAAGATGCTACCACTACCCTATTTATATATATTAGAGGTTTCAACCTTTGTAATAGTTTAGAAAGGCAAGTGGCCAATGTCCTCGATTTACCGAAAACCCCGACCGTCTGGTGAGCAATCCTAGATTGGTATTGTACCATATGAACTGTTGTGCTATCGGTGTAAATATCTACAATAGGCTGCCTGCAATTTTGAAATAAGAAACAGGGGTAAGAAAAGTGGGGTCCTCCTACACTGAGATGGTCAATACGAGATTGATACAAGAACCTTTCTTCTCCATTGGTTATCGGTTCTATATATATATATATATATAAATTATTATATGTGTATTATAATAACTTTGGGACTATGAAACCTTTATGCTATAAAAATCATCGCTATAATAACGAGGATAGTTTAAATTTGCCAAATTGCCAAAATAATGTCAATTTAATGCGTTTGACTATTTACTAAATGATCATCATATTTCCCTAACGTGTTTATACATTATCATTAAATTCTCTGCTTTTTGTATTTTGTATGTTACTTATCAATAAGTAGGCAATCTTTAATCATTGCATATTGTAATAAATTACCAATTTTTATAGTAAATTTAAATTTAATTATAAAAATATAATAAATTACGAAGTTATGTACAAATGTTCATTATATAAAATTTCCCGTGTGGTTACTTCTTCTAACACAGAAGAGTTTATTCAGTTGACTCACGTACAAAGGTAATTACAAACTAGACGAAGACTCGAAGAAATGTAGAAGGCGGTGCTCCTCGACACCGCCCGTATTCGTTTCTCACCCTTTCGCCCTAACCCTCGATCGTTTGGACTCCTCCGTCGAGGGATACCCATCTGGTGGGTCTTTATATATGTATTTAATTATATTGTATATATTCGTCTTATTATATTTTTATTTCATTCAACAACCAGAAATAGAAATAAATATTCGACATAATAATAATAATTTAACTGTTTTATTGCCACAAAAGAAGTAAATATATCAACTTTCCATAAATAATATTATACCTTTGACGAAAGCAGGTGAGGTAGGTCAGACTCATGTTTTCAGCCATTTTAATGATAACCAACTATTACTTACTTATGCAATTTGACATTTTGAATCTTAACTAATTGATAAATATTTAATTTAATCAGTCTTATTTTTATTATAATAAATTATGAATTGTAATGAAACTGCGGTAATTATAATTATAGAATATTAAACGTGAAATATTTGATCAGGAGAAATAGTAGATGAGAATCTAAGTAGTTAAAACCTTGTTCAGCAATCAACCCCCGAGTTAACTCTAAAATCTAAAAAAAGTAAATCGTATCGGTCCCCGCGAAACAGGCTTTGACCGGTGCATTGAATATCTCGTTATCTATATAAAAATCTCTGCATACACACGTACAATTTTATGAAAATCTAATAGTTTTATTAAATCTTATCTTAAATATGCAGTAATAAATACTTTTCAGTCAAAAAAACTATGAATTGAACAAATATTCAATCATATTTATAACATGATGTATTTACACATATTTCGCAAATAAACAGATTGCTGATAAAATATTTTGTTATGTTTGTTTTAAAAAGAATGCAACAAATATATTTCTTTTAACTACTCAAATTAACCTTACACACGTGTGTTGGCAGATGGATAACAAACGGACAGCGAATTCTAACCTACGACGTTTTTTCGCAGACCGTACACTTAAATATTATTCTTGTTTGAAACGCCGGCACTGCATTTGACGTACAATATTCGACTAGACAGAACGAGGCGTTATATATGAGTATCACTGCAAAACTTGTTATATGGTAATAGTTAGTTGAGATTTAAGAAAAATAATATTTGTGAATAAGCGATCATTCGCGTGTTCTTGTCTTCGAAGCGAACATGTAGTTCACCTAGTGATTCATGCGAATCATGATTCATTCATTTCATGATCACTCATTCTCGATAAGTGATAATAATGCAGGTTCATTAACTAGACGAAACACAGAAGTATTTCTTTTGTAATGGAATAGGTGACAAACGGGCCATCAGCTCATCTGTTGGTAAGTGATTACCGCTGGACATCCGGAACATAAGAGGAGTCGCGAGAGGATGCGCTGCCGGCGTTTAAGAAAGATGTATGATGTATATTGCTTTTTTTCTTGAAAGTAGGCCCTAATTATGCTGCTATATTGCTCTGGTGCTCTGTGAGAGCGTGTATATTCCCCGGCGGACCACTCATGCCACTAGAAACAAATTCCAGCAATGCCCTATCATTGACGAACTGCGCTTCGTACGCTGAGTTAAGGCACTGATTTCATATGTGGAATCCTAAATTTTGCTGCAATGGTGGATAAGAATATAAGACGTGAATATTTGTTGGGGAATGATGTAGATGCCATTGCCGCAGGCATCACTCCCAATACTAGCAAAAAAATTACTACTAGTTTAGGCTACGTCTATATATTTACACATTTAAATTTAGTACTCTTTCTTTTATATTTTCAAGCCGATATAGTGTTCTTATTACTTGAATTGGATACGCCGACAGAATTTCTAACGAAGTTTACCCTACCTCCAACAACTTTAGAAGCTAGTTAGGAACTTAACGTTGTTAGTCAACACTACACTGCAATGTTAATAAGTGCTGTATACAATTTGAAGAAAGAACGTAAGATTTCTTTTGAGTAATTTGAAGAAAATATAACGAAAACTTTAAGAAACCAGTGTCATACGTGTTTTACATTGTCGAGTTACTAATTATTTGTTTCATATGTTATTACTATTGAGTAAATTGTTAATTGCAATATAAAATAAACAAAAATCTAATAATAATTTTACTTATGAAGTGTAGTATTTTCATTTTCCCATTTTAACAGCGGGAGACGTCGTAACGTTGTTAAGTTATTCATGTGCGCTACCCAACTTTATTGTACAAACGAAATACAACAGGTTTGCTGACAACGAAGGTTAAGTGATATCTTAAGGACTCTACTATTTCCCAAAGAGAAAGAGAATGTAATTCTAAAAATATTTTACGATATTCTGACATATTTTTTTATGTACAATTCAGCGGTTTTTGTAACTTGTATATCTGAGAGTCTCCATTGGCCTCTTATAAATTCCATGTGTCCTAACAGGTGAAAACACATCTGCATATTATTCCTTATATAAGAGGAATGGTGGGTATCATATGTCGTAAGAATCACTTAACATTAGATGACCTGTGTGGTCATTTGTCACTCTCAATAAAATTTATTTCAACATAAAACTGGCGATACCACAAGACAATACAAAAATCTTCACATAAGTCACACTTCGTGCGAGGTTTCGAACTTCAATTGTTTCGAAATTGAATCTCATCATCTCCTAAAAGTTTTTCAATCTTCCAAAACTGCAGCTGAAAAATATGTTGCGATCAAATTACTATTTATTTGCCGTACACGTAATAGTGGCCAGTGTAGTTAGAGTGGTAGAACCACATTGCAGCTACTTCCAAGGTGCAGCACGGATGGGTAGACACGACTTAGGACCACACCTCAGAAAATCAGTCTAAAATAGATCCATAACGCTGTTGTTTCAGAGATCTAATTACTATGGACAGGCTCAGATGATTTTGTATCCTCATTTGAGATAGTAACTTTATATATATCAACTTAAACATCTGAACTAGTATTTATTAAGAAAGCTTTTAATATAAGAACAAATTTTACTACTTTGTATAGTAATTTGGGTCTCGGATGTGACATCGCCGACATTGAATTCAGTATTGCCTCTGATTGGATCTCTGTGATGCGTGATGGGAATAAATTTTGTATTAACGTACATACATCAGATCTGTAAAGAATATACTGAAACGAATTTATCTTAGTATTGCGTGTCATAGGCAACATAAATTAATTAATATTAACTTTGATTATTACAAATTGTTGGTTTTTGGGTCTGGGTGTGATATTTGAATTCCCCGTGTCTGAAACTGCATCCGAACCTTCCATCAACCTTATTGTACATTGGACTTGGGAAGGGAACGTGAGAGGACCAACTTTAATATCTCAGTTTGGTCTGGAAACGGCGATGGTAGGTCAGCGTTTAAGCGCTTTTTATTCACGGTATGCGAGCAAACCGAGCTAGATCCTCTCATCCGGCAAACTACTTTACTACTTAAGGGAAGGGAACGACTAGTGGCTTGGTATGTGCATATGTCCGAATGCTAAAGTAAAAAGAGTAAAGTAACAGTCTCTATATGTAGATCCCACAGCTGGGCCTCCTCTTTAGAAAGATTTTGGAGTTTAGTCTACAATGAAATTTCTCATCGGATTAGAGGAGTTCACATTTATACGAAATAATTTTTATTCATTTATCTCTAAGATATGCATGATTACGATGTATTCCTTTATCGTGGAGAATATGGTACTTTAGAATTAAAATTGCAATAAACATTCTAAAGAAAAATATTAGTTAAAAAAATATATAATAGGTATACCTATGAAATGTAGTTTTGTATGAAGCAAGTATTTTTTTTAAACTTTTTTATTTCTGTTATTCAAATTAATCACCCATGTAATCGATGCATCTTAGCCAACGCAGTGGTAGTTTATTGATGCCCTTCTTGTAAAAATCAGCTGAACGGGAGGCAACAAACTCTTCAAAGGCATTTTGGACTGCCTCTCGGGAATTGAATTTTTTTCCCGCTAAAAAGTTGTCCAAATTTTGGGAAAAGTAATAGTCGGTGGGTGCAAGGTCTGGTGAGTACGGTAGATGAGTGAGAGCTTCCAACCGCAACTCTTGCAGCTTGGAGACTGCCTGTTGTGTAGTATGGGGTCGCGCGTGTCATATAGGAGCAGCGGGGAGGACCGATTGACCCAAGCTGGTTGCAGATGTACGAGCTTCTCCATCATTGTTTTTCAGTTCTTCACAGTACACATCTGCAGTAATGCACATGCCGTTTGGTAAAACTGTGATGTATCACACCGGCACTAGACCACCAAACAGCGACCATCAACTTTCTAGAGGTAATTTTTTAGAGGGCATTGCTTTGGTGCTGAACCAGGACCTAACCAACTTGCTGAGCGCTTTCGACTGTCGAACAGAATCCACTTTTTGTCGCACGTAACAATTCGGTTCAAAATTCTTTCATTTCTCTGCCTGTTGATCAGGTCTCAACGCGTAGGTTGCGCTGGCGATCGTTAAGTTCGTGGGGCACTATCAAGCTTTTTTACCTTGCCAATTTGTCGCAAATGGACCAATATTGTTTGATCAAAAGCTGCTGTTAGTTCGGCTGTTGATTGATTTTCAGCTTCCACAATCGCCTTTAATTCATCATTGTTGGCAAAGTGTACGGACAACCACGAGGTTCATTTTTAAATCAAAATTTCCAGAACGGAACCGGGCAAACCAATAACTGGTTGTGCGTTCGTTTGTAAAGTTCTAAACGTAAACGTTGTTGATGTAACGTGCCGTTTGTGCCGCGTTGATGCTACGAAGGAACTCATATGCCATAATTACACGAATTTTTAAAGAATCCATTATGACGAAACATGATCAAACATAAATAAAAATACAAAGCTAAACAATAAATGACTTTGTAAAAAGAACGTCATGTTTTTATCACAAAATTAATTTGAATTTAGAAAACAGCAATCAAAACTTTTTTCAGGTTTGAAATAGCCAATACCGAAGAACGCCATATTTCATAGGTAAATAATAACCTAATATATATATGTATATACCTAATCCGGCCATAAGTTACAAATGAAATTTTTTATAATGAAGTAATGTAATATTATTAAAATTTATACCTACATATTTATTAGTCAGTCAGGAAAAAATTAAAAAAATATTCAATAGAATACGAAATGGCCACCTTTGGCTTTTATACAAGTCATTAATCTGTTTGACCATGAATCTATGGATTTGCGCACTGTTTCCAAGGGAAATTTCGCCACTGCTTGCTCCAAAGGTTTTTTAGGAGACTCAATATCACCGTGTCTTTTAGAGCAGGCCATGTCCTCTTAAAATGACCATAATTTGAAGTCTAAAGGGTTGAGGTCTGGGCTAGATGAGGGCCAGTATTCAGCTCTTATAAAGATCGGAACGTTGGTTCCCAAGCCAGGCTTGGGAAGTTCGTGCCTTGTGACCAGGTGCAGAGTCCTGCTGGAAAGTCCACGTTATATTTTTTAAAAGTGCATTGCTGAGAGGTTTCCCAACATGATCCAAGACTGACTGAGTGTTAATAATCATCTAGTAAGAACCAGACGATATCTTTTTAGAATAATGGTATAAAATAGCATCATGACGCTGCTGTGTTTCGACTGATGAGTATAGGGATCTAGAGATACTGATTGCTGGTGAATATGCAATTCCACTTAGTCCTCTGGAGTGATGCAACCGCATTATGATTTTTTATGGAGTGTTATGGGCCGCAGGAATCTTTACTTCACTTCAGGGGAACTCCGTGCTATATTGTCTTAATACAATCAAAAGAAATATCGGTGGGATGTGTTTTGATATCATAACCAGAAAAATATCTTTAACTTCGTTTTGGATATCATTAATGGAAAATAAGAAGTTTTGTACATAATATTACAGATATTAAGCTTCGTTTAAATACTTAAGCAATTTAAGTAGTTAAGCTTTGACTGGTGGCTAGGACTGTAATTAAACTTTGTGTTAACTTGACACGATCCGTACTTCTACATAGTTTCACGCAAAACAACAAACTTACACTTTGCTCTGATCAAATTAACTATTCTTTGTTGAGTTAAATATTCACTCTCGCGGCTACCTTTTGTATCATGAATAGGTCGGCTCGACCGATGAAGGACCACAAACTCACTGAATACCAGTAGGAAGTACACGTAATGACGTCATCTTGATCCTCAGAAGTGACAAGGCATGTATATCTTGAATCTTTTTTGAGGATTTATGATTACTTATTATGTCACGGGCCGCAGTCATCCCTTAAAAGGTGAACTGCGAGCTCGTTCCGTTTATCAATTATAATCACTAAATAAAGTCTATGAACTGCTCAAGGAAGATGAAGATATAAGCATAAACATATATATATATATATATATATATATATATAAAGAAATAGTTATTATAGAACATTTCTTTAATTTGAATTTAGCCGTGACTCACTCCGTTGGTAAAGAAGTGTGGAGTCGGGCTCGGTCGACAGATGGCGGTATAAGGGATGCAATCTACTACGTTGGTAAAGCGGGGCGGTCATTGTCTGAGAGGTTTGACAGATATGAGTGTAATTTATTATTGTGTTCAAGTGTTAAAAATATTGAAGAAAAGATTGAGATTGTGAATAATAAACGTTAAATGTCGTTTCTTTGATTACAGAGCAACACATGGTTTTATTCACCAATACATATATATATGTATTTGACATACAACACAACATTTACACCCACTTATTTGTACACAAAACGCGATTAAACGCCTGAGAACAGGATTTATAATTCAAACAACTGTAACGAATGCCGATACGGAAGCTCCGTAATCAGTTTAGCGAGTTCTGTTTAAATGAAGCTTTGAATTTGTAATTAGTTTCGTGTTTTGTGCGCTCACATATTACGTATATACATAATGACATATATAATAATATGTCATATATATGTAGGATTATAATTAAAGCTTCTGAATCACACCACGTTCTCTACCCGCCTCATGAATATTATAGAAACGAAAGCGAACAAAGCACATATTTTATTTAATTCCTGTGTACTACTATATACAGGGTTATTGGTAATTCGACGTATTCCCGTTAGGAGGTGTTGTGGTGACTATTTGACATATTTTTAACTCCCATATGCAGTATACAAAAGTTAACCATTTTTTGGTTATCATGTTTTTTAGCTATTATCAAAATAAGTCAAAAATGCAATATCAAAAATTTATTAAAAAAAAGTATGTAAATTCGTATAAAATCGCTGTTCGGTAATCTATCGGTATCTTCTCGTTCGACGTCAATGTCTTAATACAAGTCTTTAACTCATATGCACTGTATTGTCAGTGATGACTTATGGTACAGAGGCAAGGTCTTCCATTGCTGGTTGTACGAGTATTATGGAATAGTAAAAATATTGCATTAACAAAATATACTGTACGATGTAATAATTTATTAATGGAAATATATGATTTAAATTTATAATTTTTACACAGACCTAAACGGAATAATTCACACATTCACCAATACAACACATACGCACACAAACACACCCATACACGCACACAGCCACGCGCTCACCCGCCCACCCTAAACATAAAACTACCAAAATTGCTAGTTAAATACTGTTCATAAATAGTTTCTAACTAATTGTGAAATCCTGAATTTGGCCTTATTTATTGTAACCAGTTGGTTTTTAATATGATTTGGAAGTCGCTGTTGGATTACCTAATAAATAAACAAACGCCCAATAGGACTGAAAAAAAAACTTTCACTGACTTCTTGAACAAGCATTTTCTCTGTCATTCGGGTAGAAGCTTCAGTGAAGTGCTGTGGTACCTACGGTTAATTAAAGTGATATTTAATTGAGTCATGATCTCTAGAGTCTATACATTAACAATTATTGGACTACTTGTAGCTATCGCTGATTCTACGAGAACCTCTGCCAATGTCAACATTCTCATATTGTACGGCTTAATCTTGTTACTAGCATATACCAATGACACGACTGCTCGTTGTAGGTTGCTTCAAGCATGAATGTGTTCGCCCGATCAGAGTGGGACCACGCCCTCGTAGAATACCATCATAACTTTACTGTGTTTGGTGAGTGTAGGGATTCGGAGACTTATGGTGACGAGGAATTTAAATAAAAAAGAAATAATCACTATTTGCAGCTTATTCGGAACATATACTCTAACAACTAGCACAGCAAACTCAAATGAATTAATCATGTGGGCGCCCGATATAAAATTTTCTTTTTCTATTGTTTCTGTTAATTATCTTGTCAATTTCTTATTTTTTTTTCTGTATGATTTTTAATTATTTTATATTTTTATTACTTTGTGTTAACATTTTATTATTTTCATCATAGTATATAAAACGAAGACCGCCAGTAATCTTGTGTAGGCTTCACGGAAGATCAGGGTTGTGACCCTAGGTCCCAACAGTACCTGAGTGATGATGCGAGTGAGATCCTTTCTTTATTTGGCGTACAACAGGTTTTCATTTGTCTTCCATTTATTTACATTATTATTTTTCTTTTTTTTTTTCTATTAGTTAGTCAACATACCGCCTATGCGCCCGCCGGATATGCTCACCATAGCTCCGCCACATTGACTCCCCCCACTCGCTATGCCAACCGCCAGCCATTAGTGGGGAAGGGTCAATTTAAGCCAAAGCCAAAGCCATTGTACAATGCCGTTTTGAGTGATTAAATCGTAAAAGCAGAAACTTTGTTGTTTTTACTTGTCGTATTTTACATTAGGTAAAAGTATTTTAATTGTTTGTTTTTATTATTTTTACTGTACCTGATTGCTATTTCTGTGTGCTGAAAAGGAATATATGAATATTATTATGATTATTAAATAAAATGAAAAAAAAGTAATATTGTGCAAAATTTCAAAGCTGATATAAATCTATTTTAAAATGAGGCAATTTTATTTACACTAAACTGTTTCCAATATAAGTGCTTGTTTAGTAAAGTGTCCAATGATACTCCGTTTATTTATAGAATTAAATTAGCGACGTTTACATTTCCAATGTTTGTATTTGTTGAAATTTGAACGTTTTCGATTTGCGTACCTACATTTATAAATTAAAGTTTCTGGAAATATCACGTTTAAGTCATTATAATAAGCAGTGGCAGTCACCTCTTTATAATATTTGGGATGTTAAACACCAAGTTCACCTGATGGTAAGTGATTATGACATCCACCTTCAACCAAGGCTCAAGATGCACATGCGTTATCACACCTGAAGATCGACATGGAATGTTTCGTTAGCTCTATAGGTTCTCCAGTCAATCACCAAACAAAACACAGGAGTGTTATGCTGTTATTTCACATTACGAGCATGTTAGGGAGTCGTTCTTCTTCTGTTGACGTCCACCCACGGTAATGCGAAGATAAACCCTCACAAGTCCTATTGAGATGAGCCAGACTGGGGTTCCCAGTGGTCAGGCTTAGAGGTCGTTAGAGGCAGAAATGACGGCGTACCTAGGTGGACTGCAGGGTTCGGGAGAGACGGTATCGGTATTAGACACTGATTGGTTCTTACCAAAAGATATCTCCGTATGACAATCGGTCAATTGGAAACTAAAATAATATGAAATAACTAAATATTGCCATCAGTAACTAACATGGAAAATCCAAAGAGCAGAGAATTTAATGTTAACGTACAAACAACGAGGAAATATGACGATAATATTAGTAAATAGTCAAACGCGTTAAACTGACATTATTTTGGCAATTTGGCAAATTTAAGTGCACCTCGTTAGAATGTTTTATAGCATAAAAAGAGGTTTTTTAGTCCGAATAATTATTATAAAATAAAATATTTTGTAATATGAACTTTACGTAACTATTCATGAACGTTCTATGTGAGTAAATTAAGAGGATATACATACATATATACACTGGGTGACCCGTAAGTACCAGACAAAACAAACCCTTACTAAAAGTGTCACCACTTTCGAGATATTGAGATTGTTTATTTGTCCTAAAAATCCCGAGAAAAAAAAAAACTTACTAAATATCTATTAAATAGATAATTTATTTATGCAATATGCAGTAGCAACAGCCCATTTCGTTCTCTTTTAAGCGCCGAAGGCAAAATTTGAATATATAATTTACAATTTTTTAAAAAAAATCGTTTTGTCACACTTGTGGGTCTTGTGGAATGAAATGAAATATTTGTCCAGACAGCGTCACGTTGTGCAAGGAATTACTTGTACGAAAAATTAATTAGAAGTCAGATTACAAACTAATAAAGTGAAATTATTGTTTACAACGCCAAATTAATATAATGATTAACAAAATTACTAATTATGAATTTTAGATATAATAAGGTATAGGTTAATCACTAAAATATCATTAGGAGTATTTGTTGTACGTCACAACCGCTGGGCGCCTGTGTATTGCTAGTTAACAGTCATCTTTTCTCAAAGAAACTGAACAAAATGATATTCGAATATGTTACAACATTTTGACATTCAACATTGTTTTTTTTTATATCATTGAGGTGATGGTAAGTGATTCCGCCCATGACATCTACATTCATCCTTCACAAGGAATCATAATGCAGATGCGATGTCACCCTTGAGGACTGAGATGCCACGTCACCAGTTAAAAAGGTCTCCATATCCCTGCACTCGCCAGACGTAACACAGCAACATTATGCTGCTATTTTACGCTGGTAGTGTGAGGCCGTTGTCCTGCCCTGGTCGAGCTGACTAATTCATTCTGCAGCTAGAAACAATCTGCAGTGTAGCTTTACTACTATGAAATTTGAGAGTATGCATAAAAAATAAATAACAATATTATCTGCCTGTTTGTACACACAGTAACAAAAGACAGGTCCTTTTCTCTGGTCTATCGTCCCCTTAAGGTTGTCATGCTACTTACGGGACACCCTGTGTGTTGGTATGAGGTAGAGCCACGTTTCAGCTGGTTTCTAGTTGATGTATGACGCTCTCATACTACACCTCCGTAAAATATCGGCATAATGCTTCTTTGCGTCCTTTGGTTGATCGCATTTGATAACGTAGAGATGATCTGTTTTATAATACTGGGCTGAAAAAACGAGCACATTTTTCACTTGACGATAAGTGATCACTGCCCTTCACTAAATCACAAAACCAGTCAGCTTTTTAGCATTTATTTAACATATTAAAATATATATTCCTGTATTAAATTATTCTATGAACTATGGGCAAATAATAAAAATGCTGCGGCACCGTTCACAATATCCATTTACTTCAATACTTTGTTCAAGTTGAATGCAGCTTACGTAAAAACGAAGAAAGTCTAAAAGGCTTTCACGGTTGCTTATTTCCACTAAGAGATATACGATATACACAAAGCGGTTTGTAAGAAAAGAAATTTTGAATTTGGAATAGACTAATGTTGTTTTTTTTAGTTCACCTTACCATCGAATACACTTCACTGGGATGAGTAGTGTCTGGAAAACTGCGGTATATCTTCTCGTCGAATATACCTCAATACTTAAAGACAAGAATTTTAATCAGTACATGTTGCTAGTGGTAACCTACCTACGACGAACTGAGAAAGTGGTGCTCCTTCACTGCTAACTGTACGAGGAATGTCACAGTCACTCGGCTAACCATGGTGAGAGCTTTGATCGGTGTTACTCTGAGTAATCGAATGCAAAACGTGGATAACTGCAGTAGAACTAAGTCAGAAAGAAACTGTCACAGCGCAAAGGTTCAGTAAAATAATCGATGGAAAGAAAAATTCTCGATTTACAATAATTAGTATTGCTAATTTAGCCTGCTTCTCTGATAGATTAGTTCAGATTCGTGGTACAGTCGCAGTCAACTGAAGTGCGCTTTCTTTAAAAATCTGTTTAAATATTTCAGAAATCACAGAATGGGTTAGGTGACAGACGTAAGTGCAATTATATAAAATATTTTATTTGCATTTTGAATTTTTATTTAAAGACAAATAGTCACTGACTTTTCATCACTTTTCCCTTGCAGTGGGCACAGGGGTACAGACATCGCTAGGAGGTTAGTGCTATTTCATTTTACGTTTACCTTTGGATTCATTTTATTTTCCCCGACTATTGTAAATGGTCGTATTTTATACGATTGAGAAAACTGCCTTACACCTTGGCCTCCAAAACGGTATATCATTTATTCTGTACCTTTCTTTACAGCGTTTGAAACAAAAAATGTTTCAAAGGCTGTGGTCAAAATGTCTGATGAATACATAGTAGTAGGTCTAGTTATTCATTACTCAGATAGATCCTGTGTGTGAACTTTATTATGAATTAGTGCAATAGATAATATGGAAACATAGTTGTTAGATAATGATTTTAGCTGATTTTCCTCAGGGTCAAACTTTATTAACGTAGATTTAGTCTGTACATGGGGGCTTGTACTTGCCAGACTATATGTGACGGTATAGTAGTTAGGAACCCTGATTGCTGATTGCCATTGCGGTCCCATATATATATATATATATATATATATATATATATATATATATATATATATATATATATATATATATATATATATATATATATATATATATATATATATATATATATATATATATATATATATATATATATATATATATATATATATATATATATATATATATATATATATATATATATATATATATATATATATATATATATATATATATATATATATATATATATATATATATATATATATATATATATATATATATATATATATATATATATATATATATATATATATATATATATATATATATATATATATATATATATATATATATATATATATATATATATATATATATATATATATATATATATATATATATATATATATATATATATATATATATATATATATATATATATATATATATATATATATATATATATATATATATATATATATATATATATATATATATATATATATATATATATATATATATATATATATATATATATATATATATATATATATATATATATATATATATATATATATATATATATATATATATATATATATATATATATATATATATATATATATATATATATATATATATATATATATATATATATATATATATATATATATATATATATATATATATATATATATATATATATATATATATATATATATATATATATATATATATATATATATATATATATATATATATATATATATATATATATATATATATATATATATATATATATATATATATATATATATATATATATATATATATATATATATATATATATATATATATATATATATATATATATATATATATATATATATATATATATATATATATATATATATATATATATATATATATATATATATATATATATATATATATATATATATATATATATATATATATATATATATATATATATATATATATATATATATATATATATATATATATATATATATATATATATATATATATATATATATATATATATATATATATATATATATATATATATATATATATATATATATATATATATATATATATATATATATATATATATATATATATATATATATATATATATATATATATATATATATATATATATATATATATATATATATATATATATATATATATATATATATATATATATATATATATATATATATATATATATATATATATATATATATATATATATATATATATATATATATATATATATATATATATATATATATATATATATATATATATATATATATATATATATATATATATATATATATATATATATATATATATATATATATATATATATATATATATATATATATATATATATATATATATATATATATATATATATATATATATATATATATATATATATATATATATATATATATATATATATATATATATATATATATATATATATATATATATATATATATATATATATATATATATATATATATATATATATATATATATATATATATATATATATATATATATATATATATATATATATATATATATATATATATATATATATATATATATATATATATATATATATATATATATATGTACATATATAAAAATATATAAAATTGTATACTATTTTATATAAACATCGAGTTAAAAATAATATATGCACAGTTTGTATGAGCATTTGTAAACAGTTATAATATTAGTGATAACATTAATAACGTAATAAACAGACTATATACAAACATAGTGTTCAACGGTTATGAAGAACTCTAAGAGTTTTAGGTATAGTTGATGGTAAGCAAAAGATAAGATAAGGCATTGTCTTCATCATCATCGGCCCATCCTAACCATAGTCAGCTGCTGAACATAGGTTTCCTCATAGATTGACACAAACACGATTCTGAGTCACCACCAGCTTCCATCGACTTCTCGCAAACTTGCACAGATCATCAGTCCATCTAGTGAGGAGTCATCCTTCACGACTGTCAGTCCGAGTTTACAACTCAAGAACCTTTCTTCATCATAGGTTATCGGGTCTATGAGCTGTACGGTCAGACCACTGCTACTTCAGATTGCATAAATTGTAGCGTTCTTTCATTAACTTTCAATTTTTTTCCTTACAGGAGTGGGCAACGGGGTAAATGAAATAGTTCGTCCAGGTACGATGATTATGGTATTTAAGAAATAATTTAAGTGAAGAAAAGATTGAATATAACAGACGACAAAAATGACAGAAGTAAATTGTACATATGTATGACATACTCTTGACTTGCACTGTTGGAAATAGTTCGTCCAGGTACGATGATTATGGTATTTAAGAAATAATTTAATTGAAGAAAAGATTGAATATAACAGACGACAAAAATGACAGAAGTAAATTGTACATATGTATGACATACACTTGACTTGCACAGATGGAAATACGTACAATCTTTGCATATTTTATGTATTTCCTGTATCCTGGACGCTGTATATAAATTTTATTATTATATTTTGTTTTTACAGGAGAAATACCTGGGGTAAACGCTGGAGGTACGTATTATTAATATTTTAATTCATAGACAAGCGGTCATAAATGTGAGTATTTTGTGGGACACCTTAAATGTCACATAATGAGAGGAACTATAGATTCTTGAGCTTAGTGATAAAGTAAAAAATCTCTTCTTTTTCTTTGGCTTTCCTGTTATTTGGGGTTGGATCTCTTTTTGATGTGTCAGGTCGGTTGTTTTCCACGTTAACATCTCGATAAGTTCGGCTCGTTCTAGGTCACGCGCTACTGTTGACAGCCATGTGGCTTGGGGTCTTTCTGTTGTCCTTCTTGTTTTCGGTAATTCTAGAGCCTGCCATTTCGAACCACGTGGTCTTCAAGATCCTTCGTCACGAGGCCTTGCCAACGATGATGTTTAAAAAATGTCTGAAAGTATAAAGATTTAATTTTATTGTGATATTCAAACTACTTACTAACTAATCCACCTAAACCTAAACAGAAGGAATTCTGCCACTATCTTCTCCATTAGGGACTAGGACACCTTACTTCGAGACCTACCTTTGAAGATCACTAACGGCCTGCGCTCTGCCTTAATTTCTGGCTCGATCAGGCTCGGAAGTAATCACCACCATTTAACTTTAACTTAAATGAACTAATGGATGATATATAAAGATAAAATAATGAAAATAACTCATCTCGTCAACGATCAAAGCTTTCCTGAGCCATTGACAGACCGATTATTTGGCAAAACCTTTATTGTATGCAAGATAAGATACTAAGTTTTGCTATATATATATATATATATATATATATATATATATATATATATATATATATATATATATATATATATAAATATATATATATATATAAATATATATATATATATATATATATATTCGAAGCGTAAATATCTTAACTAAGGTATTTACGCTTCGAATTTATTTTTAACAGAACTATTAGGAGCATCGGGACAGAACGCAACAGCTTCGTCATAGAAAAAGACCAAATACCGTAAGCAAAAAATGTTGTTATCAGATATTAATCTAAGATTGTTTTCTACGTAAAACAAATTGTTAACATTGGATAATTTTATCTAATTTATCATTATCGCATACTTATATTGTTGATAACAGTATTTAAAGCACTGTAGTCGCGGGCTTGTTGAAAAGGGCTAAAGTATCTCTCGTAAAAGGGGACTTCAGGTTCGGGGTAGATAAAAGTACCTCAGGAGAATGGATGATACGCAGTGATTGTCGTAGCAAAGCGAAACTGGGGTAGCGTACTTTAATTCTACCACTAAGGGTTATAGTAGGCGCTGAAGTAGTAATAGTAGGTAGAAATTTTACAGTACTCTGTCTTCCCCACAGCAGTATTATTTTTTGAAAATCTATCCCACTCGATACAAACAAAAAATCAAAATGTTTTTATTTCATTTCGTTTGTGTAATGGATCTATAGAAAAAAAATACAAACGCTAAGACTACAGCTATATATTTTATATATTAGTAATGTACCCATAAAAGTTACAGTAATAGCAACTAAAGGTTTTATGGTTTTGGTGTATAGAATATATATTAAATAAAATATAGTAATTACGGCTTAGGGCGAAGTTTCTTAGCTTGATTATTTAATTTTTGTTTTAAATTAGGGAGTGACCACGATTATCACATTAATCGCTGATAAGGAATAATAATGTAGACACGTCACCGTCTATGAGGTGTAATGTGGAATTTCTGGTAATCAAGAATGAGAGATCCGGTTTCTTTCACTCATCAAATGAAACAGTTGCACTCAGCAACTATAATATTTTAAACCAGTAATCTATGAAATCATGGCTCTTTACCGGTAGACGTTGGCTCGTCTCTCGTCTAAAGATTAACTAACTACTATCTACTTATCTTTCTCATCCGAAAAGAACAACCGCTCATGTTTTTTTCAGACGAAATCAGTCGCCGTTTTATGTTTTTCCTTTTATTTCTTCCGTTTTCTGTTTCGTTTCAGGTGTATACAAAACATGGTCGCACGTTAATTGTTATTTGAGTTCAATAAATAAAGAAAAATTCTTTAAAATAAACTTTTATTTTTTAGTTTATTCTTTTTGTCCCTTAAATAAGGTTTACAAGACTTGCCACAAGGCAGACTTAATGCCTTGTGGCATGATTTGCCAGTCAACCCTGGAGGAGTGTAGGAAAATATTGTTAAAGGCAAATATAAATCTTTTTTTATTTAAAAAAAAACTTAATTCAT